>OX454526.1:277446093-278060076 GCA_949715645.1 Portevinia maculata | reverse complement strand
TTCGTATTGACATTTTATGATCGTTTGCTGTCGTCTGAGAATCTGAGTTTTGCCACTATTATACCAACGCGATGATGGCACGCGGCATTATGTCACTTAATGACATACAAACAGTGCGCGCACAGTGCACGATACAAGTACTCTTGTGTGCAATAAGATGCTGGCTGTGTGCTGTGCGCCACAGTAAAACATGAAATGTTGACGGGCTATTAAACGCCATGTGGATACCACACACGCATGCACCGGCAGCTCCACCATGGCACGCAGTGCGTGGCGTAAAGTATTTCACAATGCGCGGCAAAGTATCTATCATAAATGCGATGTGATACCGGCGAACAGCAACACAAATCTCAATCCGTTTGAGAAAACTGCCAATGTTCGCTTTCCTGTGAGCACTGTGCACAGTTTCCGAACTTAATTACCGTGTTATAGATATCCCAGTTTTATGGCATCTTTTGGCAGTTTTCAGAAGTTGCACGTGTTTTGGTTGGTTGACATACTGAATGTATAAAGCGATTGTTAACCCTAAGAAGGTGATCAACTGCTGCCGAGCACTTATTATCACATTTTCATTATGATGACTGTCGAAGGGTGTATGAGGAACGTTGACATTTAATAGCAATCAAGTGGGGAACGCCACATTTCCAGGAACTAATTGCGTTTTATTAGATCCATTACGAGCTCCGGGTGTCTTATTTAGGACAAATGAATAGTTCATGGAGTTGAGGACGGTT
The DNA here is from genome assembly GCA_949715645.1 of Portevinia maculata. Taxonomy (NCBI): domain Eukaryota; kingdom Metazoa; phylum Arthropoda; class Insecta; order Diptera; family Syrphidae; genus Portevinia; species Portevinia maculata. The sequence continues at coordinate 278,059,342 of OX454526.1, read as the reverse complement.
GCATTAATTTCGGGGAGAATGGGGACATTTATTTGGTAAACAATCGAAAACTGAAAAATTGATTGGAATAAATATTTAGAATTGTTTTGCAGGAATTTATATTTTTGATAGTAGAAAGTGTCCATTCTACCGTGATACTGAAGCGGAGATCAGTTTCAGTTTAATTCTCGGTTAGTTAGAACTTTTTTTTATCGAAAAATTGTTGCCATAAGTTTTTGAAGTCGGAGGAGTTTTGTGTGCAATTGGTTGGGAGAAATATAATGCTTCTCTCATGAGAGAAAATATTTATTTTCTTAATACACATGTTAGTTCGTGATGTCTCCTTAATATAAAGAATTTGATTTTAGCTATTACTTTATATAGTGAGTCTTTCATGTTTTCTTTCATATAGACATACTAAAGCTTAAAGAAGAAGCAACTCGCTTTCCAAAAAATTACGTCTTGTTTGTTTTCGATGCTGCTAATTCCTTATTGTATAGCCAACAAATACCGGCCGGATTCTGGAAATAGCATCTGATATACCTAACCTATGGTAAGCAAATGATTCAATAGAAAATTTCATACGCTACCGATATTTTAAAATCATCCAATACGTGAATTTACGGTGTGATATTTCTTCCTTTCAAACAAATCAATTGCAATTATGTCAATTATGAGCCAACAGGTAGCGTTTATGCAAGCAAATTTAAGCGGGCTTTTCGATTAACACTCCGGCCTGGAGGCCAAACATGTTCTGCCATAAGATATTACTTTCAAATTAGTATGATCAATTCATCGACAGGTTAGTAACCATATGATTGAAAAACAAACGCTATTATCCGTTCAATAAATTTTTACGCATACCGTTTAATGATTAGACAGGATGTTGATAGCTAGCTATTTGTTGCTATATTGTCGATTGTTCCAACAGTATGCGGTCGACATGTATGTCAAAATCACTAGAGAGATGCATTAAGTTCGGAGAGAAATGTCAACAACATTGGTCGTTTGACAATTCTCCCGCGAGGAATTACGGGCGTCAAGACTTATTCATTACGTTTACTTGCAACCAGAAGTGGACGGAAATATGACTGCACTTGTTACCCAGACAACGATTGATCAGCACATCACCACACGAGTATTCCAGCAATCAAAAATCTCATGGGTTTCATTGTTGAGGAAAGCGTCTTTGGTGAATTCAGATGTTGGATGTAAATATACTCCATCGAATGGCAAAAACGAGGTTTGCAGCATTCGCACGTTCTCATTTGGTTAGTAGACAAAATACGTCCTGACCAAATCGAAGACATCATAAGCGCAGAGATTCCCGATTCAGAAATCGAAGCTGAACTGTTCGGAATTGTAACAACAAATAGGTCCACGGTCCTTGCGGTAAACACAACCCAGAATCTCCATGCATGTTTGAAAACAACTATACCAACCGATACCCACGTCCATTGTTCGCTGACACTATCTCCGGAAAAAATGGGTACCCACTGTATAAGTGTAATTCCCCCGAGGACAATAGCAAAATAATAACAACGAAAGTGAAAGGAAATAACGTTGTCGTCGACAATAGCTGGATTGTTCCCTCCGCTGCTCTCCAAAACATTCAAAACTCACTTGAATCTTGAACTCTGCAACTCCATCAATTCAATTAAGCACGTTTGCAAGTACGTGAATAAGGGCAGCGACATGGCAGTTTTCCGAATTGCTGCTCCTGATGCGAAGGACGAAGTGACGCAATTTTCTCAGTCGAAATTCACGAACGCCACCCGTCTGTCGACTTGGAAAATGGACCACGTGTTATTTAACGGAAATAAATGCAGCACAAAGAGAAGAACGACCACACGACACTGACATGTTCTTTCACTATCTATCTGCAAGAGCAATCCGTTCGCCACATTGCTTTTTTGCTCCGAAATGCCACGCTTTTATACATCGAATGTGTCGTTGAAAAAGTTCCAGCGGCGAAAGCAAGGGATTATCCGTGATACAGTTCCCGGGTTCGTCGATATTATTTTCTACTGACACACTTGGGAAAATGTATTCTGTGCAGTGTCGGACTTACCAGGGGCGGAGGGGTCGGTTGGATCTGCTATCATTATGCTCCGAAACCTAAATCAGCCGAAATTGTGCAATGGAACAAGATTGGTCGTGAACGAACTTAAGAATAATGTCATTCAAGCAACGATACTCAAAGGCAAAATCCACTGATTCCAACCGATTTACATTTCGAGTTTAAACGCATTTAATTTCCGGTTCCCGCCATGAAAATCAATAAATCACAAGGGCAATCTTTGGAAGTGTTTTGGGCTTATCTCGAATTCCCAGGTGTCTCCCATGGCCAATTACAGTGAACTCTCTCATAACCGGACACTGATGGTACCAAGAAATTTGTCCGCTTATTAGAGGTGTCCGGTTATGAGAAAAAATATTTCATTGACAACCTTGCAAAAAGAAACAAGACATTATGCATTTATGGTAGGTACCTATAACATTTTATTTTAAAATGGAATGCATTTTTTGTGATAAACATTAGTTGTAGGTAATAAAAAGGATAACAACAAAACATAAACAAGAACAAAGCCTTTAAAAATTAATTTTTGCATTACTTGAAACTACAAGGTGGCGCAAAAGTTGTCATCTGTTTACTTCACAAATGTCAAAGTAAAATTGACATTTGCCGCTATTTGCAAAAATAATAGCATCTTCCGATGGGTTTTCAGCCCTTGGGTGTGCCTTAGGCAATTCTGTGTGCCAATGTTCTAAATGATCCACGACGTTTGACATCTATCCTATGTAGTTTTCAGTCGGATTGGTGAACGCCACTGGGTGATGACTTTTGCGCCACATTGTACCTATATAATATGTATTTATGCTTCAAATTATGCATACACTTACACACATACCTACGTATTGCGCCACGAGAATTTTAGTCGGATAGTCGACAGACAGGCCGGCGCCGCAGCCTACTATGTTTACATTCTTTACCGTTTTTTTTTAAATTTTTTGCTGGGTATCAAGGGCAAAGCGCAAAGAAAAGTAACAAAATAAAAGACAACGAAGTTTGCCAAATGCGTTTTGTCCGTTTAAGAGAGAGTGAAATTCTATTGCGGCTATGAAAACTGGTGTCCGCGTCCGGTTATAAAAGAGTCCGTTTATGAGAGAAATATTTACATTAAAAATTGTGTAGATAATCCGTTCTTTGAAATTTGTCCGGTTATGAGGGGTGTCCGTTAGGAGAGAGTACACTGTATATGTGTTTTATTTGCGTGTTGGAAAGCCTTCATCTTTGTTTATTTATGCACCGGACAACAAAACGAAGTGTTCCACAAAGCATTGAATTGAGCTGACATGTAATTCCCTCAACCTCTTTACATTCCGTCTAAATAAAGGACGGTGAATTCAATCGAAATCCAAAAGTGTTTTATTCGAGCAATAATTGTAGTTCGAGTTGTGTCATCGGTTATCGATAGCGAATGTTCGACCATAAAAAAATAATTTCGGGTAGAATTGTGAGTGCTCGATACTACATAGGTACCTATTTCCATAAAAAAAACTCTATTTTGTGCGAGACGAACTTCGCTAGGTCGGCTAGTTATCTATAAATTAGATTCTGCGAGTAAATAAAATTATTCAAAATTGGGACAGCGTTGAAAGCTTTCCTTTATTCTGAAATATCTTTCTTAATATCTTTATACAGTCGTGAATCATGTCGCAGATTTTAACAGCGAGAGAAACCCAACCCAACCGAAAGGAAACATTTTTATTCGTATAACTTCCCTACCTTTTATGTGTGGTCTCCCAGTACACAAACATGTATCACATATCCAGCACTTCATCGTGTTAGGAAACACTCCATCACAATAATAATAAGGATTATCGCATAATTTCATCCTGTCGATCTGCACAACCTTAAAGTTCTCTTCGTTTTATCTTCTTCCGTTATACAAAAAAAAAACCTTACAATCCTAAAGGCAATCGAGAAAAAAGACAAAACTCTAATAAAGAATAAAAGTAAGGAACAAAATGCACAACCAACAAAAGCTCAAGTGGGAAATTGCCTTAAATCGAGAATGAATTGCGCATCGTGTGAGGGAGTAAGCACAACATAAAAGGGTTACTTCTTGCCACGCTGGCTGCCACCCCGATTGTCAACAAGCAACCCTTTGACATTGAACCATATTCCAGCGGCTGACTACCACCACCAGCACCATTTCCACCGCAATTTCCCAAAAGCAATTGAATTGACTCACCTCGACTTGAAAGGGGTTGAAATGCATTGTGAGTTGTATTGTGCCTCAAAAGGGTGGTCCTTTTAATTTCCTGAATAAAGGACTATCAATATCTGAAATTCACATCTCGCTCTCAAGAAGGAAACCGGTTCCAAAGCCGTGCCGCGCTACTAGATGTAATGCAAGTGACATGACAATGATGTACATATGTATGTACGTACATGATGACGACGGCGACGTTGTAATGTGGGCAAATTACAAGGGACAGGAAAAACACAACAAGAAAATTTCTCAACTCTCCTAACGTGCACTCAAGTGCGGCGACAATGCCAACGCCAACGACAAAGTCAGAAAAAGGGTCGAGATGCATTTTGTGTTTGCGAACACCTGTTCCCGTCTGAAGCGATGCATTCCCAGTCAAACCCTAGACCTGGAATGTCATATGGCTGGGTACATTGCATTGCAACTATTCGTCGCACAATCCTCCCTCAATGTTTAATAGGCCATTTATGCAAGACTTGCAATTTTGCTTTGCTACAATGGCAAGGCGCGCTGTCTGTGTGCTCTCTGGTGGTTTAGCGCCAAACTGCTGTACAAGTAGTTAACTGCGACACTGTTGTAAGTACTTGGGTTAATTACGAAGCGTTTTCTTGCCGTGAGGGTGCCACCACCATCGCCACCGCCAACGTCATTTCGGCCACTATGGTGTATCTGTTCCACTCTTATACTTTAACTGGAAGGGAGATTGAATGCACTTGATATCAAAAGGAGCCAGTTGTCGTTGTTTAAACCCTTGAGATAGATAGATAGATTCAACCGCTTATGCCGGTGCTTATGAACGGCGCGAGGAGGGGGAAACAACTGGAGATAGACCTAGTAAGATAGTTGCAACAGCAGTCTGCTCCTGGTTAGGTTTTTTATTGTATTGTGACTGCGGCGCGTTTTATTGCTTCCAGGAATACAAAAACATCAGCAGTTGCCATTTTTGCCGAGTGTGGGAGACGTTTGTTCAGAAGTTATATCGCGCATAAAAAATGGGTCAAGGATGAGGATGAATTGTATTAGGGTATTTTTTAGTGAAAACTTTCACATCAATATGTAAATTGTATACTTTTACCGAGGCAGGTTCCATGTGAAAATTAAAATGTTTGAGATTTGATGCATTTTGCTAGTTTAGCATCTGATGGTTCCAGCTGCTTTTAATTCAAACGTCTGTTTGCCTCCATCGATTTTACCAGATAATATAATGGGTGCACCATTATCGTTATTCTTATTCTGGATAAGTGAGATACAGCTCTATATTGGACAAACAGTCACCCGTACCTCCATCAACATAATGACGATACATATATCCCTTTTCTGAAAAAGATGAGCACCAAGATTCAAGAAGATGCACTGCTCGTCGAGATTGAGTAGCTCGTAAACGAGCTTGTTTCCAATGCACGCGATCGACGATAAGCTGAATTTCTTGATGCGCGTAGCTCTTCTGTTTCTGATGCACTTGATTGAGCTACTCGTAAGCGATATCATTCGTTGATTGGTCGTTGTTGCTTGTTTGTTTAAGAAACTCTTAATTGCTTTTTCTTTCCTGCTCAGTCATGCTCCGTAGTAGGTACTTCTACCTATTGATGTGCGTTAAGATGCCATGATTATTTTGATTGTTTGAAATTATAAATTATGTTGGCTATTTTAGTTTTTATTATTATTTATTTAGATTACTTAACAAAAAGCGTCGCTATCACTAACTGATTTTATTTATTTACTTAGGGTTTTGAGTGTTTTTCTTTTCATACCGAACTACTGCACTAGCAATATATTCGGTTTTTGTTATCCTCTTGTCCAATAGGACAAGTTGATATTTTAAATCTGCCTTGAAAGTCTTCTTCTTACTCGCGCGAGTTAAATATACTGTCCAAGAAACTAAAATTAAAACACCAAAAGAGGCTGGTTGTTTATTTTAAACACTTTATTATCTCCCGGTCGGAACAGAACTGCCTTACTTAATCATATCTTACTTCTAACTTACAACCTATGTACAGCCAGAACTGCTGGCTCATCAACCATCGGTCATTCGCACAAACGGAAATCGGTTCATGTGAATGACCACCGAATTCAACCAAAGCACAAAATCACCATGCCATCGGTTTTGCGTTGGCCTTGATTTTGTATGCCGCTGGCAAGTCATCGTCGAATCTTGTTTGCGCAGCATTTCCTGTGGTTGTTGCCCTTTCTCTGCTGCAATACGTAACTCCTCCTCGCTTTAAGTCAGAAGTCTCCGGCTTCATGTTATTGACTATATTAATTTTTTGGTTTTTGGTTTTCCAAGATACATAAAAGAAAATACCTACAGTAATACAAATTACTATTACTATGAGGCTTATATTGGTGCCGTACATTACATTTTTGTGGTATTGCAGTTCCTTAATTAGTTTTAAGTTTTCTACATCATTCATTATAATTTCATCAAATTTTATTGGTTTAACAAACATTTCTTTAACATTATTTGTTGGATAGTAGTATTTGTCAGCTACAGTTATTTTTCTATTGTAAAATTTATTTTGTTTTATTTTTAAGGTACAATTATTGAAATTGATTAAATAGTTTCCAGTTAAATTTATACTTCTGTTGTCACAATTTTGCAATAGAGTTTCATTATTTATATTTATTACTAAAATAGATTCATCATCTATTTCTTCTATACTAGTTATATTATTATACACTAATGAACATGTTTTTTGAAAAATACAATGTTTACTATGTTTTAGATGTTTGAAAAGAGCTTGTTCATTATATTCGTATATTTGATCATTTATTTCAATAATAAGTTCTTCTGATTCATCAATTTGCAACCCATTTTTATTTGGTATAGGTTTAATTAATTGCAACTCTGTTACTATATAATCAATCGGTATTTTAATTGCGAATATCAAACAATGATTTTTATATTCCATTACACCAGCTTTTAATAATTTTAATTTATGAAAATCTACATTATAATAGTCTAACTCCTCTATGGTTAGCATACTTGGATGAATTAAATTATTCTTCGTTGCCATTATATTGTCAAGTATTTGATTCACTTTGTTTTCTAAATATCTTAATTTCGTTTCTTGATCTAAAAATAAAACTTTGTAATTTAGTTCTTTAACTATATTGTTAGTAAGGTTATATGATTCCAAAATTGTCTTTCTATCGTTTTCTATCAATATTTTTAAGTCATGTAGTGTCTTGTTAAAATGATCGTTTATTTTATTTTGTTTATTAAGACCTTCAATAGCTTTATGGTTATTACTGTCAGTTATCTGTAAATGATCTGTTATGTCTTGCCTATCAGAGTCATCCATTGTTCCGTATAACCAGTTTTGAACTCTACCTACAAAATTCAATAAACCTCTTTTTGCTCTCTTTGACCCACTTATGGTCCTTAGTTTAGTTTTTAATAGATTGATTTCTGAATAAAGTGCAACTGAGTCCTCTAATTTTAAGTGTGCTAGATTTAATGATAATTGGTCCAAAACGTTCATCATTTCAGATGGATTTATTATATGTAAAATAGTGTCAGTGTTATTCGCTATCTCTACTTCTTTGACTCGTATTTTCACATACCCGTTTTCCTCTACTATTGGATGTACCTGCAGTAACCCTTGTACTGTGACTATCTTCATCATCAGGATTATTAGCATTACCTGTAAATTTATAAGCCCTTTTAATGTTTGAAAGGTGTACATTTCTTAATGGATATTTTCTAAAATACGGTTCATTCTTATGTCTAACCCTCTTATAATTTTTAATATATCCTACATTTCGATTTTCTGCATATTTTTCCCTTTTCCTATTTATTCTTTGACATGTTTTAATTTTCTTTTGTTTAAGTTTTTCTACTAAACTTGTAATATCTGTCATTAAACTAGCTCCCCTTGGAGTCATCTCAATAGCTGAGTGATATCTATCGTTATAATTTCCTATGGATTTCTGTATCTTTTGTTCTACTGACATATCTTCCACTATGGCCTGAATTTTTTCTATTAATGTAGAGTGAAGTCTTTCTACATCCGCATTACCGGTATGGCTGTTGGGCTTAGTCCAATGAATATCTATTCCTTTTTCTTGTAGATATTTTATGACTTGCTCTGATTTAAATTCATTATCCATTATTATTTTCTTTGGTTTGTTAAACGTTGCTAAATACCCTTCTAGAATGGCAATTTTTTTCACCCAGTTTCTCTCATTAATTAAATAAGCAACTGCGAGTTTTGTTAATTTGTCGATAATAGTTACAAACGTTTGCTTTTTATAATGAAAAATGTCTAAATGGATAATTTCATTTTTGCCGGTTGGTGTTTCGGTTATATTTAATATAGGTTTTATTGGATTTCTGTCATATTTTATTTCTTGACATTTGCTACAATTATTTATAATAAGTTGTATATGCTGTTGCAATTTAGGATAAAAGATTTTGTCTTTCAATGTCTTGTAAGTCTCATTTATGCCACTATGCAATGACTCTCTTGTATGATACAAAGATATTTGCTTATGACACTCTTCTTCATCATATATTTCTTGAGCTTTTTTCGTTGCTTTTCTAAACTTTATTCTGCGATCCCCGGAGAATAGTTCTATAATAATCTTTTGTACTTTATTATAATCTCTATCATTTACCTCTGAATATATTCCGATGTGTCCTGGTTTGACATGGCTTAGTAGTAGTTCTCTAATTGAAGCTTCATCAGTTTGAGGGTTTATTTGTATAATTCTTCTGCCATGTACTATATCAATTTCTTTACTTGGACTATAAGTTAGAATTATCTGAGTTTTATATTTATTTATTATTTCTTCTCTTATCCCTATGTGGTCTTGTAACTGTTCGTCCACTGAATGCATGGTGTTAGAGTCAGACAGGTTCATATTGGATTCACTGCTGTTCTGTTCATTTATCTGAGGACTGTTTTCTAACCTACTTAAATAATCGGCCACTTTATTTTCTTTTCCCTTGAGATATTCAACCTCAAAATTGTATTCTTGCAATTTTAAAATCCATCTCTGGTTCCTTTGGGAAAATTCTTTGCCTTTATACTTAGAGTTTAGGTATTTGATTGGTGCATGGTCTGTAACGATTTTAAATTTTCTCCCGTACAAATAAGGTCTGAAGTAATTCACTGAATACACTATAGCCAAAAATTCTTTATCGGTCACGCTGTAATTTCTTTCGTGACTATTTAACGTCCTTCATACAAAGCATATTGGATGTCCGTCTTGTGATAGAACAGCACCAATAGCATAATCACTAGAATCGGTTGTAACCACAAATTCCTTTTCATAATTGGGAAATTTTAAAATGGGGTGGGAAGATATCAATAGTTTCAGCTTCTCAAATGCTTCGATATACTGAGGATCGTTAGTGTTAATTTTAAAATCTTTTTTCAAATATTTTATTAAAGGATGTGCTATTTTTGAATAATCTTTAATAAACTTCCTATAAAATCCAGTCATACCTAGAAAACCTTTAAGTTGTTTCTCCGTCTTCGGTAGTCCTATTCGTAAAATATCTTCTATTTTGTTAGGATTTGGCTTCAACCCATCCTTCGTAAGTATATGCCCTAAAAAGGAAGTCTCTTTCTGCATAAAACTACATTTATCAGCCTGAATCTTTAAGTTATGAGCTGTTAGTATTTTAAAGATTTTTTTCAATGAAATTAGGTGTTCTTCTAAAGTGGTGGAGAAAATGAGTATATCATCGAGATATACTACACATATTTTATTTATGCATTCTCGTAATATTTCATTGATTAGGCGTTGAAAGGTTGCGGGAGCATTTTTTAGACCAAAAGGCATCCTCACATATTCGTAGAGGCCATCCGGTGTTACAAATGCCGTTTTTTCAATATCTTTCTCTGCTACTAATATCTGATGATATCCTTTAGCTAGATCTAGTGAACTAAAATATTGTGCTTTACCCAACTTATCCAATATGCTATCAATATTGGGAAGTGGGTATTTATCATCAACTGTAACTTGATTAAGCCTTCTATAATCTACCACAATCCTGAATTTATTAACTCCCGAGTTATCTTTTTTTTTTGGTATAACTATGATAGGAGAACTATATCTACTTTTGCTTTTCCTTATTATACCTTGTACTTCCATTTCTTGCATCTGTTTTCTCACTTCTTCTTCATGCTGTGGTGGATGTCGATATATTTTGGAGTTTATCTGCTTATTTGTAGTAGTTTTAATTTCATGTACAATGCTTGAAGTATTTGTTAAGATGTCTCCTTCTTTATAGAACAACTTATTGTATTTATTTAATAATGTTAGGGCTCCATGTTTCTCTTCTTCATTTAAATGTTCTAGTTTTATATTATCTAAATCACTTTCTTCCAATGCATTTACCTCATTTTCGATTCTTTTACTCAAAAACGGTATTCGTACATTATTATTTAAAATAATTTCTTGATTCCCTATATCTATTAGTCGAACATTCTTACTAACCCAATCCATTCCAATTAAAAAGTGGTATACTTTGTCTAAATTAATCTTTACCCATCTCATTCTAGCATTATCCGGTTGCTTAAACTCGTCTGGACATTTAGATTTTACGTACTCAGTATTTTTTTAACTTGTCCTTCTATAGTGCTAATACGGATTTGTTCCCCTAACTTTTCGTATACTCTATTTCCTACTTTGCTTGAGTTTAATAAACTGACTGTAGATCCTGTGTCTACCAAACAAACGAACTCTTCTTTATTGATGGTAAGAATAATATACATTTTATTTTTATCCGAGGCTAGTTTATAAAAAACTCTTCCTCTGTTAATTGATTGACTTCGTCCCTATTACTTATGGTATCAACTTCCATAGGTTTTGTCGAATTATTGTTATAGCTCCTGTAGTTAAAATTTCTGGACTGCTGACTTGAGGAATTGTTGTTATAACTACCCCTTCTCTGTCCTGATCTATTGTGGAAATTATTATTAAAACTACCCCTGCTCGGTCCTACTGAATTATTGTTATTTAAATGTCTCTGATAGTTATTGTGTGGTGGAATGTTGTTGTGTATTGGTTTGGAAACAATTGGTTTATTTGATGTCGGTTCTTTTAAATTAAAATGATCTTGGCCAATATATCTATTAAGAATTATCCGAATATCTTCTAAAGAAAATTTATCCTGCAATTCGGCTGCTAAAGCCCCTGCAGTAATTTCTTTTATTTTTAAGACTAGGACACTACTAAGATTATTTACAATATTGGTCTCAAAATCACTAAAAATTGCACATTCTGCAATATCACTAACACTAATTCTTACTTTATTACATAATTCAGCAATTGAATTTACCTTTAAAAAACTGATCTCCTTCATGATTTGTCCTTGGTCCTTCGTTGCTTTGTAATGGAGTTTAAGTTTGCTTTTGCAATTTCCCCAGGTTAATGGGGGCGATGTTGACAGGTAATTCTTCGCTGGTCCAATGATTTTTTCATTGTAGATCACAGTGTAGACATCATTCCTCTGGTTCTCTGCATATTCCAGTAATGCTCTGTCGACTGACGAGATAAATGCTGGCAAGGTTCCACTACTTCCATCAAAAACAGGAAGATATCGAAGTTCTTTTTCGAGTCTGCTCCTTAATGTCCCCGGTTTATTTTGACGGCTCACTATTTCTGTAAGCATGGCTAAGCATTGCTCAGTAATATTTTGCGCCATACTTCTGTTGTTGTCCAGAATTTTGTTTCGAGATATTTTTCTCTCCAGATTTGTTGGTTTAATATATAATGGTCGTTTCTACGTAATCTAATAAATTTCGTTTTAGATTACTTTGTTTCGTATTTTAACACTTTCACCTTTTCCGGTTCGATTCACTGGATTCTAGTTCTACTGAACAGAATCCTACCGACTGCGCCAGTTAAATATAATGTCCAAGAAACTAAAATTAAAACACCAAAAGAGGCTGGTTGTTTATTTTAAACACTTTATTATCTCCCGGTCGGAACAGAACTGCCTTACTTAATCATATCTTACTTCTAACTTACAACCTATGTACAGCCAGAACTGCTGGCTCATCAACCATCGGTCATTCGCACAAACGGAAATCGGTTCATGTGAATGACCACCGAATGCAACCAAAGCACAAAATCACCATGCCATCGGTTTTGCGTTGGCCTTGATTTTGTATGCCGCTGGCAAGTCATCGTCGAATCTTGTTTGCGCAGCATTTCCTGTGGTTGTTGCCCTTTCTCTGCTGCAATACGTAACTCGCGTCGTTAATTGTTTGTTGATGGTACTTTGCCAGGAACCTTCACACAAGAGCCAACATCAACTGTACTAAGTTTCAACTCAATCAGATGTCCGATGCGCGAACCCATAGAAGACAAACACACAAACATTGATTTATATATATTTATAAGATGTATTATCGTGTTTGTAATCATTTCCTAGTGGCGTATTTGTTTCCCGTGGCCAACTCATTGCCCATTGATAGTTGGACAAGTTAGCTTGTTTACCAATAAAAATGTAGGCATTGAGCCGACTTAATCTTTAATCCAGATAAAAAACCTTCGACTTTGGCCATGCAGATTTTAAAAGCATTATTTAGGCAAACACCTACTACAATTTATTGCAACAAGATAAAATAGGCTATGGACCACCTCCATTGCAACATTCTTGCCCATTTTGCATCTTCCTGTGTGCTGATGTGATGTAAGATACATATAGTGCTTCAACAGTAGTGGACCCAGCCTGGATCTCCGTGGCACTCCATTATTCTGTATTCCTCCAGATTGCATTGATCACAATTGTTTTTCTAGGTTAAATGGTGCCCCCACTTACGAGCAAATCTCTTGCGAACGTCTGACAAACATCCAAGAGTATCAAATTGTCATGAGAAGCTTCTCAAATTTGCGTGTTCGGCGTAAAACTCTAGGTCCTTCTACTTCGGATGAAAGTGGTTGGAGAAGCTAGGTTCTAGGTCCTGTATGGGCCCGTTAAGGCCAAAATATGTATGTGTGTACTTACGAGTAAATGCTTGGGATATATTGTTCCATTAAGCACTGTTAAAAACCTTAACCTGGTTTTCTCCGTATTGCCTTGGTCCTGTTCCGGATAACACATTTTACATCAATAGAATTGAGAGCCTATCTAATACCTCTGGTGTTTGGAAAGTAGGCTTTTTGTCCCTATTTACAGTATGCTACTGAATACGTGGTCTAGTTTTTGTTTTTTAAGGTGTACTGATTGGTTTTTTCCCGCACCACCAACCACAAATTTTCACCTCTATGCTCCAAGTTTTATAACTACTTTCTTAAAGATTTTTCCGCTATTATCCCGCTGTCCAATAGTCTTACATCGAGTAGAACTAAATCGTCAAAATTGATAAAGCAAATTGTTTGCAGAAAAACATTCCACATTCATTCAACCGATCCAGAATTGACAAATTGCAACAATTTCTATAGACAAAGATAAACTTCTACAAAAAAAACTCCAAAGATAACTACGTCAAAAGGCGCACACCTCTTGATGCCTCCTCGCAATTACTCAGTATAACACTTTTTCAACAGCTGTAAGCTAATTCCAAAAAAAAAAAAATGCTTACCAACGTCACACTTGAATTATCACAAGACTTGCCCTAAAGGTAATCCCAGGAATCTTGAACGCATCACTTACTTTCCACCTACCTTCCACCTTACGGCCGACGCGGCCTTATAAAATCGAGGGAACCTCTTTGTTGAACAGAAAAAAATAATCGTTAAAATAGAAACTGCAACAGTTCACATAACACAACTACGCCAAAGTATGTAGGTCGCATAGGGCTGATCACATTAACCCTCTCCCCTATTTTGATCGTTAATTCAAATCGGAAATGAAATTTTATTTCCTCCTTCTTTCTCTGTTCCATCTCCCTCAATAGCCCTAGGTGCGCTTCTTGATTATATCCCTATCTGTGTCAACTATACACAAACTGTCTAGAACTACCTACTCCTCCTCATACCGTTGGTGCGTACAAATTGTGTCTCTTTGTCATACATGGCTAAATACACAAATTACTGCCTTATTACGAGATCCTTTTTTTCATTATTGAAGTAGTAGTAGAAAATCTATCACTGAGGAATAAAACATTATAATTTTTCATTTTTTACATACAAAAAATGTCCCATTGTGTCCTCGTCCTGGTTTTAATGCCTCATGTGCTTCGTGAGAAACCTAAACAAGGGTTGTATCGTAATGCCTTAAAAAAAATGTGCACACACATTAATTTAAATGCGGGGGTTCGTATCACTGGCAAATGCAGTTAATATCTTTAATAGAACCGGTTTTTAACCGGGACTCTAACGAAGGCACTTTCGATACTTTTATTATTTTATAGGTATATTTTTTGTAATAAAAACAAAACATCCCCACAGCCAAAGGTTTTTAAAAAAAAAGCGAAAATGATGTTACCAAAAGTTCATTTTCAAATGCATCCCGAGACTCACTCACATGGAACATGTTATACGGAAGGACATCAAGGAGCAAACACAATAAAACAACCATAATTTTTCGATTAATCTATCGATAAAGAGAGAAAGGTCGTGTTTTGTTTTGGTTGATGTATGATGTAGAAAAAATGATGTTATTAGCTTTGAAGTTGCTAATTCAACTCTAGAAAGGTTTTAGCTTATAACGACATTTTGGGATGTTTTTCTTTTTCCTAATAATAATTTTGGTTTCGCAATCCTTTTTGTATGTCGAGTTGGTTAGTAACAATTAGGTGATGTGGAGACTGTCTGTGGAGGACAATTTGATTAGCTTGGTTATCTAGGCTTTCAGGTTCAATTAGTCAGAACTTGAATATTTTAAAATCGTTAACTATTTTCGGTTTACGACTAGAAACGGATGCGTGGTTGCAGAAATTAATTAAAAAGAGGTCGAATAATAATGAATGGGCAATCCTTCTTTAAACTGCTGAATAAAGAGGACTGTAAATAGTTCTTTAAAATTCCCGATGACTACGGTTGTATGTATTTTACATACATAGAGTATTTCAGATCCTTCAACTGCACTTTCAAGTATTGAAAAGTCATGTCAGTGTTATTCCAAAGCCTAAATTGGAGTTTGTCTGTCAACATTCAGCTCGATTCCCAAAAGGTGTTCAGATTGTAGCTCAAAAATTTGAACTCTTTTTAAGTATACTTAATTATTTTACATCGGCAATTACTTTTATGCAGTGGGTCATTGATTTATGCATTGGACTAAAAAGCGAATGGTTCTTGGAACACTCACACGTTTAATCACTCCGCCACCTCTTGTGCAAATCTGACAAACATCCAAGAGTTTAAAATTATCGTAGGAAGCTTCTCGAATCCGCCTTTCGGAATCCGCATAAGATTGAGGTCCTCTCCAATACTGAGAAACATATAATAAATGTAATCGGCCTTCTGACCTTCTGGTAACTCTGAAATTATCTACTGCGAGGTGGTATTTGTGATGATGCTACTTATAATAAAGCCGGGGACTGCAGAGCGGATGTAGTACACAGAACGACCTCATAAACATGAAAGAGGAGCAGAGTGATGTGACTGTTAAAACCGAAACTCAGATCTTTTCCCCTTTTTCTGTTGCCGGGAGTGACTATATCAATCGGACCCTTGATATCCTATCTAACGCCCGGAAAGGAGTGCTGATTGAAGTGACTGCCACAATCCAACATCAATCACCCCTTTTTTTTGGCAGGAGTACAGGTTGGGATAAATGATATCAATTAAAGCCTTATGTTTGGAGTGACTACAACAGCTAAGATCAGCCCGGCTCCAAAACCGTGGGTTAGGATCAGGGTGAGGTTACTAATGCAATCGAACCCCAGACTGATCCTATTCACGACGCAGCAGATGGAGAGCTTCATGGGGTGACTGTTCAAGCCGAACCCCGTTCTGCTCCCTGCTTCTTCAGAAAGGAGGGCATTTTGAGATCATTGTTTCACTGGAACCTCATATAGTTTGCTGCCACGTACCTTGGCATTTAAAAGGGAAATTAAGAAACTAGAAGACAGTGAAAATCTTTTCAGTTTATTTTCCTGGTGGATCGGCGTCGGATATAAAAAGGAACAAACAGGATTTCAGAAATTTATTTACAATGAGTGGAGATTTTCTATTAGGTGGCGATTTTAACTGCCGGCATAGAGATTGGGGGTGTGCAAGAGCGAATGCCTGGGGCAACATACTGTCTGACTTTTCATTGACTGTACAAATTAATATCTTTTATCCTCCTTGTCCAAATTATTTGCCTGCAGGTTCTCGTCGTCGTCCTTCAGTTCTTGATCTTTTTGTGTCCAATGTCCCTTATCTAATAACAGAACCCAATTCGATTAGTGCCCTCAGTTCTGATCATAATCCTGTTTCTTGTAACCTTTCTTGGCTGGGGGAAAAAAAGGTTCATTATTTCCTAGATTTGAAAAATGCTAATTGGATGAAAGCATTCCCAAACGGGAAAAAAAGGGACTTATAAATAGCTTCCAGTTCATATTCTAGAACTTATAAAATTAAGAAACATTCATCGAAAAAATTGGCAAAAGTATCGCCAACCTTTTTCTCGAACAATGGTATCGCATTTTAATAAACTGATTACTGACCAAATACTGGTGCATCGGAATAAAGAATGGAACAGAAAATTGAGCGTTCTCGAAAAAAATGCCAATAACATGCTTCTGGAATATCGTCAAGGTAGTAAAAAACAAAAACCGTAAGATACCATTCCTAAAGGATTCTTCCAAGACATATTTTACACAAAGTACTGGGTTGAGAAAGCAAACTTACGCGGCACAAATTTTTCAAAAAATCACCGGGTCTCTCAACATTTGGGTGAGTTTGTAACAAATGAACTTGTTGAGGACACAATCGAAAGATTTAACATGTCAAATGAATTGACTCCTTCTAATGCATTAGTAGCTGAAGAAAACGTAAGTGATGTAGTCAGCAGCCTGCAAACCCGAAAAGTAGGAGGACTAGACAAAGTTCAAAAAGCATACCTAAAACAACTTCCTTAGGTTGGAATTAAATATCTAACATTCGTTATTAATGCATGTTTAAAATGCCAATACTTTCCTCAATGTTGGAAAAAAGCCTTGGTTGTCCCTGTTCTTAAAGCTGGAAAAGCCCCAGATATCTCTGAAAGTTATAGGCCAATAAGCCTACTAAGCAACATTAGTAAGGTTTACGAAAAAATACTTAAGCAACACATTTTAAAAATTGTTTGAGATAAAGATATTTTTCCTGATGTAGAATTCGGCTTTCGAAGCTTTCACAGCACTTCACACCAGGTAAAAAGAATTTGTAACCATGTTTTAGACCATCGTTCTGGTGGTCAGTCAACGGGCATGATATTGATAGATATTGAAAAAGCCTTTGATTCTGTATGGCACAATGGAATAATATATAAAATGTTACGCTTCGAGTTTCCTTTGTATTTATGTAAAATTGTTAGTTTCTTATCCAGTAGATGTTTTCAGGTGCAAGTAAATTGTGGTGTTTCTAACAT
This sequence comes from Portevinia maculata, assembly GCA_949715645.1. Classification (NCBI taxonomy): domain Eukaryota; kingdom Metazoa; phylum Arthropoda; class Insecta; order Diptera; family Syrphidae; genus Portevinia; species Portevinia maculata. The sequence goes on along the minus strand of OX454526.1, from coordinate 278,041,624 downwards.
GTTATTTTTTGATTCTGGTGTGCACCAAGGCTCAGTCTTAGGTCCAACCCTTTTCAATATATAACATCAGATTTTCCAAGTCTTCCGCAATGTGAAGCAGCCATTTTTGCTGATGACACTGCGGTATTCGCGTCGCATGAATTTGCTCTCAACATTGAGACCAATCTAAAACATGCGATCGAAATACTTGAAAAATATTATAACAAATGGAAAATTAAGCTGAATGCTAGGAAGACGCAAGCCATCTTTTTCACACGAAAAAGAAAAGCTTGCTATCTTGCCAACAGACAGCTTCAAATAAATGGTAACACCATACCATGGGAGCAATCCATAAAGTATCTTGGAGTCCACCTTGATACGAAACTAACATTTGATCAACATATTCAAAGTACGTTAAGGAAAACAGGTATTGCAATTAAGATGCTCTACCCTTTCATCAATAGAAAATCTTCACTCACAAACGACAATAAGATAATTATTTATAAAGTAATTTTCCAGGCTATCATATTATATGGGTGTCCAAAACTGCAGCAAGATGCCATTTAAAGAAGTTGCAGGTTTCACTAAACAAAGTATTAAAAATGATGTTAAACCTGCCCTTTCATAATTTAACCCTAGATCTCCACAGAAGGGCGAATGTTGAATTGATCTTCGATAGGATTCGAAAACTTGCTAATAATTTTAATAACAGCTGTAATAGTTCTGAGAATCCTCTCATAAACCAGCTAAATGTTTAATCGGTGATATTTTTGTGTTTGCTGTCATTTATTAGTTATTTACCAATTATTTACTTATTTATTCATATATTTATTTATTTATTTATTTATTTGTTTATTTATTTTTGTATTTATTTATTTATATATTTATTTATTTATTTATTTATTCATTTGTCATTTATTTTTGTATTTACTTCTTTATCTATTTATTTATTTATTTATTTATTTATTTTATTTGTTATTGTTTTTTTTTTTTTTTTTGTGTCAAAGGAAGGTTTTTTTTCGTATTTTCCTTCGATAAATTCTTCCGATCATTCATAGTTATTTATTGTTTGTCATACAAGAAAATGTTTCAGTAGAAAGATGATGTATCAAATCTCTGAATTGTAAAATGTGCGGTTACAGGTTTTTTTTTTAAAAAAAGATTGGTTCGAAATAAAATGAACTGAACGTATCATTGGTTAAAAGGGAAACACATTTCAGCTCAGATGAACACAGAAAGAGTGAGACTCGAATGACTCTAAATCATTGTTCTAAAAATATAAAATCCTTGCCGGTGGCTTACGAGTATAAATCGATCAAAGTACTGGGTTGATAGGAAATACTCTAATTACGCAGACAAAGAGCTCTGGCACAAGTTGCCGTGTACTTACCAAGATTCCTTGGGTATGGGAAACAAAAAAAAAGAGGATTTCAAATTATCGTTGCTGAACTTTGTATATTAAATTTTAAAAGCGTGGACTCCATGCATAGACAATTGAAATTTTTTCCAAAAATTACGGATCCAAGACTGGGAAAGGGGAAGATTAAGGTAAAATCCGCTGAACTCAATCAGACATTCAAACGTTGACACAATTGAAATATAGAGCATAATATCTGGAATTGACTTTCTCGGGGGTATGCCTTGGAGGGATTATGTTGTAATCGATAATGGTATCGTGGCCGCAGAAGTACTTGATCCAGAAAAAAGTACGGGTTCATGCTGCTGATGCTATAGATGATGAAAACAACCCTATAAAAACGGTGATGTTGAAACAGTCTGTATGATCTGCAGGGAGCATAACCTTTCAACTTCACTGCAGTTCTAATGGTCTGGCTGTGAACGCCGGTTTGACTTCAAAAGGTTTTGATATCGAATCACTTCATCTCTGAGGCCAGTCGAACTCTGATGTTTTTGCAATTGTGTGATCCAGGAGTTTTTAGGCCGCCACTTTATCAAGAGTCCTTTACAGTTCCGTTATTTGATATTGCCTTATTGAAGGGGTTCGTAGGATCTTTCATATGAACATGATAGTACCGACTGAGCCAACTGGGCAATCCTGATTTTATAAACATTCCAATGGCAGAAATAAAATATGTACATCGAAGATAAAAAATTTGAATATTGCAATCTACAATTGAATTGACCGATCAGATACAATATGAATTTAATCTTTAACTTTTTTCAAATGAAGCCATTTTGTAAACGATTAACTGGCATGCCGCTTAAAAAAATTTACTGCACAAAACGTGTTGATAAATTAAATAGAGGGATTTTACTGTCTAGAAATTATTCACTGAACTGACGTTTTTGCAATCGATTCTTTCCATAGAATTTAAAGAGTCATCAAGTTCAGTCGGAGTTTCTGAAGGTCATACTCATACCTAATACCACTTTTGCTATATTCAATCACTTCCTCCTTATTTTTAATCATCTCTCCAAATACTCATTGCACCTCCCTCAAACAAATTAAACAATTTAACCTTGAATTTAATTAAAAACAACAATCGCATCCCTCCAACATAACAATGTTAAATCAGCACGTCAACTTTCTTTCACTCTGCTTCGTGCCCCAATCACACATTCAAACATATTAACTGCCTTTTCTGTTCAAATCAATTTCACTCCTCTTTTAGTTCTACTCAATCAGAATCGATTAAAAGAATAAAATCTCCTCAAGCATATATGTCCGGCAAGTGTATGTGTACGAGTATCTATCTAGCGATTAATTGTGAGATGTGCCACACGTCTCATACATTAGAAATCAATAAAAAGATACAACACCTCTTCATGCAGCCCGCTCTATGATAACCTACCATTTCACCATAGGCATACACAGACAAGATCGGGACCGAAGTTTAGAATCTAATCGACACTATGTGATACTCTTTCGCATTGTTTTCCATCCTAGGAGTACTCATACTGTGGCCAACAGCCCAGCGATTCTAATTAAATCGCACCAATTAAAGTGTATTGAGGAGAAGATCTTCCATCATATCTCGTGCGCAACAACAACAAGCGACTGACATTCTTGTATTAAAAACTTTAGATACATTGTGTTTTGTTTTTGATCAACCCTGCAACTGCCGCTATTAAACGATACCCAGAATGTGGAGAGCGTGACAATATCGCCTCAATAACCCCCTCGTTGACAATTTACGTCACAGAAAAATTATGAATTTCTTTTGTCGAACTGTGAAAGTGTGATGGAAGAAATTGGTGGTGGTGGCTCACCGTGTCCCGCACTCTCGCCCAATAAAACCCTAGATCTAGGAATAATCTGTGGGGTCAATCGATGTTAAGTAGAATCACGAATACCAAACTAATTGGATGTGATATATGATCTGCGAAAAAATATGTGTCAATCTGAAGAATGTATGTCTGAATAGAGGGGCCGAGTATCTTTGTAGTGGTGTATGGATATACCAAGAGCGTTTTTTGGGGTCAGTTATGGGGTCAATTTCTTAGTGACGCAGGAATAATCTGTGTGTGGTTACTGGTTTATAGTGTGTCCTCATCAATTTGCTCCAGCACTTCGTAAGTCTTTAGTTTTATTAATCTTTTCTCAAAAGATATTCATTGTTCTTTTTTGTTGTTGATTTGAAAATGTATGTCATTGGGATTATTACATAGGACAATCAATTTGTGTATGGACGTCTACGTCGGTCGGTCGATTGCTGGGTTTTGGTTAATTTGTCAAGGCGAACAGTCAAACTCAAGCGGGGAACAAGGAGCTTTAAGTGAATGAGCGAGGATTGAGTTTGATTTGGAATCGATTGGTCTGCACTAAGAGGAGAGTGTTTGTCTGATGTCGTTGTCGCACAAGCCGTCATATCTGACTTACGTAACAGAAATGAACAAATCAACTCGGTTATTGATAGTTAATTGGAGGGAATGATAAAAACGATAAAAGACAGAGAAGCAATTGCAGAATTAGCAAATTGTTATGTTCGTTAGGCATGCTCCTTATAGGGAGTCGTCCTTGAGTAAAAGTGTGCCATAAATTGAGTGTTCAATGGGGAATAGGAGACACTAAGGCGCCTGCTGGTGATTGAATCTTGTATGACTTGAATCTTTAATGTATAACAAGTCCTTATATTAGTCAGGCAATATAAAATTTAATTGAAAAACTTTGGAATGTGGGTTCCAACACAGGCGATAATTTGCTATGCGATTTCACACGAGGAGTGAAACAATGATAACTTGTTGCTGCGATTTGGAAAATAAAATCAAATTTTTGTCACGATAGAACATATTCGAGGATATACTTTGCAGTGGATAGCCATATTTTTTGTACAATACGATTTAAGGGCATTCGGTATTTTTATTATTAAAAGTAAAAATACCCTGGAAATCTTGATAGTTCTTAAAGTATCTTTTTCAGAAGTGATTCGGATTCTAAATATCTGAACGCGTTCATTTTTATTTTTACAATTGCTGAAACTAAACGTCAAATACAAAAGCAACAATTCAAAACTTGTTTCTTGTTGTCGTCTTGGTGACTTGTGTCCCGAGATGGTTTAAATGTCATTTTTTGTGGAAAACTACATTTGTTACGTCAGTTGTCAACGTAAAAAACGTAGTTCAATACAGCAGACATAGTTCAAAACTGCCGTGTGTTGGTTTTAAGTTGTCAATTTGACATCTTAACGTCAATAATTTTGAATTTCTTGTCACAATTAGTAGACGTAGATAAATGTAGTTAATAGTGGAGTGCAGCCATATAGTGTGAGTATTTTCTGTGTACAGTAGCAGATTGTTTTGATACGGGTAATATTATTTTAGTTGTTTTTAAAATTATTATTGACTTTCTCAACTACATATTAGAATGTCGTCAGAAAAAGGAAATGAAAAAATCAGAGCGAGGAGTTCATATTTTCCCAATTTGGAATGCATTCTTACGTTCGTTTAATTTTTTTACGTTATCGAAATGTATAGGATAGAATGTCCATATATGTATTATAAACATATCTTAATATTTATTTAATTATTTTTGTTTGCTTACATAATTATCAACGTTACTTCATAATATCTGTGGTATATGAAATTTTTCCTAATAAACTGAAAAGACGGAATTATAATGAAATATTTTATATTTTTGTTATTTATTATTTTCTGAGAAAATTGTGGGATATTTATAATAACGGCGTGGAATTTCTGGGTATTACTCTAGGAAAACGTGCTCCCAAAGTCTGGCATCACTGCATAAGTTAAGAGATATCACAAATCCGTTCGAAATGCCTAGATTGTATCGCCTAGATTGCCCTGGAGATCAGCTCAAATACTGATTGACGATCTAAGTCCTCATTTTCGTGCAAGGGGGTAAGGACTACATTCATTCCAATCATAATTTGGGTCTGTATTCTGTGGGTCTGTGTGTGAGCATTTTTTTGCAAAAGCGTCCTTCCTTGTGGGCCAATATTTTACTGTGGCCAGCAGTAGGACTATGGTTTCTCGATTGGTTTCAAAAGTTGCTGTTTTTTTGCAAAACATGATGATTTAAATCCAACAAGTTTTTGCTATTCGTAATTTTTCGAGCCCCTCTAAAAAATAAAATGGTATTTATTTTGTTTATATTATTATTTTTATCCTCCCCTATAGATGTTCAGTGATTTAAATTTGTTCAATGTCTTTGCAGTGTAGCCCTCTTGCGAACGTCTGCCAAACATCCAAAAGTATCAATTGTCACGAGAAGCTTCTCAAATTTGCCGATCGGATTGAGCTTAAAATTGTAGGTCCCTTGCAATTCGTAGAGAAAGTGGTTGGAGGAGCAAGGTTTATGCCTAATATTTATTTATTTAATATTTTTTTGTAGTGAAGTCAATACTTTTTCCCACTCGAAAATTCCAGAACCTGAAAATATTACATATTTCCATGGGTTTTATTTCGAAATATTCCATTAACCTAAGGTTTTTGATTAGTACTGTTACAGAACACGAAATGTGTTATCATGATATTTTGTTTCATTTCATATCGTTTTTGCGTCGAATATATCGATGCGATAATTACGGAACATGGGCACGAAGCTATGTTCTGTCACGCGTGTGTGTATTAGGTTCATTTCTTTTTTGCAGATGCCAATTATCACAAAAGTCTTATAGATCTAAATATGTTATAAAAAATATTAATCTAAATATATTCGGAGATATATTCTCTCAGTTGCTCCAACAGTGTTCTTTTAAATGAGACTGTACGCATCTGTACATTCATTCGCAAGAAACTGTAGGCATCTCCAACTAAAATTGAGTAATCCTAATTAGTTATAGATCTCATGCGATTTTCGACCATTCAAATTTTATTACGATCATTTTCATGCGATTAATTTTGCCTTCAACTGTATCATGATAGTTCTCTTAATATTGTAAACATTTCTAATTGCGAACATACCTTCAATACTTAAAGCGATCTTATAGTACGTTGTTACTCTACTAAGTTATAGATATATCTAATATATGACATATAAAGGATACGATTTTCCAAATTGGATAGGAGTATGAACTAAGTATGAACCTAGCTTCAATACTTAAAGTAGGCAAGATGAATCGGATGAATTCTGTTCAATCTAGCTGATGAATCTAATCGCAAAACAGCTTTCAAAAATTACCGAAAGACATATTGACTCAACATTCAAACGTTTAACGAAATCTGAACTCCGAAGCCCACCCTGTAAAACCAACTTGAAAGTAGAGTTAGGTTAGGTTTATGTGGCTGTCGGCAGAAGCCGACACACTTAGACAAATTTAGGTCCATTGTGATACCACGTATGTATTATCTACCTCAACTCTGTAGATGGGACTGGCCAACGACACGCGGTTGTTCTCAAACGGTCCCCCATCTACGTACTAACCGCGCCCAACGTCGTTTAATTGCGGTGATCTGACGAGAACCGATTACATTACTTACTTTTAAATTCATTTTTATTAATTATTAGCTTATATCAACTTAAATACTTGACAGAAATGATTAAATCTAACTTAAAATTAACAGGATACTTATTCTAGATTATTGATCCTTATGCGGACGCCCAAAACTTAACTCTATCTTATAATTATTGCCTTTCGGCCTAAAAACTATTTTACGAACTAATCTCACATATTATGTTTTCATCGAGAAAATTGTTAAGAAAACTCGGAATCTTTATCAAATTATATATTTTTATATAAAAAAAAAACAAATTACAAACTACCTACTCTACTTACTTAAACTACTTAGCATATTCTAACTATAATTAGGATTCTGAGCACTCGTTGCCTTGCGCAACAAGTGGTCAAAATCCCAATTGCTTTCCGAGCGCCTGGCAGTCGTCAACGTGCACACGCGCCGCCGTGAGCCGACTGAAGCCTTACAGCGTCAGTCAACTCCCGGAACCACCACCACACGTTGGCGAGCCCGGCCTCTCCCAAAAACGCCCTAGCTGACTTAATCTAACTTATAAGCTAAGAGGATGTTACCTAGAGTAACGCACCGTCCTGGGAGGGCATGTTGACCCCTCCCCCCTCAACAAGCCACCAAAATTCGGCGAATTGCTTTTCCGTGTCGAATCTATCCCTCTCCGATATTGCGGTACTAAAACGGAGGAGCTCATGAGCATTGGCGACGTCCCCGTCATGGAGGAGCCGCTTATCTCTCGCGCTGCGGTAGCGATGGTATAAGACCGGGATACCATCCCTCGTCTGTACCAGCCCTTTTGAATCAATATGGATAAATGCCTCTGGCGGGATAAAGCCAGACCGGAGCGTACTCTCTATGTATATTTCATTGGGGTAGTAAGCCCCAAATATCAGACTATTGTCGCTGGCCATCGCCCTTGCAACGTGCCTTCGAGTGAACTTAATGAGGAAATTGTCAATCCTATTCAACTACGAGAACCGATTAACTCGACGTGGTATGGTCGTTGGTTACTGAAAGTAGAGTTAGGGAAGTTATCCTTTCCTACAACAAAGCGCTATCTTCTCTCTGCTTACTTATCCGGCCAAGAGATAAGAAGACGCCGCAATTGTGAACCTCAGAATAAAGGCAACTTAAAGGAGTTCTAAGAAACCAAGAAAAAGTCGTAAAAGCTGATACCGATTGGGATGCCTACAAAGCATCTCTCAATGCTTACAGAAAAGAACGAAGGAAAGCCAAACGTTAGCATTGAAGACTCTTTTGTGGTAAAATAGAAGAGTCATCCGAGGCAACTAGGCTAAGAAAAACCTTCTCAGCCAACCCAGCAAAGTCCAGCTGTTTAAAAAACTATACAGACGCTCTTGGACCACTTCTAGCAAAAAATCTCTTAATCTGCTACTGAATACCCATTTCCCAACTTGAAGTGGTCACATGCGCGCATAACCAACTCCATATGTCTGATCGGCATAATACCAGCCGAGCTACAAACCACCTCGGATATTATCTTGCCTGTGCTTGAGATTATCCTGAAGAGCTGTATAGAGCTGTCCCACACTCCGCTGTTATTGAGCAAAGTAAAAGTGCTATGGACCAAAGCCAAAAGATCTTAGACCCATAAGCCTATCATCATTCCTTCTAAACAACATTAGAAAAATTGATTGATATTCGTTAACGAAACTTACATTGATACGAGACTCCTGTCTACCGGTCAACATGCATATTACAAATGCAAATCTGAATAAAAAGAGCTCTGATGACAAGAAGGCTCACTGCTCACAAGATCTGTTAGTTGAACTTAGTGGTGAACGAGCTGCTGATGTACCTGGAAGAGGAAGGCTATAGAGTGATTGCCTATGTGCGGATGACAGTGCAATTGCCGTCTTGCGATTGTCGATTAATAATCGATTCGATAAGGCAATCGAATGAGCAATGCTTTATTGTGGAACTCCCCTATTTTTAACAGCGAATCAAACATCCTACTCGCTAAATGCGCCCTTACACGGTCAATCGGTTGACATCATGCATCGTGTATGTCTGGATTGACGCTACCCCTTACACAGTTCAATCGATTGACGTCAAATTTTTATTTTTTGTGAGTTTTCGTGGTGTACGGATGTGCGGACGATTGTATTGCAATTGAATATATTGCTCTTGCAATATATTCTTGAATTGTACTACGAGATGCACACGGATATTCGCTGTCTTTAATGAAACTAATTTCATTAAAATAGCAAAGAGTTGGTTCACTGAAATTATCAACAACGGATCCGCTTTTGTTTAATTCATTTAAACGTTTTAGCTCGCGCCGAAAATTCGTTCTCAACGTATTTATTTTTCTGGTGACATCCGCTTTTTGTGCATCGGGATACTCTTCTTTATACTTTTGCAGTAAAACTTCATAATGTTGCATTTTTTTGTTTCGGCCGCAATAATCTTTTCCTTTGACATCCCCTAAACTCGGTAATGACCGATACGTTTAATTTTATTCCGATACAAATGCTTGGTCTTCATCGTCCTTCAATTTTCCGCTGGCGCCAGACATGTTTTCGCCTCCGTGACACGAGACACAATGAAGTAATTACGTCAATCCAACCCTTACACATATCAATCAGCATGACGTTCATCATGCAAAATCAAACTTGCTTTTATTTTCGTCAATCAGACTTCACCAAATGTGTGTGACTCTTACACATACATTTTCACAAACACATGCTAGTGATTGATGTCATTCGATTGACCGTGTAAGGGCCCCATAAGAACTAACATCTAAAAGTAGGAAGAATTACAACTGAAAAATCTTATATGAGATAAAAAATGTATTCAGTTGCGTTAAAGTTGAGTTGTATAAGATACGACTCAGTTGAGGTAATTGTGAAAAGTGTTACCTACTTTTAGATATTAATCATATTAATTCAATCTTTTAAATTTCCGGTGTTTAAGGAAAAGAGGTATTTTGGAAAATATCCTTTTTTCGGGCATCAACACCAAAAAAGGCCCTTGATGCCTGAAAAGGGTTATTTTTGCTGTATCCTTGTGTTATAAGTTATGTTACCAAGATGTCCATGGAAGTTAAAAAAAATGTCCTTGATGCCTGAAAAGAGGATATTTTTCCAAAATGTCTTTTTCATAATTGACTTTTATTATTATTGTTTCACATATCCTTGCATATACATATAAGTCGTCACATAAGACAACTTAACCATAAAATTCACAGGAATCCGGCTCATCCTAAATCAAAAAGAGCTTATGAGTTAAGAATTCTTTAAATTATAAGCCACAACTACAATTAAATAATCTGTAACCGCATAAATATTTCAATATTATTTCATACGAAATATAAATTTTTAGACAAATTACTTACATATTGTACAACAAAACACACACCAGACACCACCTTCGTGAGGCGTCGATCAGAAAATGGCAATCGACAGCAAGCGTTTGAAAGTTCAAACAATCGACAATCACAATATGAAATAGAGAAATCGTAGATCGATAATCGAAAAAAGCCGTTCATCGATCAATAAATTGACTACCGCAATAGGGGCCTAAACGTAATCGACTGCCAATGCGGCCTAATATAACAATATGTATGAATCATGACGTATGCAATTGGTAATTTAAATATTCGAGCTGCACGCTATCGTCCTTATAAAAATAGGTAGTTAATTAAACAACCGATAACTTGAAACACATCCTTGCCAGCTACACATCTCTAAGATTTCATGCTAATCTTGGAAAGCTATCACGCTTCGGTGACAGTTATAAGTTTTTTTGCTTGGCAATTCAAGGTTATTTAGAGAAGAAGATGTAGCGATCGTAAATGTATCGATATTTTCTCTCAACTGTGTCGTGATAACCGTCATGAGACTTTGACCACATCCAACTGAGTTAAATAATTGGGTTTGACTTTTTCATTAAAATTAATTTTAGGCATTAAAGGCCCATATAGGGTATTCTAGCTTCTTCAATCATTTGTATGCGCGAAGCTGTATTTGGAATGGAGGTAAGCTTTTCTTAATACTTTTGGAAGTTTTGGCAAACTTTCACAAGTGGTTGGGCAATGAAAAACTTAAGGTGAAAGGTGTTACTGGGTGAACTATTAAAACTTATTTCCGTCGTTAGACAAAAATATGTTGACCTTTATTAAATTAAGTAGCCCATTCTATTTTTCCCCTTTAAAATTTTATTTTTTAATGCATTGTTCTACTTAATTAAACCTAAAACATAAGTGCCAACCAATTATATTTTAAATGCGGCAACAATGTATCCAAACTCACAGGCCCATAGATATGTCACTTTTTTGGTATACAGGAGCACGAGAACTATTAGAATTATCTTCAATACGTTAAATTATTTGCTGCCCCTCCGATGGCAGTGATCCTTCGTTGACATTGCAGAATTTATATTTGATGTCTTATCCATCATTAACATCAGCATCATCGTGCGTCGTCTCATCCTCTTTACTGTCATTGGGGTCCCTCTTCACGTCGATCATATTAAGTGCGCGTCGCAATAATCGAAGCACTTCATGCTGCGTGAACCGCCCAACATCCACCAATCAATTGCCGTCCTCCTTTTTGAAGCTTATACCCTTACGCCTTACCAGTGTTCGTGTGTGTGCAGTCTCTTATTAAACATGCATAACAAAACGCAAAAGTGGAGAAAAAAAAACCAACTTAGCGAAAATTTAATTTCTTCCGTCAATAGCCAGTAGCAGCCCTCCAGCAAGTTGCTGCACGTCAATAAATATCAGCTTGTGCGAAGCCTCTGGCCCGCGCAGTGCATTGGAGAATTGCATATTTTCGATTAGACGGCCCCGGGAAGAATCAGGTAATCGCAAACTTCAGTCCTTGCGACAAAAATTCATTAAGGCGCATTCGGAAGATGACGACGCTGATGATGATGATGATATCCCGCGAGCTTAGCTTTAGCCCCAATAAAAAAAAAAAATATATATATATACTCGATACTCTGGCTGGACAATCATGATGATCATGCCAGCACACTACCGTACCCGCTCACTGCTTCTGGTTCTTATATTCCAGCCCGAGGGAGGCAGAAATTGCGATTAATTTTTGGCAAACAACATTCTACGAATTCCAGTTGCTACATCTTAGCATGGATTCTGGGCTCTGTCATCAGTGATCATGGTCCATGGTGCTACTGTTTGTCTCCCTGATCGATACCCACCGCACGTCTCTGGTCTTAATTCTGATTGCAAAGGCTCAAGTTGAGCGATGAGGAGATGAACCTTTTAAGGTATGCTCGCACGTTGATTGCATACTCGTCCACATCTCTCGCTCACACGACAATGGTGATGCAGCTCGATGATGATCTTGTTTTAAGTTTGGTAGTAGTAGTGGTTTTTGTTTGCGCGCATGCCATTTCATTTTTGCGAGTGACATGATCCTTTTGCCATATTGCAGAGTGCAGATTGATGGATATTCGACTGGTTTGTCACCAAAAACAGGCTGATCGACGAAGATTTTACATGGCCTTAAATGTATCTTGTCACAAAGTGTCAGTGGCGATCTTTATCGGAAAATTGGGATATCGCTCGTTGGGGACAGAAGACGTGCACTTACGAAGTTTTGTGTGCTGTGTGTGTCACTCCATTTGACTGTCGTCAGGTATTTCACAGCCGATGAGACATGGATGTTAGTGATTTTATTATTTGATTGTTTTTTTTTTTTTAAGTTTTAGAACATTTATTGGGCTTGTCTCCAAGAGGAATTGGTAGTTTTTTGTCACAGGGGTGGAGCTATGTGCGCCTTTTATGGGAAAATCGTCTGGCGGCTGAATTCGTTTTTTCGGGAAGCGTTCTTTATTTGAGTTATTCGGGGATTTTGTTGTAGGAGACAATTTTTGAAGAATTGATTGCTTTTCGATTGAAGTAGTAGGTATATTTTTTGACGCTGCATGTCTGCAATTGGCGCCGAAGGTAAGCAATTGGTTTCTTATAAAAGTAAGAAGCGATTTTGAAGCGTGTAATGAGCCTTAATCAACCTTAAAATGTGATATTAGTGACCTTACCATATAAATACTTGGTTAGCTTTTAAAAAATAAAAAAAGTCAAGAGGAGAAGAGACATGTATCATTTAACATGGAATGCATCGCAATCAGTGCACATCCCACTGAACGTATAATAAAGATGTAAGTCTCACTGCTACAGCTTCTAATTTCCCCAATCGTAGACATAAGGGTCTGTTGCAAGCCCCTATATTCAAGGTAAAAATTAACTGATATAAGATAGCAATATTAGTGTGTCCTAGCAGCCTATCAAGGAACAAGCCAAAGCTCTAATCTGGTTCGAAGCAAAAACGTTTTTATTTATATTACAACTTCAGCTTGACTGAATACATAGAACAACTTTACTATTTTGACAACTGTCAAAGATGTTGGTATATGCAGCCAAAACGAGTGAAAGGGGTAATGGTAAAATCTTCTTCCTTAACAGCGAATCTTTGAACAGGATTTAATAGGTTATAGCCCTTAACTGCATCGCTAATGGTCCGCATAGTTTGCCGGGTCCACCTCACTGAATATTGGCAGTCCTTCCAATTGAATTGATATAGGCGACGATGCGTGGTCTGTCTAGGACCACATCTGTGTTTAGAACTGAAAGTTGCCGATAAAGTGATCGAAACCTCAATTCTGTGAATCCAATAGGCCTGGTTGAAAAGCCCGTTATTTTGTCATCTGTCACAAAATGTGCTGTAATATTCTGCGAAGTAACAAGCACAATCAACGTATTTAAATTGTTTGAAAAGTTAAAAGCTTTAGCGGTCGATGTGAATCACATTCTCTCCCAGCAATCGTTAAATTGGTTCAGAAGTTTGAGCTACTGAAAAAGTTAGTGAACAATGTGAAGAGCTGAAATCATGTCCATAACGCAGGAACAACAGAAAAATTATGCTCCTGTAGCTGGAAGTGTTGGGTTTCCGTGCGGGGATGGCTTAGCATAACACTGCAGCGCCCGCGTAAAGCCCCGTATAAGGAGACTAAGTGGAGGTGACACATCAAGGCAATTTTACCCTTCATGTTACGCTTTTTTATACCCTATTCTAAGGGTATATTAATTTTTACGCATAGTTTGTAACATACCTTAATATTGCCCGTAGACCCCTAAAAGTTACTATATTTATGATCAGCATCGATAGTAATGTCGATCTAGCCATGTCCGTCAACCATATACTCTCTAGGGTCCCGAAATAATCAAGTTTACGAATTTTTGAAATCCGCCCACAGACACGCCTACAAACTCAAAAAAACAAAAATTTGGAAAAAAAAGTGGAGAAAAAAAAGTGGAGAAAAAAAAACCAACTTAGCGAAAATTTAATTTCATCCGTCAATAGCCAGTAGCAGCCCTCCAGCAAGTTGCTGCACGTCAATAAATATCAGCTTGTGCGAAGCCTCTGGCCCGCGCAGTGCATTGGAGAATTGCATATTTTCGATTAGACGGCCCCGGGAAGAATCAGGTAATCGCAAACTTCAGTCCTTGCGACAAAAATTCATTAAGGCGCATTCGGAAGATGACGACGCTGATGATGATGATGATATCCCGCGAGCTTAGCTTTAGCCCCAATAAAAAAAAAAAAAATATATATATACTCGATAGCTGGAAGTGTTGGGTTTCCGTGCGGGGATGGCTTAGCATAACACTGCAGCGCCCGCGTAAAGCGCCGTATAAGGAGACTAAGTGGAGGTGACACATCAAGGCAATTTTACCCTTCATGTTACGCTTTTTTATACCCTATTCTAAGGGTATATTAATTTTTACGCATAGTTTGTAACATACCTTAATATTGCCCGTAGACCCCTAAAAGTTACTATATTTATGATCAGCATCGATAGTAATGTCGATCTAGCCATGTCCGTCAACCATATACTCTCTAGGGTCCCGAAATAATCAAGTTTACGAATTTTTGAAATCCGCCCACAGACACGCCTACAAACTCAAAAAAACAAAATTTTGGAAAAAATCGAATTTTGAGCTGAAATTTATAATACATACTCTCTAGGGGCCATTTATGCTCTTGGGTAAATATTTTCAAAATCCGCCCACTGACACGCCCACAATTTAAAAAAAAAACCTTTTTTTAAAATTCAAAGTTTGAGCTAGGGAGCTGAAATTTATAATAGATACCCTCTAAGGGCCCTTTATGCTCATGTGTTTTTTTTAAATCCGCCTACTGACACGCCCACAATTAAATAAAACAATTTTATTGAAACACCCAAGTTTGAGCTAGGGAGCGTTTTTTTCGATAAAATCCTTTAAATGTTACCTAAAGGGTTTTTCAATAAGAGCGCTACAAAAGTTTTTTTAAACAAAACAAAAACGGTTAATAAAATTCTTTATTCCTGTGAAAGTACGTTCGATGCCAGTATGGAACTCGATTTCTTTTGCATGGCCACCACGGGCACGCTTGCAGAAGTCCAGACGCTGAACCCAATTTTCGACGGTTTTCAAGCATAAATCGGCCGATACTGCTGCAATTTCACGTTTGATATTCGTACGAAGTTCATCAATCGTCGCTGGCTTGCTGGCATAGACCATAGACTTCACGTAGCCCCACAGGAAATAGTCTAACGGCGTCAAATCGCACGACCAAGGCGGCCAAGCGACTGCACCATTTCGTGAGATAACACGGTTTCCAAACTTGGTTTCCAATAAATTGATTGTGTCATTCGCTGTGTGGCTTGTGGCGCCGTCCTGTTGGAACCACATGTCCTCCAAGTCCATATCATCCAATTGGGGCCAAAAATATTTGGTTATCATTGAACGGTAGCGATTCCCATTCACAGTAACGTGCCGGTCTTGATCATCACGGAAGAAGTACGGCCCAATGACGCCGCCGGCCCATAAACCACACCAAACCGTAATTTTGTCGGGATGCAATGATGGCTCATGGAGGACGTGTGGATTGCTGCCTGACCAATACCGCATATTGTGTTTATTGACGAAGCCATTCAGCCAGAAATGCGCCTCATCGCTGAAGATGATTTTTCGATGAAAATCCGAATCATTTTCAAGTTGTTGCTCAGCCCAATTCACGAACATACGACGCTTCTGGTGGTCAAGCGGCTTCAGTTCTTGCGCCAATTTAATCTTGTAAGGATGTAGGCCAAGATCTTTTCGTAAAATTCGCCACAACGACGTCACAGAGATGCCCAACGCTTGAGAACAACGTGTGAGAGACACATTTGGGCTTTCTTCAACTGAAGCCTCAGCGACAGCAATATTCTCGACAGGGCACTTCTTTGTCTCACTGGCACGGGAACATTTTGTACTGTGCTTGTGGATTCAAATTTTTCCACTAGACGCTCAATTAGCGATCTGCTAGGACGATTATGACGACCATAAATTGGACGTAGCGCTCTTAAAGTTGAGGCCACTGACTTCGAATTTCGGTAGTAAATTTTAATAATTTCGACTCGTTGTTGACTCGTATATCTTTCCATCATTAAATGGCAAACCTTACTGAAGAGAAATGTCAAAAGAGCGGCAAGAAATTCGGCGTCGTTTGCTGTCCCTGTTGCTCTACTTTTGTATCGTCCCTGTTGAAAAACCCTTTATATAACAAAATATGTAGAGCGTTCTTAACAATTCAACCATACTTAGAATTTTGTCACGCCCACTTATGAGGGATAGGAATAAGAATATGGTATCCAACAGTTCGCCCAAGCGGACTGTAGCCCGTCCCTAAGTTTTTTTTTTGAAACGACTGGAGATAACCGGTCTCGGAAAAGGGTGATCAAATAATAATCAATAATGGCATGTACGTGTCGAAAATGGAATACAGGTAGGCCTAACCCCTCGATCACGCGAATGCAACAGCACCAGCGTTTGATTGATTGGCCTGACAATATTCATTAAGTTCGAACCGGCGGACCTATCAGACGCACCAGTAGGGATGAGGTTACGCTGGAGGATTATGAGCTCCTTAATTCTGATCATAGCCTTCCGGTTAAAGAGGAAGAACAGGACGCTCGAGGTGTGGGCGAAAACCCAGGTTTATCAATTACACGAGGTTCTTATGTACGAGTATTATATCACAAACTAGGGATATAACGATACATACCGATTAATACGATTGATACGATACCGATTAATGTAGTAAGAAATTGGCGATACCGATACGATAATGATGTCGATAGCTTATTAGATAATAAATGAGATAAATAATAAAGTATGTAGGTACATTTGTATATAATTTATTTTGCATGAATTTTACTTATACGTAATAGAAAGTCAATCTGGAGGGTAAAAATCTATATACATAAAAATCAATCCATATTTGTGTTTGTTGCCGGTGTTTGGCCAAACGCGTAAACCGATTCCAATGAAATTTTGTTTCCATGAAAGGTGACATCTGTACGAAGGTTTTTATGTATGTGCGATATCTGTATCTACATCGGTGTGTGAATTATGGGCGTTTGAGTGAGTACGCAAGTATATGTACGTAGGCGAGTAAATACCGACACAGATACAGACAAAGCACATATAAAAAACCACCGTACAGACGTCACCTATTTTGTTATCCGAATGAAAAAGGGAGACCACACGAACGTTTCAAGTCTATTGTGGTGTTTGTGCGCACTTTCATTCTTGATATATCGTGTGTTCAATGTTTTATTCAAATAACTCTTATTTAATTTTTTTGCATTTTTTTTTTGTAAATCGGACATCGGAAAGTTGCTTTTCCCACACATTGATAATAATCGGTGTGAAAGTTAATGAAAAGTGATTCTTTCGAAGTTTTTTACTTTCGCTTTGTTGTTTGATTCGCACAAGTAAGCTGACATAGGCGCCTTCCAGACAACAAGCACCTACACTAAGCGGAACAACGAAGTTGCGTGAGCGGCCTAAGCCATGCGGAGAAAAACGTGCAGTCTCTTTCACCGGTTGAGCTCAAATCAGGCAATCTTCGGCATTGGCCTGAGAGTTTTTTTTTTGAAGTTTGGTCAAAATTGGTCTTCTTTTTTTAGGCGCAGCAACATACGCCGGATACCCGCTATAAACAATAATAAGGAAGTCTACTCGAACATATTGGCCAATAGAATGCTCGGGCACGGGCAAAGCTAGTAAATAAATAAAAAATAAATAATAACTTTCTAAATTCGTCCCATTTTACTTGAAGTGCTTAAAACAATCTTACATTTGCGCGAATTTATGTTGTGTCTAGCAAAGATTGCATGAGACGCAGTAACAAAAGCAGGATACATTTTTGATAAGGAACGAGTGAGAGTGAGATGGCGAAAAGTCTTTCGAACTGTTTGATATCGGTTAGTAAATAATCGGAATCGATACATCTCTATCACAAACAACACTCCACTCAATTTGAAACAAAGACTTAGGTTATAATTCGTAAAGCCTTAAGGATCAGTTGACCTAAGTACTTATGCCCGCCATCTACAACAGGAAGTGTGTAAAATTTGATTTAGAATTTCCCCGAAGTCATTCTGAGCGATGGCATATTTTCATGTTCAAGGTTTTTTAATCAGCAGAATTGAATATTTACGGTTCACTTACTTATAAGAGAAGGTTTACGGCAATGCTCCCCAGTCAATTGAAGTAGTCAACGCTAACTTCTTCGCTGTTATCAAAACAAAATAAAAAACAACTGTGCGAAAATGTGATGAAAAATGTCATCAAATGAGCCTGGATTTGCAACAAACTTCGTGGATAACATTTGGTTGATGTTGTCTACCATTGTTAATGGTACCCCTTTCACTGTCGATTGATATAGAATTTAGTCCTATTTAAAAAAGGAAAAGTTGGGCTTGATAAATAAAAACGAAACCTCTTATTGGCAAATACTCTACATTGTATTCATAGTTAAAGAGGTGCTTGACTTGACACAGAAACGGACATCCTGCTTCTTTAATTAGAGAACAAGTATGATATAGATCATCATTGGAAGCATAGGCGGTATTTTCAAAAAACGCAGAGAAACAAAAGGCAAATCAAGCTTCATGGAAATAAGATCTGCTTATGCAGACGCTCTGTATACATTTCTTTACCACTAATCCTCCTACTCTCATGGAAGACACAACTCCTGCACTAACCGTTGACTCAAAATTTAATTCATTTTTAAAAAAACTGTCCCATTTGTCCTTCTATTTTGTTTTAACTAAAAAACCATCTTAGACATTCCCATTCTCATATTTCCATCATATCTGTGACTATTTTGATGCCAAATACTTTGTGGCGTTCAGTAGTTTTTGTGTGTTTTATCTCTCGCAAAGATTGCTTAAGAATAGCACACAAAGCACCGAAAAAAGTGTAAATTCCATCTTACGCACTAAATTGCTACCAAAAGTTCTCCAGTCCACGACACAGACTTGCAAAAAAAAACCTAGCAGCATCCACCACGAATCTTCCTCTCAGCATGTGCGGATTAATAAAAACCATTTATCGTCAAAGATGGATGGTCTTGACAAACAGGTAGCTAACAACATTGAATTTTTGATTAAAAGACATTAAAAATCCGGTAGCCCAAGTGTGGTAGCCACTGGCGGTCATCATGCATTGCCGCCAATATTACGTTGGCATCCGAAAACATGACGCAAAATTGCGCGTCTCCCTCTCTGTCAATTCCTTTTTGGAATTTATTTATTTTTGCTGAGTTGTTGTTGTTCGAAGACTCATCTCATCTCCCAATTTCATATTTCGTCATTGTTTTTTTTATGTTTACATGGACCCCCTTCCCCCGGTGGATAACACATGCTAAGTTATTAAGCGACGGATTGACGACATTGGACATCAAGAGAGCGATGTGCGTGCCGTAGCAACTATCTGCTGAAACTGCTCTCGCGCCCCAATTCTTTTACTGGTAGGAGGTCAGAATTATTTGTCAGCGCCCGGGCGACGATGGACAATGTGGCCGCCGAATACGAAACCAAAGAGACGATCTGATGGCGATGGTGATCAAATTATTAGAAATGCAGATTCCCTGATGATGATAGCCCCGTTGCGCTTAAGTACCCAGAAGCAAATGTTATTGGCAAGTTCGCATCCTGTCTTATCCATCATTCCGCCAGGCCATCATCGTCATCATCAACAGGAATCATCATTATCAACATCGCCGCCAAAATATCCGCTTGAAAATCGGGCGAACGAACTGACAAATCGATCGATCTGATGCGATGGATGGATGGACGGATGGCTGAATGGATAAATGTGGAGGGATTCAATCATTCCTGAGGGCTTCCAATTAAAATTTTGATCGAATTTTATCCACTTGACAAGGAACATGTGTGGCATAGTAGTAGGGACGCCTGTCTATGTGCGAGTGTCCAACATGGATATCAAGTTTCGCTTCCCCGTCAATTGGTTTTTACTTTTTTATTTTATGATTTTGGTGAAGAAATTAACCCGATCGCCTTAAGATATCCTCGGTCTCATCCCAATGGAGCCCCATAAGGAGTTAATTTTCGTTAATCACCGTCTGTATATGTGGATTGAATGTCGTTGTCTTCTGGATTCTTTATGATGGTTATTGTGCTTCTTTTTGCTTCGAAATTTTAAGCACGAAACTGCTTTGAGGAAATTCCACAGTTGTTTGGCTGTTTTTTTTTTTGCGGCGAAAAGGAATTGGGATTAACATTTTCGTTTGATTTCAGAAGGCAATTTTTATTTTGTAATAAGTTTGACATTCAGCAGTTTTAGCGGTTGTCTGGAAGATTCCTTCACCTTCAAACATCTATACTAAAACTTCTTGTTCTTTTTTTTAGTACCAGTTTTAACCCTTTTCGCAATTGCGGAACCAACCGCAGAAGCTCGGGAGCATCATCAATTTATTAGCCTTGACATAGTCGGTTATATTAATATGAATGCATTGGTATAAATGAATGCATCTATCGGGATATGTCCAGATTGTGCTCTGTAGATACACTTTATTGGGGTAATAGGCCCCGACTACTATTGCCGACGGCCATCGCCCTCACATTGTGCTCTTGGAAGTATCCTCTTCAACTGAACCCCATCGTAAAGTGCATTGTCGATGTTCTGGTTTATATGATTGTATTCAAGTAAATGGAACAATTCGATATAAGTCGTAACTGAATTGTAAGAAGGCGAAATATTAATTCACAATAGGCAGAATTTTCATGCACCAGGCACTAACCTCCAGTTTCACAGTAGAAGTTTAAACTCCACTTTTGGTTTAGATAACACCCGAAACAATCTGACTCAGCTTAAAAATGAGCCGAAACGAACAGGGACGGATTTAGAGGTATGGAGGCCCTGGGGCAACAAATAGGTGGAGGCCAACTGGCTTATTATTTTCCAAATAAAATTAACAATTTGTCCACTCAAGTGTTTAATAATTTATTGCGAATCCAAGTAAATTATCTTAAAAAACACATGTACATATATAAATATAGACAAAAACAAGAATTACACTGCGCGTCATAAGGTTAGCACACCCCTGCTTTTAATAGTTTTCGCTCATTTCTAATAAAACTAAAAAAGCTCAAATTCTAAAAATTCTAGGGATTATAAAAAAATCAATTTTCAACTAAATAAAACAAAAATTAACGTTTCTCTATTTTTAAATATTTTTTCATCATTTTTTTTTCCAAATCAGCTGAAAAATTAACAATTTAAATTAGGTCATCAGGTTAGCAAACATCTCTTTTTTGTAATTTTGTTTAACTTTTTCAAGTAAGAACTTATTTTTAAACTTATATATTAACTTATTTAAACATTTTTTTATAATTTCAATAATGAGTCGATCCTCCCTTGTTGAGAATGAGCTCATAGATCCGATTGGGAAGCGATTCGTACAACTTTTCAATATAATTCAAGGAAATGACTGACCAAGCACTTTTAATGCCTTAAATTAATTCCTCTTTGGTTGAATATTGCCTGCCAGATTCGTAAACTTTTCCCCACACGTTTTCTATTATATTGATGTCCGGTGAGTAAGGCGGCCACTGCAGTAAATCGACGTTTTGTGCTTTAATCCAAGACTTAATCACCCGGTCAGTGTGAATCTGAGCATTATCGTGTAGGAAACGCCATGGCACATTCCCAAACAAATTTTTAAAATGGGGAAAAGCAGTTTCTAGTACGTTTTTATAAGCGTTTGCATTCATATTTGTATGCAAAAATTGCAACTCGCACGTACCATAGTAGGAGATAGATCCCCAAACCATCACACCGCCCACACAACTATGAAGTCGATCTAACTGATGTTCCTCCTTCCGAAGATCATGGAAATAATAGTTGTATCTATCGGGTCCTTCCAAATTAAATTTGTTTTCATCCGAAAAGAGAACATAGTGCCATTCAGACTTCCAGGCCATGTGCTCTCGTGCGAAATTTAATCGCATTTTTTTCGAGCATCGTTAAGTGGTGGTTTTTTCTTCAGTTTCAATCTTTTCAAATGTGGAGCATTCCTTATCACCCTTTGAACAGTAGATAAGCTCGCTTCAACACCAACATTTGCCCTGATCTTTGCAGAGGATTCATGAGAGTTGGATGCTTTTCTCAAAATTGCTCTCCTGTCAGCATCGGAAATCACGTTATTATTACCGCCTTTATTATTTCGACCATATCCCGACTTGTTACGTAAAAAATTGTATATAACTTTTCGACTTCTGCCGATTTTTTTTGATATTTCACTTATTGAAAGCCTGAGCTCTTTATAAGCTTCGATTTTTGCTTTCTCTTCAACCGATAGCGTTTTTCCTTAACCCATATTTAAAAAATAGATCACTTGAGCAGTAAATAAAATTTGGTGTCAATACGTGTTCAAATTCTGAAGATAAATGAAGAAAAACTGCATGTGCTAACCTGATGACGCAAAAATTAAGCTCATATTTCGATTGAAACTAAAAGAAAATAGCAAAAACCATATAACGGTGAATTGTTATTGCATGTTCCCTTTGCCAGTGACAGTGCATACAAAAATGAGAAAAATAGAAAACAAAAAAGAAACTGCAAGTTAACAACAACAAAATCAGAAGCAATTATATTAGGCTGATGAATGAGTACTAACCTGATGACGCGCAGTTTATATGAAATTATATTAAAGCGCTAAAAAATGGAACCTTGCGAGCTTTTTTCGACGAAAAATCCTTGATGATTTCGCTAAAATCCAGTTCCCGTAGTAAATCTCTTTCAATGCTGACTTGGGGTAGCTTTGATAAATGGTTTTGTCCCATCGTAGTTCGTAGTCTATTTTATATAATTTTCATTTTTGAAAATGATTATTCCTATCCCTCATAAGTAGGCGTGACAAAAGTCTAAGTATGATTGAATTGTTAAGAACGCTCTACATATTTTGTTATATAACATTTAAAGGATTTTATCGAAAAAAACGCGCCCTAGCTCAAACTTGGGTGTTTCAATAAAAATGTTTTATTTAATCGTGGGCGTGTCAGTAGGCGGATTTTAAACAATTAACACATGAGCATAAAGGGCCCCTAGAGAGTATATATTATAAATTTCAGCTCCCTAGCTCAAACTTTGAATTTTCAAAAAAAGTAGTTTTTTTTTTTAAATTGTGGGCGTGTCAGTGGGCGGATTTTGAAAATATTTACACATGAGCTTAAAGGGCCCCTAGAGAGTATATATTATAAATTTCAGCTCCCTAGCTCAAATTTTGGTTTTTCAATCAAATTGTTTTATTTATTTGTGGGCGTGTCAGTGGGCGGATTTTGAAAATTTTATATCCCGAGCAGTTTTAGGAGCCATAGATCATATATAAAAAATTTCAGCTTTCTAGCTCAAAATTCGATTTTTTCCAAAATTTTGTTTTTTTTGAGTTTGTGGGCGTGTCTGTGGGCGGATTTCAAAATTTCGTAAACTTGATTATTTCGGGACCCTAGAGAGTATATGGTTAAAATTTCAGCTCTTTAGGCCCAGTTTAAAGGCCTAATTTTTGCCGACGGACGGACGGACGGACGGACATGGCTAGATCGACATTACTATCGATGCTGATCATAAATATAGTAACTTTTAGGGGTCTACGGGCAATATTAAGGTATGTTACAAACTATGCGTCAAAATTAATAAACCCTTAGAATAGGCTATAACAAATACATTCTGAGTGCAGTTTCAATGTTTGGGAATGTAGCTCTGAATTTTTGATCTTCAAGAGTGTGATAGTAAAATAGCTTGGTAGATTGGTCTTTTCTATAATCCTTTTTGTATAAGTTGATCAAAGATAGAAATTGAACCAACTCATTACCAAGACTTGGCTCTAAATCATCTTTGTATACTTTCACCAACGCATATGCTGCAGCATGTAAATTTGCAGCATCCATCTTCTCTATGTGATTGATAATTTATCAGTAAGAGAAACACATAGCTGATCGATAACTGGGATAAAACCGGATACTTTGAATTTCTCTTTTGGTGACAGATTTGCGTCTTCTGCTTTCAATAATCGAGTGGATTCAACCTCACATTTCTTGTTCTGGTGAGTGATTGTACATATTGGTCAGTATACTACATATTTCTTTAGCTGCTTTCTCGTATTGATCAAAATCGTATCTTTTGGATTCAACGAACGATTTCAATGATCCTAATGTACGGATTGTAGATACAAGAATCATTTTCGGGTCCTGCAACATCTTGTTTGTAGCTTCGAATCGCTCTAAGATGTCGTTCCAAAAGATAGCAAATAGAGCGGTTTCGAGACAACTCATCGTTCGTAAAAGGTTCAATGCTTCATTCCTCACGATGTCTTTTTGCTCATTATCAGAAGATATGCTGGTTAGAGCACCTTCGATTTCAGAATAACCATCGACAATAGCTTTTGTAGCTTAAGCTCGACAAGACCACCGAGTATCGCTAAGCATTTTTAAAACGTAAAATTGTCCGCTTTTCTTCTGCGATAATTTTTCAGTCAAAATTTGGTATCGCTCTGTACTTGCTACGAAAAACGTACATATATAAATTCTGAATGAAATCGAAGAATTGAACAGACGATGGACAAGAGTTAGCAGCTGCCTTTCCAACTTGATTGAGAGAATGAACAAAACATCGTACAAACGCCGATAAATTATTTTTCTCCAAAATAAGAGACTGCATTCCTTTCAATTTACCACTCATGTTTGCAGCATTGTCATATGATTGGCGGCATCAATTCAAAATGTCTATTTAATGGTCACCTACAAATTTTAGTAAAGCGTTTGCTATGGCCTCGCCGGTATGGCCGCAGTTTCGGAAAAAGGTGAGAAATCTTTCTTTTGGCATCGATCCTACAATATATCTAACAATTTTAATTAGTTGATCGATATCAGATTCGGCGGGAGTAGAATCCACTACTCATCGGAATTTGAAATGTTGGGTCCCCTGTTTTATGGAGGCCCAGAGCTGTAGCACCGGCTGCCCTCCCCTAAATCCGGCACTGGACATGAATATCGGACATAAGCAGTAAAACCGCCAACACACTGGACTTGTTTCTTACCTCTCACCCTGAAAAATACACTATAAACGTATTCTAACTGGTTTTGTCATCTCACAATTTTCCCGTTTGGTTTGTTTACATCAATTTCCTTTGTGTTGTTTTGGATGAACAACCATATTTCTTTCAATCGCTACCACGTGAAGTGGACGGCTGGAGTTACAGCGCTGTTTCACGGTTCGCCACAACCGATCATCAGACTCCTTTTTCCTATGGTACTGGTTTGTGTTTTTTCCTTGTATCCCGAAAATCCATTCACTTCCACTGGGATTCGAACCTAGACCAGAGTCTTCTCAGGCAAGTACTCATGTTCCTGCGCCATTGAAGCGACGAGTTTCAGTTCATCCAGTTTTTTATTTTGATTTTCTTGGGACAGCCTCTAGGCTCGTCAGATCGTTGTGTCGCATCGTCGAATTTGTCGTACTCCAACCACATTGTTAAAGAAGAAACTCCTAAACGAACCGTATGGCAATATGAGAAATCTATTTGGGACAATTTAAATGGTTGCCTTAAGAGATTAACTGTTCGCTGTTCTTCCTCGACGGCGACGTGGATGCTGCTGCTGATATGACAACAACCATAATTCATCTGGGCATCAAAACCTTTATCCCTAACAGGATAAAGATGCAAAGAGGTAACCATATTAAAAGAGGTAAGCTTTCTGTTATAAAAGGCCAACCGATCTAAGAAAACTGAAAAATGAACAGAACTGACTGCAATGCGCACATAAATCGTGTTAAATTCTCCTACGACTAAAAGTTGAAGCAAAAAATAACAAAAAGTCCGATGGGTAGTAAAATCCTTTGGTCGTTTGTTAAAAACATTAAGAATTCGACACTCATTTGCAATGACATTCCATCTTTAGATACCTAATGCCAATCTGCTTGCTGCTCACTTTGCAGGTTAACGCTAGATTGTGCTTCTGCGCTAGCAAAACGAGTGCGTAAGCTTTCGTATCTCTCCTATTCTTCATGGCACTTCCTGAGAGGATGGAAAACAGTATTTGTCCAGCCTGTCCCAAAAAAAGCCAATCTTCTTCTCCCTGTTCTCAATTGCACTTACAAAGTCAGGGTAACGCTGATTAATTGTCAGCTAATGGAACGTCTTGAATCCCGGTAACTTCTTTATGACCGGCAGTACGATTTCCGCAGTAACAGGTCCACTGGTGATTTGATGACTTATCTAAACAAACAGTGGAACCAATCACTTCACCAGGGTGGTGAAAGTAAGATTGTTGGAAATTCAACCAAATTGGACTTAATTTCTATTTCATTATATCATTTTCTACAATATAATCTGCATTTTGTTTAAATTACTCTGTATATTCCGGGGCTTTCATTAGCGACTTGACAACTTCAAACTTTCAGTGTCAACGCACCCTTAAGCCGATTACCGAACAATGTCAATGTCAAACTATTTAGCAAAATCACCAAGGAACACGAAGGAACAACGTTTACAAATAATCAAAATTTACTGACGAAATTCCGAGTGGTCGCAACTTTGAGAACGTTAAAGCCAATTTTCGGCTGTAATTCTCATCCCAGTAGACAGCAATTCATAGTCGAGTCAGAGTATTCGCTGACTACGTCTTGACCGAAGTATGGAGAATATTGCTGCCGTAGAGCGTAGAGGCGACCGTCGCAAACCAGCCAAATCAGTCAATTTCACGGCGTTCTCAAGAATTGGGCCTCTCCCAGACCACATTATGGCGAATTGGATCTTGGCCTACACCCTAACAAGATCAAGCTGACCCAAGAACTTAAGCCACTTGATCATTTGAAGCGACGACGTACGTTCTCGATTTGAGCTTTCTACATGATGGAAGAAAATGAAGAATTTCATCTCGAAATCATCTTCAGCGATGAAATGCATTTTTGGTTAAACGGCTTCTTCAATACGCAAAATATGCCTTACTGGACAGGTGAGAACCCTCATCTGCTTCATGAAACAGTACTTCATCCGCAGAAAGTCACTGTTTGGTGCGGTTTTCATGCAGGTGGCGTCATTGGGCCGTTTTTTTTCATCGATGTAATCGACCGTCACGTTACGATAAATGGCATTCGCTACAGAGACATGTTGGAACGTTATTTCGTTGACCAATCGCATGAATTGGACATCATAATATGTGGTTCCGACAAAACAGTGCCACACTGCGGGTGAAACAATCGAGTTATTGAAGTCTCAGTTCGGTGAACGTGTAATCTCGAGAAACGGACCCGTCTATTAGCCGCCGAGATCGTGTGATTTAACGCATCTAGAGTTTTTTTATGGGGCTACATTAAATCATTGGTCTATATCAACAAGCCGGCGACGTTAAAGGTGCTCAGAGCCAATATTGAACGAGAAATAGTGGCCGTATCGGTCGAAATATGCGGCCGAGTCATCAAAAATTGGGTTCAAAGCATCGACCGCTGCATACTTTCCTGTGGTTTTTTGATTGTAGTTCAAGCCAATGAAATTGTATCTCAACATCTTTCTTTTTTTTTCAACGTACACTACCTACATTGGAACGTTTTAACACATGCCTTGTTTTGCTTATAAAAATATACACCTTTGCTCCATACATTACCATCTTTAACATAGTAGTTTATGCATGAAACAGTTCAAAATGAATACATGAAAATTAGTGTTGAAACGAATAGTATATAGCCGAATAGCCGAATATTCGGCCAAACTATTCGGCCAGATTATAAAGTTCTGAAAAGTACGAACACAGTTGGGGCGAACATGGTTGATTGAACATAAGATCATTCGGTGCCGTGACATAACCCCAAGCGTCATAAGCCCAAATTTTGAAATTTGGCCTTATGTCGCATTGTGAAAGTGACATAAGATCAAATTTTAGCATTTGGTATTATGACACATTGGAAAAGCGTCATAAGGCCAATTTGGCTTTATGACACTTTCGCTTGGTGCTACTTTCAACAATTTGCCCTCGCACCTACCCCAAATCAAACATTGACCCCAAGTAGGGGGGTTGCAGGGGGGCAGCATATCCCATATGCATTGCACTGTTTATGGGATTAGTTGCGAAATCGCAAGTAGATTGCATAAACAGTACAATGCCTAAGCGGGGGGGGGGGGGGGGGGGGGGGGGCAACCCCCCTGCTTGGGGTCACTGTTTGATTTGGAGTAGGTGCGAGGTACGGTTTCGATAATTTGGCTTTATGTCACTTTCCGGATTTGGCCTTATGACGCTTTGTGAAAGTGACATAATACCAAATGCTGGAATTTGGCCTTATGTCACTTTCAAAAAGCGACATAAGGCCAAATTTCGAGATTTGGGCTTATGACGCTTGGGGTTATGTCACGGCACCGATCATTCTACACAAATTCCACTATTTTTTGGACACAAACCTAAAAGCTTTTTCTTATCGCTCCATTTAGTTTATGTTTTTTTCTTTGTCTTTCACGAAAAATATCCTTCAAAAAAAAACACTAAGCTATCGATGATCGAGGAAACGATTGCCATGCAACAAGGACTGAAAAAACATTTTCTGCACATTGACGATAACAAAAACTAATAATAAAATCTAATAGCGACTTTGTTAGATCCACGGTTTAAGACTAATTTCTTCACCAATCAGCTGCAAAAACAAAAAAGCCCGAAAGTACCTACTGCTTGAAGGCTTAGCTGCAGAATATGATACCAGCAGCGATGAAAGTACACGTTCTTCTCCCGAACAGCCAAAGCGTAGGAGAATCGACAAGCCTGGACAAAACATTCATACATATTTCTGGGAGTGTTATGACGAAGTAGTTGCTGAGAACTTTACTAATGATGACAATGGACTTAAAATAGCTTCGACATCAAAAAACACCATAGCATCTGACCTCGATAAATACTTGACCATACAAATTTTGAAGAGAAATTGTAATCCATATGTCTGGTGGTCTGCACATAAAACTGAATTTTCTCAACGTTTTGTCCAACTTGCTGCTAAGTATTTATCTGCTCCTTCAAGCAGTGTCTATTCGGAGAAGCTTTTTAGTGAAGCAGGACTTGTTTATATGAAGACAAAAGAAACCGACTTCTTCCCAAAAATGCAGAAAAGTTGATGTTCTTGCATCACAACTAACCTCTTATTAACTGCACATATAATTAATAATTTTGCTCTAAACAAATCAATGTTATTGAATTAGAATTTTTATTTATTGTTTATTTATTATTAAACTTAAGGTAACTAATCATATCAATGAAGAAAGATACATTTTGTTTTGCTTTGTTTTTATTCAGTTTTAAAAGTTTAAATTAATTGAAAATGACCAGGTTTTTTTGTTTGTTTCTCCTTTTTCTAACTATTCGGTATTCAGCCGAATGGAAAATATAGGCCGAATAGGCCGAATACCGAATAGTAACCGAATATTCGTTTCAACACAAATGAAAATCATTCCGAGGTACACTTCATTCCCCTAACATTCACGTATTGGATTGTTCCCCATATAGGCCAGAACTTAAAGCCATATCATATAGTTGGGTTTTTATTAAACCCGTGGCGTATCACTGCACAGTGCACATCCCTAGTACTTAAATGGAACAAATAACATCTAGGCCGTTTTAACATCCAGGTGAGCCTAGCGACACATTTAACATCTTAAAACTATCCCGAAGTGTCCATTGAAATCCGTGAGCTCACACAACTGGAGATCACCGGTGTCATAAATAGATGATCAAACAAAAATCAAGGGCAGGAGCATACACGTGTGGAAATCGTGAAAGTCAATAAACTTATTCATAATCATTTTTCAAGGTATTTGCAGAACTATTTCGAAGGAAATATGTCTGAGCAATTTTAATATTCACGGTACTGCACTATTTCGGTTCGCTTCAATAGCTTTACTATCGCTATTATTATTACTGTATATTACTGACTTCTGCCACCCAAAAACGGGCATCTTTTTCCAGATAAATTTAGAAATATTTCACAAATTCTAATTTAAAAAAAAAAAACTTTTTTCGGAGTGCTAAATACACTAACATTGTTTAAAAAAAAATCTCAAAACCAATGCATGGGGTTCTATCTACAACCACATTCCCCACTCGTTGTTTTATTTCCTTTGATAAGTTTTTGTAGAAAGTCTCTGGATCGATCGGCATTGTCATCATCATCTTAAGGATATCATCACAATGATTGAGTGTTTCGGTGGAAAGATGATGGTGTTATTTAATTTTGATTTTTCTGCTACCGCGATTCCACACCATTCTTCCTTTCAAATGCATCAGAATCTTCGTATTGGAATTCTTCACGTAGGTTGGTATGTGTACGTGCATTTGCTCATAATTACGGGGCTAGTGCGAAAAGTCACCAATTTAACAAAAAGGCGAAGCGGCCGAAAATTAAGTGTGCAGACTTTCTACAGACTCCAAAGATGAAAAAGAAAAAATCCCGAAAAGAAAAATGCGTACCAGAAATACCTCCACCTTAGCCTGGTATGGTAGTTTATAATAATGCATCTTTGTATCTTTTGTATTGTAGGTAGGTATATGCATGTACGTTCAGGGCTGTCAAGGGAGAAGAGCACCGTTCTAATAATCGTAATCATAAATTTGACAGTAGCTAAGGCTCGTCTTGCATGTATTTTTTAAAGGAAGTGGAATGCATTGAAGAGATTGCAATGAACGGGGTGTGTATGGCAATAAAGTGAAGGTGGGCTTTGCGGCAGTTACTATGTATAGTTAGAACCTCGGTGGTATGTGTTGTTTGACATTCAACTGATTTTGCTAGGCCTTAAGATGGAGGTAGAACTAGGTCGGAATCGTTGATCTTTTTGCGAAGTACCTATGACATATTATTTTAAAACGTTGAGGAAGGGTTCGTCATATCCTATTGACTCGTATACTGTCAATAAATTGAACCGAAAGTCTCTAAAACAAAATTGATATCTTCAGAAGTTAAATGGAATTTAAAGATCGAGAATAGTAAGTTTCACGTCAAGGGGGTAAAGTGCACGTATCTTTTCAAAGCCCGCCTATTCGCAAGACTTACTATGCCAATTTGTTCATGATCTTCTTACTCCATTCGTTTAACGAGATACACTTGTTGGCAGTTGAAAACATATCAATGTATCTGTACATAATATGCATAGCCGAAAAGTACGTAGTAATTCCTTTTGTCCCGTCATTAAAGTGTCCAACAATTTAATAAGATGCTACCGACCTTTCGCAACCGAGAAAAGTATCTCGCATGAATGCTTAGCGAATTGGAATCTTGCCTGTTTGGCCTACAATCCACCAAAGCGATGATTTAAATGTCCTCGCTTAGCATTGGAGGTCAATCATGTACAAGTTTCGATAGCTATGCAAATGCATTTAATCGAATGAACAGCTATTTCTCTTAATTAATTTCACTCGTCCTCTTGGTGAAGAAAAAAAATCTGGGTTAAAATTCAATTGAAGCCAGCATCAGCGTCGTGAATCTGTGGGTGGCTGCTGCTCTCTCTGACGCAAATGCAATATGCGCGTTCCACAATTAATTACAATTCTAATTTGTGTTTTTTTTTTTCTTTTATTATTTCTAGACACAAGCACTCGCCTTAACCCGCTCAAAGTCACCAGATATGACTGTGAAAAAGGAGCACTCATTATCACCACCGCACCCGCAATTGCAGCAACATCAACCACAACAACTGCCACAGCAAATTGTTCGCGATACACAATCGGCGTCATCAACATCATCATCATCTCTTGGGGGTGGTGGTGTTGGAACAGGAGGTGGCACCAGCGTTGGGGGTGGCCAATCAATAGACAAGCAACACCATCTCTTAATGCATCAGCATCATCATTCGACGCAACATAATCAACACGCGCTGCAGCAAAGTCAACGGCAGCACAGTCAGGCAATAGATCATGAATCGCGAAGTCCACGCTACGGCCAGAGATCATCGGAGGCATCACCTGCACCATCGGTCACCGATCACGCGGTGGTGGCATCTAGTCAGAGTGGGGTACTCATTCCATTGGCTACGACACCAAAAATCACACCTCCCTCGCCGTTAAACGAGAATGGACCCAGTAGTGGGGCCGGCGGCATGAACATCGGAATAGTTGGCTCAGGTGTGATAGGCGAGATGAAAACATCCCCATCGATGGAACGGCGCGAATTTGACATGACAAAAGTTAACTGTGAGTAGCAAAATTTTTGTTCGAACCATCATTTTAAATTTACCCTACATTCAAGGACTTTATTTCTGGACTGAAAATACCCCAAATATAGAAATATGGAGATAAATTTTTATTTTTTGTTTGCACGGGTTTCGGCAGGGTGGGTATACTCCTAGAATCGTTATATGGTTTAAATGGCTTAAGCGACAACCACATGGATGAGCACGCATACAAATTTTCAGATAGTTTTCACTTTATTCGTCGCCATATGTCCATGGGAAACACTCACACAGTAACACCTAATCCCAATCCAATCCCGTATTCGGGGGAAGGTATAACGAACAGGATATGTGAAATCCTCTTCAACACACACTCACACTTAATCGCACTAAAGCAACGCACACACTTTGCACTTACTTCCATTTGAAGTGGGGGAAGAAACAATTTTAGGGATTACTGAGATAGAGGTGTTCGGATTTTGGGGCAGAGTCCTTTGGCACTTTTGCAAATTCACGTTAGTGAAAACATAAAAATTGTAAAAAATTGAAAAATATCAAAGAATGCTTAAGTCGTCGACACGTAGGTATTGCGTTTAAGAATTGTTGAACAATTTGGATTTATGTTCGCCTTAATTCAATTTGCAGGTATTTTTTTTTTTTGTTTAAATATGGAATGAGAATTATTTTTTTGATATGGTCAGGTGCCAATTACAGACTGCTGTTCCTTATTCCTTCTTAAATCTGCATGCCACTTGATAACAATATCAGTTTCTAGAGATATCGACGAATATTTAACATTAAAGTATAGCAACAGAATACTCTCAGGAGTTCAAAAGGTTTTAAAAAACTATTTGAAAAACCCTAGATAAGTTCACTTCTAACTTCGGGAAGTAGATCAACTAGATAAATGAAATTGATTTGATTGAAAATGTGGGGTCTTAGGGATCCCTAAACGTAAGAAAAACCCCTTTTATGGCATTTCTTCGAATGCCCTTCTATTCAAAGCGTTCAATTCTTTTCAGGACATTAAAAAAATTTTGTAAAGATTTCAGGAAGTGGTACCTTGAATACGGAGGCGACGGTGAGGAGGTAAATGTGTTGACTTATGACTATGGTGACCATTCGTCCTTCTTTTAGGAGGACAGTCATCTTTTTTCCACAGTGTCCTCCAGGATATTGTGTTTTTTTTTAAATCGTTGTTTCAAATGACCTGTTTTTCACCATCAGTGATTAAATACCGTTTGAATTAACTTACACCGAAAATTGCTTCTGCCTTTACAAGGAGTGGAGCAAGCAGGAGAACAAGAGTCGCAACAAGATTCAATGTCTGAGAGTGAAATTAAGCTTCAGATTGACAGTTACAAAAAACTATCTTCAAGTAAAATGGTAGAGTTGGTATGCAACAAAGATGAGCTCATCTTATTATTCGTTTTTTCAAGAACTTTATAACAAATATACTGCCGGAGTAAGAGCTCGTGCTGTGATATCGATTTCATGAGAATGAGATGATTTTAAAAGCTCGGTAAAACTGTGTAAGTATTTGCTGGCGTCGATATGTAATAAGATGAGAAAACGGATGCTCACAAGAGCGTTTGAGTATGCATGGAATTTTTTTCCTCAGGCCATATACAGCTGTTGAGAATGAGATGGCTAAACGCACAGGCGTACAGGTCATAAGTTAATTAAATTAGAAGCTGTTTAAATCGTAAAGATTAAAGATGATTGTTTCGATTTATAAAAGTGTTGAGCGATGAACAATTTTTGTGGCTTTTAATCGTAGCATGATGTTCCAAACAAAATGCATTCTGTAAGATTACATCAGAACTAGATTAACTCATCAGTTTTGGGGCATACTTTTTTTTACATATTATAACTTGTCTTTTTTTCTACATTGTACTTATGATCCGTACGATGTAGGTTCAATCTCCCACGGGGAACAAGGATATATATAGTTTCTCCAGCCTAAAAGAGGATTTCTGCGTGGATTATGGACCAATCTTTGTTTTGGATATAAATTTTATTCTTTGATTTAAATAGAAAAAAATAAGAAGGTACCTTGAGCTATGGGAAGTTTCTTCCAGCTATGCCTTCGAGTAAATATGCGTCTGCTTCATAATCATTGCAATTAATTATAAGACTAAGATCCTTCATTTAGCGGAAGAAATTGGAATAGTTCCAATATTCTGGTATAAGCTAAAGAGCACATCTTTGCCGGCGAGGTTCGGATATCTTAACACGTCAAACGGGCTCGATAAAATACTTTTGAAAAGTGGAAAGGTGACAATAAATAACAGTTCCTGACCCAATGTCTGATGCTGGAAGAGTCAGAAAGACGTCCTTCGTGCAAGACGAGGAAATGTCGCCTTTCTGTAAGACCAACAGCAACATTTTTTTGGGGAAGAATTTTTCGATCGAGATATCTGTACAAGTTCAATCAAATGTTTTACAATGGGGGTGTTGGCTGTGACCCGTGCGGTGCAGGTTCAATCCCAATGGGGAACAACAACATACGCCACCCATTCACATGTCTCTACACCAAAAGGAGGATTTCTGCCTGGTAATACAATGGACCGTTACCAAGTCTGAGTGCTCTGGGATTTGGATTTCCTTTTTAAAAAATAAAAAAAAAAAAACAAAAAAAGTTTTACAAAATCTATAAACATAAGGTTGCATTAACGTAGATCTGACGATTTTCCTTTGATCGATCGAAAGCTTCCTCATCTTTATCTAATAAATGTAATTCCCTTGTAGCCAATTGCCTACCTCTAAACTGAAACCGATGGTTCTTCAAATCGACCTCCCGTTGGGCGCCAATTTTATAAACGAGTGCTTTATCCTAGCTTCTAACAAATATTTGCTATCATCATTTTATTGCTTCCATTATAATTTCTAAAAGAAAGCTTTGTACAATGGTATTGCATACGCATTCATAGCGGCAACCATTCGAGCTCTCAAATGTTGAATGCACAGTTAACGTTAAGAGATGATACAACAAGAGACATCTCCATTATCCTTATTCCGGACATGGGCATCTTTGATCTAAGCCCACTAACGTTATGTCATGGATCGATAAGTTTTTTTTTAATATTGACACTTCCAGAACTGCCTCATTTTTATTGTATAAACTTCCTTCAAGATATGCCTAAATACCTATCTTTTGCAACTTCCAATCAACTTAACAGCTTACCTCTTCAGTTGCAATTTCAAGTTCGCCGTACCCGTCGTCATAATGTAGAATTAAATGTTCAACAAACTAGCTTAGCTCATATTCCATTCACATTTTCGCCATTTCTTATCATTTGGATATCTTTTATTCAAATCGTAAAAAAAAAAAAATCGTTATCCATGCGGGATCAAATTTCATATGACAGTAACCTGAGTTGTATGTTTCCTCATTTGAAAAGTCCTTTTGTAAATTCAATTTTAAGCAACACATTTTTCCTTTCCTGAAATGCCATTCCTGTTTTAGAAGTACTCAAACAATTTGGCTACTAACCTCGTAATAAACTGAGAGACTGATTTGCTGCACAGACCCACACACATCCATACGCAAAAAGAGGATTACATTGTGACGTCAAAATAATGTAAAGCCGGATAACTCGTTCTCGGGTCCCCTTGTACTGTGCGATTTTATCATGGGTAATCCCCATAATCCGAAAGCTGGAAAATGTTTGTTTATTTCAATTCCAAAATGTTGGGTTCGGATGTACGCTTACGAGCATACTAAAGGCGACGAAGGGATAGTCGAAAAGATTTCTTATGCATAGATAGGATTTCGTTTTTATTTTTTGTTCTTTGTTGGTTTGAAAAAGGGGAAAGGGTGATGGATTTGGGCTTGCTGCTTAAGAAGAACTGCTGAGTTATAAAAGTCGTATATTGGGGATCCATAGTCATCGTCGATGTTCTCGTTGTCGTTATGTTCGTGTTTTTGCCGAATTTAATCCATCGGTTCTGGATGAGAGTGAGCGAGTATAATCCAAGCAACAGCGTGAGTTGTTGTTGTCCGTGTTAAATTTCAATGCAACAATTTGCTCTCCCCTTTTGTTTGCTACTGCGCAACGGAGGGGGGAAACGGTGTATTAAATTTCCTCTAAAAGAGACATCGACGCTGAGGGAAATGGATTTTTGTCTTTCGAGTTCAAGGACATGGATAATGAAAGCTCTATGGATGCTGGCGGATTCTATTTATTTATTTATTTTTGGCAGCGAGGGTTTTTGACTGTTGTGCGAGATTGATTGTGGGTTTAAGACTGAACGGTGTTGTTTTATGTCTGAGACAGACAATCAAACATGCTTGTGTTTTGATGACGTTCAATATGAGATTGAGTTTTTAACACGACATAATATACGAGTAGTATCAAATTGAACACAATCCCTCTTCAGATCAGCAACAGTTCCAAATCTCGGCTTAATGCAAGTCCATTCAGCTTAGCACTTGTAGAAATGACGGTTTCATACAAATGGAATTAGTCTGCGGGAGGTCCGAAAACCGTAGGAAGTCCGAACTCGAAAGAGATCAGCTATGCTCAATTAAATATTAAGCAAGCACTAGTTTCTTGTAAATACATATTGCCTTTTAAATTGAAAGTATGGACATTGAACGGTTACCACAAAAGTATCTTGAAGTAATCTGCTCCGTGCTTATGGTACACGAGCACCGGTCTCACGTTCTGCGCCAATTGTAAAACGAAAAGCATTTCCCTTGCCTTCAGAGATAATGTTCTCCACAGTTATTCGGGTGAGCCTCATTTCTGCCCAATTCGTTAAGTGAATCGATTCTGCCTTTGCCATATGGCCCAAGTTATAATCAAAAACACATATAACTGAAGTCCGAAAATTGAACGCCGTTTCAACAATAGATCTCGGAGATCTCGTGCTGTGAGTCAATATTCCGAAACTCGTTACAAAAATGTTATCTAATTTTGGATTGGCGATCTGTTTCTTAGTTAACTTTATTTGTTGTCGTTGCTGTTCTTCTACTTCCTTAACGGCAAAGTTTTGAAGGGGCGTAACCAAATGAAACTTTAGGTAAGTGAGGTGCAATTGTAATATGTGTTCGGCGATACAAAGCGTTTGAGTAGTTTAATTGAGATAACGGAGGCCTCGCGTTGGGCGCCAATATGTTGGAAACACAATAAAAGGTGTCGGTGAACATTTAGCGCAAAATTGACTGCGAAAATGTATAACATCACATTCACTGCCTGTGTGGAAAGAATTTGTTATATACTTTACGTTTTTATGTGGGCGCAGTGGCACAGAGGTTAGTGTGTTGTATAACTAATCGCAAGATCATGCCGGTGCCAAGCAGGTAACATCTAAAAGTTTGTCCACTGCCCCACCCCTTACGAACGACTGACAAACATCCAAGAGTAGTGTCATGAGCAGCTTCTCAAATTTGCGGTTCGGATTCGGCTGTAAATTGTAGGTCGCTTCCACTTCGTACGTGCAAATGGTTGGAGAAGATTGGTTTTAGGCCCTGTATAGGCCGTTAATGCCAAATATTTATTTTTATACTCTATTCTAAGGGTATATTAATTTTGACGCATAGTTTGTAACATACCTTAATATTGCCCGTAGACCCCTTAAACTTACTATATTTATGATCAGCATCGATAGTAATGTCGATCTAGCCATGTCCGTCCGTCCGTCCGTCCGTCAGTCCGTCGACAAAAATTAGGCCTTTAAACTGGGCATACTCTCTAGGGTCCCGAAATAATCAAGTTTACGAATTTTTGAAATCCGCCCACAGACACGCCCACAAACTCCAAAAAAAACAACATTTTGGAAAAAATCGAATTTTGAGCTAGAAAGCTGAATTTTTTTTTTATATGATCTATGACTCCTAAAACTGCTCGGGATATACAATTTTTAAAGTCCGCCCACTGACACGCCCACAAATAAATAAAACAATTTTATTGAAAACCAAAATTTGAACTACGGAGCTGAAATTTATAATATATACTCTCTAGGAGCCCTTTAAGCTCATGTGTAAACATTTTCAAAATCCGCTTACTGACACGCCCACAATTTAAAAAAAAACTTTTTTTGAAAATTCAAAGTTTGAGCTAGGGAGCGGAAATTTATAATATATACTCTCTAGGGGCCCTTTATGCTCATGTGTTAATTTTTTTTAAATCCGCCTACTGACACGCCCACAATTAAATAAAACAATTTTATTGAAACACCCAAGTTTGAGCTAGGGAGCGTTTTTTTCCATAAAATTCTTTTAATGTTACCAATATAACAAAATATGTAGAGCGTTCTTAACAATTCAACCATACTTAGACTTTTGTCACGCCCACTTATGAGGGATAGGAATAAGAATAGGGTATCCAACAGTTCGCCCAAGCGGACTGTAGCCCGTCCCTATGTTATGTCTACATTTTGCGCAACAAAACTTGATTCAAAAGAAACATAGATCTTCAGAACTAAAGGGTTTTTCAATAAGATCACTACAAAAGTAGAGCGACAGGGACAGCAAACGACGCCGAATTTCTTGCCTGTCTTTTCAAATTTCTCTTCAGTAAGGTTTGCCATTTCATAATGGAAAGATATACGAGCCAACAACGAGTCGAAATTATTAAAATTTACTACCGAAGTTCGGAGTCAGTGGCCTCATCTTCAGCGATGAGGCTCATTTCTGGCTGAATGGCTTCGTCAATAAACACAATATTGGTCAGGCAGCAATCCACACGTACTCCATGAGTCATCATTGCATCCCGACAAAATTACGGTTTGGTGTGGTTTATGGGCCGGCGGCGTCATTGGGCCGTACTTCTTCCGTGATGATCAAGACCGGCACGTTACTGTGAATGGGAATCGCTACCGTTCAATGATAACCGAATATTTTTGGCCCCAATTGGATGATATGGACTTGGAGGACATGTGGTTCCAACAGGACGGCGCCACAAGCCACACAGCGAATGACACAATCAATTTATTGGAAACCAAGTTTGGAAACCGTGTTATCTCACGAAATGGTCCAGTCGCTTGGCCGCCTTGGTCGTGCGATTTGACGCCGTTAGACTATTTCCTGTGGGGCTACGTGAAGTCTATGGTCTATGCCAGCAAGCCAGCGACGATTGATGAACTTCGTACGAATATCGAACGTGAAATTGCAGCAGTATCGGCCGATTTATGCTTGAAAACCGTCGAAAATTGGGTTCAGCGTTTGGACTTCTGCAAGCGTACCCGTGGTGGCCATGCAAAAGAAATCGAGTTCCTTACATAATGGCATCGAACGTACTTTCACAGGAATAAAGAATTTCATTGATATCCAAAACCGTTTTTGTTTTATTTTGCATTAACGGTCCGATGGTCAGGATGTTTGTCTAACTTTGGCGAGTAATTTTTAAGCTTTAGTGGTGGGATTCGGACTTGGAGTTCCCGGCCAGTAGCCCAACGCACTATCACGAATATTCTACAATGTACTTAAAATCAAAAACAGCCTGTGGATACATATTAAAATAGGGTGCAGGGAAATAAGTCCACGGGTACTAAGTCCACTGAGGGACTTAGTTCCCACTTAGTGGGTTATAAAAAAACTTTCGCGAAGTGGACTTAGTTCCCATGTTAAGTGGGAACTAAGTCCATTTTGTTATGGGAACTTAGTCCACATTCAAATATAAGAAGAGGGAACTAACATCCAACATTTAGAATTAAACAAAAAACTGTAAAGTGCAGTTAGTTATCACACTCTTTAAGCAAAGTCTTAAGCTTATCATGGTGACATAAAGCCAAAGTTTCAAAACCGTACCTCGCACCTACTCCATATCAAACAGTGACCCCAAGCAGGGGGGTTGCAGGGGGGCAGCATGC
The DNA here is from genome assembly GCA_949715645.1 of Portevinia maculata. Lineage (NCBI taxonomy): Eukaryota > Metazoa > Arthropoda > Insecta > Diptera > Syrphidae > Portevinia > Portevinia maculata. Next base: position 278,001,419 of record OX454526.1, on the reverse strand, counting down.
CCCCCCCCCACCAAATGCATTACACTATTAATGGAATCTACTTGCGATTTCGTAACTAATCTCGTAAACAGTGCAATGCATATGGGGGGCATGCTGCCCCCCTGCAACCCCCCTACTTGGGGTCACTGTTTGATATGGAGTAGTTGCGTGGTCACGGTACCTATATTACTCTGTCTCAGTTAGAAGTTAATTTCTTTTTTGTTAATAAAAATTGCAAAGTACCTACTTGACTCTTTAATTTTATTTTGTTCTTAGTCGACAGTGAGAATTTACTTCACATTAAAAGGAAACTAAAACCACTCAGAGTTTTGGGAATTTATTTCCCACCTTACATGGTCCACTGAGGGACTTAGTTCCCGTGGACTTATTTCCCTGCACCTTAAAATAGACTTACAATTGCCAGTAAATTATAGCAAAAACGTTTGGCAGATCGTGAAAAATTCATACCGTAACAAGAACCTACAAACGCCTACCAAAAGTCACCTCAAATAAATAAATCTCTTTCGATTCTATTTCCTCCTTTCCTTGAGCTTGTTCAAATGTAAAACGAAAGGATATTTTTCTGCAAATAGAACTCAACGCTCTGCATACAGGATTCCGGATCCCATTCATATCTTTGGCGAATAATGCCAACACAACTAGTTTGGCATTAAGTCGTTATCCTTGCCCCACAAATATTGCACTACAGAATCACTACGTTGCCAAAATGCAACCAGTTGAGTGCAAAACTTCGTGCAGTGCTAAAATTTAATTTGTTCTCCTGTGTAGTGCAATCAACAAAAACCTCTCCCCACAGGCATATATACCACACGGGAGACGACTTACTTAAACTTGAGCCTCCACAACCGACTCTCTTATACATTTATCCTAGCAGCATATCGGTACGAATTCCCGTTGGTACCACACACATCATTATCACATTTCCAAAAGCAAATCCCCTATTGAATCTGGGATTCCATTGCGACGAAAAATGCTTCTCTCTCTCCAAATATAAATATAAAGCCCCGTTACATATGCTATACAACAGATACATGGAGCAGAAGACACGAAAGCCCACAACGACTATACGCATTTAACCCCATCGAATGGAGTCAGAGGATCTCGGATTGAAGTAATAATCGAGCACAGTTGCCACTTGAGTGCCTCGAATGCTCCTAGAAATTTAATCCGTTTATAATACGCACGTTTATATGCAAAGCATTGACAAATCCCTGAAACCTTTCCAGGGTTTTGTATCGAAGCATACACTCTGCAGCTGTGTGTGATTGTCGCTCTGTATCTAAAGCTTTGAATCACCTCTATTATGAAACAAATCCTCGGTTCATGACTTAACTCTCTCTAGGCTTCGGGTTCTCGAACTCTCATGCTCCGTATGTCTCTTTATCATCTCACAATATGGATTTTGTATGTCGCTTAACGTTTGAGGCTCTCTCTCTTCCTGTCGCACATACCAAAAAAACATTTTGCCCATCCACCCCTCGCCTCCTCCGACGCACTTAAATCGGCACCCATTCATGTGTCTCCTGTGTTAATTTTCGAAAATCGTTTCTAACCTTCAAAATTTCAATGGAGAGATACTGCATTTGCATTTGTATTTTGACACAGCTACACACAGTCCTTCGTTGATACATATATCCCGGATTAGTTGAGACCTATTACATGCGAATGCAAACATATCCTTTTGCCATTCAATACAGTGACACACAGGACGTAGAAGCAACACTGCAAAAAAGAAAATATGTAGAGTAAAAGAAAAGTATCCTCGATCTCCGATTGAAAATCATAACGTACTCTCTAGTGAAAGGCATCGAATTGGGAAGCGATTACGCCGAGTAGTAAGTGTGTGAGATTGGGTGCGGGGGCACAGATATTGAGGTGGGCTATGGAATATTTTCATTTAGATTTTTTCTTTTCTTTTTTGACAGCGAGAGTTCGTGGAGGACAAGCTTTCCAGGATTTATGTATCTACGCATTTGCTGGATTCAGATTGAATACTGTCTAGGAATGAGGTATCGATGTGGTTCGTTCTAGTGGTGCTGCAGGGGCAATCATTTTGCCATAAGCTTAATCTTCAAACAAATGCAACCATTGAATGTATGTCAACCTGTGTTGGAAAATCCACATTCGTATCCATGCACCACCTTATATCTCTCTCTCGTATTCTCGAAAGTGTGTGATTGTGATACATGGGTTTGAGGATGTGATAAAAGTCCTGCCGTCGCTATTTCATCGTGCCAATGGAGAAAAACTGCATATACATATCTAGTGGCATGCCACCGTTTTCTGTGTTTGTCTGTCGCTCGCTCGGATTTGAGTAGGTACGGTGGGTTCTGTAGGTTGAATGCAGCAAATCCTTAATCCTTGGGATTTAAATACAAAACTCTTCACCCGTGCGATTTTGCACTGTGGATGACTGGGTATGCTTTTGTACATTTGTAGTTTCACAGACATAGTTGTTGGTGGTGCCGTTGAGCCCATGGGAATAGGGGGCATTAGCGACGGCAACTTATGTGATTGTAAATACGAATCTTCTTCTTTTTAGAGCATTGGCGCTTTGGCCAAACCAGTTAAAAGATATTATCGAGATGAATATTCAAGATCAATGCATAGTCAAACGCTAGTGCAGTAGTTGGTCCGGTCGCCGACACAGTTTAATTGAAACTGAACACAGGATCCTTGCTTAATAATTCCGAACTTGATATTAAGGTTATCCCCCTACAAACCTCACAACTTTTCTAAGTCTTCTGAAAAGCCGCCTTGCCGAGTCTATTAAGCGAAAGGAACAACACTTGATTGATAAAAAATACATAGCTGTGTAAAAAAATCATTTCACCTATTCAACGTAATGACCTATACGTTCTACAATTATCGTTTCATGCTCAAGTACTCAGACCAAAAACCACCCTCACTGTATGTATACAGTTCTATCGTTCGTGGTAACAAATTGTTGGTTTTAGAGTTGAAAAAGCATTTTGCTACCCTCTAGGGAACTACATACAAACAAAAAGCCACCTGTTGCTGCGATTGCGACGGATGTACGACCATCAACGGAATACACAATACACATTCACAAAGCTCTCACAGTTTTTGTGAAGTACATATTTCAAAGCGTGTGGAAAATCAATTCAAAGAATGAGTATTTGAACATGATGAGAGGAGTCCTGTTGTTTTTTTTGTTTTTGAGTGAATTTAAACTTAGGCCATCATAGAAGGTATACCTGCTTTGATATTGTGAAGACGAAACTATTCATATTTGTTATGTCGGGTTTTTTTGGGAGTTCTATAAAAAATTAAAAAATGTCTTCTAAAAATTATTTAAAAAGACTAGACGGTTTCGATTGCAGAGCAAGATACTATATCTTCTTCTTTTTCTTTAACGAATAGGTTATGATGTGGACTAGAAGGATCATAACCCTGCAACTGAAAAGGTAACGGCTAATAAATTGCCTTAAACCTGTCTTGTGGAAAGTGGAAGGGACTTAAAATGTTAAGCCAACACCGAACGTCAAATTTGAGAAGCATCTTATGACAATTGATACTCTTCGATGTTTGTCATACGTTTGCAAGAGGTGGAAAAGTGGAATAAAACTTTAGGTGTTACTTGGGCAAGGCGTGATTTGAACCTGAGACCCTTGGATTAGTACTCCAACACACCTCCCACAGACAAACTCGCTCACTGCTACAGTCCGCTATTCTTATTCCTATCCCTCATAAGTGGCCGTGACAAAAGTCAAAGTATGGCTGAATTGTTAAGAACGCTCTACATATTTTGTTTTATAAAATTTAAAGGATTTAATCTAAAAAAAATAAGCTTTTGTAAAAAAAAACGCTTCCTAGCTCAAACTTTGGTTTTCCAATAAAATTGTTTTATTTAATTGTGGGCGTGTCAGTGAGCGGATTTTAGAAATTTTATCTCCCGAGCAGTTTTAGGAGTCAAAGATCATATATAAAAAATTTCAGCTTTCTAGCTCAAAATTCGATTTTTTCGACAAATTTGTTGTTTTGAGTTTGTGGGCCTGTGGGCGGATTTCAAAAATTCGTAAACTTGATTATTTCGGGCCCCTAGAGAGTATATGGTTAAAATTTCAGTTCTCTAGGTATAGTTTAAGGGCCTAATTTTTGCCGACAGACAGACGGACGGACGGACGGACATGGCTAGATCGACGGCTTCTTTGTCGGAAGAAACACTGATTTATTGAAAGTTTTTTTGTTTTATCTCAGCGATGATGTCACAGTTTGAGTTAGTTGCGGAGGCTGCATATACAATCGTAAACAAAGTCCCTTTCTACCCCAAAACGTTGATTTCTGTGAGATATGGTCTCTCAGCGTGTGCTTAAGGATATTGCAGTAAATGTTACGGTAGGTACCTACCATACAAATGGTTTATTCAACACCGATTTTCTCAAAAATGTCTTAAACGATGTTGATCATTTTTGAAATATAAAATAATTAATATAATAAGTGTAAAAATGGCTTAGGTTAGGTTAGGTTAGAGTGGCTGTCGGCACAAGGCCGACACACTTAGACCAGGGTTAGGTCCATTGTGATGCCACACGGATCGAGGGGTTTCCCCACTACTAGTTAAACCATTTAGAGCTTCTTATGAAGCGCGATAAACTTCCAACGTCAGCGTTAGCCAAGTCGTTAAGATTATTAAGCAAGAAATCTCCCAGATAAAGATTTCTATTATGGGAGACAGCTGGACATGTGCAGAGAAGGTGAAGTATAGTCTCCTCCTCCTCCTCGTCCAAGCAACTTCTACAGAAATCGTTCGAATAAACGCCAAGCCTCGATGCGTGCTTGTCTATCAGACAGTGCCCTGTAATTGCACCTATAGTGGAGCTAATATGCAGTCGATTTAGTGAGATCAGACTCTTAGAGCGTCGCAGATCCAGCTTTGGCCAGATGTGCTTAGTCGCTAGACATGTATTACTACTTGTCCACCTAAGGTTTGTTCTCTCGATTGCAGATAGCTTGAATAAAAGTTTGCATTTAGCGATTGGGATACCAAGAGAACCCTTTTGAGGGAAAATGGGGAGTTTGGTTCCCTTTTTGGCGAGTTCATCAGCCCTGCAGTTTCCAGGAATATCTCTATGCCCCGGCACCCAACAGAGGTGAATATTAAACTGCTCCGCCATCTCCATAAGAGATGAACGGCAGTCGAGGGCTGCAATTGAATTTAAAGATACTTAATCCGACTTGATCGCGGCCTGGCTGTCCGAGAAGATACGGATATCCTTTATGGATATCACATTTCTCTTCAGCCACGTCAGGGCTTCTTTTATCACCATAATCTCCGCCTGGAATACGCTACAGTGATTAGGAAGACGGAAAGAGAGACTCAGATTTAGCCTTTCGGGGAAAACGCCGCCACCAACCCCGTCACTAGTTTTTGATCCATCGGTGTAGAAGTGGATCGCTTTATATTCCTCAAATTCAGCGTCCTCCCAAAATGATCTGGAAGGAATAGTGACTTGAAAGTTCTTCCCGAACTGTAATTGGGGTATGGTGTAGTCTATGTTTCCTGGTAGAGACTCAAATGAGTCCAGAATGATGGTGTAGCCAATATTATTGTTAACCCACTGCGAGGTAGCCTTAAGGCGGACAGCAGAACAGGCTGCTGTTTGCCAACTAAAAATGTCGAGGTGTAACAGATGTAGTAGGATGTCTAGTGCTGCTGAGGGGGTGGTACGGAGTGCTCTGCTTATGCACAAACCTGCGTTGCCCAGCTTAGCACAGTTTATAGCTTTACTTAGGGCAGTTCACAAGACAGCAACCCCATATGTGAGAATCGGCCCTACGACCGATACATATAGCCAATGAGTTATGCGGGGTTGTAGACCCCACTTGTTGCCAATGGCTTTTTTGCAAGAGAAAAGTGCCACTGTGGATTTTTTACCCTTTCTTGTATGTTGGGTTTCCAGCTTAACTTCCTATCGAAGATAAGACCCAAGAACTTTGCTTCGTCAGAAAATGCTAATCTTGTACCACCAATAGAGGGTGGGTCGATGTGCGGAATCTTGTGTTTCCTGGAGAAGAGGATTAATTCTGTTTTGTGGGGGTTGATACCCAAGCCACAGCGATTAGCCCATTTCTTTAGCTTGTTGAGAGCGTTTTGCATAATTTCTTTTATAGTATTGAGGTACTTTCCGGAGACGGCTATAGCAATGTCATCCGCATATGCAATCACCCTGCAGCCCACCCCTTCCAGGTATATCAGTAGTTCATTCACCACCAAATTCCGGAGAAGGGGGGAAAGGACCCCGCCTTGCGGCGTGCCTCTACTGACGACCTCCTGGCGGATGAAACGCCCAGTTTTGAGTTGATAACCCGCAGTAGATTGATCCACCAAGCGAACCCTCCACATTCAGTGCTGTCAGTGCATCTGTGATTGCAGATGTACCCACTTTGTTAAAGGCGCCTTCTATATCCAGAAAAGCAACCATAGTGTACTCCTTGTGATGAAGGGAGTATTCAATAGTGCGTACCAGAGAGTGAAGGGCGTTTTCAACTGACTTACCCTTACAGTATGCATGTTGGGACGCAGATAGAAGTTGCGTATTTATGTTGGTACGTAGATGGAAAAAATGGCTTACACAGTTTTATTCAAAAAATAGTCGAATAACGGTACTTTACAACAATATCTCAAAAATGAGTCAATTTATTTCGAAGAAAATTTACTTATATTTACTAATATTTGAAACGAAATGTAAATAAAAATTTTTTAAACATTTTTTTAGGTATAACTTTTTTTATTCATTCATATATGAACAATTTAAATGTCTTGAATACTTGGGTTGAGTGTCAGAAGATGGCTTACTCAGTTTTTTTTAAAGACTCGATTAACGGTACTTATAAAAGTTGCTAACATTTTGAAAAACATTTTTTCTTTAAAAAAAGGATCTAATAATTTTGATGGTTTTTGGGATTTTTAATGAAGGGTCTTTCATTAAAGACTTGACAATTTATTTTTAAAATAAAATACAAACTACTTGAGATATCTCATTTATTGGCTTGAATTACTATCAAAAATTTAAGAATAGAACTCGACTTCGTTCATATGTCCACCACGGAAACGTATGCAGCGGTCGATATGTTAAACCCAACTTTCGATGACACGTCGGCACATTTCAACCGATACGGCCGCTATTTATCGTTCAATATTGGCTCTGAGCTTCTGTAACGACGCCGGCTTGTTGGCTTACGCCAACGATTTAATATAGCCCCATAAAAAAAGTCTAGAGGGGTTAAATCATACGACCCCGGCGGCCAATAGACGGGTCTGTTTCTCGAGGCAACACGTTAACTGAACTGCGACTTCAATAATTAGATTGTTACGCCCACTGTGTGGCTTTTGGCACCGTCTTGTTGGATCCACATATCACTGATGTCCAATTCATGCCATTGCTCAAAGAAATAACGTCCCAACGTGCCGGCCATTTTTACCGACGAAAAAAAACGGCACAATGAATTCAACATCATGAAAACCGCACCAAACTGTGACTTTTTGCGGATGAAGTGCACATGAGGGTTCTCACTTGTCCAGTAACGCATATTTTGCTTATTGAAGAAGCCGTTTAACAAGAAATGCGCTTCATGGCTGAAGATGATTTTGCGATGAAATTCTTCATTTTCTTCCCTCATGTCCAGATCCAGAGCCCAATTCGAGAACGTACTTCGCTTCATATGATCAACTGGCTTTAGTTCTTGAGTCAGCTTGATCTTGTAAGGGTGTAGGCCAGTGGCGTAGCGTGGGTATCTGCCGCCCCGGGTGGAAGAAAATTGTGCCGCCCTCTTATTTAGGTATTTCAATTTTAAAAACTATAGTATACAGTAATTCTAAAGATCTTTTCGGAAAGAACAGTCATTATCATTGTGTATTGTACATATTACAAATAAAAACGTCATATATACATATTAAACAATATAATAATCACATTTATTACACGTATGCCACTTACATTGATATAACAGGTATAGAACACGGATACCTTGACGATCAACAACAATAAGTTATTACCGAATTGAATATAAAACGCAACTCGACTTCCTCTTTATTTATTATTTTAATGTTTATATTTTCTTTGAAAAAGTTACAGTCAAAACAAAACTTCTGCGTTTAACTAAAACGTTATACGTCTACTTTTTTAAGAGCAAAGTCTTTTATTGTACTTTCAATATCTATAGCATCTCACACACCTTTTGCTCAATAGACAAGATTGGTAAGCCTTAAAGTACTCATTGTTACCAAATATTTTTTGATCAATTTCAATTTTGAAAAACTTCTCTCACAGCTGGCATTGCTTATGGCAATTGTGAGGAATATTCGGAGCATTATTATAATTTGGGCATTTTTTTTAATAAAATATAATTTTAATTAATTAATTAAATAAATACTTTTATAAAGTTATAAAATTATAAAAAATAATTAAAATAATTATTTTTATTAATTTTATCATCAAGCTTGGATTTCACAATAAATTTTAATAATTGAAGTGAGTCCGCATTAATTAATTTATTTTCGTTGCCTGTGGCAGTAATGGAAGTTCGCAGTCGAAGTCGTTCCAGCTTGAAGTCCTGCTCGTCAATTTCGGCGATGTGTAGTCTAGATAGCATTTGGTGACGTCCGAATCCAGCAATATAGCCGGCGTTAGATAAGCAAACTTATCCGTCAAATTCTGTAGCTGCTGAAAACGCTAACAAATTTCTACAATAATTCTATCTAACGAAGAAAATAGCTTCCGTGTCAACTCGTTTTCATATAAGACATATAAGACGTAAGTTAGCATCTGTGGTTCGGTCATCAAAAATGTTCCTTTTTGCTCTGCGCCTGTGAGATTCTATGGAAATGCCAAGTTCTTCAACCATATTTTTTGCATAACTTACAGCGCCTTCTGCCCATTCCTCTCGTTTCTCTATCAGTACCATCTGCAAAGCTTATGTCAGTCATTTTGTTTGTAAATATTTTTCTGCAAGAAACGAATTCAACTTTGGGATTTATTTCTTTAATTCTTTGCTGAACTCAAAATCATCTTTCAAATTCCTTCAGCAGCTTTAACTTTTGTTTCAATAAAATCTACAAAAGATTCCACTACTTTCAATAACTGCGTATCTTAGTTGTCTTTATAAGAAATGTCTATTATGTTTTCGAATATAATCGAATTATACTTAGCCTTTTTTATTTGTCCGATGATTATATTGACGAACTTTATTTCCCAAAATTGCTATAAATTCATTTTTAATTTCTGGTGACATATACTCGTACATGATTGAAATTTTCTCATACATTTTAGATCTTACAAGATGTTTTTCCAATATCGTCCAAGCTTTAGTATTGAATGGCAGACAATGCCGATCGTGTATCAGTCTCTTTTTCTAAGCTATGGAAATCCATGTCTATACATACAGATGCAGGCTCTAATAGAGTAGATGTTGTTGGAATTTGATCCTCAGGAACAATGTCAACCTTTCTAACAGCTACCAGATCAACAGTGTCAGGCCCAGTTGTCTTTGGTGAATTTAAGCCCAACTTGGAGTTTGACATCTCAGGAACAGGACTTTTCACGTATTTAAGCAAAGCCTTTCATTTTTTCTTATCTTTTCCAATTTAGCTCTTTTTTTTTACGGTAATTAGTCAGAAACAATCGAAGCATAAAATAAAATATGGGGGACCCATGCAAGTCAGTTCAGGCGGTATTGCCAGTCGCTTTAATGACAGCTACGTGGCATATGTTTTTTTTTTTGGGTGCACGCACCACTATGTTCAAAACATTTGTGTCTCGGAATAGCTACTCGCTCAAGTCGTTTTATCAACAACTAGTGGTTTACGAAAACCAGTCGTTTATAAAAAAATTATGGGAAACAAGTGTTATTGATGCTCGTTTTAAGGACGACGAGCAAAACCTCGTTTTAAGGAAAACGAGCAAAACCTCGTTTATGGTTTGGTGTGAATAGCCTATTAGGAATGGAAAATTTCGTGTTCATTCCAATCGGTCCGAGTCGAAGGTGCGACAAAAATATAAAATGGTTCAAATATTGTAAAATTAGCCACCCCTAAAAGTTGCGACCACCGACTCGGTATTTCGCCAGAAAATTTTAATTATTTGTAAACGTTGTTCCTTCGTGTACTTCACCATGATGAAAATTGATTTTACTGAATATTTTGATATTGACAGTTCGGTAATCGGTTTAAGGTGCGTTCACACTGAAAGTTTGAAGTTGTCAAGTCGCTAATGAATGACCCTGTTCTTGCAGCGAATGTAAGAACATGGCATAGTCAGATTTTCGCAAAAGATAAAAGGCTAGATCTCAAAAACCGGTGGGAGGTTTCTAAAAAATTGACAATCAAGCTTATTCTCGCGATCTGTCAACGGTGAGTTGGAGAGTATTTTCCTTTTTCCTACTCTTAGTCTTCAATGCAAAACCTTCTGAAATCACATTGAAAACGGCATCCTTATCATCTTCATCAATTGCTTAAATCAGTTTGTTGGTAAAAACGTCCTTGTTCTCCTAATCTATTTAAAAAGGAAATGCCGTTTAGTTCATCTTAACGTAATTAATCAAATCGTACACACACACAGCCACTATTCACCAACTCACTCAAGGCTTAAACGGATTAAAAACGAACATCATAGTTCGATATGACGGATTCATCAACCCTCCAAGAATGAAGAACACGCGTACCTAGCCCCCTTCGGAGCATATCAGTGCATGTACACTCGATTTAAGTGTCACAATCCAAACCAACTAACTGGACTAAGAACCCAATACCACAAAGAAGAAAACAGTAACAACGACCAGTGTAAATGTTATATAGAAAAACAAACAAAACAATACACGCACACCAACAATTGTGAGAAGCATTTATCCTGCCTTGCCTATGTTAAAAGGGGCATTTGGATCAGGGGCAGATTTAATTTAATAATAATTTATTTATCCTGCTAGGCTTTCCCTCAACTCACAAAGCGACAGTGTTGTACTCGTACAAATGCATGCGTCATGCTGTTATATCCTTGTAATCGAAATCACTCCTCTCGCTGTAGCTGATTATAGTATGGCAGCAGCATGAAGTGTATAAGGATGAGCGAATCCTGGCATTATAATGATCACAATAATAATAATCTGCTTGGTAATAATGAACAAATAAAATAAAGTTCAAATTTAATCCCAAAATCTATTCGAATCTACAATTCGGATGTGAGAAAGAGAGGCAGAAGCGCGTATCCATAACATACAGGATTAAGCATAGTACACCCGGCACAGTTCGGTAAGGATTTGTGCTGTGCCAACGAGTGCGGAAGGCAAGAAGTATAGGTAAGCGTAGGATAAAATCCTCGGCATCTGAATTAAAAAATTCAGAATTTCAACCACAAACTTGGTACGAAAGCGAGAACCAGGTAATTATTTCGAAATCGGATATCTACGCGTCATCATGGCCCAAAGTATAGGCACTATAACTAAGTGAATGGGAGTTCACGAATTTTATTTTCATCAGGAGCGGAAGCACAGAATAATAATTTTACATTTTCATTGTTCCAAACAGACAGTTTCATTATTCTGTTTGATGCGCACATACTCAATCTGAATTGGTACAAATCGGATGTGGCGCTAGATAATCCTTAGGAGTTATAGAACAAGAACTTGTTCTTCTTATGTCATCATCGGTAATCCTAACGAGAGAGCGAGTTCAATAAACCGATTTGTTACGCCTTTCGAGCAGCAGAAGGCAAATCCTTTATCCAGGTCACATACATTATGTATACATCCCAGTCAGTCACTGAAAGCAATCATCCTTACGCAGGATAATGTGTCATATCATTTGTGTAGTGTACTTATGGTAAATCTATTTAAAAGGATATACATTTTCTTGTTTGAACTTCACGCATATTTGACAGAAAACAAAAGGATTTTTTCGTACACTTATTCTTCACAATTTCAATTCCGGACAAAGCAGTAGGCATTTTGGAATAAAAGTCGTAATGGAAATTTGATAACATTAGTGTTGGTGCAGGAAATCATTATCCTTTGCAGAAAAATCCCCAGGAATAGATTGAGAAATCCATCAAACAAACGTTCATCCCAGCCAAATCCCTTTAACAGTTATCAATGCACTTAGAGGTGGCTATGGACCTGTAGTTTTATAGTTCAAATGCGAAAGGATATTCTTCGTTTAAACCTTTTACTGACCCCACCCCCTAGATTTGTATAAACCTCTATGAGGAATGTTTCTCCTTTTTTGTTGCGCTTCTCCATTTATTGCTTCGTTATGTGTTTGAATACCTGGATGAGTCCCTACGCTGTTGCTGGCTAATTTTCAATTGAATTTATATTTCACTCAACTCAAAAGAACACTTGAAAAACAGCTGAGTTTATAGAGAACAAGTCAATGGGATAGAACGAAGCACGTGTAACGAACAGGAGTATCCCTTTGCCTCCTGTGTCTGTATCCTGCTCCTGTAAGTATACATAACACACATAATAAAGCGTGTTCATATCCTTATGATAGCATGCGATGAGAGAGATGAATGGATAAAAAAAAATACCCCTTGCTAGTGAGGGAGAGTTTTTTCTGACAAAAAGGAATAGTGCGGGAAGTGCTAGTACGAATGTATTAAAATGGTATGCAGAGTGCTTTGGACTACTAACCGAGAGGTATTTCTTCTTCTCTTTTCCTTTTTGGAAGTTACGATCAGAATTAAAGGGCTCGTTACTGGTTACTGGGATTTAAACTGGTCCGCATGTAGGGTTCTCAGGTTCGACCTCAATCGACTCAGTGGTCTCAGATACATTTTTCCCACTGCTCCATCTTCTGCGAAAGTCTAACAAGCATCCAAGATTCTCAATTATTATCAATATCATGCGAAGGTTCTCAAATTTGCAATTTGCAATCAGCGTTAAACTGTAGGTCCCTTCCACCTCGTACACAAAAACTGTTGTAAGGGCTAGGTTTTGGTTGTATATGGGCCGCTTATGCATAGTATTTATTTTTTGGCGACCCTAAAAGCACCCATGCAGTTTTTTTGTGACAATTTCTAGGGATAACTAGGAAAGCGCACTATCGTTGCAAAGACGACACTCTTCACCAGGGCTTAAAACAAGACAGCTATTGGTCGCTTTGACAAAAGGCGAAAGTCGAGTGCCTTTGCCTTCCTAAATCCAACTCCGTTTAAGTTTTTAAAACGAATAAAATTCTTGGATACCATGGGGTTTATGGCTGCCCATAATATTGCTAATATTCATTGTGATTGCATGCCCTTTTTATATCGCATTTATAACTTGGACTCACAGTTTGTAACGTACCTTAATATTGCTTGTAGACCCCTAAAAGTAACTAAATTTGTTGTAAGCATCGACCGTTATGTCGATTTAGACATGTCCGACCATTGTCAATTCTGCGACCATAAAATTCGAGATATAAGCAGCTATACGTACTCTCTGTGTATTTTTTTCTTAAAATCCGCTGTCTTATTGCAAATATATTTTATTTAAATGAAAGTCATATTATTTGCAAAGTATGTTGTGTAACGCACAATGAACGTATGATCATCCTTACTCGTCTCTGCAAAATTATATCTATCCTTTCTAGTGTTCCAATCCATCACAACATTCTTTTGAAGCATCTTCCAAAATTGCTTATCTCTAATCTCATCAACACTGTCTGTATCTTTTTTCGTTCGCGATCACACACAAAGGGTCTACTGTCAAACTGTCACTCAAATTGATTGTTTTACGACCTAACCCTTGTTATCGTGTGAAGAACTCAATAGTTACCTAGAACAAGCATTTATTAAATCTAGCTACTATCTGGTGGATTTCGGGATTCGGATTGTCGAAAACTTGTGTAACTTTTTATCTTAATCTATTGCCTATTATTTCAAAGATGCCTTACATTTATTTTTACATTTATTCTATTATACTTTTGCTTTAACAGCTGCAACTTCCGCAACGTGCTTAAAAATTACCCTACGGAATGTAGTTTATTTTAAATAACCAATAATAGTACCTAACATTTGGAGAGGTTTTCGTAGCATCGGAAGCAGATGATCACTGTCTGAACTCTTATGACGTCGTATTTTTCTGCATGTACAATGACGACCGGGATTTTATCGACATTATAGTAGATAAAGTCGTTTCTAACGATTAACCCGTACAAAGTTTTTTTGTCACGCTCATGCCCAGGGGCATTTTTTATTTACAAAAATATTGTTCTTTCGATACAGTCTTGAAAAAAAACCTAAACCTGTATAGCAAACTACAGACAGTATGCTCCTTAATAATTCACTTATAAAACAAAATTTGCCAACTCTACATTTTGTGGAATTTTAATAGGAATAAGGAATAGGGTATACATAGGAATAGCATACAAGGATGCGCTCAAGTGGACTGTAGCCTTTCCTTATGTTTTTAAATAGTACTTTGCGACACAGTTTCCAACCGTCCCAGCGAATCCGCATTCCTTCTCTTGAACTCGAAGCCATCGTGTGAATGACTTTGGTTTCTATGAGCATATTATCTTCGATCTACTCTAATGAAAACAACATCGTAAAGGCGTTTCTGATATATAAATAATGCCGGAAAACGCCAAAACGCTGTGATAAAAGCACTTTCAATACTTGAATATATTTTAAGACTGTTAAAAGTTTTTAGGCGACTCGTATTCTGTAATTTCCCAGGGAATTGTAGGGCAGACGAACTCGCCAAAAACGGAACCACATTACCTCTTCTACCTGAGAAAGGTTTTTTAGGTATGCCTATCGCTACTTGCAAACTTATGTTCAAGCTATCCGCAGTCGAGAGTACAAACCTCAGGTGGACAGGTAGTGATACATGTCTAGCGACTAAGCAAATCTGGCCAAAGCTGGATCTGCGACGCTCTTTGAGTTTGATCTCACTCAACAGACTGCACATTGGCTCTGTCATAGGTGTCATCACAGGACACTGTCTAATAGGCAGGCACGCATCAAAGCTTGGCGTTTACTCAAACGACTTCTGCAGAAGCTGCAGGGATGAGGAGGAGGAGGAGTCTACGTCTCATCTCCTCTGCACATGTCCTGCACTCTCCCATAAAAGAAATCTCTACCTAGGAGCCGTCTTCGTCAACGAACTCAGTGACTTAGCTAATACAGATGTTAGAAGTCTATCGCGCTTCATTAGAAGCTCCAAATGGTTTTAGCGAGTAGGGGTCGAAACTCCCGATCCATGTGGCATCACAACGGACCTCATTGGTCTAAGTGTGTTGGCTTTTTGCTAACAGCCACTTCAACCTAACCTAACCTATTCTGTAATTTTCCTATACCTGAATAGCGCGCAATTCAGAAGAGGAAATTATGTTGCCGCACCCTGTATTTGCGGTCTTTTGATCATTAGATCCTACCTCATTATATACTTGTGGATGACTGTCAGACGTATGAGCAACTGGACCTATTTTTTTGAGCACAACATCCTTGATTACAAAAGATGAAGCGCGTTAGTTTCCACGTTGAACTTCAATTAATTAATTGATAGGCATAGGCGCGTACGAATTCAGCAATGCAAATCACACTACTTATACGCGCGTACATTTTTTGTAAGCAAACTAGTGAGACTATTGTAGTTCTACATTTGTCCCTAATATTAAACCTCTTCCAAGTTCCCTACTTCATAGAATCACCACAGCAACACTCAACCAATGTTTACAAACAAGTTTTTCTCTCCACAAAAAAAAAACAAAATTATACAAAATATACATCCTACAAACTCATACATGCAGCTCATGCGAGCCACACATCGGTACACCTTCATAAATGCAATATATCCTCTTCCGCAAGGACGAACAACTTTACGTGACATCGACAAGCACTCTGGGGGCAAACGAACGAGCATTAAAGTCTCATAACAAGAACAACAACAACAACCTCCCCTGAGAGTGAGAAAGAGCGAGGACCAAAAAACAAAACAACAGAAAAGCAAATCCCTATACAACCACCATGCCCACACTTTATTTGGATTTACTTTAATCTCATCAGCCCATGGGTTCCTGCCAGGGATAACGGATTTATCCAAAAGAGGATTCCCACTGCCTCATGCAATCGTCCTCGTCGTCGTCGTTGTTATCGTTCTTTGACACAAAATGTGGGGTGAAGACTGGCAATTTTCAATTTTCAACCCTCTTGTTCTGAGTGGATTTCTATTAGACAAATGGAAAAGGGCTCCTTGCCTGTGTGTGTATTCTAAAGAGATACATTTCAAAGTTAATAAAAGGATGCGGCACTTATCAACCGCGAAATTTTAACGATCAACGGCGAAAGCTATTGTTATTTGCTTTGCCTTATTTCGACGTCTTAATCGGGCAACCTAATCCTGACTTTGTGAAACCAGGTGTTGTCGTCGTTGTGGCCGCCCGAGTAAACCTGAGCTCACGAGCCTCAAACCAAACACATCTAATTAAGCGTAAACTGTTCTTGCGGTCAACCATACCCAATATTCGTGTGCTGGTGAATATATAATCGAACAATCTCACCACATATCCTAACCCTATTCCGCACATTCTCGTGGATTAAAGTATTATAGGCTACGCGGGAGGGTTTTCTGCTTGTTACACTCCATCGCCAGTCGCCACATGTACTATCTATACTATTTGAATTTGTATTTGTATGAGAAAGGTGATACGATTGCGTGATTGCGGTAATCTGTTAAACAAAGCACATTTTCCACAACGCTAATGCAACACACTATTCCGCACACTCGACACGATATCGTCTTAATAGTCCAAAGTGCAATTCTCATAATCTAAATCCACTCGCCGGGATTATGTTTCGGACTCGGATTCAACGGTATGGGTTGGGGTGGAGTTGACGAACATGCACACACCACCGCATAATGCATGCCTGTCTCAAGTCTATAGATATGAATATTATTTCGCATTATTGATCGAGGGATTATCTCGGTCTCGGGTGCAATTCTCTATTTTAGAATATCAAAAGTACTCGTTTAAGTTCTCTCTGTATACGTAACTCTGCGCTGTTGCTCTGCCTTTGTCGTATACGTAAAATCTCTCCTCTCCGACTATCTGTGGCACGATGTGCGGGAGTGAGGTGAACCCCAAAGACCGAGGATGGGTTTATTGGAAGATTATCAGTCTGAATAAACCTCGAAAGAGATTTCCGCAATCACATGCTGATGTGTTGTAGTTGCTGCTACGATGCTATGATTGTGTCGGTTTGTATCTTATGCAATATGGGGCCACATATACAGCACGAATGTATGTGGCAGATACATTTATAATCCCCGACAATATTTTCCAATACGTAGATCCATTAATCCCCTCAAATGTTTGTGTTCGTTAATCCTTAAACCAACCACCACCCCACTTTGGGTACACTTATAAGCAGCGTCAAAAGAGAAACGATATATAGTCCGTACCAAAACAGTTGGCCAACGGTCGATTGCGCAGAGAGAGGATTTAAGAGAACAAAAATTACGCGAAAGAGATTTAATCACTAAGCGTTTTTGCCTGTAATTTACAATGCGTAACCCAACTTTACAGTGCTTAGAACTAAAATGCTGTTGAATATCTAAATAAACTTAATTTTTTATTATGAGGTCGACTTTTATACATTTCTACCTAGAAGTCCGATTGTATTTGAAAGGGTTCCCAACCCTTTTTATGGTTGAACATTTCGTGGTTTAGCGCTAGGTACCTGTATGGGTGATGTGCTTGGTTAGCATTAATTTTATGATGTTTGATTTTACCTGTTTGACTTAAGTGTAAAAGTTTTACGACATGATTAGTGTTTGCATTTGGTTACCTGTAGGGGCAAGGAATAAATTTGTTGCTTGGTTTTTAGAGTTTTTTATTTTAAGATAACGCATATATATTATGGATTTCCTATTTGGAATTCACTTTCACGAAAACAAAAGCATTGCTAGGACATAAGTTTATTAAAATAAAATAAATTGTCATGGATCTTTCAAGAAAAGGAAAACCAATAGGAAGTCTAGGACGTAAGATCGTTGTTAGGATATATTACAAAAAAATTGAAGAAGCTAGGAATTTATGTATAGATAATCCCATCACATACGCAAATTCACAGACAGAGGAGTTTACGGGAATTTCGGCCCGAACAATAAGAAGGATAATTAAAGAATATGAGAAGAAAGGCGCTATTGAATCTCCAACTAAAAGAGTACCACATACAAAATGGAAAACTGGATTGGACGAATTTGGTATCACAGCTGTTCGGCGAATTATATACAACTTCCACATTGAAGAAAAAATGATGATAACATTAAAAATGTTAAGACTACGGGTGCAGGAAGATTTGGAGCTGAACCTAAGCAATATGTCGCTACATAGGATTTTAAAAAGAAATGGATTTTCTTATAGGAAAACGGAGAACAACCGTAAATTTCTTTGCGAAAGAAATGAAATCAAACTTTTACGAGTGAAATATCTAAGGAAGGTGCGGGAGTACAGGTCAGAAGGATATGAGATTATTTATTTGGACGAGAGCTATATTCACAGCTCTCACACAAGGCCAAGGGCATGGACTGACGGCACCAGTCAAGGTTTAAAGGCGCCAATTTCAAAAGGCCAAAGGCTGATAATGGCGCATGCAGGTGGAGCGAAGGGCTTCGTGAATAATGCCTTGCTTTTATTTAAATCTGGGTCGAAAACAGGAGATTATCACGATGAGATGAATTTTGAAAATTTCTCCAAATGGATGAAGGATCAAGTTTTAAATAACCTAGAGGAACCATCGGTTATTGTAATGGACAACGCATCATATCACTACAAATGGGAACACAAGCAAATCACTTCTGCTTCCGTTAAATCGGAGATGTTAGAATGGCTTTCCGTCAACAATATACCGCATTCTTCAAAAATGCTCAAAGTCGAACTTTATGACCTTATAAAGCGACATCGGACTAATCACCACCCCAAGCATAAGATTGACGATATGATTCACGGCGCGGGACACGAAGTACTACGATTGCCACCCTATCATCCAGATCTCAACCCTATTGAAAAGATCTGGGCAACAGTCAAGGAGGGAGTCGGAAGCCGAAATACAACGTTTAGATTATCGGATGTTCAGAAACTAGCTGAAGAAGAATTTTCAAAAATAACAGTTGAAGATTGGCGCAAAGTTTGTGAAAAAATTATAAGGACAGAGGAGGAATACTTTTCACACGAGCAGATGTGGGACACAATGTCGGATGCAATAATTATCAATCCAGGAGATGATTCTTCAACCGATTATGAAACTGACAGTTCTTCGAATTCAATTTAATATACATTAATATTAACTATTTCATATATAGGTAGCAAAATCAATAAATATTTTTATCTTAGTACTAAAACGTGTGTGTTTTTACTTCTTAATTCAAACCAAACCGAACCACCCATTTGGTATACTGGTGTTTTGTTTTGCTGCTCGCTGTAAATCTGTTTTATATTTGCAATTCATCGTCAATTTTATCTCGCTATAATTTACACTTTTAATCAAGGTTACAAATTTAAAAGTGGTGGGTAGTTCAAAAAGTTTTAAAAACTGCATTTCTTAAAAAAAATTATTGAAGAATCAAGAACGTTCACCATTTTGTCTTTAACGAACCGTTTAATACCCCATCCTCTTTTTTGTGACAGAAAATCGTGCCTATTGTTATTGGGCATAAAATCGTTTACGTTTCCAAAAAATTCCCAAATTGTAAATTTTTTATTAAATTTACCTACCTCGCCCAAATTCAATGATATAAACAAAAAAAATTTGGTGTGACACTGCAATTTACTTTACTTTGCGTGCCAATATCAGTACCTACATGATCAATATGCACGACACAATTAATAATGATCAACGAAAGCATAATGAGCAAATAGGGTTTAAATCTAAAACCGTACACCTTCATACAGACTAAGTCACACAATCAATTCATGTGCAATGTTTTGCTTAATCTATCCGACCGTGATCACATCATACTCCTACAAAGAACCGACAAGACAAAAAACGAAACAATATATTTGCCTCCAAGTAAAGTTGACATATAATGGTCTATATTTTTCCTCCGCTCCTAATTTCAGTATAAAAGAAGGAAAATGAAGAAACCACCCTCAGTGAGATCGCGACAGCGATCTTGAACACAAGGCAGGGTATACGTCGTTTTTTATTATGGCTCCGCCCATTTTCGTCTCTTTATGCTTGTTTTTGCAATTTAAGAGATTGTAAAACACATTTTAAGAGACCTGCGCAGTAGAATGGCCAACTGTTTTGGTACGCACTATACACAACACAACACAGTGGAGGTCGTTGCTTTATAGCCATATGGGCGAGAGATAGCAGTTGTTGTTGTTAAAGTTTTGTTCCTGTGTTTTTATGTGCCTTTGTTTTGCCATTTGCACTTTGCATTTTATCGTTGAATATGAGTGTGTTATATTTAGAAAAATTGATTTTGAAAGTCCGAACAGAGCTACGACTAAGAGTATTTTCATTGATTTTTTTTTCGTTGCGATACTGTGGCGACGTACGGATATTTTAATGACGAGATATTTTAATGACTCTCGGGAAAAACTGTGCGCCCTAAAACCGTAGCGAAAATGAAATTTCTTGTGTCGCATTAATGTAAATATTTTTGATATCCGCAAAAAAGTTTTTGTTTATAATAGGTACCCATATTTTGTATGTAGTCATCGTGGCTCCAATTACCTTGCTACTATTCGGAGGTCAATTACGATGACGTTATGTTAAATTTGAGTATCAACGGCCTCAATCTCTGTTTAAGTGTTGTCTTTGAGGTCCTGAACTGTTCTTAATTTATTAGCGTAGACCTTATTATCAAACAACTTAATTAATGGAGTTCAATAGAATGATCTCGCTGACCAATCAACTATTCCTGTAAGCGAAATAATGCGATCTTCGAGTTTTGTTCGCAGTTATTTGACCGTTTGATAAGATGTGTTGAAAACAGAACTCACCCTCATTCAATTCATCCAATTTTGGTTGTAATCGTTGGTAAAATGGTTTAGGGGAAGGTTGTGTACCTTGGTTCGGGTGCCAATTTTCAGAAAAATACAAATCACGCAAAAACCGGTCCTTCTGTGAAATGTTAATCTTCTGTTCATTTGTCTTCTCAGTTTCTTTTTGAAGGCACAGCTGCACTAGTCGGCAGAAAAAATAAAATAAACATAGTTTTCAGTGAAAAAAATATTTTTTTTATCTCTTTTCTGAAGTTATGTAGTGCTTAGTTTTCTGTCTCTTTTCCGCTACTTTAATCGATTTCGGTAAGTGTATTAATAATCTTATGGTATGAACACATTGTCGTTCGTATGTGGTTTGAATACTACGTTAAAATCTAATTTGTTCGGCTAAAGTGGTGTAAGTGTACCTTGGACCTATCAAAGCGCGCGTAACTTGGACCATTGGTTTGCCCTTTAATGAATTTTTTTTTAAATAATATTGAAGTGATACATTTGTTTTTCTTTTATGTTGTTCCTTTAAAGTAAGTTTTTAAATAATATTGAAGTCATTTTTTAAGTTTTTTTTAGTAAAAGAGTTTTTTTTATTTAATATGTACTATTATTTGAAATAATTTTTTTTTAATCAAGCACAAAAACTTTAAGATAATGGTTTGTTTTTTGCTGCTTTTTTGAAATGAATAAAGAATAATACCATTTTTACTTTTAATTGAAATAAATTAAAGTTTTCACCTTTAAACTAAATGAAAACCTTCAATAAAATTTACGGTCCAAGGTACAATACTCCGTGGACCAAGGTACAATCACGTCTTTGTACCTTGGACTGTTTGAGGTAAGCATATAAAAGTAGAGTTTTCTAAGGAATGGTTAGCAATATCCTTTTGGTAGTTTCGCCATATCATAGAAAAGACTTCAGGTAGTAACAAAAAAAAAACTAAAGAAAAAACGACACATAAAATATTGGCAAAAAACTGAAATCCGGACCGAGGTACACTACCTTCCCCTAAGCTAGTTGTTTATAGTGGTGATGTTTTGGCGTGTTGATATTTTTAGCTTGACCCTCTACTGAACCATTTCTTTCAAAATGTTTAACCGCAAGAGTATCTACAATAACTTTGGCGTCGGAAAAAACCGCTTTGTATTTGGGACTAAATACAAGCAGTTTTCAATATGGGAGGAGGATATATTTTTTCCCGTTAAGGTGAGAGGGGTAATCTTCTAAAAATTAACTCAAAATGGATAAAAATTAAAAAACAATAATTAAAAAAAAAAACAAACAAAAAATATTATTATTTTGAAAGCCTGGAACATTGTCTTTTATTTTATTTTTAAATGAAATTATTTTAATTAACAGTTTTAAAAAAATACTTTCAAACTCAAATTTAAAAAAATAAAATAAAAATAGTGTACAATAGCCTACTGTTTTTTTTTTAAATCGTGAAAGTAAGTACCAAAATGGTTTTCATTTTCGCTGACCCTATCAATTTTTTTTAGTCTCCAAAAAACCAGATCAGTTTTCAAGTTTTTCGAGTATTTAGTAGGTTGTACACTTGTACCTACAGGTGTCGGGCAGGAGACTATCTTTTCTTTCATTTTCCTTGATTTATTTTTTTTTCCTAATTACTATATTTCACTTTCAATTTCAATTTCAATTTATTTGGAATAATATCGCTTACAATTTAAGATAACAAGCATCTTTTAAGATTTGCAAGCCTTTAGTGTTAATTTAAGTACATGTGCAAACAAAAATTATACAAGTAGGCAAAAATAGAGAAAAAAAAGGAGATTATGACATATCAACTGTTTGTAATCCATCCTACTCGGGTGGCACGCTTTTTTTAACTCCCTATCCGGAGTCAGTCCCAGCTCACGCAACTTTGTTGCCCCGCTTAGGGTATGTCTAGTCGTCTGGCAGGCGCCCATGTCAACAGTTTTCTTACCAACCTGGGCAAATTAAGTATACTACTCTGACGGGTTCTACAATACATTGCGGTGCGGTATTTTTTTCAAAAACTGTTTATAGAAATAATTTGATTGAAAAGTAATATAAAACATAGGGAAAGGCTACAGTCCGCTTGGTTGAACTGTTGGATAACCTATTCCTATTTCTATCCCTCATAAAGTGGGCGTCTAAGTATCGAATGAAACAAAGCTGTTGTAAAAAAACGCCCCTCAAAAGAAGGGTTGGAAGAAAACTTTTAGGACAATTTTTAGAAAATAGCGCCTTCGTCCTAAAAGGACCCTTCCCATCACATATTCAAAAATATTTGTGTTTTATCCCTTTACAAGAATTTTTTATCATTTTGCGGCGCCAAAGTTATCGTACTCTTACTGTTTAACCGCTGCAAGGCGATTATAATTTAAATGTGTTTTCCAATTTAACAAAATGATTTCAAATTTACTGACATAAAGTGCCAATGGGATCGCGGTTTTCGGCGCAAAAAGGTGTAAGCGAAACTGGACGAAACGGAGCAGTCCGCCATTATTTGTACAATAAAAATGCCTTGTAGGTACCTATTCGTTTAGTTTTCGGATGTACTTTTACTTCTACCTCTGCCATCATCATGGTGTCCTCTAACCTTGGAGGGAAAAATAACCGTAAGTCTAATGTTTTATACCTGAAACACATTAACACAGCAACAGCTTTTTTGAGAGACGCAGGAATTGTTTTAGAAGCAATGCTTTTCATTGCAATAGAACTCATTGATCGCAGCGACAAAATTAATAGCATTCCCAACTTACGGAAAAATTCTAATTCCGTTGGCATTTGATTTCAAGCCTCATGCAAGTTCGACTGTTTTATTTGTCATCGAAATAGCGCTTAAAACAGTCCTCCTATTTTATCAGATGCCTGTAATCTGCTTGCGATGGATGCTATAACTTTGGAAGTTTTACAAGCGTTGAATTTGAAGTTCTTCCCCTTATGGAATATTGCTTCGAGCTGTGATTGTCAGTAATGTTTCTTTTTAAAACCGTATACATACATACGGCTAGTTTGTAGCTTTTCCAACACACACTTGTTAACATACTTAAATTTGGATTCGGCTAAGTCCTTTCGTTCCTCAAGCCAAATTTACTAATAGTCAGCCCTTAATTGTGTAATCTGGAGAGCTGAGGCAATCTTTTATACAAACTTTTTAAATTTAATAGATAGTGTCTTCATTTTCAGTGCGCGTAGTGTATATCTGTAATTTATTGAAGCAGAAAATACAAAACAGAGGTATCCCAGTTGTGTCTGCTATGCCTTCTAAATGGCATCCCTTTCCCTAAATTAATCCTTAATAATTCCTCTTCCGTTCCTCATAATCACCCGTACAATACACGTGCGTCATTAATGGCAACGAAAACCAGAAACAAAGAAACAGTTGTAGAACACACTGTCAACTAATACTATATTATATAGATAGCAGTTCGGCACTGTGCTTAACCACTTAATACTGAGCCAACGTTTTTAGTACAAGCAGTATGCAGATGTTGGAGAACTCAGATAATCTAGCAGAGTTGATACTTTCGAGATACTTTGTATCTGTGCATTATATTTGCACTCATTCAAACACTTTTTGGTGTGCTATAGCATTGTTTCCAAATCCGTGCCACAACAAAGTACTTCCCAGAGTCTCTGTGTCGTCGTTATCATCGTTGTCGGCGTCTATAGGGGTTGGAATTGCATCAGATCAACCATCAATACCCACCACACTTAAGACAATTGTTACTTGCAGAGTTTCAGTTAGACATTTGTTGGAAGAACTCCGAGCAGTGGATACTTTAATGAATCGCAATCGATTTTTTTCAATGAATTATTGTGATTTTCTTCATCATATTTTTTGACCGAAACTTTCAAATTGCAGGTTGACAAGCAGCTGAAAGTGAATATTAAAACAGATATCCCATAACACTGCTTAATACCATCAAAGAGCAGACCGTACAGGGAGTGAATGAGATTTTTTAATCCTCCTTAGTCTATAATAATAATCCGCTGAAGGCCTTCTTGCCTAGTCTTCAATTGCCAACCACCACCTACTGATAGTAGTAGTAGCGCTATTGGGCTGGCTGGGTGGATAGTATGAATTGCGGTTTTCTTTCATTGCCATGCCTTCTGATACTGATATCCAATTTCATTTTCTTTGTCAAACGGTAACTTGGGGATAGTATAAGTCCACTACGACGACGTCACTAAATTTGATTGGACCGCCGCTCTCAGCTCACACACATTCCATGTACTGATGGCAGTAGCTACCGTGCCCTTTTTCTATGCATTACCGTGTGTTTTTTTTAAAGCTTACCACTGAAAGCTCTTAAATCTCATGCTTTCGTGTCGGTTTATCTTGGAAATTGTATTTTTTTCCTCCTTGACTTACATATAGATAGGGTATGTTAAGCATATCTGTCCCGAAAGTGCCTATGCAAATTCCTGGGTTGACACGACTGAATATCGCTGGTTTTGTTAAAAGTAGTCACACGGCATCAACCTTGCTTGTGATTGATGTTATCTCGAAAACTTTTTGAGTTTTGGAAAGTTATAAGTTTGAAGTTAATAAATACCAAGCTAAACGGACATCGCTTGATTAATTCCTTTAAAAAAAATTTCTCTGACGTATTAGTACTCACAAGCCTATCGCAACGACAGATACCAGTTTTGATTATCGTGTGGCTTTTATACGAAACTAATGTCGTGTATATTTGAGTTGCATAACATTTGTATTCATACTTTGGCAAAAAGGATAGCATGATAGATAAACATGAATGTGAAATGTGTGGGCTATAACACACATATCTTTCACGATATAAAAATACGTCATGACAGATGAGTGTCATGATAATTATAGAAATATTTATTCCTTATAAAGCAAAACTTCCATAATATATATCATGGCATTTAATTAAAAAAAACTGTTTTACGCTTTGAAAAACTCATCCTTAATGCCCCCACAAGACAAATGCTTCAGACAAATAACATAAGCCTAATAAAACCTATCACGTATGAATATCGAGCCATAATGAACTACTCCATTCGTTTAACAATGATGCAAGTTTCCCTATATTTTTTTTACAATGACTCCATGGGCAGCTAAAATCTGGCATAGAAAGAGGCTAAGCCACCCTCGTGTACGACAGGAGGGAAGCGATATCAGTTAGCCTTGCATTTCTAGGAGATACATGAATAAGAGCAAATTTGCCAAACTCACACGCTATCTCTCCGTCTGGATAAAGATAGAGTGGCGTATATTGTGTTTGCAGTGGATTAGTCCGCGCTAGTTGTATCTTGTGCGTGGGTGTCTCCATGGATGTGGATGACAAATTAGCTGTTAATCCCTTTAAATTGAATACCGCTTTGTTTTCATATGTTTGCGGCACTAACGGAACATGACTATTAATGCTACCACATGGTAAAGAAGTGTCAATTGAAGGCATTTTTTGTATTCGATTCTTAGATTCCCTTGTTTTTCTCACAGCTTAGTTGAAGTAAAGTAGACAGTAAATAAAAGGGCAGGATTAATTCTATTACAGCTTATAAAAAAGAATAAGTCTTCATTCATAACTAAATGCAAAGATTATTTTAAGCACTAATTCCTTTTCTGGTCAACAAAATTCATTACTCACATTTGCTCAGGATATCAGTTATTTGCTCCTAAGTAAAGTCCTTAAAATATAAGTTTTTCTTTTAAAAGGCAAACCGTAATAATTTAATACAAAACGTGATTAAAATAGTGCCATTCCATTGTCTGTTATCCTGCTGGTCACACATGAACTTTAAACTTCAACTCACCCATCATAGTATCTAGTCCCTCTCAAGTAGCATCCATCAGAAAGCAAAAAACATGATTCCTTAAACAAAACCAAACCACCATTGTGGATGTGGCAAATCTTCAGATACCTCCAAAGGGGTTTATCCTCTTTTAATTAGGGGAATGAGTCCCATAAGACATACAAAACATTTGCTAGATAGAGAAAGAAAGTGAGACAGAGAGATGCCGAAATCGAGGCTACCGATCCGAAAAGTCTTCATGTTAAAGGATTAGATGATGTTATTTCAAATATATACTATATCAAGAGCGTATATGACTTAGAACAATTAATAACTGTACATCAATACAAGGATCAGACAGTTCAGTTTCGGTTCCGACTTGTATGTGAATCCTGCAAGAGGCAGAAATGAAGTGAAGTGGAGAAGTAGGAGAACATGAACATTTTGGCTATAATCTTGGATATAGAAATAAGTGCATTGAAGTATTATGGTTTAGGTTTCTGGCAATCCGGATTCCAGAGACACCAACCAAAGGCTTTGTTTTGGTTTTTTTTATATATATATATGCGTTTCAGAAATATACTCGTAGATTTAGGTTGCCACCTATTCGATATTTCGAAAATATGTGAATGTCAACTGTTCTTGGGCATACTGGGCTTTGGAGATTGGGATTGTTGGTGGTGGTTTTGGTATTTTTAGGCAATTTGTAGAGCGGTATTGTATTATTTATCATGAGATGTATCTTTTGAGAGTAATTGATTTAACCTTCAGGAGTTTTCAATGAAAATATGAGTCCAGCAATTTTAGTTTAACTTCATAAAGGAGAAAGTCGACCAAAAAGTTTCATAAAACAAATAGATGCAGTGATAGTGCTTAATACTTTATTGATGTGTATTTTTTGTACTTTGTTAATATGTATGTGTAGTGTATTGTAGCTAATTCTATTTTGATTCTCCTTACATTTGAAATGATGAAATATATTTGTAATACATGCAGTTACACTGGCATCCGAAACACTAAGTACGTTCGCATTTTCTTACAAAACAAGCATTTTCCAGCATGTCGAAATTTTGAATTTCAGCGAAATGTTGAATACATTAAGAGTATGTCAAATCGAACAAACCATTAAAGTACGTCATTTAGGGCGCTGAATAAAAAAACCAATTGGTAAAAAACTGCCGAATTTTTATTCAATTAAGAAAAGGTGGACGGAAACATATATTAAAAAAGAAGAAAATGGACAGACACGCACTGAAATCAAGTCACTGATTCATCTTTAAGTTAATTTTATTGGATAATTAAATATTTGATTTCAAAAAAAGCGCGCAGGCAAGTTTTTTAAACGAAGCTGTCCTATAAAATGTTCTCCGTTCCATGGGAACGGTATGGGGGAGCCGTTACGTAAGGACACGTGACATAAGGCCATATTTTGAAATATAGCCCTACGACGCACGCACGCAGGAGAATTTGCATGGAAAACCTGGCCAAAATTATTTGTTGTTACCTTTGTCACTTTTTCAGCTTAAAATTAATATTTATTCAATAAAACGCAGTTTCTAATTAGTTTCTATTAATTTTGGAATATATTTTTGAAAAAAGACCGACTTTTTTTATTTGAATTTTTTTTTATTGTTCAAAAATTAATCGCTAGATTTTTATCATTCTGGACCCTCTGGAAGTAGCATTTCTAACGTCTCTTTTGAAAATGACATTCTTGTTTTCGATTGCGTCTTTCTAAGAGAAGTCATTAGAGGATCAAAACTGAGCAACAATCGATTTAGGACGTCTTGGTTACAATCTCTCCTTGGGAACTTTCTAGCATAATTAAGACGATATAATCTGAAAGTTTTAGATATGAATATTTTTGTTGAATGTAGTTTTGCTTTATTTCGCACACCTAAAGTATTTGTTCCTGGCTTCTGCTGCTTCTTCCGATAGCTGTCCAATTGGAAGAAGAACAGTTTCTATAAGATCTTGTGCATAGTCCGAGTCATAGGATGCCATGCATATAACTCGACATAAAGTCTGGCAAACTTTTCAGAATCAATTTTGTAGCCACTGAAATTTCTTCTAAAATTATTTTAAATCGAAAAATCAAGTTAAAATCAATCCCTGTGACTTCAGCGGCAATTTGAGGGTTATTAAAAAATCTTCGGCTTGTATTTCTGTCATTTGTCTTCCCGAAACCTGCTCGTGGTAGGTCCACAATGAGACCAAGCTTGTTTCTAAATTCCTGTTGAATTTAAATTTTTCTTATTTTACACACTTCTTTCTCATCTTGGGATCTAATTTGCAATTTTTTCACTGGAAGTTTGTAAGCTACATGACTCTCAAAAAGTCTGATTCTTGCATGTAGTAGGTACTGATAAACCAAATTTAATCGAGTTTTCAATAATTTCGCTTGTCTGTGTAGTTAATTTGTTAAAGTCTTTTGATGTTGACCCTCAAACATAGCATTTCTGTGTTAATGTAGTTTTAGTTATTGCATTTCATATTTTTCCATCGACCATAGTAAAAAGCAATGTATGCTTCACTTCCATGGTCGAACTTCTTACAGTCTTATTAAGTGAATTCTTATTGGCCGTCAAAATCGGGGTGAAGATGGAGTCGGGTTTTGCCAGATGGTTTTTGAAACACTAACTAAACGCAACGAAACAAGCGAACTTTGAAATATAAAGGCATCTGACTCAGAGCTGTTTTCAAATCTCTGTTTGTATAGCGTTTGCTGGGATCCGTCACAACCCAATTTTGTAATGAGTTCAAGAGATGTATATTCATTTTCATTAAGACTGCTTACAACTTCCTGCATATACATGAGTAGTCGAGTTGCAGTGTGATCCAACAAATCCTGCAGATTTATTTCAGCCAATGTTTCCGTCAAAGTATCTGATTTTTCTATTGGGTAGCAATCCTTTATAGCTTTTTAAAGCAAACTGTAACACGGAAAAAACCTTTATTCGTTGCGGCCACAATTTCATATTGCATTCGCGTTAGTCCGGCCTCATTGAACATAGAAAAAGCCTATTGTATGGAAAAATTTTCTTTTTTATCTGTAAGGCTTTTCGAATATGCCTCATTGTACTTTACGCTCTTTCATGAGATCTAAGGATTTCTGTAAATACTTTTGAGGCAACAGTATTCCCGGTTTCTCTTCTCATCTGAGTTGCAAAAGCTAGTTCCCCAGTTTTTTTTCGGATATTTTCAGTTCTTCTTCTTTTAGTCCTTTCACTCGATTCTTCAAATGGCTTTTCAGGTCACCCTGCTGATCTGACACTCATAATTTTAAGTGTGGAAGTCCCTTCAATCCACTCTTTGTTTCTCTCTAAAAACAAATCCTTTCTTCTACTAGAGGCTAACCATCTTTGCTATTGCAATTTTAGATACGTTTGACTTATAAGTTCGAAGGTTTTCTTTTGAACAAGGAATATCTAACAAAAATTGTTTTAAATAGTTTAGTTTTTAGTTCATATCGACCTCTCCACTTTCTTCCATAATATTAAAAAATATTTTTTGGTCACAGATCTCGAACCAGATGGTCCTAAAAAAATGCTATGTATTAAGAATTGAACTATAAAATATATCCCAGTGTATGTTTTTATTCCGGAAACGAAAAAAAATTAAACAGTATAGTAACTTTGCAATAACTAATCATTAAAACCACTGTATGGCGTATGAGTGTTTTTTCCTCACGAAATCGAAAAACTAAAGCGTTCCTAAAATTTCGGGTAGCAGCTAGTAGCAGCCAAATCTTTTTTCATTACAAAGACAAATATTCAATCTATATTAAAATTACGACGTTTATTTGCTGTATTTCGTTTGAACCCGAATTGAAACAAAAACATAGGGACGGGCTACAGTCCGCTTGGGCGAACTGTTGGATACCCTATTCTTATTCCTATCCCTCATAAGTGGGCGTGACAAATGTCTAAGTATGGTTGAATTGTTAAGAACGCTCTACATATTTTGTTATATAACATTTAAAGGATTATATAAAAAAAAAACGCTCCCTAGCTCAAACTTGGGTGTTTCAATAAAATTGTTTTATTTAATTGTGGACGTGTCAGTAGGCGGATTTAAAAAAAATTAACACATGAGCATAAAGGGCCCCTAGAGAGTATATATTATAAATTTCAGCTCCCTAGCTTACTTTGAATTTTCAAAAAAAAAAAAAAAATTATAATTGTGGGCGTGCCAGTGGGCGGATTTTGAAAATATTAACACATGAGCATAAAGGGCCCATAGAGAGTATATATTATAAATTTCAGCTCCCTAATAAATAATAAAAATTTCAGCTTTCTAGCTCAAAATTCGATTTTTTTCCAAAATTTTGTTTTTTTTTAGTTTGTGGGCGTATCTGTGGGCGGATTTCAAAAATTCGTAAACTTTATTATTTCGGGACCCTAGAGAGTATATGGTTAAAATTTCAGCTCTCTAGGTCCAGTTTAAAGGCCTAATTTTTGCCGACGGACGGACGGACGAACGGACATGGCTAGATCGACATTACTATCGATGCTGATCATAAATATAGTAACTTTTAGGGGTCTACAGGCAATATTAAGGTATGTTACAAACTATGCGTCAAAATTAATATACCCCTAGAATAGGGTATAAACAACAATACAAGATTTCCAAAAATGCATTTATAATGTCAATACATACCTGCAGTAGAACTCTCCATTAAAAAAAAAATTAAGATTTCTATCACAACAACTTGAAATCAGTTACAGAGGAACACTACCGAAATTGCATGCATGCAAAGAAAAAATGCAAAAAATTCAACCATTAACTTTGAACTCAGTTTATCACAACACACGATGAAGACGAAAGAAAAAGGCTGGAGCGCGTTGACCCATGTATATTTAGGATCCGCTATAGCAAACTTTTACTTCTTGATTTTACTTTTTAGTAAATTGAATTTTGACCAACTTTTCGATGCAAGTACTCCTACGCTTTCACAAAGCCATATTTAAGCGTATGGTTTTATGTCGCTTTGCGAAAGCGTCATAATGCCATTGTGGGCTTTGAGTAAAGTCCACAAATAGTTTTCCACCAAGAAATTGAATATTTTTTGGAATTAAACAGTGTTGGGCGATACTTTGCAATGGAAATCTAAAAAAAAGAAAAGTATTTTAATAATATACCCAACATAGCACCTACCCCAACCTCGAACATACTCCCAATCGAAGAGTGACCCCAAGCAGGGTTTTTTTTTATATATAATATGTATATATTTTTTTTTTTATTTTTTTAAAAAGGGAAATCTAAATCCCAGAGCACTCAGACTAGGTAACGTACTATAATGCAGAAATCCTCTTTTTGGTGAAGAGAAAACAAGGTGTCATTCGTTTCTCTTCATTAATGGGTGGCATGTATTGTTGCTCCCCATTGGGATTGAACCTGTGCCGCACGGGTCGCAATCCAACACACTAACCTCTACACCATCGCCACCACCAAGCAGGGGGGGGGGGCCCTATGCAACCCCCTGTTTGAAGTGGGTGCGAGGTTGGTCTAGGTGCACATGGACTTTGTGTCTTTTTAACACGGACATATGGTCCATGAACATTATGTCACCCCACCGGGTCCATAGCATTTTAAATTGTGTCTGTCTCACAAAAATATAGCCTTTTAACGCTTTTGCAAATCGACATAATGCCGTATTTTGACGTAATCGCTTCAGGCGAAGCCAGATGTAAGCTTGCATACTTAAAGATTACAATTAAGCGCTCATTAATCGCTTCAGAGGGTGCCAGATGTAAGCTCATGCAAAAGGTTTCTGTGAAGCGCTACTTAATCGTTTCAGGAGAAGCCAGATATAAATTTTAAACAGTTTTTGGTACTTTTTTCGTGTAACATAATTATTTATATACATGCTTCGAACAAAAATTCTAAGTATTTTGAAAAAAATATTTTAAAATTAACATCGTGCTTTCTTCTTAACAATATAGCTTTCGTATTTCCTGATCCTGACTTCATTACGCTTTTAAAGCTTTTAAAGCCGACGTTTTCGTTTTTGACTGACAGTTCATCTCAATACTTTGAGTAAGATCGAAATTAAACTTCGCAGACTCTGCAGTGATACAGGCAGCTTCCTAACATTATGAGCAGTAAGTAGGGATCGAACCTCAGTAGTAAAATTTGGGAGCTTTAACGAATCTGCTCCGAAAGTGAAGTAAATCGAAAATTTCCGGAGTAGATTTGAAAACGAAAGAAAAACTCAAGATTTCAAAAACTGTGTTTTTAACAACTCTCACAAACTTTCACACACATACCTATATACCGTACCAATAACGACGAAATGATCGAGGACCGAAGTAAGAAAAAGATGTTTCCGTTCAGAATAGAATTTCAGATGCAGACATTCATGGTCAGGTTAGGTTATTTAAATATATGTTGAGGTGTTTGTCAGCCTTAGCCAACACAGTTAGAGCAATGTGAGGTCCGTCCCTGTGATACCACGCGGATCTAGGGAGTTTCTCCCACTACTGTTTAAACCAGTTGGCGCTGTTTAGAAAGCGCGATAGACTTCTAACTTCAGTTTAAGCCAAGTTTTCGATGCTAGTATTTGGTTGCATTAAAGTTTTTTGAATGAAAAACAACTCGATAAACTGAGTCAATTTCAAGTGATAAGGTTTATTACCGGATACTGTTTATTGAACAAAAAACTAATTTTAAGGTATTTTTCGACGATTTTGTTTATAAAAAATAAATGAATTTGTATGAGTATAGTAGTAGTAGTAGTAAGTGACTATTTATTTCATAAAAATATATTGTTTACAATTTTCTTAGTTTCTTAGTCTATATGGTTTGGCTGAAGGCCGTCTACCAGATTGACATAATAAAAACGTGATTCTTTTAAGTTAATTAAAATAACATTTCGTTTCTAGAAGTTTTCTTCGATAATGCGATTTCTATAGTGCATTGCATTTACAGTGTAGTTATACAATGTATCCCAGCCTCGGTCACCGTTTAGCGCGCTTATCGTCTCCTCTAGCTCGAGTACCTGCGATCCAAAGAACTTTAGGCGGAATTCCTTTAGAATGGGACATATCCCGACGAAGTGGAACACATCCTCTCGCTCCTTGAGGTTACAAAGGCTACACAAAATTGGGAGCTCCGGGCGATGCGGTATGTAGTTCAATTTGGTTAGCTCTCCTCTTATTTTAAAAATAGTGCTTAACATATCCGTTGGGTTTCTATCCAGAAAATATGTCTTGTCTTTCAAGTTATGATTAATTTTGCTGTAATATTGTCGATGTTGTGATGACTGTGCTTCGTTTATAAATTGTTGGTACATACTTTGACCAGTTTTAACCAACAAGGTTCTGAACTTTTGCTTTAGGGAAGCGGTCTGTTCATCTGGCGTAACAATCAGGCTAAAACCGCACTTCGATGCCAAATTTTTCCATTCTTGTACACATTCTCCTCCGTAGAGTACAATTTGCGTAAGCACAATCTTCGGTATCCTTTTTTGGTTCATTGTCATGACTCTCATCACATAATCGAGATGGAGCTTAAGGGTATCCAGGAACAGAGGAGCCACTCCTGTCTCCAAATGCAGCATGTAGTTGGGTGAACTGCTCGGAAGTTTAAAGACTCGCTTTATGAAGTAGCGCAAAAACTTTTCCACAATTTCAAAGGAGCAGTAGCCCCATACTTGCGCTGCGTAAAAAAGGATAGATGTTGCTGTGGCACGGAATATTTTCTGTTTCGCGTTATGCAATACATTCTTATTAGTGATACATCTACCCGAAACTGCACATATCGCCCGCTTAGCTTCACCTAATTTGATTTGCAGATGCTTTTTCATATTTAAGTTAGATGTTAACAAAACTCCAAGATACTTATACTCTCGTACAATTTCAATCTGTTCACCTTGGAACTTCCACTTTTCTTTTCGAGCGTACCTGCCCCCGCCATCCCTGAATATCATCATCTTTGATTTCGATAGGTTTACAGTCAGGTTCCAAGTTTTGCAGTAGCTCTCAAGTCTGTTTACCATGAGCTGCATAGCATCCACGGAATCAGCTAGGAAGACAATATCGTCTGCAAACATTAGAGCTGGAATTTTGGTTTGGCTCAACTCTATTCCACCCTTAACATGATCTGTTATATCATTTATGTATAAGATGAATAGCAATGTGCTTAGGACGCACCCTTGCTTCACGCCCATCGATGTGCTAAACTCTTCAGACAAGTTGTTACCATCCCAGACACATGCCACGTTGTTTTTGTACATAGATCTCAACACTCTAATGACTTTGTATGACATTTCATAACTGTAGAGCTTGTAGAAAAGAGCCTGAATTTGTATGACATGAATGCACTGAATGCAGCATTGCTCCTTTTTATTTTGAAAGTCAAATAACGTATTTGCATATGTTTTGTGTTAAACGGCAGTGAATCCCTTTGTGGATAATGAATTCGGCTAACTAAGAAAATGTTTTTTATAAATCACTTCGGCGCCCGATCTCCGTGGTGGAATGACCAACAAACCAAAAACACAAGCATCAAGCCTCATATACCAGTATCAGCGCGTATCCATAAAGCTATTGGAGAATATCACACAAAATGTGTAGGGTTACTAAAGAAAACATATGGAACCTACACGACGCACAGACCGTACGGATACGCTTAAAACCTTACTTCAAGTTCATCTCCCAGGTTCGTCCGCTCGTGCAACACATGACAACTGCAACGTAACTGACCTCAGGGTCCTTGTAGCTAGTAGTAGCGGATAAGGTTAAGGGCACTAGGCTCTTTCAAAATATTTAAGACCCCCGGCGGATTTCCAGCTCAAATTGCTTAGTTTAGAGGAAGTTACAGCTGGGAATACAGTGTACTCTCTCCTAACGGACACCCCTCATAAGCGGACACCTCTCATAACGGGACAAATTTCAAAGAACGGAATAATCTACACAATTTTTAATGTAAATAATTCTCTCATAAACGGACTCTTTTATAACCGGACGCGACACCAGTTTTCATAGCCGCAATAGAATTTCACTCTCTCTTAAACGGACAAAACGCATTTCGTCGGTGAAACCAGAAAACTGTGTAACTCCATTTTATCAAATTTTACAGGAGAGCATTTTTCCACACACAGTGTACTCACCAAATGCACTGATCTTGAAGATATGCTACCAACTGAATCTCCGATAATATAATAATTAAACTTATAAGGGGCCCAAATTTCGCCGAGTTGTATGTAGATATGGGTTTGAGCTAATAGATGTCATTCAAATCTCATTTTCGTTTAAAAGTGGAGTTACACGACTTTCTGGTTTCACCGACGATTTGGCACACTTCGTTGTCTTTTATTTTGTTTGCTTTTTTTCCCTTTTCTTTGCGCTTTGCCCTTGATACCCAGCAAACATTTTTAAAAAAAACCGTAAAGAATGTAAAAATAGTAGGCTGCGGCGCCGGCGGCCGTCTGTCGACTATCAGACTAAAATTCACGTGGCGCAATACGTAGGTTTGTATGTAAGTGTATGAATAATTTGAAGCTAAGTACCTACATAGTTTCAAGTAATGCAAAAAATAAATTTTTAAAGGCTTTGTTCTTGTTTATGATTTGTTATTATCCTTTTTATTACCTACAATTAATGTTTATCACAAAAAATGCATTTCATTTTAAAATAAAATCTTATACCATTTTTTTTTTTTTTTTTTTTTTTTTTTTTTTTTTTGTCGGGATGTGTGAAACTATCTGCACTGGAGCACTCAGACTCAATACTGGTCCATTGTACTGCCAGGCAGACACACCTCATTTTACTGTGGGAATTTACTCGTTTTTCTAAGAAAAACCGTCTTCCACCGACAGGAGTGCTTGAGGTCTTCTTCCTCCGTTTGTTCCTGTTCGAGCTATTGGAAGGGGAGGCAGCGTTGGTTTCAGTCAGCTGGCTGGTTTCGGTTGGAGTAACCTCTGCCGACCTGCATCTCTTTGCCGTCGCCGCCGGGGAAGGGCAGTTCTCAGCGCTTGCGCCTTCAACTGGCGGTGCAGTTTCTTCGCGCCGCACGATAGCCGCCTTTCTCCTTTTCCTCTTTCGCTGGCTCTTAGATGGACGCTGACCAGTGGACGCCGCCTCTGTGGCCCGTTTCACCTGTTCGGTTTCGCAGGCCTCGTCGGCAGCATCACACCTATCGGCTGTCTGTCTATTGGTCTGAAGATTAAGCGTATCAGGTTGAACCTCTCCGCCACTTTCTTTATGTTTCCAGCCCAGTCTGCCGAACGTGTCGGAGATAGAGCTGCAGGAATCTTCGGAAGCAAACCTTTTCGCAACTCGAAGGTCAACGCCTGTACAGGCGGGGGGTATATGTATGTCGGTTGGGGCCTCCAGAATCCGTGCCCCGACCGTGGTCGAAAAGACCACGGGTGGATTTTCGCCCATGCGAGTACCACCTGGAGTATTTGAATCATTAAGTTGTTCCTGCATACTTGTTTTTTGGTTTGGTTCGCGATAGAGCTTTGACGGTGTATAAAACGCAGCTATGACTCTAAAACCTCGGATCACGAACGTATCGTACCGAGGTCCCCCTATCCACCACCTGGGGACGCGCCTGGTGGGTAACCAACCCGACAGGTTATCTTATACCATAATAATGCATGTCTTGTTTCTTTTTTCAAGGTTGTCAATAAAATATTTTTTCTCATAACCGGACACCTCTAATAAGCGGACAAATTTCTTGGTACCGTCAGTGTCCGCTTATGAGAGAGTTCACTGTATATACCATTCATCTGGAGACATGTGAATGTGATTTGTACCTGCAAGCCTGGTAACTGCCAAATCATATAGACCTATAAGTCTAACATCATTCGTTCTTAAAACGATGGTAAGACTTATTGGTGTTCATATTAGATACCGGATAAAAATAAGTATCGCTCTTCACTCAAGTCAGTATGCGTACCTACAGAAAGTGTAAATACACGGAAGGTGCTCTCCACTATCTTGTAAAAAGATAGAAGGAGCGCTTTAAGCCAAGGTTATAGCCCTTTGGAATATGAAGATATTATCCTACAGCTTTTCCAACCTCCGTCGAAATCTTTTAATTTTTTTTTTGTTATCTAAATGAAAACTCAAACCCATTTTCACTCCAAAAATCCCATTGCAGTAACTATTTGCTGTCTACACAAGGATAATTGATAATCACGACAAAACAACAGCATTCTCAACTAATAGCACATGGGTTATCGTCCCATTTGCGGATTAAATCTACACACACACATCCACACATACCCAATAACAACGCACCCGTTCCGAAATTGGTCACTTGACCAATGTGCGATTAAGAAACGCTGCCCGTAAGAATCCCGAAAGCATCCTTCTTCAAAAATTATTATTTTACACATAACTAAGCAGCAACTTATCTTTCTTAGTCCAGTTCGATACACTATCGTCATCGTCATCAACATCAAACCAAAAGGTTCCCATCTATCGCCATAGTGAGGATTTACCACATGCGTTGGTATGCCAAGCCAAATGTAGCAAGTGATGATTCTGATTGAGAAAATAATAATGTTAATCACTGCTGCTACAGCCGGCCGGCGTCCTTTAAAATCCTTTCTCCTTAGTCCCACATACTTCCACTTCAAGCTGGCAAACTGGCAATCATTAATTTACCATAATATTCCAATGAGAATTATCTATTAAGAAGGATTAAACAGGCATGCCCATGTCTAAGATGACCCTCATCCAAGAGCTAGTACCAAATCCTTCACTAGTCACTTCCCTTCTCCCGTCCGCACTTAACAGCGTTTGTTTAATTTCTCATACAGAAGAAAAGAACAAGATGAAGATTTTTCGGACTGAAGTAGGAGTTGGGTAAGAGGCAATAAAGGACTCTCGTTTCTTCCCAAATGTTTTCGAAGCTTTGCCAAGATTTAGTTTTTCAAGTTGAGAGAAACACATATACCTACGCATACGATGGACGAGTACATTGAGGATTGGTAATACCCTTAAATAAACACAAGCGTACTCCAGGCAGATACATATACCCAGTTGAAAACACCATCGGCATCCGGATTGCCCACAGCAACGAAGCAACGAAGAGTTTAAACAAGTTAAGAAAATCTCAAGTGTGGAATTAAGTCCAGTTTTTGGTTCACCTGGTGGACCTTATAAATAATAACAACTACGAATTGTAGATACACACGCACGCCGCAAACATTTGTCCATAAACACAGGGCAGACACAAGGAGGATTTGTTATCCAAAAAGGGTTGGATTGAGGGAGACACTGCGAAATGGGTACCTGGGAGGAGGGACAGAAGCTTATAACTTCTTTGACCGGCAGATGAAGAGATGGATAGTGTTCTTGGGATAAAGTCTCCGTTTTTGAACCGGCCGGGCGTTGGAGGTGGGCCATAAGGAACACGATGATTAAAATAGTGTGGTTTTAAATTACTGTGTGTGTGCTGTGTA
Source organism: Portevinia maculata (assembly GCA_949715645.1). NCBI lineage: Eukaryota > Metazoa > Arthropoda > Insecta > Diptera > Syrphidae > Portevinia > Portevinia maculata. The sequence continues at coordinate 277,962,305 of OX454526.1, read as the reverse complement.
GGCGTGCGTACATACATATTTCTCAACTTGCCTACTTAAGGCGTTGTTCCGTCTTCTAACCCTTATCAATGGAAATCTAAGTTTTTCTAGGATTGTCCTCTTAAGAGATTCAGTGGAATATTTCGTCACTCATATCTAAGCCTTTGGGTTTTATATGTATGTGATGCGAGAAGGATTATGCAAGAAAATAATTACGGGGTATGAAATATTTACGAGTTGGCCTTGTTGGGTTATGCGTATAGGGAGTATCTACTTGTGAAGTTGTAAAGGATTTTTGGTTCCTCTCTAGGTGGATTTTTTACTGTGCGATTTCAATTTATCTTAACCATGTTTGTCTTGGGGAGCAAAGTCAGTATCAGATGGTAGATGAATGGCTGGCTACCTTCATTGCTATTCCGTTTATTTGGAGCAAGCTTGTTCTATGTAAATGTGACAACATTTTTTTTGTGTTCAATGTATTTGTAAACATGTTGTAGAAATATAACTAGTTGACCTCTGAAACGAACGTTTCAAAGATTGTTGGGGTAGAAAAGTAGGTGAGTTTTGCGGCCAATGTAAATCCAATAAAGTAGGCCGACGTTGAAGCTATGCAGTCGAATAAATTAGACTGACGTTGAAGCAAGAAGTTGTTGAAGGTGTATGCAAAGATTAAATGTCAAAAACTATCCGTGCCTCAATCTGTCCTTCCATCCAACCAAGAGTAGATTTTAAAGTAATTATCAAAAAATAAATAAATATAAGGCCCAACGGCCTATACAGGGCCTTATACCTACCTTCTCCAAACATTTGCTCATGCGAAGTGGAACGGACCTCCAATTTTTAGCCGAATCCGAATTGCAAATTTGAGAAGCTTGATATAATTAGATGTTTGTCAGACGCTCGCAAGAGGTGGGGCAGTTAAAAACACTTAACACTGGTGATAAATTGACTGGTGTGAAACAGTCTCCATTATAGAGAAAAAGTGGCCTTCGCTACAGCAAGATAAGTATCGGTATCTTTATCAAAATAGATGTTGATGCTGGTCGAGTCGAATATCAAGGCATCTAGCTACGCTTCTCACAGCTGTCCATTTTGTCAAATAAATACCAGTGTGTTTAAGTCCCTGGAAGCACCGGACAACGCAGTTCTGAACAGAATTATTTCAGACTGATCATTAACTTTCAGTCATCGTAACATCCTTTAAGTCTAGGACTATACTTCCTTTCATTGTAAGCTTTTCAAGAAAATACATAAATATAAATCTAATTTGATCAAAGTCTGGCTGTAAAATTAAAGGGAAATTTCAAGTTAAATATTAAATAGAATAAAAAAACATAGGGACGGGCTACAGTCCGCTTGGGCGAACTGTTGGATACCCTATTCTTATTCCTATCCCTCATAAGTGGGCGTGACAAAAGTCTAAGTATGGTTGAATTGTTAAGAACGCTTTACATATTTTGTTATATAACATTTAAAGGATTTTATCAAAAAAACGCTCCCTAACTCAAACTTGGGTGTTTCAATAAAATTGTTTTATTTAATTGTGGGCGTGTCAGTAGGCGGATTTAAAAAAATTAACACATGAGCATAAAGCGCCCCTAGAGAGTATATATTATAAATTTCAGCTCCCTAGCTCACTTTGAATTTTCAAAAAAAAAAAAAAATAATAATAATTGTGGGCCAGTGGGCGGATTTTGAAAATATTTACACATAAGCATAAAGGGCCCATAGAGAGTATGTATTATAAATTTCAGCTCCCTAGCTCAAACTTTGGATTTTCAAAAAAAGTTTTTTTTGTAAATTGTGGGCGTGTCAGTAGGCGGATTTTGAAAATATTTAGACATGAGCATAAAGAGCCCCCTAGAGAGTATATATTATAAATTTCAGCTCCCTAGCTCAAACTTTGGATTTTCAACAAAAAAAAAAAAAAATGTAAATTGTGGGCGTGTCAGTAGGCGGATTTTGAAACTATTTACACATGACCTTAAAGGGCCCCTAGAGAGTATACATTTTAAATTTCAGTTCCCTAGCTCAAATTTTGGTTTTTCAATAAAATTGTTTTATTTAATTGTGGGCGTGTCAGTGGGCGGATTTTGAAAATTTTATCTCCCGAGCAGTTTTAGGAGTCATAGATCATATATAAAAAATTTCAGATTCCTAGCTCAAAATTCGATTTTTTCCAAAAATTTTTCCAAAATTTTGTTTTTTTTTGAGTTTGTGGGCGTGTGTGTGGGCGGATTTTAAAAATTAGTAAACTTGATTATTTCGGGACCCTAGAGAGTATATGGTTAAAATTTCAGCTCTCTAGGCCCAGTTTAAAGGCCTAATTTTTGCCGACAGACGGACGGACGGACGAACATGGCTAGATCGACATTACTATCGATGCTGATCATAAATATAGTAATTTTTAGGGGTCTACGGGCAATATTAAGGTATGTTACAAACTATGCGTCAAAATTAATATACCCTTAGAATAAGGGTATAAAAACTACAACGTTGTTCTATTATTTGATTTTTATGTTTTCAAAACAATCACCCTTATTACGAGTGGCGTTTACGATGGTCGACTCTTGTTATTATTTAAATCGTGGCGGTTTTGTATCGTTTTAGTGTCGGTATTATCGGAGCGAAACGTTTCGAGTGTCGTTTTATTTATATTCCACATACGTTCCACAGAAAAAACTGACACTTAAACAAAACCGCTACGACTCAAAAAATAACTTGATGCACATGTTTTTGAGTCGCTTCTAAAGTTGACTCGTAGAATATTGAAGTATGTAAAAAACCCACGACGCAGGCGAACCAACGAATCACCGCTCTTTAAGTACTGCTCAATCAGTGACTGGCAAATCCGCAAATCATGCGCATCGAACGATACTCCTCTCACTTATCGCATCCTTTTACAATTTAAACTTGAACATTTTCCCGCTGGAAGCTTTTTATAATGATGACCTCGATTTTAGGACGCCACCAAACCGTCGGCGATTTCGAGAGACCTTCCTGACGTAAACCGTTTGTCGCCTAATGCAGTCCAACGCACTGACCACTTAGCTATTGCACCAACTAATCTAAGCCTAAATTAAATGCAACCTCAGACTACAGAGGTGTTTTTGTGTCTCAATTAAACCTGCATGAGGATTGGTGTGTGGTGTTTTTTATGTCTCAATTAAACCTGCATGAGAATTGTTAAAAACATTTTCTTGTATATTGAACCACATTCATCTCTCTAGCTTTCTCTTCGGTTGAACGTTTTTGGAGGAATCCCATTTTACGAAAAAGCAACGTTGCAAAACAACATATTCAACAATTTTATTACAAAAAACCATTGATTTCAAGTAGCTGAATTATGATTTTAAGTCAACGGTATATCCGATCCCCCTTACCCAGCCCCCGCCTCAGCAATAAACACACACGTTTAGCCTTCAATTCCAAACCAATTAATCGAAGTAATCAAACCGGCCGCAATAGTCTTAATCCGTTTTCAAACTATCGGATTGGTAATACCAGAGCCACTGTGGAATAACGTTCGCTTTGATTCCATTCTGCCCCTACCCTGATACCACAGCAATACTTTGTTTTTTTTTTAAGCCAAATCAAACTGCTCAATGTCGATGGTGGGTCGGGTTGCAGGATTTGCATGATATCTGTAAGATAGTGATTCTAATTAGGTAGTTGAACAAAAAATAAAAATAATCCAAAAAGAGTAAATCCAACTGGGTGTATGCATGTCGATAGCATGACACGTTGCGGCAGAGAGTCAGGAAAATAAAATTTTAAAAATATATTGTTAAATCCTTGACTCTGGAGTACATATTGTATAGAACGATTCAATGACATCAACAATCAAAAATGTGTTAACTATTGAGGAATACAAATCCCATACCAATTGTTAGCCTCATTGTGAAACCTATTGAATACACCCTATGCGGAAGATTGGGCTATTAAAATTATGATGAGAAAAAAAAGAGGAAATAAACCTACTTATAGATATCAGATTTCATCCCTCGTAAAAACCGGATGTAGCTGCCAATTTTTTGTTTCTTTAACGATTATACCTACCTACTTCCTAAGTAAGACATTTACCAAGCAGCCCCATTCCTTCAAACTAAACCCAACCCCACAGAATAACCTTGATAACTTACTGAAAACGGAGTAGGAATAAGTATCTACGCCATCATCATTAGCGTTATGTAACAAATAATCCCGATTCCGTAAATCCACAGCTCACAATGATCGAAGCTCAACTCTCGAGTACTGTGACATGATGGTGCCGCTGCCTTCCTAGTGGTAGATGATAAGAACTACCAAGATAGGTAATCGCAAGAACCTTATTAATTTCAGATATAAAAATATTCATTTTCAATTTAATTTTTTTTTGCGATTTGCGTTTTCTTAATTCAATTTCAACCCCTCGTGCGGATGATGTACACTGTACAGCTACCGAGAGTCGCTGAGAATCGGCATGGAGAAATCCATGAGATCGCGAACTGTAAGCCCAGATAAGACGAAAGTGGAATCGTACTCCGGTTCGGCACATATCTCATTATTTCCGTCTTAAATCCGGCAGCGGCGGCGGCATGCGGTAGAATATTCTAGGTTGCAAGGATGATAATATTTAGATCTTTTGCGATGGTGCGGTTTACTCAAAGCGATTGTAAGGGGTCTTATATAGTTGGATTTGGTGAGTTGGTTGGTGCTTGGGTTTAACTAGGCAACCATTATTGAGAAGCTAATCAAAAGCGAAAAATAAAGTTAAATTACACAATCTACTGTAACGATTGCCAAATCCTCGTCGTTATTTATCTTTGCCAGGTGATTAGTGGTGGGTGGTGGTTGGATATTCGCCATTAAGTCGTCTTGTATCTGCTAAAAAATAAGAGAGAAATTATTGAACGGGGATTAAAATAGAGTTGACTACTTTGTTGTTGCAGAAGGATGAGTTTTAGAACACAACGCAAATGTCATGCTGGGGATTAAAATTTATAAGAGCAAATGTGTTCAGTTTTTACGCAATTCTCCATTGAGCGCCGTTTTAAGGCAACTAGTCACAAGAATCGTACATTTTATAAAAAAAAGAGGAAGTGAATGTTGTCATTATACCTGATTTGTCAAAGAGGTCATCAAAAAAAACGGATTGTCAAGTGTCAAGAATGTTTGGCCTACCCAGCTTTGGATATTCTCAAAGAGTACCTATTGTATAACATTTCATTCTAAGTTGCATATTCGCAACTTTTAGCTGAATGCGTATCGATTGGCAACTGAAACGTACTTTTGGCCACTAGCGACGTCTTTAGATACGAGGGCGGTTTGATGTGTCAATACCCTTGATGAAACATGACCGATCTCATGAATGATTTTTTTCGTGGCATCTTTGTTTCTTTCTAGGCATAGACAAACTATTTCAAATTGATCTTTTTCATCTAAAGAAATTTTGTTTGCATTCTTTTCTTAAGATAGATAGATAGATGTTTTATTTCGTATATAAATGTTTTTACAGAACTTTGTTATTGCATATTTTACAGAGATTTGATAATAAATTTTATCTTTCTACTGAGACATTATTTTCAAATTGGAATTAAGCATATATACAGGAAGAATGGGATTAACCTTTAAATTAAAAAAAACCTTCAATTAAAAAAAAAAGATTTATATGAATAATTAAAAACATATTAATAATTAAAAAGTTATCATAAAACAAAAAAAAATATAGCAAATGAATTAATAAATAATGCATAATAAAATAATATTAATTAAAAATAAATAAATAAATAAATAGGATTAATTAATAAATTAATAAATAAATACAAAAATAATTACATAATAGATAAATTTATAAATAAATAGGTAAACAAATAAAGAATTAGTAAGTAATTAGCTAAATAAATAAATAAACAATAATAAATAAGTTAATAAATCGGTAAGTATATAAATGAGCAAATAATTAAATCAATAAATAAACAAATTAACGAATAGAGAAATAAATAACAAATAAAAATGGGATGAATACAAATTGGTACATCATTAATATATACATATAAGCTATGCTCAAAACCAACCATAGATTAGGAAAAAACAGCCATGAGGAGAAATTTAACATGAAATACGAGTGGCTGCAACTTATTTTTTAACAATATTATGTATTTAGTTGGTTTACAAGCGGATTGTCACCAAAACTGCATCTTGTTTTGAACGCGTTAGTGAGTTTTAGAATTCTATTTGGTATCAATTCAACATTCGCTCTATCGTGAATGTCAAGAGTGGAACTGACACCCATATAATAGAATCACCTGGAAAATTACTTTGGCAGAATAATTTTGTTGTCAGTTGAAAGTAAGGATTTTCTATTAATAAACGGGTAAAGCATCTTAATCGCTATACCTATTTTTTTAATGGTTTTGTTAATATGGTCCTTAAAGGTAAGCTTGATATCTAAATAAATACCTTGATATCTAACAGAAGGCTCCCAATCAATACTTTTGCCGTTGAGCTGAAGCTGGCTGATGGGAAGGAAACAAGACTTTCTTTTACGAGTAAAAAAGAGAGCTTGCGTTTTCCCTTCATTTAGTTTGATTTTCCATTTGTGATAATATTTTACTAATATTTCCAATCCATTTTGAAGATTCCTCTCAATATTGAGAGCGAATTCATGAGATGAAAATAATGCGGTGTCATCTGCAAAGCTGGCTATATCACAGTGAGGTATCTTTGGAATATCGTGTGTATAAATTTTATACAGTATTGAGACAAGTACTGATCCTTGTGGAATACCCGATTGAACATTTATCAAATCTGATGCACTTTTATTGACATGGACTTTGAAACAGCGATTGCACAAGAAGCTTTAGACTATTTTACAAATATATGGAGGAAAGTTTAGACTTATCATTTTGTAAATCTGGCCCTGGTGGCAAACTGAATCAAATGCCTTCTCAATACCTGTATATTTCCCTTGGGATCGATTTCTTTTTATACAGTTTGTTATTCTCAATGCCTGGTGGGATGTACTGTGATGGCGCCTGAACCCAAATTGTTCGTTCGGGTAAATTTACTTTTCTTTTCTTAAAAATGGAAAAAATTAAAATTCGTGTTTTGATTCAATACTTGTTGCGTGGTAAAACCATTTAGGAGACCGAAGAAAATCTTAACAAATATTATTAATTATGCTCCCTCACATGCAGGGGTGCACAAGTGGACAACTGAATTTCGTTGTGGTCGTGGAGCACAAATGACGCTGAGCGCCAAGAGTGTTCAAATGACGTAACAACGAAAGAAATGGTCAACAAATCCAAGATATTTCGTTGGACGATCGCCGAGCTAAATTTCCTAGACAGCTGCATTATTCGTAGCCTGCAAGAACACTGGGGATGAACAAATTATCGGCAAAATGGATGCGGCGCGTTCCATTAACTAGGCGGTAGACATATGTGAGTTTGTTTTTTGATTGAAAGTTCTTGGTCTTCTCCTCATTTACATCAATTTTGCCTGATCTTCAGTCGCCGTAAAAGCCTCTAACACAGCACGCATGGAACGGCCGATGATGTCGATAGTGTCCGCATACCCCAGCAGGTGGACGGCTCTATTGACGATAGTGGTTTCCGTGTTGACGACTTCCCTTCGCACTATTTGCCCCAGAACAAAATTGAAGAAGTCACATGATAGCACATCTCCTTGCCGCTGAATGGCATGCAACGTTTTAGGAGGGACCTGTGGCATTCATGGCAAGATTTAAGTTATTTTCTATTCAAATATTTAAATATTTTTCAAGCTTATTCATTTGTAGCTTTTTCCTTGTGTGTTGCTTCCTAAATTTCTAAAGGTAGATTAAGATGGTTGATAAATCTCTCAAGTATTATACAACCAAATTTAAGTTCTTTCTTATTATTAGGAAATATCATTGCAGTTAAATCCCTCATAGTTTATCTTAACAGGATTATTAACGCGTAAGGATATATTCAGTAAAGATTAAGGATTAGTGACATGTTTCAGTGAAAACAATGCTTTCGTAATTTATTTATCTCAATGATTCACATCCACTATTACAAAACCAATACCATAGCTCCGCAGCTAGATTCTACTTCCGCAATTAAGGAGGTGCACCTTTTCGCCATCTATTTTGTGGTTTAATCTGGGATAAAAATAAAACAAAACCCCTTTAAGGGACTTCGAACAAGCACTCAACAAATACTAAAACCGTTCCTCTTCACTTTAACTTCTCTTAACCTCATGGAGGCTTAGCTGATTTCCACCCCATCCCTCTATAACGTTGATTTCCAAATCAAAAATAAAAATCCTTTACTTCAGCATTGTTTATGTGTGCGTAAAAGTCTTTCAAATATAAAATATTTTATGCAAGAAAACAGACTAAGTATGGATTAGCGAAGAAAACAAACATATTCAAGTACACACCACACTCGCTCGTGTAAACGGCGACAAAAAAGGATATTCGATTAAGAATCACTGTAAGAAGAACGCATTAGTACGCTGCACAAGCACACACATTCAACCAAGATCAATTCATATTTAACCGATTGGGGAAAGGATGAATAAAAGAATTCTCACAAATCCCCTAAGGGGTTACACGAAGGTATTCAAGGATTTCGCTATGCCTCCGCTCATAAAACTGGAAAAAAGAACCAACAAAAACCATTCAACAAAATGAAGAATGAAAAATGCAAATATACAACATTCAGATTGGTATCCTTGTAAATTGGCGGAAGGCGAGAGAGGCCCTCTGAACGTGAACCCGAACACAATGGATATAACGCGAACGAGCGATGCAAACGAAGGGTTCGAATTATGGCGTAATGGGAAAAGGTACAGGATTAACGATTTTAAGGGATTATTCTGTGGCACTCACTCTTTCTCGCTCTCAATTGCGAGCGTAACAAGTTTCTGTTTTTTAAGGACAATAGGATTTGAATGCCGAATTTCCATACAATATTTGCTTTCAATTTCAATTTTTACGCCAAGGGTTGGTTTTTGGATTAAAAATATTCCTTAAGGTGGCGTATACAATTTGTATATTCATCTTGACGGGCTCATTAGGGCGCAATTAAGCCGATCAAGTCTTATGTTAAAGCTTTCAACCAAAGAAATTCTAATCCCATCGTGAAACTATTTGAATTCAAAGACCCGCAACTTGTTATCGTTCTCATACTATGTGTATCTACTATCAGTACATGTCTTGTTAATTAAACTGGCAAACTTATTATGAAAATCGCTTCTTAAGGCAAACTCCTTGCAAGTATAGCAAGTTCGTACTTTTTTGGTAGAAGAAAACTATAGTAACAAGTTATCGCAACGAAAAGTTGTATTCTTCTCATCACTTGTCGGGGTGATAAAGTTTCCTTCTTAAGACTTCATCTTCATCCTTGCTTCCAGCCATCCATCAATGAGAGAGGATACCACGCGTTACTAGCTGACACCTCTTTATGTAGTTTAATGGTTCTTTTTTAATTGTTTGTAGAAAGATTTTCGCTTGAACTCGTTGGTTGCTTCTTAAATGAATCCCAAGTCATAATAACTCCATGAAGAGTTTATGCCATGCATGGATGCAATAAAGTTTAAAAATTAATGAAATTCAAAACAGTTAAGGATTGTTGGGGGTAGGTTTGCGGATGTTGGCAAGAATGGAAAATATTTTTGTTTCACGGTGTAAAGGAAACACAGTTTTACTATGTAGATTTCGGTAAATTCAGATGGGATGAAGTCCAAGTCCAAAGATCACAAATTATTCCTTAATAATCCTACCCATTCTTTCAATCTTAAAAGAACTTTAAAGAGAAAAGTGTACTGATACGTAACATGCTGCTCAGCAAAAAGAGGAGAGACTGCTATTACTCAAACGAGACACAGACTATAGCAATTCAGCTTTAATTTGCCGTCAAACGTAACAAAGTGTGAAAATTCATTTGTCTTATCGACATTGGCAAGGCATAACTATGCACAAATCAATAGACCCAGATGTGGTGGTTTGGGATCATCAGTGGATTACCACAAACACATCAAATCCATACTCGATTTTAAAAAGTTTTATACCAGGGGTATATGTGTTGTCACCACTCACGGATGAGTGTGAACTTATTTCCAATTCAAATGTTCCTTCAGATTTGAAGAATAACAAAAGAAATGTTAGTTCAGCCTATTGTATGGCTATGACTGAAAGTCAAAAATTAATATATATATAGTCAACTATTACTAGTATGACTATATATATTTTGTGGAGTTTCACCCAGATGTGGTGGTTTGGGATCATCAGGGGATTACCACAAACACATCAAATCCATACTCGATTTTAAAAAGTTTTATACCAGGGGTATATGTGTTGTCACCACTCACGGATGAAAAAATCGAGTATGGATTTGATGTGTTTGTGGTAATCCACTGATGATCCCAAACCACCACATCTGGGTGAAACTCCACAAAATAGATATAGTCATACTAGTAATAGTTGACTATATATTTATTAATTTTTGACTTTCAGTCATAGCCATACAATAGGCTGAACTAACATTTCTTTTGTTATTCTTCAAATCTGAAGGAACATTTGAATTGGAAATAAGTTCACACTCATCCGTGAGTGGTGACAACACATATACCCCTGTTATAAAACTTTTAAAATCAATAGACACCAATTGTCATTTGCCAAAGACTATAAAACTGAAAGAAAAGTATTCTTAAGCAGTTACAGATACAGGAACAAAAAAAAAAGAGACCATAAATCCCAAGAAATGCTTGCTTACCCTACAAAGGTATGTGGCAAATTATCCTGCTTCATAAACCCCTTTCCCTCTGCGGTGCCAATACAAAATCAAAGTATACAAGATTTTCGTTTTTGAACTCATATAGGACGGCATGCATGCGGTATGAGACTAACCCCCTTTTTTCTGTGATGGATGACAAGTTAGCTTTGGAAAGAAAGACCGTCTTAAAAAAAACAGGCGAACAACAGAAAGTATGATTGGCGCGTAGTTTTTTTCTTTTTTAAACTTATTATTGGATTAGAAATGCAGAAATATCCGTTATTAGTTTCAACTTAAGATGGGCACATCTGCCTTGGTCGATTGCTTATGCTGCTCTGTCCGTCTTTAAGAATGTGACAAAAAAAAATAAAAATTATTAAGAACGCCAATGGGGGTGGAAAAGAAATGTTTTTTTTTATTTTCTGACGCCTTTTCAAGAATCAGCGCAAAATGCATTCCAATGGACACTGTCCACTGTGTGTGCAGAAAGACTATCGGTATGAAATCTCTTACAAGGAAAAGACTAAGCAGGGATTTAGGTTACTCTATATTTGAGGTAAGAGTATACTGTTGCACGCCACACTAAGTTTGGAATTTTTTCTGTTGGTATGTGGACTATGGAGGATCTGTATGTCGTTGTTCTACTCAGCGCATTTAATGTTGCTTATAATCGAATTTATAAATACGTGTTTACTGTGAAAATATTTTTTGCAAGTATGTAAGAGTTTTGTTCTTTAGGAAAGAATGCAAATTGAATAGGATTGCGGAGGTGATACGCGTTTCATAAATTAAGATCAAATGAAAGTATTGAAACTTGTTGTTCAGATATCGTTGACTCCTTTTATTGTACACTTATGTAATAGGATGACTACAAATATCCTGTAAAAAGATGCTTACATGAGTAAGCATAACATTTGTAAGTTATTAATATTATATCTTAACTTACTTTTAATTTAACAAGTTAAGTATCTATTCTGTTCAAAAACTTTGCTTAAAAAATACTCTTAAATATTTATGCACTTTGTTTAAATATCTTTCTCCACTGACACGATGTTTTCAGCTCACTCGATCTTTTCTCCTTACACCATATATATCCTGCCAAGCTGTTTATTTATGACAGGATGTATCTGTTTTTAATGACAAAGTTTTATTACTGCCAAATTTTCCTAATGATGGTGTCGTAAATCCATTAAGAACATGTGCAGCGCGGATGTAGACCGAAGGACATCATCCGTCTCTTTCCTTTTATTTCATCTTGTTGTTCTCGATGTCGGCGGCGTTGGCAGTCGCTAACACTCCCCTTCGGTATGACGAATCTGCCTCTTGAGTCGACTTACCTCCTTGGATATCGAGAACCGCCAACTTGACAGCTGGTCGTTCATAGATTCCAGTGGAAGTCTGAACGGTTGCTCTGCGGACTTGTCCATCTTTACCGCGGACGACATCTAGTATTCGTCCTCTTGGCCAAAGGTTCCTTGGATTGGTGTCATCCACCACGACTACAAAATCTCCAACTTCGATCGATTTAACGGGTTCAAACCACTTCGTTCGGCGAGTCAGCGTGGGAAGATATTCCCGGATCCAGCGTTTCCAGAATGTGTTAGCGTATTGCTGCGATTTTAGCCAATTTCGTCGAAGAAGAGTGTTGTCATCAGAGAGGATACTATCTTGCTTTTTACCATTTGACGAGCCAATCAGAAAGTGGTTTGGAGTCAGCACATCATCCGTTTCATTTTCTAGAGGTATATAGGTGAGCGGCCGGGTGTTTATTACTCGTTCTACTTCCACCAACATGCTATAAAGTAACTCAGATGTGGTGGTTTGGGATCATCAGTGGATTACCACAAACACATCAAATCCATACTCGATTTTAAAAAGCTTTATACCAGGGGTATATGTGTTGTCACCACTCACGGATGAGTGTGAACTTATTTCCAATTCAAATGTTCCTTCAGATTTGAAGAATAACAAAAGAAATGTTAGTTCAGCCTATTGTATGGCTATGACTGAAAGTCAAAAATTAATATATATATAGTCAACTATTACTAGTATGACTATATATATTTTGTGGAGTTTCACCCAGATGTGGTGGTTTGGGATCATCAGTGGATTACCACAAACACATCAAATCCATACTCGATTTTAAAAAGTTTTATACCAGGGGTATATGTGTTGTCACCACTCACGGATGATCCCAAACCACCACATCTGGGTGAAACTCCACAAAATATATATAGTCATACTAGTAATAGTTGACTATATATATATTAATTTTTGACTTTCAGTCATAGCCATACAATAGGCTGAACTAACATTTCTTTTGTTATTCTTCAAATCTGAAGGAACATTTGAATTGGAAATAAGTTCACACTCATCCGTGAGTGGTGACAACACATATACCCCTGGTATAAAACTTTATAAAGTAACTCGTCCGAAAGATTGCGGGTTGGAAGGATACGATACAGTGTTTTCTTGACAGATTGGACGAGTCTTTCCCAACTTCCACCCATGTGCGGCGAGGCAGGCGGATTATATATCCATTTGGTGACCGGACTTGAGAATTCCTTAGCTAGGTTGGTTTGCTGCTGTTCCACAGCCTCACGTAATTCTTTTTCTGCGCCATGAAAGTTGGTGCCATTATCGCATCGAATTTCCCGAGGAACTCCGCGACGTCCAATAAATCGTTTTATAGCAAGGATGCAGGAGTACGATGTCAGACTGTTCGCAACTTCTATATGCACGGCACGAGTTGTTAGGCGCGTTATTAATGCACCCCAGCGTTTTTCAGTACGTCTCCCAACAGTGACATACATAGGACCAAAGAAGTCCAGTCCGATGTAGGTAAATGGTCTATTGAAGGGTGAGATTCTTGCTGTTGGGAGTTCACCCATTTCAGGTGATTTCGGCTTTGGTTGATAATTCTTGCATGCTTGACACTTTCTCCTTTCAGCTTTGACTGCCACTCGCAAATTAGGAATGTAGAATTTTTGACGAATCTCATTGACAACGGTCTCGTTGTTGTGATGGTGATACCTCTCATGATACGATTTTATTACCAGACTTGTAATATAATGCCCTTTCGGTAATAGAATCGGCCTCTTCATGTCACTAGATGCTGCAACTGCTGCGTCAATGCGTCCTCGCATCCGTAGAACTCCATTGTTGTCCAAATACGGTGTTAGTTTGTAGATTGAACTGGATTTTTCCAAATGTTTGCGGTCGTCCACAGGCAAGTTGCGGTTGCTCTCCAAAATAGGTATCTCGTCTCGATACATGTCACACTGGGCTTGTCGGTACAGACTGTTTTCCGCTTCCATATACTCCTCATTTGTGATATGGCCGTCAGTTCGCTTCAAGACGTTATTAAACTTGGCTCTTGTGTTCCAGATGAAACGTGATGCAAATGCTTGCGTGCGAATGAGTTTCATCCAGTTAGAAGAGCGTTCAGGTTGCACTAGTGCTGGATTGCATAAAGCGCGATGATATAAGACAGACGACCTTAGCTCCTCCGATGTTGCACGAAGATCATTTAGGTTTTTTGGCCATTCACTCTCAGGCTGCCTAAGTAATAGTGCTCCAACAAACCAGCGGCTGGATGAACTGAAATCAGGAACTTTATGCCATTTAGTAGCTTCATCACAAACATTTAGTTTTGTCGGGATGTATCGCCATTGACTCATCTCAGTTGTCTCGAGGATTTCGCTGACTCTGAAGCCGACGAATTGACGGTAATTCCGATGGTCTGACTGAATCCAAGACAGAACTGTTTTTGAGTCTGACCAATAGAATGAGTCTTCGAATTGGATTGTGTGTCCCTCTTTGATGCTGTTTGCCAATGGTACTCCGAGTCTGGCTGCTTCAAGCTCCAATCGTGGGATTGATGTAAGACTAAGTGGTGCTGCACGAGTCTTCGCTGCGACTATTCTGCACTCCACGAGGTTGCCCTTTGTCACTCTGATATAAGCGACCGCCGCAAAGGCATTTATGCTAGCATCCACGAAGATGTGCAATTGCGATGTATCGTGCTCGCCGAATCTGATTTCCTTGAAGTAGCATCTCGGAATTTTGATTTGAGTTATACTTTGAAGATGCTTCAGCCACAGACGCCATTTGTCATACATTGTATCGATGATGGGTTCATCCCATCCAATCTTCGAACGCCATATTTATTGCATGAGAATTTTTATGTAGATCAAGAAGTTCGCAATCAGTCCGAGGGGGTCGAATATTGTCATTAGGACGCGCAGCACTTCTTGTTTTGTTGGATGGTTCTGCCCCGATAAGAGTACGTTCAGAGAAGTTTTCGATGACAGTGCATAAGTGAAGCTATCTGTCGAAGTACACCACCACATACCGAGAACCTTCTCTGTGGTGTTCTCTGGACACATGTTGAGGTCTCGTTTGCCTTCTGGTTGCTGTTCTCCAAGCGCTGCAATGACATTACTTGAGTTTGACACCCAATTGCGGATCTCAAATCCGCCACTTGCATGTATGAATCTTACTTCTTTCGCGAGTCGTATGGCTTCTTCTTCAGTGTCAGTACTCTCCAGCATATCGTTCACGTAATGATGATTACAAATGGATTTGGCGGCTCTTGGATATTTTGCTGCGAATTCTCTGGCATTTCTGTTCTTTACGAATTGAGCACTACTTGGAGAGCACTTGGAACCGAAAGTCAGGACCCTCATTGCATAGACTTGTGGTGTGCTGTTGAGATCAGAGCTCCAAAGAAACCGTTGAGAGTGCTGATCTTCGGGTTTCATGTTGATTTGGTGAAACATTTCTCGGATGTCTGCGCAGACGGCAATTGCTTTTTCTTGAAAATGGTATAATACAGATGGCAGTGACGTAAGCTGATCAGGACCCTTAAGCAATGCTGAATTTAAAGATGTACCGTTGACCTCAGCGGCGGCGTCCCAAACTATTCTCGTTTTGCCCGGTTTGTTTTGGTTGGTGACAGCAAAAACAGGATTTCCAGTCCAGCGAAGTGTGAGCGGCTCTGGCTTTCCCTTCAGCTTTAACTCATTAGCCAGTGACTCCTCCATCATTGTGAGTGATGATCCATCGTCCAAGAATGCAAACGTACAAACTTCTGCTTCATCGCTGTGCAGAGTGACAGGTACAACTCTATATTTAATTGACTGAGCATGACCGTGTGCATTGCAGTTGTACTGACTATTCATCGTAGTGGTGTTTCCATTTAGTGATTGAGATTCCGAACTGCCTGATTGGAGTGCAATTTCAGTTTGCATGGTTGACGTTGCTGTGTTGAGTTCTCTGATGCTCTTGTGGAGAAGTCGATGGTGTCTGTACGTACAACCGTCTACTCCACAAACGGTATCAACAAGACATCGAGATTGAAGATGTGATGATAGACATGTGCGACAAAGTCGGTGCTCTTTGACAGCGTTCCACTTTTCGTTGAGCTCCATATTTTTAAATCGGCTACAATTCTCTACGCGGCCGCAACTTTGTTTGCAAATTGGACACTGCCGATTTTTTGAGGAAAGTTTTTTATTGGTTTCCTCACGGTGCGCATTAACTAGATCCTTTCCTTTCTTATGATTTATGGCTTCAGGCCCAAAGGACGTTGTAAGGGTAGGGCCACATACTAAAGCTTGCCATATTAATGACAGGCAAACTTTGCCGGTGGATGGCCCAGTTGATCTTGATCTGCGCTGGAAGCTTGTCAACGAGTTCTTGCAGCAACATTGGGTTTGCGAGATGATCGTATAGTGCACATGCTTCCATGGTTGACGTCAAGTTTTGCACTGCCAATGAAAATGGAATTACAGTATCCAATCTATCCGGTCGTGGCGTTGGTTCCGACCGAACTTTCTTTAGAAGCGTTTGAATGATTACTTCGGGTCGGCCGTAAATCATCCTCAAAGTTTATATGATGCCAGGGACGCTCGATGGTAACAACAATCTTGCTCGTACTGCTTCCAATGCACGCCCCTTCAAACATTTTTGCAAGCGCAGAAGGTTTTCGTGATGCGAAAAATCGCACATTTGAGTACTTCCCTCAAAGCAAGAAATGAACAATGGCCAGTCTTCAGGATCTCCATTAAAATACGGAAGTTCTCTTGGCACGGACTGCCGAGCTGCTAACTGAATAGTTGTTAAGGGTGCAGCTTCTGGGTACACATTCGGATGAGGAACAGAGCGAGCGTTCACCTCATTCTTTGGCACTGTTGCTAAACGTGGTGGCGCATCCAGCGGGGGAACAAACCGTGCTCCAACATTAAATGCTGGTTGTGAAATCGCCTGTTGGTATATTTGTGAGCTATGAGCTACTGCTCCTGTATAGTGGTTTGCCTGAGTTGCATAAATCTGTTGCTTTTCAGCTTCACCCACCTGCTGGGAACACTTTTCATGTAGCCACTCACCTACACGCTGCTTTGACGTTTCCTCTCCATTGGATTCTGAATCGCTTTGACTTTTCTCTTCCAAGAGTGCGTACTTTTTTGTTAAGTACTCCTCACCTCATCCCTTTGTGTCTGCAATTGCTTGAACTCATTGTCGCGTTTTGCTTGCAAAGCCCTTTCTTCTTCCAATTTCTGAAGTTCAAGGGTCCGACGCTTCGAGCTTGTTGTTGATTTGGTCTTCTTGGAGCAACTACGTTTTATCATGGTGTTGTCTTTTTCAGAGTTGCTTTGATCACAGCTGGCGCAAGCCCAGTTCTGGTTCTCGATGTCAGCAGTAACATTAACGCATACGAAATGGTACCAAGCTTCACAAACATCACATTGGACCATATCGTCACTGTCTGGCTTGGCACAAATTGTACAGCTGACATTTTGCAAATTAATGATTCGGTTTTGTTGCTCCACTCGCCGACTTCTGCGGGGCCCTTTGGCCGCATTTGCCGTCGACATCACGATTTCCTTTACTCTTTAGTAAAAAAAATTTGTCGAAATATTGCTTCAAGCAATAGGTGAAGAATAAAACTTGTTGTTCAGATATCGTTGACTCCTTTTATTGTACACTTATGTAATAGGATGACTACAAATTTCCTGTAAAAAGATGCTTACATGAGATTTGTAAGTTATTAATATTATATCTTAACTTACTTTTAATTTAACAAGTTAAGTATCTATTCTGTTCAAAAACTTTGCTTAAAAAATACTCTTAAATATTTATGCACTTTGTTTAAATATTTTTCTCCACTGACACGATGTTTTCAACTCACTCGATCTTTTCTCCTTACCTGCCAAGCTGTTTATTTATGACAGGATGTATCTGTTTTTAATGACAAAGTTTTATTACTGCCAAATTTTCCTAATGATGGTGTCGTAAATCCATTAAGAACATGTGCAGCGCGGATGTAGACCGAAGGACATCATCCGTCTCTTTCCTTTTATTTCATCTTGTTGTTCTCGATGTCGGCGGCGTTGCCAGTCGCTAACAGAAATAATGGTGTGGAAGTTATCGTTGGTTTGAGGTAAATCAAGAAACCATTGATTCAAACTTTGACTGTCGAACTGGAAGAAGAGCCCACACGGGCTCTGCAGGGCCATCTCGTCAACTGGTTTAATTTAATAAATTAAAACAAATGGATTTAAAGGTTGGTGTGGAGGATTGGGTTGGGCTCAAAGGATTTCACACAATGGCACATCTCTTAGACCTATGGTTGGTTGGTTAGTTTTAGTGGCTGTATTTCCCGTCACCTGACGAGGAAAACACAAATAGCGCATTGAGCGCCGTTTTGGTACCACAACTAACGGAATCTAAAATTAAAGGGGGAGAAGGATGTTGAAAGCTCAAAACCATCCTGTGGAGTTGAGGAATTTGATGATCTATCTTAGACCTATATACCGGGTTACTTTCGAAATGTGTGTACTCTATCCTATGGTATTCATTTTGACTCATTGTTTACAAAAAGCCTTAATATTTGAGTATGCTTTAAATTTACAATACATGTGATCTGATCAGTTATATTAATCTTGGGATGTCCGTCATCAATTTTAAGGCCCTAAAATTAGAGCTCATAGGTTAGTGTGTTGGACTACTTGTCTACAGATGGAATTGAATGTCCTGCTCCTCACAAAATATGAAGACAAAGTCTTTCTTAACAACTAGCTTAAACATCGTTTTACGTAAGCTCACTTTTGGAGTTGTTTTGACCAACTTTTAAAATGTTAAGCGGGTTGTAGCCTCTCCTTAAGTTATATTATTTTTGATTTTGACTGTCACATGCTCGTGCAGGCTAAGAATATCAGTGCAACAGCCCCTAAAACAAGGCGCTTGTCGTAAAAGGCGGCTAAGGGGAGAAATCACGTCTACTCAATTCGACCATTCGATCACAGCGACATATCGTCATGTGAGTTCTTATTTGTCCTATAGACCTTTAACGTAACTTTTCAGGAGAGCGTTTTTAAACTTAAAAGTGGTGGTTTGCTTATTTTTTTGCGCATAATCACAGAGATTTTTATATTTTTTGAAAGATTGGGTATTCGGCCAACCATACATAAATCATTTTGCATTTTATGGTTTTTGAACATTGATTTAATTGAGTTTAAAAAAAAGTAGTGAAATGGATATAGGAGACCTGTCCATACAGTTGCGGACACATTAAAAATCAAAGTTACAAATATTGTCTCCAGTGGAATTTGTATTGGATGTAGGATACACAGTAAAATACAAAAATTAAGATATCAAATATTTTTATTGAAATCAAAATTCAATTCTTTCTTTATTTGAGTTCAAAAAAAAATAAAGGAAAATATTATTATGTTTATAAAGTTTCTCAACAAAGTAAAAATAAATAAAAGGAACTTTTTCCTCCTAGCTTAATAAATTAATTAAAAAATAAAATAAAAAAAACACTATTCTTATTCGTATTGTATATCACTTATAGTGTGTGAAAGGTAACTAAGTAACTTAGGTAAGTTTTAAAACAGCGACACCAGGAAGATGGGCCTAGTTATATGCTGCGATGCCAATGCTCAGAACACTGTTTGGGGCAGCAGCAAATGCAACATGCGATCATCTGATCTTACTATCAACAATGTTGGCTCGTAGCCAACTTTTGTGACGTCTAGAAGACATGAGGTGAACGACCTTACTTTATCAAATAGATACTTTAAGGCGGTTACCAACTGGAAGGTCTCTTCGGAGGTGTCCCTCTCAGACCATAGATATATCCAATTCCGAAACGAATGCAAAGCCATAAGTTTGCAGGAGAGGAGAAATCCGAGAAAAACCAACTGGATACCCTTCAGGGAGGGAATGGGAAAAACTCTCAAAACTCCAACCAAACTCAGGACGAGACAAAAGGTAGAGGAAGCTGTTCAAGACCTAAATAGTGTCATTACTAGCTGTTTTGAACTGACGTGCACAGTAAGCAAAACCCGTGGCAGAACGCCGGTTCCCTGGTGGAGCTCGGAACTGCAAAGAATCCGAAGAGAGGCTAGAAATCTTCTGAATAGGTCACTCAAGACAGATTTGGAGGCAGACTGGAATGTCTATAGATAGAAGCAGATGGAATTTAAGAGGCTAATTCGGGTATAGAAAAGTGCTTCTTATAGGAATTTCTGCGAAAAGATTGAAACACTGGGTGAAACTAGTAGGGTGGTTAAGGTTCTGAAAAAAGCCAAACTGGAATCACTTAGAAAACTTTATGGCACCTTCACTGAGACGAAAGCGGAAACTCTCAGTCATCTGCTGGAGTCTCACTTTTCGGGTAACCAGATTACAATTGGTTCACAACCAGCCCCTACCACCGATACTATAAGTGAGCCACAACAAGCAACTCGGCGTAACTGGTATGTTGCGAAAGCCGTGGTAACGGATGAGGCCATTAAATACGCTTTTGCGTCTTCTGACTGCTTCAAGTCACCTGATACGGACGGAATATACCCAGCCATGCTGCAACAATGTACAAACCAGTTGCTACCGACTATGAAGAAAATCTTCACCGCCGTCCTAGCACCTGCATACATTCCAACACCCTGGCCTACAGTTAGAGTGGCATTTATAACAAAAATTGGCAGAAGTGACTACTCGCTCGCCAAGAGCTTCAGACCAATCAGTCTGACTTTCTCCTGGCTGAAAAGCATGGAAAGGCTGGTCGAGCTTTACGTGCGCGAAACTGCTTTGCGATTGCACTCACTATCTCAGATGCAACATGCCTATCAACGCGTGGTAGAATTGAGGGCGCGCTTGACAGAAAAGAATACGCGATGGGCATTTTCATCGATATTGAGGGTGCTTTTGACAATGCGACTTTTGATAGTATGTGCAGCTCTGCCAGACAACACTGCGTAGAAGAACCATTAGTGTTGTGGATTAAAGCAATGCTAATGAATAGAATGTTGGTTGCGGATGCGGATCGTGGCCATTATGCTATGGCGGGGGTAAACAGAGGCTGCCCGCAAGTCGGCGTTCTGTATCCACTGCTGTGGTGTATGCTGGTCGACTCTCTGTTAAACGCACTCAACAGCTCTAATGTATACGCTCAGGCGTACGCGGATGATGTTGCCGTGCTTTCTGTTAGATCATGCGACGTGATCGACCAATGGTGCACTAGGAATGGGCTCTCGGTCAATCCTCTTAACCTTCCCCGTTAAAAAATTTTCTTAAGCATGCCATACCTGTGTATATTCAATTTTAAACTCTCTGCAGTAGTAGGCGATGGTGTTCAGTTCTCAGATTTTTTAAACGTGGTTAGTCGTGCTTCGAAGTTTTAGCTTGGGTATCATACACCCCAGTGTGCATTGCGTGTTAGTATTATTTTGAATTTTTGAATACATTATTTTAGTGAAATGTTTTCTCTTTTATTTATTTTGGACTAAAAATAATAATCACAAATTCACACAAGTGTGAGGTTTGTTCAGCAATAAAGTAAGTTACCGTAGATGACAATATTAATTTTAATTTTACAGCAAAATGGCTTTTCTTCGAGACGAATCAATTGAAAGGCTTTTGTTGGATGCTGAAGCGCTTTTAGAAAGACTCTGACAACGATATGGACTACCTCGAAGAAAAGTCGGATTCTGAGAGTAAACAGAGTGCTGAGGAGGAAGAAAGTGAAGAGCCACGTCCTGTATGTGACATGCCGACTTCCCATGTGCGAGGAGCATCGCTCACTGCAATGCATAGAATGCAGTTCAAAAAATGTGAATTTTTGAGTTTATAAAAGCTTGTATATATAAACTATTTAAACAGTAGATTGGAGTAAACATTGAAAAAAGAGTGTTAGAAAGGGTAATGTGACAGTTTTTTTTTTTTTAAAAATTAAACTTTTTATAAATTTGACTGATTTTGGTTGACAACTATATATTAACTTTTTTTTGTAAGCTAATTTTGAAATTATGTTTTTTTTCCAGTATTTTTATATTTTATGTTATTAATCGTATTGAATTTTGTTTTAATAAAATTAAAATATGAATTAAACAAAAAAAAAATATATATATATATAAAATGGTAACTTTTTTTTAATATTTGCGGGTGGGGTATGTGATACCCCAGTGTGAGGAACGCGGTAGAAAAAATATGTGTGAGGACGGAAGGTTAAGACTGAGGTTACTCTCTTTACCAGAAGAAGGAAGCTGATCGGGTTGACTCAGTCAGTGCTAAAAGGCGTCACAATCCAACTCCAAAGTGCAAATCTTAAAATTTTCATATACATTTTGTCCTATATCCATATGTCATTGGATATAGGACATTTAAGCACAAACTTTACATAAGTATAATGCCAGTATAAAATTTGTCCTACTGCATACAAAAATGGATATAGGACAAATAAGCATAAAATTTATCGACAAAAATTGGTCTATAGGAAAAAAACCATTTATTTTATTTCGAAAACTAAAAGATATAGGACAATTCTGATTTCACCAATCGAAAGAGCATGCCCGAAAATATAAGATGGCATTTATAGCTCATTTTCTGCCAAGATGGTCTATAACACAAATAAGAACTCACGTGATGATATTTAATATTTTGAGTGTGCATGCATATCCGTGGGTTTGACACAACTAAAGATCACCGGCGTCATAAAGTGATATCAAACAATAATCAATGCATGCACGTGTCTACATCGTACAAAAAAAAAACAGGCCTAAAATCTCCCGGATCATACAAATACAAAACCATCAGCATTTTATAAGCCTCCGTTGTGAAGTAATCCGAAGCCGGTTATGCCTACCAATAGTCATTGAGGCCGAAACCAATAGGCGGACCAGTAGGGTTGAACACCAGCCATAATTTCAGTCGATACCGAAGTCATGACCTACATAGATGTGTCCAGCGTACCGGACCTTTGCGGACTTAACATAAGGCTGAACATTTCAGTTTATATAGACTTCCTGGCATTTCTGTGGACATAAACTGTGACTGAAATTTGACATTAGAGTCTTGACAGCAGCATTTGAAAATCAAAATCATTCGTTTTGATTGTTCTGGTGGGGATTTACCCCAATCGAATTCTTTTTTTATTATTGATGTTTTTTTTTATTTTTTGCCTTACTCGCATACAAGTATACTACAGAGGAAGATATCGCATCGGTGCTGAAATTTCGAACTCAAAGTGAGGTATGATATTGCGACAAGTCCAAATAAGTGTCTCCCGAATTTCCGTCCTTTGATCCGTTCTGCTTTACGGCGCTGAATGCTGGACGATAAGCAGGAAAGGAGAGCTAATTTAGGATTGTTTCGAAAGGTAAATACTCCGTAGGATATTTGTTCCTGTGGGCGAGGAGCGAATGCAGTAGAAGATATAACCGAAAACTCTATGAGCTGTAACAAGATGTGGATGTAGTCCAAAAAGCCACATTGAGCGAATGGACAATATTGCTGTAGCCAAGAGGATCTTCGACTCATAGTACACAGGTTCGAGAACGCAAGGAAGGCCGAGCCTTCGAGCCGAGTAAAGACCAAGCCATTTCGGAGCGCTTGGTCTGGACAAATGGACGCAGTATGACTGGGATCGCAAAGGATAGAAGGTGTCAGTGTCTCATACAGAGACCGTCCACCGACCACGTTTAGTAAGTTAGTAATATGACCAATTTAGGACAGCAATATAAAGGTTGTTTTTTGTAAGCCAGTACTAACCTCGTTTTTGAATAAAACACATTTAATATCCCCAATAGCACGAATAATGTTGGCTTCCTATGCATCGATTATTGTTTGTTTGTTAGCGCGCAGACTAGCGAATTTGCGTATCCCCAAAGTAAATATTCAAGAGGCGTCAAATCATTACATGACCGTAAAGCGCTGATTAACAAAAACATGATCCGATGACTATACCAGCCCATAGACCGCACCAAAGTTTGCATTTTTCGGAACGTAACAGCGGTTCAATAATTTCAATTGGCTTATCTGCGTTGCGAATGCGGCCGTTTTGTTTATTGGCATACCCATTGGATCAAAAATGAGCCTCTTTGATAAACTCTTATCGATACATTTGGATCTTCTCCTGAACGGATGAAATATTCACTTCAGTACGCACTCTTCGTATCAGTCAACAATACGGCGAAAAGCGGTCTCCGATTGTCGATTATGTCGGGTGTTATACGGTGCAAGTTTGCTCTACAAGTTTGATGCAACATACTTTTTCAACGTTGTTAAAGCGTGTATGTCATTACGATAAAATTGCAAAGACCACTGACTAAAAATCACAATCACAGTCTTCAATCTGCGAATTGGTTTGACAGATATAGCTGTCTCAAGTTAGTACTGGGTTAAAATAAAAACACCATTTAGATCTCATCACTCTGTACCACAATGTTGCCGTCCATTTCTTAGCGCGCCAATCCTTTAATGATCCTTGAACTATAGCGCAACGCAAACACTGGTAACGATTTTTTCTCATCTGAAGAAAAATTAAACACTTTCTCATTGCTATGGTCAAACCTAAGGCAACAACTCATTCAGTATTATCACAGATTTCCTAAATTTGTCCTAAACGCTCTAATTATTAGTCATTTCAAAATATAAAAGATTTTTCTACCCAAATCATCACTCTCCTTATCACCAGCTATAGTAGAATATGAATCATGACATCATGAATCATCATCAGTTCGCAATTTGACTAAAAGCACAGTCCTCAGCGTCTGCTAAATTGCAATTGTGAAAATTGCATTTTTCAAGTGCGATTATGAATGACATCATCCGTCATCCACTCCCTACTTATTGCATACTCGACCGTAGCACCTTCCGAGGTGGTTATAAAAATAAATTAAAACATTAATTCGATTTAATTTTGATTTACAAAATATTATTTATACGGCTGTAAAAATCACTGAACACACCACTCACTCGAAGCTTATAATAAAAATCAGTACACCTGTGAATAGGAATACTAAAAATAAAATAAAAAATAGTAACAATAAATTACTGGCTAGCTGAGGGTTTTATCTGCGATTTGTGCTCCACTTGAAATTTAATATTATACTCGAAAATTTGTTGCTGATTAGGTACATAGACGAAGTTTCAGGGGTTTTCGATTCTGTGGATAAGCAAAACATGGCAGGGCGAGGGGGGTACCTACCTGTGTGTGCGACGTTAACTTGACCTCTTTAGGGGAGGCTCTTTCTGACACCAAGACACACACATATTTTAGAGTAGATGAGGATAAGAGGGTGCAATTTTTGCGCGTAAACATTGATTTATCAAATTGAAAGATATTAGTTGTGTAAGTGGCTTTGGTAATACTTGTAGCTTATACTTGGTAGGCCAGAAATATTCTGTTATTGGTAAGTGATTTTAGTGGAATTTTGTTTACCTATGCACTTGAGAAAAAGGTTGATACTTAAGCAGTGTAGTTTTAAGGTTGCACTTAACGATTATTGTCGCCCATCAAGTTTTGGATTTTGTGTTTAACTCAAGCTACGACTTTCACGTTGGTTTTGTAATGTTTTCCATGACTGTGCAGTTGAGTTTGGGTAGATTCGACAGGTTCGAGTTATGAAAGGAAATGCTTTTAAGTTATCGTTGTTGGGCCAAGTGAAGACTGTTTTTATTGTTTAAACCACGATTTGAGAATTTAGAGGAACCAACATAGAAATTTGTGAATATCGGATTTCGAGAAAACAAAGCTTTTCCAGCAAATTTTGTATTAAAAATGAATATCTGTTGTAGACAAATTTGCTTCAAGCGTAGCAGAAATACTGAACAGTACAAAAAAATGAGGACGAATTTGAGCGCTTCTCAAAATTAAACTGCTAACCGTCTTAACAGAATGATGGTGGAGACGCTTACATAGCTTCAACCTTATTAGTTAAAAGTAAGTCAACTCGTACGGCTCTGTATTACAGCACTGCACAAAGTTGTGTTCGAATCATTGAATTTGTGTGTATTCAACATTCAACAGCTCGTATGGATGCAACTATAAATTGCGTCTACAGCACCATTATGTTTAGCCAGCAAGGAGATGCAAGAAATATTTTTGATTGCATTCTATCGAATTAAACTTCACATAAACTGGCGCAAAAGTTCTCACTTTCTAATGCAGTAGTTTCTTAATTAAAATAAAACGCCCAAATTCTAAAAATGCACTATTACCAAAAAAAACTGAAATTATTCGCTCAGTGCGCTTTAAAAATAAACTGTCGAGTTCTTAGTCTTTCCTCTTACTTAACGGCGAAGACATGGCAGAATTAAAGGGACCATGACTCTCCCACTCGCCTGCCTCCCATCTGGTCTGCCTTTGGGATTCGCCCGGTTTGACCTTAATAAACATCGCCAGGCCTCTCGCTTTCGGATCACTTTTTTTATTGATGCCAAGTAAATGCTCGTGTTATTTTATTTGTGTTTTTAGGAGTGTTTAGGTCTGCCTCTTTTTACTATTTCGACAGGTGTATTCTCCTGTTATTGATTATAGTCCAGTTGTGTCAACGTACATGTATGCAGATTTGCATGCACACTAGTGCCTAGAAGAAATTTCTTTCATTAGTCGCCTTTTACGACACACGCTTTTTGTTAGGAGGTGCTGCAGTGATATTCTTAGCCCGACCCGTCAAGGGAACAATAAAAAATATACTGTTGAGTAATTTATGGGTTTTATTGACTTCAATGGTAAGGAGGCTCTGAGTGTGCGGTGAGTATTGGGAATGGTTTAAATTGGGACATATCTTTGGCGCCAACACAGACTGTTAATAAAAAATCTTCAAATAAAGATTTATGTTCTATAGTGAACTGAAGAACTTAAATTATAAGCTCGGAAAATCTGTAAGAGAATTCAATAATGAGTCTTTGAAAACTTACCTCACAAGTCTTACAAATGATGCTAGTACCGACTACTCGCTCTGGAAGGCAACAAAGAAAATGAACAGGCCAATAGCTCACATTCCGCCAGTAAAAACCAGAGAAGGTAACTGGACGAAAAGCAACCAAGAAAAAGCAAACACTTTCGCTGAGTATCTTGAAGACGTATTCAAACCTTATGAAGATAAATGTTATCAAGGACTCGAAATAAGGTGCGAAGAAGATACACCTATTCGGCCGGTAACAGCTAAAGAACTTGCCACAGAAATTAAAGAAAGCATAAATATAAAAAAGGCCCCAGGGTTTGATTTAATTACAGGAGAAATTTTGAAGCAATTTCCACGAAAATGTTTAAAAAAAACTAGCGCAGATTATTAATGCTGCATTTAAATTAAGATATGTGCCAAGCATGTGGAAAGTCGCGGAGGTAATAATGATACCTAAACCAGGCAAACCACCTAACGAAGTTACCTCATATCGCCCAATATCTATTGTACCAATGTTGTCCAAGTTATTCGAAAAAGTGCTGGTAAAACGTCTACAAAAAATAATAGATGAAAAATCGCTAGTCCCAATTCACCAATTTGGATTTAGAAATAAGCACTCTTCAATTGATCAGGTGCATAGAATCACAGATAGAATCGAAAAAGCATTTGAAGATAAAAATGTGTGCTCTACAGTATTTCTTGATATAGTACAAGCTTTCGATAAAGTCTGGCACAAAGGGCTGATACACAAACTACAAAAGCAACTGCCGAAGCAGTATGCGACCATTCTGGAGTCTTATATTATATCAGATAGATTCCTCAGAATTAAACAAGAGGCAGAGTACTCAACATTCAGAGAGATTAAAGCTGGTGTACCACAAGGCAGTGTCCAGTTCTATACCTACTTTTCACTAGCGATCTTCCTGAAACTGAAGAAACTACCATAGCTACTTTTGCAGATGACACAGCTGTCCTTGCTACGGGAGCAACTGTCGAAATAGCAACAAAAAAGCTTCAAACAGCAATAAACAATATTTCAGAATGGACTAAGAAATGGCAGATTAGATTAAATGACCTTAAGTCAGTCCATATTAATTTTACGTATAAAAACGTACCACACATTCCAGTCTACATTAAGAACAATGTAGTGGAATATTCAAACACAGCCAAATATCTAGGCATGACTCTAGACGCTAAACTGCGTTTGAAAGCGCACGTAAAGAAAAAAAAAAGATGAGTTGAACATGCGATACAATAAAATGTATTGGCTTATTGGGAGATACTCATCCCTGTCTAACTACAATACGTTATTGCTATACACGCAAGTTCTGAAACCAGTATGGACCTACGGGCTCCCGTTGTGGGCATGCACATGCCAAACAAATTTACAAACAATTCAGGTTTTCCAAAATAAAGTACTAAGGAACATAGTTAATGCACCTTAGTACATACGCAATGCCGATCTGCATAAAGATCTAAATGTTGAAATGGGTGAAGATGAAGTTAAGAAAGTTGCTCAAAGGCATAGAAGTAGGCTTCTCAACCACGAAAACACAGAACTAACAGAACTTTTAAATGATGACAATGCAATCAGGAGATTGAGACGGGTAAAACATGTCATTCGCAAAACAAAAATAAGATTATGTTAAACAAAACTAAATGAGTTTGAAATTGCACTTAGTTTCGAAAGTTGGATAATTTAATACCTTAAATATGCCGCTAGAGGAAGCAAATCTGCTGCAGTTTTTTTTAAGATTTCAACATCAATAAGTCAATTTTAATGTTTATCCGAAATGGGGCAATAAAAATTCATCCGCCAAAATGTAGAGCTTCAGCATGTGAAGGAAAACAACTGTCTTGCGGTTGTCTTTATGTCTTAAAAATCCCATCTCAGAGAAAAAAAAAACAATGTTCTGCTTGTTGGGGTGGAGTGCATTCTCTAGAAAAACGATAAATGGTCAAGCATGAACTTTTAAACTTTTGATTCAACGCAGTAGTTAATTGTTTACTACGTTGGACATCTAACTAAGGGGTTCCGGGTTTGATCCACACCACAAACAGCCAACGTTTTATCCCTGCCTGAACTCAGAATGACAAATATCGAAGAGTATAAGCTGTCGTAAGAAGCTTCTTTAAAAATTTGCCGGCCATAATACGCTTCCTACTTCTAGGTACAAACATATATTATATACCTTCGCACATATACACAATTGGTTTGGGAATCTTCGGTTTTCTTCATATATGGCCCATTAATGCCTAATATTTATTTGTTTTTCATTTTCTCAAAAAGGAAAGAAGTGAATTACGTGTTTTGATAAAGCGATACTTTTTGGGCGATGAAATCATTAAGGAGACTTAAGAAATTCTTAGAATGGTTCGCAAGTGGTTCACTGCATTTTCTTTCTGGCCTTACAACCATAAGCGATAATTCGCCTTGGTGGCAAATTGATTGCTATTTAACAATCTCGCTGTCCATTATGTATTTTTCCCACGTTTTTCTAGAATCTCTAGAGGCACCAGACAATATGAAGGGTTTTCCAATTATTAGAGGTTTCATTGTGATAAGCCCACTACCACGTAAAAACAACGCCAATGATAAAAATGATACATGCTTCAACGATGCATTGACATTTTTTAAAGTACGCTACAAAAATTAGGTTGAAATTTTCGCTGAAACAGTTCATAGTTAAAAGATTTCTTGGTCAACGTGACTTCTTGGGACAAGTTAATGAAGTGCAGAATCAAAAGCTGACCAATCAGCCCTATCACACGTTCATTAACGTGAACATTTTGCATCACATGGAAAAGCATTACGTACATTTTTGTAAAGTTGCTTAAACTGATGCGCAAATGTCAACGAATTAAGCATCAAGAAAATTGACGATGCTTTCAATGCATCAGCATCAGTTGTGTTGCATCATCATTATAATTTGTGCAGTGATGCCTCACCGATGTGCATTTCGTTGGCTATTCCGAAATGACGCGAATTGTGCATTAAAAAGCAGGTCGTTAAGCCTATAACGTTTAGTTGACGGAAGAACTTAAGCCTGCCAACCATCAGCAGTGTCGTATCTCTGCCAATTGGTTTTTTTGAAATGTATGAACACCGCGAACATACGTGCGATTTTCGATGCAATTGAGCCGCAAATATGTGAAAATGTGATGAATTCATAAAAAAAATATGTTCGATTTCAATCCACCAAAAAACATCGGAGAAAGCGTGGCTTATGCCATCCTTCAAATCATCGCACTTTGTCGTCAAACTTATCAGTTTGATAGGTATTTATGAAAGCGTATTCAATACGGAACAGACTTTTGGCAGTTACCCCAAGATATATGAAAATGATACTTTTGTGCCAGCGAAACGTCGGCATACACTATAGCATGTCTGGATAAACCTACCAAATTGCTCTTATAGATATTAAACAGGATCAAAAAATTCTCTGCATATACATAGGTGTGGGTGGCAATGGTGCGATGGTCGTGTATTCACAAAGAGATTGGGAGGTCGTGTGTTCGAATCCCGACCAGTATCATGCTTTGTAATATTGAATACACACGGCAATTTAAATCGTCCTTAAGCAATTATGGCGCCACCTGTGGAAAAAAACCCTATCGCACCAAAACTTCTTTCCCATCCTCACTGAAAAATAGGCAACGAATCATTTGCTGGGAGCTGCTTGCAGCAACAAAAATGCCTGCGCTGTGGTAACATTATTAGGGTACTGTATTAATTACAGAAAAATAAAAAATCCCCGCACGCTAATTATAAAAAAAAACATTCAAGTGAGCTTAACGACACACTTTACATCTTGAAACTATCCCGCAAGTATGCATGCATATCCGTGGGTTGACACCAATGGAGATCATCGCTGTGGTAGAAGGACGATCAGTAACCAGATCATGCTCGTATCGAAATCGTAAAAATGAGGCAGATCTGAAAACTCCTGGATTGCACAAATGTTATTACACACAGTTGTGATGCACCAAAGTGGGGAGGTTATAATTCCTTTAATTTTTTTTAATATCCTCGCTGTTAAAGAAAAAGGAGAAGATTCAAATCTAATATAGGTAGTTTCGATAATATCACCTTTAAACAGGACAACAGCAAGCAGTAATATGTATTTGGCCTTATGGTAGGAGTTTATTATTTTTTATACGATGCTCGAATTTTAGACTCCACTAATAGGAACAAACTCATAATGGCGGTGCAGGTGGCTGGTAATAGTATGAACTAATTTATTATGCAATGAACAAATCGGCTTTTGTTTAAGAGTTTTAATCCTAATTTGGCGGGGATAATGTTTAGGTAAATTCATCATCACATCATCATCATTAAAATCGATGTACTCGTATGATGACCCAACCAACAGTAGTCGGTCGGCAGACATGCTCTATGCATAATACCATTGTTCTAGGATTCGCTAAATCTCCGAAAAGGGTTCGGCTTTACCTGTCCTGTCTAAAAGCCATGCCATCCACACAAATCTTTGCCCGCCTACACTCTGGCTCTTATTCAATAATTTTCGTAATTAATCACATATAATGCGAACAGTGTGCCTCTCTATTTAGTCGGGGTATTGTTTCATGAAATGTTCACCTCTCCATATGTGTATGGCCTAAAGGCGGTTGTTTACCATTGTGTCCTCTTGAGCAAACAGGTGATTTCACCAAAAAAAAAAAAACAGTATGCACATCTGAACGTCATACATACACACATACAAACACCCTAAAGGGGCAAATTTTAAATTGCGAAATAATTTACCAGTTTATAGCTCGCACCACCCAACAGTTTTCTTCTACTTCTTGTGGCAGGGTCTATTATAATGTTCGTGCACCAGTATGGGTCAGATGGCTTTCGTGAATTTTTGGCGACCATAATCCTTTTTGTTCATTTATTTATTTTGATTTTATTTTCACATAATTGCGCGAGCTCCTCACGTCAGGTAGCATACTGCGTCCATTTTATTAATTGGAATAATTAATAATATTAAGAGTTAAGCTCATTTTCACCTGTAATCTGTTCGCAATCAATTATTTCTCTTCCGTTCGTAGAATGAAATGGGAGGATGCAAGTTAATTTTTTTTCTTTAGACTGTGAAATTTTTTAACACATGCCATTGTGGTTTCCCAATATTGGGATAATTGTGGCCTATGCGGCCCCTTCTATTACTGCGGGATTTTGCCGGAAGAATTAACTTTTGTGGTTCTTTAATGAATAATTGTTGAACTGGCGATTGAATAAGTGGTTGCACTTTTTTATTATTATTTAGTTATGGGGTTTTGTTGTTAGTTTTATACAATTTTCAAGAGTGCCTTAATGGAGCATGTAAATAAATTGTGGTGAGCCTGACTCTATATTTGATTGATTATTTATTGACCATTTGGGTTATTCAATCAATCAGAAGAGATATTGTGGGTATACCTTGATTTTATATTACAATAATGAGCTGGAGCAACAATTACCATCGAATTTAAGGTAAACTTAAGTGGCTTTGGGTGGCATTTAAAGCGGGAGGAAACTCAAAAAAGTGTTCTCCATCGTATTCTCTGTATTCCTGAGAATATTTAATAAATAAGAAATCTTTTTTAATAAATAAATAAAATTGTTTGCAATACGAAAATTATAACAGATACAAATTTGCACCGGCTACCCATGGCAGGGGTTCCCAAACTTTTTTAGTTCGCGTTGCACTTACAGGTTTAGTATTTGGTCACGGCGCACTACTCGAAATATATGTACAATAACAAAAAGGCTTCATTCTGTCACTCTAATTTCTTGCTTCACATTATTCTTTGAGTGATATTTGCTCTTTGTTTCATTTCCAGCTAAAAATTCGGCTTTGCATGAATAGGATGTTGCAAAAGGAAGGAATTATAGCTTTTAAAATTATAGTTGGAAATTCATTAACGTTATCCAAAACTCCCCAAAATCCGAATTTGGTTTAAATGGTGTTGTCGCAAGATAGTTCAATGAGAATCTCTTCTTCTTGTGAAGTGAATTCTGTTGGAGCTTGAGTATGAAGAGGATCTTGGTTCCAAGCAAATTTATCAAAATTATCCACTAGCGATTCCTCACCTGAGAAACCAGAGATTTTTTTCTCAATCTCCTGAGACAAAAAAGTTTAGGATTCGCCTGCTTATTCACTTCGTTGAACCTCTTTTTGTGCTTATAGGTGAGGAAACACTGTGTTATCGCACTTTTTTTAGTGTATGATGTGAGACAGAGAACGCAAAGAAGATTTCTGTAACGTGTTGACAGGAGGAATGTCCTCCTCCGGTAAGAATAATGTTTCACTTCATAAAAAAAATCTCAACTGAGGCAGCGGAGAAAAATTACAGAGGGATCCGTTAGTGATACTCACTTATTGGCTTCCGCAAAGTATTTTGCCAACCATCCACTGAGCTTCGAAAAGTGTTGCGTTCAAAAGTGCAGCAAGTTTTTTTTACACACGCCGAGTTGTAGTTCTAATTATTTGGCTTTCCTATTTGTTTACTTTAAGCCTGCTGTTTTCATGTTTCGTCTCACACTTTCCGGAGAAGAGACAAAAAAAGCTTATCGCGGCGTCATTGTTTACTCTCCATACACTTTGGGAACCCCTGAGCAAAGCCAAAAAATTATCCCCATCAACCTCATCCACCAACGAAGCCTGTTTTCTCGCATTTTACTCGTTTCTTGTCTCATCAATTTTATGAGCACGAACATCTAAACACAGTGCAAAAAAATAATTAAGACTAAAGTTAATTATGAGAAAAGCTGTTTTTTTTTTTGTTCAATTTAAACGTAGTGCTAATGAGAGGTTTCTTATGCACAATATCCTCCACATATACACAGTACTTAACCATGTTGGGCTACACAAAAATTACAAATATCAAACCCTTCAGTGCCCCGATCCTATAATATTGTGACAACACTTTTAATGACTGAGGGTGGTTTTTTTTGTTGTGTGGTTAAGGGTAACGTGATAGTTTTCACCTTGTTGGCATTTTAATTGTTCCATATTTAAGAAAGAGGAATTTAATTAGAAACGGCTTAAGATCTTAAGAATTCTGTTGCCAAATTAAAAAAAAAAAAATATCGCGGTGAGACACAACACAATTGTCAATTTAAGGTAAAATAAAAGGACTACATGTACATTTTTTTTTATTGAGGCCAAAGACAAAGTACATTATTTTTTGAATACTTAAGTTTTAAAAGTATTCGACTTAAAATTATATCAGGCTAGCTAGAAAGGAACAATGTAGTGTAACTACGAGTATTATTAACTAACAGCTTCATGAAATACATTTTACTTAAAATTTTAGACAAATAGTTGTTGTATTTGCTTGCTCCCGGC
This sequence comes from Portevinia maculata, assembly GCA_949715645.1. NCBI lineage: Eukaryota > Metazoa > Arthropoda > Insecta > Diptera > Syrphidae > Portevinia > Portevinia maculata. The sequence goes on along the minus strand of OX454526.1, from coordinate 277,928,051 downwards.
ATATGACTACATGTACATCATATTAGAAAACAACAATTATTTGTTATTGTCGATACTCCGTTTATCTAGTAAGTACCCATATACAAGGTGGCGCAAAAGTAATCCTCCTATCAGAAAATGCTATAAATTTTGCGATTGGCCCCTAATGTCAGTTCTGTTTTGACATTTGTGTAGTAAACACATGCGAAATACACGTTAATAAACAATGTTACGCTACACTGCTCCAGAACGCGGAATATTGGTGACTATTTATTTGAGCAATAATCGGTCGGTGACTTTGGCACAACGTGAATTTCGTCGCAGATTTCCTACCCGTCCAACGCCTACTGGTGAAACACTGCGACGTTTAGCCGCTCGCCTCGAAGAGACTGGCACAACACGAGATGCTGCCAGGCGTGGCAGACCCCTGAGTAGCCGTTCTGCAGAGAATATTGCTGCTGTAGCCGAAGATGTCATGGAAGCGCCGTCGACATCGACCAGACGACGTGCCACGCAAATGGGTATCAGTCGACGGTCTTTACAGCGAATTTTGGTACAAGATTTGAAGATGTTTCCGTACAAAGTCCAGACGGTGCATCAGCTGTTAGCTGCTGACCGCCAATCGCGTCTAACATACGCTCAAGCCATCCTTAATCACCACCAAGAGGAAGATGATTTTTCATCAAAAATAATCATGAGTGATGAGGCCCATTTCCATCTTAGCGGGTACGTAAATAAGCAAAATTTACTCTTCTGGGGCACTGAAATTCCGCGTGTAACCCACGAAGAGCCATTACACCCGCTCAAAGTCACTGTATGGTGTGCTGTTTTCGCTGGAGGAGTCATCGGACCTTTTTTCTTCGAAGACGTCGCGGGCCAAACGGTTACTGTGAATGGTGAGCGCTACAGAGCAATGATCAACGAGTTCTTTTTGCCGCAACTTGATGAATTGGGATTGGAAAACATGTGGTTCCAACAGGACGGTGCAACGGCACACACTGCACGTGCCACAACCGATATGCTGAAGGATGCATTTCCCGGGCGCCTAATCTCCCGTTTTGGCGATTTGCACTGGCCAGCAAGATCGCCTGATTTGACCGCTCCAGACTCCTTTTTGTGGGGCTTTTTGAAGTCGCGGGTTTATGTCAACAAGCCTCAGACTCTTGCAGCTCTTAAAGACAATATCCGTCAACAATGTGAGGACCTATCGCCGGAAGTTTTGGCCAAAGTGATGGAAAATGCCATAAAAAGAGCTCAAATGACAATCAACTGTGGCGGCGGCCATTTACATGACATCATATTCTCGACTTGATGTAATAAAAATGAAAAGACCAAATAAAAATAATCCACAAGAAGAATCAAAGTTTTTCATTTTTTTTAAATTACAGCCAAAAAACATCGGAAGGTTATTTTTGCGCCACCTTGTACTATGCTTTTAATGAAACCTACAAAATTGTCCATGGTCAAAAATCCAAGCCTTGTATACTACATAAGATCCGATAACATATAAACAAAATCTATGAATCGAACAGAATACAAAAAGAGCACTTGGGAATTTCTCTGATTAGCCAGGACATAGTCCACTGCAACCTGTGCTTAAACACTTAAACAGTGTCTCCAGCCGAAATTCTCAAGTGCCAGAAAATGAACCCTTTCGATTTAGGAAAGCTAACGAACAATTACTGGATTCGATTTTAAAGAGTCACTATTAACCTCTATGTAAGGGTTGGTAGAGTAGAGACCCTACCAGCAAATTTATGGTTTTTCGCTGGTGAGCTCGAAAATTGATTTACTTGGTGAAACATAAATTTAAATAGCTTGGGTCATTATCTAATTGACCTGGTTTTGCGTTCTTATCGTTTTTGATTTTGCGTGATTTTCTGCTGGAAAAAAAGGAAAAAAAGCAAAAAAGCAATCAAAGAAAACAAAGAAAACAATCCTTTTCGCCGAGAGTCAGGTGTGCGGTGAAGATAGCCGGGCGAGTTGTCGACCAAGAGTGCCTACTTAGTTATGGATAAATGCACTGCAATTTCATTTCAGTTAACTGATATTTTTGCGTTAACAGCTTATGCAGGACCCCTGCGCCTAGCTTTTACAGACATTCTTGTGTGCGATGTTATATTTTTGGTACGAAAGGCACATATAGTTTAATGTCGACGCAACAATGGCGATTTGGGTTTTTCGGTAGATAGATTATTGCTTGGTCCTTAAAAGCATGTATGTAGATACTTGATGTTTGCTTCGTTGACTTACATGCCAACCGATTTCGGAACCATAATGTCGATATTCTCAGATGCTCACCTGTTGAGAGCACTCTTTTCCAGATTTAAGGTATCACATAATAGCATCTCCTTGCCGGATCTCCTTGCTGGATTAGTTCGGAAGAGCAATTTCGAAATTGCACATTGCAACGCTTTGCGGTGTCATGCGAAATATGGATGAGTTTTGACGGGATCCAACATTTTCCATCTCCATATATGGGTCATTCTTTTACAAACCGAACACCATTCTGACCGACACATTTTTGATTTGCCTGAATTTTTTTTCACGGGTTCTATATCGAATAAAAAGAGACACGTGTTTAAGGATTTTTGTTTATTTTTTTTTTTTTTTTTTGAAAATAGAGGGCAGGGGGTTGAAATTTTGAGATTTTCGTGATTTTTGCCTTGGAGACTCATTTTCAAAAATTTATAACTCCAGTTCTTTTCAAGCTAGAGGAAACTTTTTTTTTTCGTTGTCACGATAAAAGAGTGAGTTTTAAGAAAAAAATAGTTGAACAAAATTTATAAAAAAATTCATATTGTTATAAACAATTTAATTGTTTAAATCAATTTTTAACAATGTTACCCACCACTTAACTTATTTTAAGTATAACCATCGTATTCTACGTCAAATTTTACATCTAAAATGATTTTTTTTATCGATGGGGAAATGATTATTACTGTTGCAAAAAAATTAAATAAACTATCGCAGTACCTGAATTCGTCGCACCAGTTGCAAAGTATACCTCATATTCTCGCCTCATACCGTTGTTTTCTGTATTATATGAATAATAGTATATATATAATTAATTGAACAATATTATTAATTAATAAATAAGGTTTTTTAAAAAATTGGGGCAAATTTAAATAAAAAATTACATTATTTCAGGTAATAAAGTGATATATTATGATTTTAATTCATAAGTATTCTACATGTACATTTTTCTGTCTCAATATTATATCAGTCTAAATATTTATAATTATCATAATATTCATTTCTTACTTGCTAATTTTTACAACATTTTTTTTTATACAAAGACAATTGCTTTGCTTCTAACTCTTGAAGCGAGATTGGAATCATACAATGATATTTTAAAGTTCTTTTTATCATTAAAGCTTTTTGGAAACGTGCTGATAGTCGTTTTTCTTCTTCGTTGTACTCATCATTGGTTGAATAGGAACACGTAATACTTGGTAGAGCTTCTATAGCCCAGTCAAATAACTCTTTTGGTGTACGGATTTGATTATTCGCCCTTTGATAGCTTGCTCTAGCAGCAAGTCATTTCAGAGTTCCACCTACTCCGTCACATGGTCCTTTGCCATGTGATTTTGGGAAGACGTGCCACTCAGCTGCCATTTTAAAATCTTCAAAGTGCGTAAGATTTATAAAATCCGTCCGAAAGTATATTATTTTATTGACATTATTTTAAATATGTTTTTATAAATTTTACTAGTTGCCTTTGAAATAAATGAACAGCAATAGTATCATGACGTAAGCACTCAGAAACAGAAACAAAACTTTTAATTTTTAATTCGTCGTTGTCATCTTTGTAGTAAAAGAAAATGGATGTATTGTTACTTGATCATTATTCCAATGTATGTCCTGAACAGAATTTTGTAAAACAAATGCGTAGTTTTCAGAAAAGTCGCAAATTACAATGCATTCATTTTTCATCAATTTAGTTTTTTTGTCATTTATAAATTGCCTTTGCTTTTTTACTAAAAAAGAATGTAGCAACAATTTACTTAAAGCACTACTTAAAGATTCTAAAAATTCATCTACACTAGATGTTAAAGTATGTAATTAAGTTCTCTCACTTGTTATCCACTGATGGAAGTTGACAGTTTCAATAAATTTTTGCCAACCTACTACCTGACCAAAGTTGACGAAACTATCGTTTCCGAAAACAGCCTAAAGTAAAGAATAGATGGAGCATTTGTACGAGTCATAGAGACTCAGTATTATGACTGGCAGTTGACGCTTTTCGGTGGAACGATTCATATTTAAAAACTGAGATTCTTTGTTTTTAAACGACAGATATTGCATGATCACTATTTTTTTTATTTTTATTAATAAATAATATTTTATTAATTTTATTTTTATTATTAAATAATAATTAAATTATACCTACAGTATACAAAACATCATTTGTACACACTACACACGATATGAGGCGAGAATATGAGGTGTACTTTGCGCCGACGTCAGGTACCGCGCCAGTTTATTTAATTTTTTGCAATAGTAATAATCATTTCTCCATCGATAAAAAAATCATTTTAGATGTAAAATTTGACGTAGAATACGATAGTTGTGGGTAACATTGTTAAAAGTTGATTTAAACAATTAAATTGTTTATAACAATATAATTTTTTTTATAAATTTTGTTGGAACTATTTTTTTCTTAAAACTCACTCTTTTATCTTGACAATGAAAAAAAAGTTTCCTCTAGCTTGAAAAGAACCGGAGTTATGAATTTTTGAAAATGAGTCTCCAAGGCAAAAATCACGAAAATCTCAAAATTTCAACCCGCTCTATTTTCAAAAAAAAAAAAAAAAAAATAAATATAAATCCTTAAACACGTGTCTCTTTTTATTCGATATACGAGTAGAACCCTTGGAAAAAATTTCAGGCAAATCAAAAATGTGTCGGTCATTTTTTGTTCAAATCTGTACGGATTGTATCCGTATACCCCAGCAACTGGACGGATCTATTGAAGATAGCTCCTTATATGTTGATTCCTCCTCTGCGCACTGTCTGCTCCAAAATAAGATAGACGAAGTCGCATGATTGTACATATCCTTGCCAAAATCCGCTGCAAATTTGATATACGAGTAAGTCGGAAAATCTTTTTCCAAGCTATCTCTAAACTGTTTCTACAAATTCAATGAACTTAATCAGTTTTCTACCCCCACTAGCTTTCTCTCGTTAATAGGTTTTTTTTCAACCCGCAAATGGAAACCTCAATGTATGGTACTTGCTAAGCTTTCACATCCTTCGCTTTGCGAACAGGATGAAATGAAAATACGTACTTATGCATGATGTCCTTGAATGAATTAACTTCAATCAAACGGTTAGCAGGTTTAAAGAGATTCATCCTTTGGATGTCGATAGTAAATCTGCTTTTCTAAACTTGTTCAAATGCCAAAAGAGATTTTGCAAAAGAAAGAGATAAAGGAAAGAGTAGTCCTTTTGTTTATGAGTATTAACTCCTCTACCTTAGATTATACGCGAATTAAATTTGCAAGATACCATTTTTTCTTCGTGTAAATTCTGCAAACTAATAATAATATTTTTTATTTCTCGTTATAGCAAAAGTACCACTTCATTGTATTGTGGAATCTGTTCATTCGCTGCAAGCATCCCTCACAATCGACACCAGGAATGTGTACAAACGCCGGCCAAATATCGAAACAGATTGTTATGTTATTGTAGAGGCATCCACCCTTTGGACGGATATCGTTGGAACGGCACTTCAAAAGCTTGGCTATTCATTAGAAGTTGCAAGCACGGCTAGAGGTATGTTGTCTTTTTGAGGTTCGAATTTCAAATATGTATCTAATTAAAATATCTCTATTTATCTAATTAAATTATTACTTTCTTCTTTCAAATAGGCTCTCTTATAATTAAAAACTGGAAACCAATTCCATTGGAAAATATTTCTGACAATCCTGTGGTGCAAGTTGGTGATATTTTGGGTGAATTGGCGTCTGTGGTGACGTTGAGAATAGTTATACTAAGGGCCAAACCATCCACTTTCGGTGAAATCAAAGATAAATTATTGAAATTGTTGGTGCTACAATCACACGCGGTGCTTCGCTCTACTGGCTGCCCTTTAGATGAGGTGAGTTGTTGGAAATTTGTTTGTTTTTTTTTATTGATTTGAAATCGAATGGAATAGTGAATTCTCAATTAGGCACACCTAGGTGTAGGTTGCTTAATAATTATGGTATTTTGTGAATTAAAAGCATTAACGGCCCATATAGGGCCTGGCCTACTCGTAAAACCTAGCATCTTCAACCACTTTCTTTGCGAAGTGGAAGGGACCTACAATTTTAAGCCGAATCCGAACGGCAAATTTGAGAAGCTTCTCATGACAATTGATACTCTTGGATGTTTGTCAGACGTTCGCAAGAGGTGGGGCAGTGGAAAAAAAACTCAAGATGTTATTTGGCTCCGGAATTGAACCGGGGACCTTTCGATTAGTAGGCAGACACACTAACCATAGAGCCACTGCGCCCGACAAATTTTGTGAATTACTTTCTGTAATTTCAAAGGGTAAACCATGTCCTAATAGGTTATGCAGTTGTTGCAAAATCGATAGTTCTATCATTTTCTCAGCCCCAGCGTCTTTCAAGTCAAGTCAATCACAGTCGAATCCAGAGTACCGGATATGGCTTAAAGAAGACGAAACAGCTGATCCCATATTATTTTAATGTCCAGCCCACAATGAAACTAGAAGGAAACTATTCTTAAGGGAACAACAGAGTTCCGAAGATATAAAGAAGCCCTCTGCTGGTAGCATGATTTGCTTTACACGGATTCTAAGAGCCTTTATATTTTCTGAACCTTGCGGCGCAAAAGATCTTATACGTGGAAGTGTCCTTTTCTTCGCCCTGGCTAGCCTGAAGCTATAAAAAAGAACATTTTCTCAAAGCTAATTGCGTATTCCAACTTAGAACTTTGATACCGACGCCTGACACTGGGATTTATGAAGAATAGTGGTATTTCAGTAGGTGCGTTTGAGAATGCTTAACTTACACTTATAAAGGATGTTCAAATTTGAGGTATCATTTTAACTTATGAGTGAAAGACATAAATTTTGTGAAATTTTTAACTGTATAGTTCACTTCACAACTTAATATACTAGCAGGCCACAAAAATCTGTTTTTAAATCATTAAAATTGACTTTAAAAAATCTCTTACTTACCTCTTGTACAAAATAACAACGGAGAGGAGAAAAACACAAAAGTACACCTACCTTTTTTGGGCGCCTGACTACGAGTGTCAAACTTTGATCGGGTTCATATATTCAACAATGGATGCATTCATCTTCATAACTGTTGCTTACTTCAAAATGTATCCCGTCTAAATCGGCTTTGACGAATGTGCCCCGATAATGAATGTGCCCCAGTGTAATATATTTATTTTTATTGGAAATTAATGTACATTGGTTCTGGTTAATAATGGAAAAGAATATCTTTCAAGTAACCTCTGCTAGCTCAGCAGACTGTCAACCTTTTACCAACATTTTGAATCACTTTTTTCCATAGATATGGTTCAATAATAATTGCCCGATGATGTTGTCTTTGCTGTGTTGAACAGATTGAGGATTATCGGCATAAACTTTACTCTTCAAGAAATCCCATAAGAAAAAATCCAGTGGTGTTAAATCGCATGATCTTGGTGGCCAATTCACGTCTTCTTCGGAAAATTATGCAATTGTTAAACTTTAAACTTCCCTTTCAAAAGATCGATTGAGTTCGTTTCTGTTTGGCATGTTGTACCATCCGGTTGAAACCACATATTCTGCACATCAATATTTCCAATTGACAATAAACAAAAAGTTTGTAATCATCGCTTGATATCGATCTCCATCCACAGTAACCGCATTTCCATTTTCATCGCCGAAGAAAAATGGACCAATTACGCCACCACACCAAAATCCACACCATACACTAACTTTTTTTGATTTCATTGTCCTTTCAAACAATCCTTTTCTATTTTCTTAAGCCCAAATGCGACAGTTTTGTTTATTGACCTAACCGCCAATTTCAAAATGAAGCTCATCGGTGAAGATAATTTGCTTGAAAAAATTGTCATTTTGTTGTTGCTTCCCTATGTCCCAATTAACGAATTGCCGACGCACTGCGTGGTCAGTTGTCTTTAATTCTTTTATAAACCGTATTTTGTTAGCCTTTACAAGCAGATCTTTGTACAAAATGTTAAACACAGTTTTTAGTTTGAGGTTTAATTGCTGTGAACGACAACGAATTGACGTCCTTGGCTCTTCAGCAACACTTCCGCTAACAGCCGCAATATTTCAACTCGAACGACCACTACGATGATAGGCCTTACTTCTCGGATCTTAAACCGAACCAGTTTCTTCAAATTTATGAACGATACGTTTAGTAGCACGGTTTGACGGAACATTTTCTTTACCGTATTTTGAAAGAAATTTTCTTTGAACTTCTGAAAAACGTTCACCATATTTAAAATAAGTTTCAATAATAAAAACACGTTGCTCAATAGTGTACCGATCCATTTTAGCTAACGGGAAGGTATTTAATTCATACCTGAAAAAACTTTGTTGTAATCTAATAGCTGGAAAAACAGAGGCGGCCAATTTAAAATGATAAGTCAAATTTGAACACCCTTTATTTGCCACAGTCCTATATTACTTGCTTACAATGAAAAAAAAAGCAATGGCAAAATGCAAACATCTTCTAAATATGACATCAGTTTGCATTGGCCTTACAAACTGAAAAAATAATATCGGCTTTGTTTCAATTTTTGTATTTTTTGGTCATTTGCATTGATTTTGTCTGATTCTCTAATTTCATCTCTTCTTGCTCTTAAAATTGTGGAACTGTTTACAACTAATGGCCAACACAAAGTAGAGTACATCCCTGCAGTTATTTCCTCGTAACGAATTTTGATATGCATAACAATGCTGTAGGTCCTCGTCCGAGCGAAACCATTCCAGATATTTCCTATATTATATTTCCGACCCAAGGGTCAGCATTGCCATAGGTCTGTTTCCTTACAGAAAAAAACGTTTTCTGCTCAATTAAAAAACAAATATACATATTTGATTCTGCTAACCAACCACTCTATGTAGCTCCCACCTGATATCACATTCTTTACTCGTGACACATGGCAGCCCCAGCCCTTATTTTACGCATATATCTCCATCTTAGGCAAAAAGTAATCTCCATCTAAATAATCATTTTTTGCTTGATATGACTGATTATTGCCCATACAACACCGCTTGGCAAATGTATAAATTAAATCCTTTTCTGTAACACGACTGAGGAAGAATCAAATTTGAACACCTCATTTCCGGCTCCATCTCGCGGATTAAAATCGCTCATCGCATCAAAAATTAAAGCGAATAATTGTTACTCCTTAAGGAATCTTTGTTTGGTAAAAGAAATATGTTCATACGAGCAAACACACCCATTTTTACATGCGTTTCTCTATGCTTACGAGCGCACAAAGGGTTCGGAATCGCTTTGCTCACAAGCGATAGTAATAATCCGTTCGCTTAAACCCTTTTTTGTTGTTCAGTTTGCAAATAAATTCACACGTACTCGTGCTTGTCTCTCTGTCGAAAAACGGCTACGATATGATTATAAGTACGCCCTGGTTAAGTAAATTAATTCACTCCTACCCAACAACAAAACACCTGAGTGCGGGGATAAGTAGATACAAGGACCTTCGAATGGTGGAGGTTGGATTTTAACGTCACCCCTTTCAGTCAACACTCGCAACAGTTACTGGATGGCATTAGATAGAAATATAGATACTTACATTCATGCAGATACATATGTATCTTTGCGAACCAGAACCGAAGCGAACTATGCTTATCCTGATCCGATTAAGAATAAGAAAATGGTTCCCCTGCTACATTTCGGCACAAAGGTGCTGTCTTGTCTTTTGTGTCTGCCTTTCAACTCGTATGCATAGGTGCGGTGGAGTATTTGTATCTGAAAAGTGGAAAACTCTATCCGAAAGTAGATTTAACGTTTTTGACTATCAACGTACCTTTCGGGGATACCTTTACTCGTACAAGTACTATCTGCGATAGTTTCCTCGAATGAAAACGCAATATTTTGATCCTTTGCTAAAGGATTACCTATCGTGCCTGCCTGGAATGACATTATTAGAAGGATTTCGAAACACTAAAAAGCGTAGTTAGTGGGTTCCGCTAAGGTGGGGGTGTTTCATCAAAAATTCATGGTATTTTCCGAAATCCTTTTATGGTCTTAAAATCGACATCAGTCTTTATATGGGTAGGAAATCTATCGTTGTCGATGTCATATGCGCCCAGAAGAAGAAGAAGAATAGTAGAACTTAAGCCGAATTATAATTTTAATAAGATGCGTTAAATTGGTAAAGTTTAAAAGGTGAATACGAAATTTAGGGCCGTGGAGAGTTGGTGGGTGTGTGGAGTAGAGAATTTCTCTTTGTAAAGTGATTGACGCGGCTAATAGTGGCAAAGCTGGTGGGGGGGAATAATTTTGTAAAAAGGAATATAAGAGTAAGTTTGATTTAAAATCATAGTCAAATAACAGAGGAAAAGAAGTTGTTAAACTACCATAAGGGCGAAGGATGAATGGCATTCAATTAATACTATACATACATAGTTTGCAGTCTCCTTCCAGACGAATGGAATACACCATTTTACTTCGTACATTTTTCGATTCTCAGTAGACGTTGCTCGATTTTGTTTAAAAAGCATTTTGTCTGTGGAGTCCAACCATGCGTGGAAGTCGTCAACGACACTTGCCATCCTCTGAACTCTCCAATAAAGCATTTGGAACGCTTTTATTGATTTCACGCCCGATTTACGCATCGCGATTCCCTGAATTTCCCTTTTCACGTTGCTTTTCAATTTTATTAGCTCCCATTTTATAAATCCCACAACCACTAGCGCTACTATCCCCTTCCCTGATCCCCTACTGCCACCCCGAGTTAAACTAACCCAGTAATCAATTGATACACCATTGACAGAATGTCGCTATGCGCTATCCAACGTACGAGAATATACTTCTATTTCTAGCTTATCTTCATGATAAATCTGACTCAGTTTGTTATGAGGGTAAAACCAAAACTAGTGTCATCGTTTCAATTCAACAGGAAGGACTCCCTACCGACCCTACAATTCTCCGTGATATTTACATCAAGTTTCACAAGGCTCTTAACACATCCCCCCAAAAAGTAGCGGAAGACCTTGCTGCTTTTAGAAATTTTCATCACTCTTAAAGGACTTCACACCTCCAACGAAGCCGAGTTGACCACAGCAAATTTTTTCGTCCCTAACCGGCCAACAATGCCTGATCCTTCTTATCCACCATCCCCAAACAATGTTCCTCTTACATTTATTACCAAAACGTAAGCGGATTGCGCTCTAAATCCAGCGCCGTCTACCTAACCTAATACCCGACATAAAAAACCAAGAGTTATTCCCCCCTTTCTTCAATATCTTTCGAGATGACGAACGCACTAACGCTATAGATGACTCTCCTTGTCTAGCCATCCACGATAGCCTTGATGCATCTCCCCTTGTTACTTCCTCCTCCTCAAAACTAGACTTTGTTTCAATAAAAATATCATTCCCCCGTAAGTCTCTGTATATTATTTGTTTTTATATTTTACCTGCCCAACCTATTGAATCCTACCAACTTGCAATTGATGCGATTGACCAAATAATTGACTCATCTGACTCCCTAGACGACATCCCCATCTTCGGCAACTTTAATCTTCCTCATCTGCACTGGACCCCATCAGACGATGAATCCTTTCTCATCGTCTCAAATGCCAAGTTAGTGGAGTCACAAACTGCATGGGTAGGCAATTAGAGCTGATTTTCACAACTGATCCTATTAACTCCTCGGTCTCGCCTTGTCCCTTATCGCTCTCTACTATTGATAACCCGTCTCCTTCTTTCGTTTTTCAACGGCTCTCCACTTCAGCCCACATCTACCGCAGCTCTCTCCTCTTATGATTTTCACAAGGCTAACTTCCGAAAATTAATTCCTATCTCAGCAAGTGCTCTTTCGACTACGCCAATCTTTCATAAATTGATGCTCTGTCCATGTTTTTCAGAGAATTATTTAATTCCATTTCGCACTATGTTCCCATTTCTCGTCATAAAACGTTATCCACATCTCCCCCATGGTATATTCATAGACTTCGTTCCTTGCGAAAGAAGGGACACAAGCTATGGACAGTTTTTCTTCGCACCAACTCTTCTTCGGACTACTCTAACTACTTGGTAGAGAGAGTTTTAAAGCTGGGTGAATTGTGGATAGATACACAATTCACCCAGCTTTAAAACTCTCTCTACCAACGTCAAATAAATAATGCACAAGTCAACTTAATAAATGACCCCAAGTCCTTTTTTCCGATTCGTCAACTACAAACAAAAAAACAGATGGCTACCATCCGTCTCTCTCTTATGAAAACGTATCATGCACGGACCCACATACCATTGCCAACTCATTTGCCGCATTTTTCAAGCAATCTTTCTCTGACAACTTATTTGTACCGGACTCCACGTACTTCAGCTACCTACCTAACTTCTCTATTGGCCCCTTTCTCTCTCAACCTATTGACCATACTCTCATCGAAAATAAGTTACAAAAGCTAAAGGATGAATTCCAGATGGCCTTCTCGCAATTTTTCTCAAGAAGTGTTCTTCCAATTTGTCGGTCCCTCTTTCTTTCCTCTTTCGTCTATCTCTTTCCCAAGGAAAACCGGGTTTATAGTGTTCGCTTCAGATCCGTCCTATCGGCCCCTTTCTTGTCAACCTCTGGTGTTCCGCAAGGCAGTCATTTGGGTCCCCTTCTCTTCATCCTCACTATAAACGACCTTGAAAAGGTCATTAATCACTCCTCCCTTTCTCTATACGCCGACGATACCAACTCCTCTCTCCTTCAACAACACCTTGATCGGTTTTCAACCTGGTGCCAGAAAAATTGCTTAGAGCTTAACATTCCCAAATGCCAATCTAATACCCAATCGCGCTAGCGCAACAAATCCCCTCCCCGTCACTACCTTCTCCACGGTCAACCAATCTCTTTCGTTCAATCTCTCAGTTACCTTGGAATATTGTACGACAGTGAGTTAAATTTTCGTTTACATATTGACGAAATAATTCGTAAAGCCAACGCATCACTTGGCTTTGTTAAACGCTGGTCTAAAGAATTCTGCAACCCCTACGTGACTTAATCCGTCTAAACCACTTTTGTTCGCCCCCTCCTTGAGTACACCAGTTAAGCGTGGTCTCCTTTTCATCAAGTTCACGTGCTCAGAATCGAGAACATCCAACGTCGCTTCCTTCGATTTGCTCTTCGGGGATTGCCTTTTATGCTGCCTCCATACTCAGATCGCTTAAATCTCATTAACTGAACTCCCTTGAGGATCGTAGGGACGCAGCGGACATTCTTTTCATTTATCGCCTTCTCTCAGGCTCCGTCGACTGCGCCTCTCTTAACAACTCTATTTTCTTTAACACTAATCCTCATAATTTACGCTGCCCTCGTCTCTTTTACCTTCCAAACCATCGAACCTCATATGGCTCCAACGAACCAATCTCCCGTATGCTGCAGAGGTTAACTCAAATCTTTCCGTCTTTGATTTCAACCGTAAGACTGCCCACCTTAAAATCGATCTCCTTCACCATTCCCCTAATCCTTAAGATTTAGTTTTAAGCCTTCTTATTTTTAAAGTTTTAGTTTTTAAGTTATTCATTAGATGTTAGTTTTAGCTTATAGTAAGCCAAATAAATGAGGGCTTTCTCTGCCCTCACCAAATTAAATTAAAAAATTAAAATTTAATTTTAATACTATGTACTATGTCCTATACATATTATCTAGCTAATTTATTGCATTTAAAAACTTTCTTCTATAGTGGCTAAAATTTGAAGGTCACTTACGAACACAATAAAATCAGATGTACAATGCTGCCTTTTGGTACCTACCCCGATTTCCAAATATATTTACATAGGTTTATGAAACCACCTTTTAACACATTTCTACATACTTTGCGCTCTTGTTTAGAAAAGTCAGGCATCTACATTTGCTAATCTAGGTGTTCCTTGACCGTATCTTACCTTTCCAGAGCAACGCAAATGCGTATGGCCTGCACTCCATCGGAATGCATTTTTTCTCACTCTAGATTCTCTTCCGAAGATTGCGATATTGTTGCAGTTTAATAAATCATTCCTATTTGGAAGAGCTAAAATACGATGTGCTCTATGAAGGTAAATTGTTCGAGAATACCCCCATCATCGCAGACGCATGTAACTTCAACATTTTCCTATGTACACTTCGCTTCAACTGAATAAGCAGCAACATTTTCTAAGCCAAGTTGTCCATTTTTTCAAAACCTTGTGCCGTAATATATCATTTGATGATGCTAACTGTTTGCTTATGATGTTGAGAAAATAAGTCGAAAAGAATAATTCAAAAAGTACCGCTATTTTTTTCCTGGTTCCCTTGCAAAGCATTCAATATGGAAAAATGCAGTTTTATTTTGCGTCAACTGAATAGACACAAATATTGAAATTGGAAATAAAAGTTATTGGGATTAAATGAAACAAGTTTTTCTTAATTTTTTGTACTGCTGCCTTTATTCGTAATAGTTTCGTAAATTCGATCCGGCATGGAATCGAATCGTACAGCCTCTTTATGTAGTATAGCGAAATTTCCCTACAGGCCAATAATGGCTGCAATAATGGGCTCTCTGTCCTCAAACTGACGGCCAGACTCATAAACTTTTCCTACCAACCATCCCCAAACGTTTTCTATAAGGTTCAGGTCCGGTGAGTACGGCGGCCATTGAAGCAATCCCACATTCTGCTCCTGTATCCAATTTTTTACTATGCGCGCCGTGTAGATGGGGCGTTGTCCTGCTGAAAAGTTCAGTTTATGTGCCCAAAAATGCCTGAAAATTTAGGGAAATTTCTTTTCAAATTTCCTTTATAACTTAATGCAGTCATTTTTGAGGTTTGGAACTCAAGCTCAACTGTGCCATAGTAGCTAAATGCTCAACATACCATAACACCACCTTCTCGACTATAATGCCGCGCTAAAAATCGTTCTTCTGTCCTCACATCGTAGAAGTAACAATTAAACCCATCAGGGCCATCAAAATTAAACTTTTTCTCATCCGAAAAAAACTACGTGACAGAATTCATTTTTCCAACTTATATGGAGTCTAGAGAATTCTAAGCGCATACATTTCTGTTTCTCGTTAACCCTCTAGCAGGCCCGACCGCCGTTTGGCGGGCCCTGCCTTGATCCCGTTATTACAATATGTTATATTTGTTGTAATTTTTCTGTTCTCTACTGACTTTCGCCGGTTTCAAATCTACACACTGATGTAAGTTTCATGATTATCGACGGGTTCATTTGGAGTTACGGGCCATTGTAAGTTAAAAATTCACAAAAAAGTGATCGAAAAATTATTTGCCTGGAAGTGAAAAGTTTTCTGGTTTTAAAAGGATATTTTTATTCATGTTTTTGGTTTTTTCGTCTCCGGTTGTGTTTAAATGTTTATTTAATAAAAGAAACTTTTAGTTGCTTCTTCAGAACAAACAAATTATTGGTATGTACAATATCAATTATACTTCATAAAAGTCAAAGTTATTTATGTAGAAAATAATAATAAATGTAGATAAATGGCCTTAGAGAGCACACCGCCAAAAGGCGGGCAATCCGTGTAAGGTGAAGTTTTATGGACATATGTACATCGATTTTTCGATTTTGTTTGTCGAATAACCATTTTAATTACTTTGATTTACGATCATATATCGAGCTTTATTTATTTTGTATTTGTATTGTATTATTTGTACTTATTATTATAACTTTTCTTTATTTCTTTCTAATAAAAAAATAAATCCGAAATAAAATCATAATTTGTTTACCCAACAAAAACAACTGTGTTCCTGGCTGCCTATTTTATCACATACAACTCAAACAAATAATCAGATTTTGTTTTTAGATTCATTTTCGTGTTCAACATATCAGTATTAATCCAACATAATTTTTTAATTGAAAAAAAAAAATTGGCCCGCTAGAGGGTTAAGTGGTTAAGTAGTTTCTTTTGAATTTTCATCCGTTTTAGATGTTTGGCACTATTGATAACCCTTCGCACTGTTGAAACGCTTGCAGTAATACCGGCTTTCTGCTTTATTTTTGCCGCAGAGTCGCAGGAATTGGAAGAACATCTTAAAATTGCTCTTCGATCAACTGCTGTTGTTGCCATTTTTTGACCTCCATTCATGTTTTTTTCGTACGAATCATTGCTTCTTAAATAAGAATATACCACACTAAAACTTCGTCCAATTTTGTCAGCTATAGAACGCCCGGTTAGTCCTTGTTCTTTTAGTAAATCGATTTTAGCTCTTTCAACACTATTTAGAGATTTTGATCTACCTATTTTTCTTTGAAATACAATTAATCAAATAAAATTCACTTAAAGCACTTCAACTGTTGATCTAATGTGTCAGTCTCCACAGAATACTTATAAGCAGTGAAAATAATAACCTTGTGTCTATTCAGTTGGCGCAAAATAAAACTGCATTTTTCAATATTGAATGTTTTGCAAGGGAAGCAGGGGAAAAATAGCGGTACTTTTTGAATTATTCTTTCCGATTTATAAACAGTTAGCATCATGAAATGATATATTACGGCACATGGTTTTGAAAAAATGGACAACGTAGCCTAGCAAATGTTTGTGATTATTCAGTTGAAGCGAAGTATATGTATTTTTCCAAAATTCTAAGAACCCCCTTATCGTTGCAGGTTAATTAGATGCTCGTAACCTTTCCAGGAATAACTAAAAAATGCATTTGTAGTTTCAGGATCCGTTTTTGGACACCATCCTTGCCGCAGTGGCGCAGAGGTTAATGTGTAAGACTACTAATCTTAGGGTCTGAGGTTCAAATCAATACAAAGTAACATCTTAAAGTTTTCTTCCACTGCAACACCTCTTGCGAACGTCTGACAAAAATCAACAGTATTAATTGTCATGAGGAGCTTCTCAAACTTGCAGAAAGGGTTTTGAGCCCTTTATGGCCCTTTATGGGCCGCTAATGCATAATATATATTTTGACTTATTTTTTATCCGCACTAATCACAGAGTTCCTATACCTTCGTAAGTTAATTTGATGACGAAGAATATCCGTATATTGTAAATACGTCTCTTGTTTCTGTACTCGCAACCTCCTCTTAGCACTTTCTTTTGCAGCTTTCATCATGGGTTCCATTTGATGAACTAAGCTAAATGACCACAGATTCACCAGCTGAACCTAATACCAAATCCCATGTTATTTTACCCCGTTAACAACTCCGCTTAGCAATTAAATTTTTTTCTCTGTCTCTCTTTCTTTCAGGTCACCCTATCGCAAATCTGCCGCAGCTCATACCAAAGTGCATTCGGTTTCACGGGAGAAATTTCCGACGATTTGCGTCGCAAATTCGACCAGTGGTGGAGCAATCAACTTTCACCACAATCGCCAATAGCGCCGAAAATCCTCCCCTTTATAGCGGCAGGTGCCCCTCAGCCAAGTGACATGGAATTTAGTACCGTGGGTCAAGTGGCAGCAGCAGCCGCTGTCGCTGCAGCTGCACACAGTCTGCACAGTAGTCGTGAGACACTCCTGGATAATCACCATCCACCACCACCGCCGCCGCATCATCACCATCATCATCATCCAAATATGATGGTACATCCGGCGATGCATTCGATACATCATCATGCATCGTATCCTACCAATCAAAAGACCCGCATGCGAACAAGTTTCGATCCTGAAATGGAGTTACCAAAATTGCAAAAATGGTTTCAAGAGAATCCCCATCCCTCGAGGCAGCAGATTCAGACGTATGTGATGCAATTGAACTCGCTGGAGTCACGACGTGGGCGAAAGCCGCTGGACGTCAATAATGTCGTCTATTGGTTTAAGAATGCACGTGCGGCACAAAAACGCGCCGAAATGCGTGGCGGTCAAATGCCTGCTGGAGGCATTGGTGGTGCTGGCGGGCTTGTGGGTGCTGGCAACCCGGCAAACGGATATCTAAGTCATCATGCGCAGCAGTTGATGTCACATGATTACTTAAAGAGTCCGATGAGCTTGAAATCGGATGATATTGATACGATGTCACAGCACTCGGACGATATGGACGATGATCAGAGTCGTCCTTTGTCACCGCAGTTGCCATTGTCATTAACGATGCATGAGCGCAACCGATCACCAGAGGATGGCACCTCATCAATTGGGAAGGATGATGCCAGTAACAATCACAATGGTAGTGCAGCTGAACGTAATATTAACTCGACTGCAGGCGGTAACCATGACGATTTGCCAAATGGAGAAATTGGCAATACTGCTGGTGATCGTCATTCCGATGTTGAGACTCACTCGCAGCACGGCGAGGCGAATAATAACAACAACAGCAGCAATAACAACAATAACAGTTCAAGCAATCGAAGCGTCGATGAACGCTGTGAATCACCAAAAAACTCACCAAAATCCGAAGACCTAGATATGGACGACGATAATGATACAAGTCAAATGGATGATTTCAGAACTCCATCCCCAGATCCGCGCAAAGACCTGTCTTTTCCAATGGTGCCAAATTCTATGTTCTCCCAGTCGTTTATGTACATGAGTCACTACATGCCGGGTTTCGGACAACCTGGCCATCCACATCATGCGGGTGGTGGGATACCCCCAGTACCAATGGGAGGCGGTGGACTAAATCTATCAAACCTTTCCAATGAAGAACGCAGGAAAAGAAATCGCACTTTCATCGATCCAGTAACAGAAGTTCCGAAGCTGGAGCAATGGTTTTCAATGAACACACATCCGTCACATAATTTGATACTGAAGTATACCGAGGACTTAAACACAATGCCTTATAGGTGAGTTAAAAATTGTACTTAATTTTCAGATCCTGCTTAGTGTGAAATTGGAATAAATATTTGTCTGATGGAAAATTGTTGTGGGTTTCAGTTTTCAATGTGTGAACAAATATCGGACAGGATTACCGGTACGAGTTTCTGCTTAAAATATCGTTTAATGAAAATTTAATGCGTTCGATCGACCTTCGGTGCAGAAGCTTTATCATGATTTCTACTTAACCTAATTTCTTCGCACTCCAAAATCGTTTAATACTTATTTTCGTTTTCTTTCAGACAAAAGTTTCCCCGCCTCGAAAGCAAGAACGTCCAATTCTGGTTCAAGAATCGTCGTGCCAAGTGTAAACGACTTAAAATGTCACTCTATGACTCAACGCAATGCTCCCAGCTCAGCGGATTGAATAGCTTCGTTCATAAGTACGAGGAGCGTGATTGAAATACGGCAGCATTTGGTAGTTATCACATACCAGCCCATTACGATACATCATTATTTTACCCTAGGATTAGTCGATAGAATGACCACTCAAAGCAAAGTGTTCAAAGTTCACAGCAATGGTGTCATATCATAAAGGGAACGCCAGCCATCGCATAAGCATATCTAACGTGTCGGTGCCATGAAGTCAAATCCAATGAAATAAAATCCAAAACTAAGTTTTGGAACTTATTGCACTTTTGAAAGTGCATTTAAGCTCAAATTCGAATGTGACATGACCTAGTTCACAATTAAAAGTGCAAATCTAAAATGCAATTACATCAACACTAAAATAGTATTTACTTAAACCAGTTGAAGAGATGGACCCACATGGCCCGGGTACTCTATCCAGGTCGTGAGTAGAAAATCAGTACATGTTTTTTTTTTTAATTTCGCGGGCAACAGGTCTTAAAAATCTGTCTTTTTTTTATTTTGTGCGCAGCTCGTCAACCTACCCAACTTAAATTAAACCTGTTGAAGAGATAGCCCCGCAGGTCCCCAACTTAAATTAAACGTGTTGTAGAAATAGCCGCGCAGTTCCCGGGTACTCCTTCCAGATCGTGAGTCGAGGAACTGTCAATAGTTTTTCTGTTAATTTCGCATGCAGTGCGTCACCCGCCGACTTTTATTAAACCAGTTGAAAAGACGGCCACGCAGCGCCAGGGTTATCCTTCCAGATCGTCATTCGAGGAACTATCTATAGTTGTTTTTTGATTTCGCGCACAGTGCTCAAAGACCCAAATTTTATTAAACCATTTAAAGAGATTGCCCCGCAGAGCCCGGATACTCCTTCCTGGTCGTAAGTCAAAGATATGTCCAAAATTTTTTTTTTTTGGCACGCAGTGCGTCGCCTACCCGACTTTGTGAAGTAGTTGAAAAGATGACGCTGCAGGTCCCGGTTACTCTTTCTAGATCGTTAGTCGAAGATCTGTCCACAGTTTTTTTTCAGCAGGTGGCAATGGTGCGATGGTAGTGTATTCAATAAGTGATTGGCACATCGTGCGTTCGAATCCCAACCAGGGCCATGATTTTTATAAATTGAATACACACAACAAAAACAGATCTCCCTAAAGCAATTTAGGCGCCACCTGTGGAGGAAAAATCCCATATCACCAAATTTTTAATATCCTTCTATTCTTTCATGCAGTAAGTAGCACCCAAAAATAGGCAATGAATCATTTGCTGGGAGCTACTTAGAGCAACAAAACAAAATTGCATGCGGTGTGGTTTCCACTATAAGGGTACAGTGTCACTACCGAAAAAAAAAGAAATCCCTTATTATATAAAAAAAAAAACAGTTAATGTTCAATTTACAAGGCAACTGCGAGTTCCCTACTAGTTAACTCTCTTTCACACGCCTAAAGACGGTCATGTGAGTTATTCAATCAATGAGAAAGGCTAAAACAGTAGGGACCTGTTGTTGCCTTGCAAATTGAATGCGCCCAATGCAATCCAAGGACATTGTTGCACTTTGTAATGTGGAATAATGTCAAATTCCAGTTTTAAGTAAATTTTTAACAATTTTAAAAGTGCGCTTAAGTCTTAAACTTAATTTTGAATTTCATTTCATTGGACTTGAATTCATGGTACCTATTATGTAATTCACAGGACATCAAAGAACAGTCCTCTATTGAAACAAAACAAAAAATAAATCAACTAAATATTAAAATATTTTACAACTAAAACAACGCACGTGAATCCTTTTTGCAATTATTACCAATTAGTCAAAATTCTTATAACAAAATTACTTATTATTTTGTTGTCTCTAACTTTAAGTAGGTTCCAAAATCCCAGTTATATAGTTCGTAACTATTTTTTTTTGTGTATTAATTTTTTCATTTCAATGTAAACAATGTTATAGAAACCAAAGATATCAAGATATAATTCTTAGGATTAATAGGAAATTTTCTGAAGAAAACTAAAAACTAAAATACAATAATTTGTCGTAAGTACGCCAATATTTATAGAATTAAATTTAAAGTTAAAATTAAAAACAAGTATTTTATCAATATATTGTTATTTTTAAGCAGATATGAGAAAATAAATCAAAAAAGATGAACGAATTAAATAATAATCATATCTATAGAGCGAAATTTAATAAAAAAAATTAAATTACACTACTTTTTCTCTATCTCTTTTCTCTTAATATTTCCTTTTCTCTCTGCTTATATTATAAGACCGTTAAAATCAAATTTGAACGTAACTGTACATTTCTTGAGCAATATCAATTATATATATAAAAAAATGTGTAAGATTAAAAACTAAATCGCTGCAATTTCTTGTAAATAGTTAGGAACTACAATTATTCTTTTTGTTACCAATGAATAATTTAAAAAAATAAATAATAATGTATATGTATCATTTTAAGTTGTATTTTATTTTTTGCATGCGCCATGAAAAAAAGAGCGAAATTGTTAAACTGAATTCTTTCCACATTTTGGTATTAAATACCGTTAAACACTATGATAGCATTAACTGCATTTTTAAAAGGAAGGAATATTAAAATTAGTATTTCTATTAAATTATTAAGCTACAATAAAAATGTAGGAACGTTTTGAAAAAAAATATTATTCCATTGTAAATTAAATGCATAAAATTAAAACTGAAAAGAAAACATAATTAAAAATAAAAACAATTTTAAATGTCAAACTTTGAATGATTTTTTATTGCACATATTGAAGTCGTGGTTGCTGATTAACATCAGACAAACATAATACATCGCAACGCAGAGGCACGCACGGATGCCTTCGATGAGCTACTGCATTTACTTTCAATGATCAACTTGTCGTTAATACAACTCAACTTTCACATAACCAAACTAATTTTTGTATTATGCCGCCAGGTGACCTTTTTCAAGTGTAATCCGGACAACAGTTGCATACTTTTAGATGTGAACACAAAATGTACCCTTTGACGTGCATATGACATTTCTCTTGTTTTCAAAGAAATATTTTAAGTGTACCTATTGTTTTGCGAATTTTTAAAAACTAAATAAAACAGGATGGAAAGCAGTTTTCTTTTGTTTTTTGATAACAACAATGATGAAAGTGACGACATAATGTTGTGAATGTTGCACATACACAAAAATCTATTCATGTCACCATTCCAATCCATTAGAGCTACCAAATCCAATGTGAGCTACATTAATTTGCATATTGTTTCTACAAGGTGGCGCAAAAATAACCTTCCGATGTTTTTTGGTCACCGACCGATTATTGCTCAAATAAATAGTCACCAATATTCCGCGTTCTGGAGCAGTGTAGCGTAACATTGTTTATTAACGTGTATTTCGCATGTGTTTACTACACAAATGTCAAAACAGAACTGACATTAGGGGCCAATCGCAAAATTTATAGCATTTTCTGATAGGAGGATTACTTTTGCGCCACCTTGTATATAAAGGGTGTTCAAATTTGACGTATCATTTCAAATTGGCCGCCACTTTTCTTACAGCTTTTAGATTACACCGAAGTTTTTCAAGGTATGAAGTAAATACATTCGCGTTACACTATTGAGCAACGTGTTTTTATTATTAAAACTTATTTTAAATATGGTGAAAGTTTTGCAGAAGTTGAAAGAAAATTTTGATCAAAATACGTCAAACAGTGCTATTGTTCATAAATTTGAAGAAACTGGTTCGGTTCTAGATCAGAGAAGTAAAGCCTATCATTGCAGTATTCGTTCGAGTGAAAATATTGCAGCTGTTAGCAGAAGTGTTGTTGGAGAGCCAAGGACGTCAATTAGTTGTCGTTCACAGCAATTAAACGTCAACCCAACAACTTTGTTTAACATTTTGCACAAAGATCTGCATGTAAAGGCTTACAAAATACAGCCATAAAGATTATGGCCATATTGCCATAAAGAAGCAATAACGAAATAACAATTTTTTCAAGCAAATTATCTTCACTGATCATTTTGAAATTTTCGGTTATGTCAATAAACCAAACTGTCGCATATGGGCTGAAGCAAATTCTGGAGGATTGTTTAAAAGGCAAATGAAACCAAAAAAAAGTTACTGTATGGTGTGGTTTTTGGTGTAGTGGCGTAATTGGTCCATTTTTCTTCGAAGATGAAAATGGAAATGCAGTTACTGTGGATGGAGCTCGACATCAAGCGATGATTAGAAACTTTTTGCGGAGCCAATTGGAAGATATTGATGTGCAGTATATGTGGTTTCAACAGGATGGTGCAACATGCCACACAGCAACGAACTCAATCGATCTTTTGAAAGAGAGGGCCACCAAGATCATGCGATTTAACAATACTGGATTTTATCTTATGGGCTTTCTTGAAGAGTAAAGCTTATGCCGATAATCCTCAAACTGTTCAATACCTCAATGACAACATTATCGAGCAAATTAATATCACTTATTGAACCGTCATTATGAGAAAAAGTTATTCAAAATTTTGGTAAAAGTTTGAAGTTTGCCGAGCTAGCAGAGGAGGTTACTTGGACGACATTCTTTTTCATATTATTAACCGGAACCAATGTACATTAATTTCCAATAAAAATAAATACAGATTTCACACAATTTATGCCTTTCATTCCAAATATAAAATGATACGTCAAATTTGAACACCCTTTATTTTTACAAATGTTGGTTTGCAGGTTTATAAGCTATTTCAGATTAAATAAAGAAGCACTATGTGTAAGACATTTTTAATATTACATGCGCTTATCATTTTGTATCAAATGCTAATTTGTTAAAATGTTTCTTGGCCACTCTGTGATCTTGTTTGCTAATATTCAAATATATAATAAATTATGTATGTACACATATACATATACATATACATATACATTGTTGTAATATCATTCGATTGAACCACAGTTTTTTATATAAACTACCGACCTTGCTGTTTGTAAACCGTAAGCTCTTTTATGTATGGCACTTATGTACCTATGGTCTGCTTGTTACCTATTTGGATTGGGCGAAAGTGAGTTAGTCTGAATAAAGCTATTGTGTAAACAAGACGTGTTTGAATCGGTTTATGGTTTTTTTATGTCGCTCAAATCATCTTGAAAGTTACATTACATATGTTATGTTTTAAACGAAATTCAATACTTCTTGAAGTTGCCTGGGTGTTCCACTGCCACACCATAAATTCTAAAACTTGCAGTGACTTTCCGTTTTTTTCGCTGAAAGAAGTTACCAGAAGTGCTCTGGGAATGACTTCAATCAACGAACGGTGTCCAATTTTATGACAGAAGTCTTACAAATACTGGAAAACCATGTATGTGTCAAATGGATACAGTGACAACAATTGGAAGAATTTTTGTTCAGAAAACTGGGTTTTCAAGAATAATAGGCTGCGTAGATCAAGCATTGAAAACATTCTTTCGAAATGCTGAGCGTTACTTTTTAACAGGAAAAAAAAAATGTTTGTTACCAATATTATTATTGTATTATTTTATTACATTATCACTATTATTATTGTGCAAATTTATCTGCCCTACCAAGCGCACACAACACCAACCGCGAATAACCCGAGACGACTACTAAAAAGCAGTTGTTTGTTTTTCACGGTTCTAAAGGACCCAATCATAGAATTCGTCAATCATTCAAAGCCGTTGATTCAACGGAGAGAAATATAGAATACACGTATTCCTATGGAAGGTGGCCCATAACTAACGGTTAACGGATCCATGAACTTCTATCTAATGATAAATTAGCCCTACTTTCTACTTTTCTGTCAGTTGAAAGATGCACACATATAAAAATTGTATGCACCTCACATTCTAGAACTGAGGTTCACATTTCGCATATAACAACATTGAGAGAGGCAGATGGATGGAACGCAATATTGGAAAATAAGAGAAAACATTGAAAAATGAGATAAAACTGTCATTGCCGATTGAAAGACAGTTCAGGATCAGGATACCACAGCGAAACTGCAGCTCGACCGCTAATTGGTTGAAATGGCCTTAAATTGTAGACATACTGTTTTTGACACTCGACTAGCAGTGATATTATGGAAAAATCTTACTTGGGAATTTCAGCTCCAAAATTAAGCCATAGGGAAATAACACAATATTCGAAGAAATCGACTTCTAAAACCATAAACTTGTATTACAAGTAGCATCGTTTAGTGGTTTTAGGTTGGGCAAAGGCATATTAAATATAACCAATGTTTTCGGCTGACAAAGTTGGCGACGGATTCTATAGGACGGATCCTTCCATCAACTACTTTAAAGTCGATGGATGCGTCAAAGCAAAGGATGCAAGGGATTCTATAGATTGGGTCCTTAAAAACCAATACTCAGCTGACTTGTCTACCACAATACAAGAAAAAATACACACACAACTCCTAGATAACCGCCGCCATCTTGGTTGTCTGTTGATGGACAACTTTTTTCTTAAGGTTGTGTCTGGTCACTATAGTTATGAGTGGCGCTATGACAACGAGGAGTTCCAGAAACCTACGTTAAGATAATTATGGATGTGTGATGAAGTAAGGAAAAAGAAAAGAGCGAGAGGGTTTGCTGGTGTCCGCGAGAAGGTCCCAATTAAAGTCCATGTACACCAACGAAGCGTCTTAAGCCCTTTTTATTCATTACAGTCCTCGATTATCTTTAAGGAAAGTGACTTACTCCAAAACTCCTTAAAGAACCGTGTGGCAATACGAGGAAGTCAATTGGGAAAAACTAAACGGTTTCTTTAAGAGTTTTAACTGTTCCACAGAGACGTGGATGCTGCTGCTGATATGGTCACAAACATAATTCACCTGGGCATGTAGTCTTGCATCCCTAACAGGACAAAAAGTATCAAACTCAAAGTAAACGCGTGGCTCGATCTGCAAAGAGGCTATCAGGTTAAAAGAGGTAAGCTTTCGGTCATTCAAAGCCAACCCATCTGAGGAAAGGCGAAACAAGTTTAAACGAGCCAGAAAGGACTGCAATGCCACATTAATCGTGTCAAATTCTCCTATGATCAAAAGTTGAGGCAAAAAATACTACAAAATCGCACTGGTATTAAAAACTTTTAGTCATTTGTTAAAAACATCAAGAATTCGGCCTCATCATCTATATACCGACACTCATTTACAACGACATTCCAGCTGTCAGTTCTATAGATAAGGCCAATCTGTTTGCTGCTCACTTTGCAGTCAGCTCAACGCTCCCAGATTGTAATTTGTCTCTTCCGCACTCATACAGTGGCTAGAGTACTTCAAGATCTTGACGTTCACAAATCCGCTCGTCCAGATGGTATTCCCCTATCGTTCTGAAGAGGTGTTCTTCCTCGCTGGAAAAAACTTTGCGCAAGCTTTTCTATCTATCCTTTTCTTCAGGACACTTCCCGACAAAATGGAAAACAGCATTTGTTTATTCTGTCCCCAAAAAATTAGGCATTATTATTAGAGGGCCTAAAACCTAGCTTCTCCAACCACTTTCTTTGCGAAGTAGATGGGACCTACAATTTTACGCCGAATCCGAACGGTAAATTTGAGAAGCTTCTCATGACAATTAATACTCTTGGATGTTTGTCAGACGTTCGCAAGAGGTGGGAGAGTGGAAAAAAAACTCAAGATGTTACGTCCGACACACTAACAATTGATCTCCCTCCTCCTACCGACCAATTGCAATAACTTCCCCTCTTTCCATGGTGATGGAAACGCTGATAAACCGTCAGCTTATGAAATATCTTGAATAGCGAAAACTTCTTAACGACAGGCAGTACGGTTTCTGCAGCAACAGGTCCAGTGGTGATTTGATGCCTTATCTAACCGAAAAGTGGAACCAATCTCTTCACCAAGGTGGTAAAAGTAAAAATGTTGTGCTTGATATCTCAAAGGCATTTGACAGAGTTTGGCACCAATCTATCTTGTGAAAAATGCGTGCATTTGGAATCGATGATACCTATCTTCAATGGATTAAAAATTACCTTTCGGACCGTTGAATTCAAGTTGTTTTGGACGGTTTTAAGCCTGCAACTCACCAAATAAATGCTGGTGTTCCCCAATGTTGTCACCGTCTCTATTACCTCTAATCTAATTCACTCCTTTGCCGATGAAAGAGCCCGCAGCTTCTCATATTTCTTTTCTTGGTTCACGCCCTTCATCTAAGGGTGCGGAACTGAACGGCAGCGTATGTTAAGCTCATTGAATTCCGATCTCGACAGCATAACTCAGTGGTGTGTAACTAATAGAGTGGAATGTAATGCTTCCAAAACGCAATGCTGTCTTCTGTCATTAAAGCAAAACCCTAACACCATGCCATTGACCATGAATGACACTTGAATCGTTGAAACCGAAAGGCTTCCCATTCTCGGTATGTGTGTTACTGACAACTTTCGTTGGAATGACCACATATTCTATGTCGCCAAGAACGCTGCGAAATGCCCAGGCTTCCTTAAGCGCTGCAAGAAATATTTTACTCCCTCTGATCTGGCTACTATTTATAAGGCGTTTATCCGCCCAAAACTTGAGTACAATGCGCATATCTGGTCTGGTCCACCAAATACTTATTTGGAGCTACTTGAAAGGATCCAAAAACGCGCGATAAAACTCATTACTGACTGTAACATCGCGAGATCGCTTGACTCTCTTAGTCATCGTCGCAATGTCTCTTGTCTCTCGTTATTTTATCGTCATTTCCACCATAAGTGGAAATACCCGATGTGCAAGGAATGCAGTTTACCCTTAAGCCTGTATTCGGACGTACAGTGAAAACAAGTAATCTTTCCTTAGCCGTACAACCCGAATGTGGAATGCTCTTCCCCGCTGCATTTTTCCTACACATTCAATCAAAGCGCATATGATATGATTCAATTGACACCGTATTCGGAATTGAGTTGTTATTCTATAGTTCCTATGATGACTGCCAGACAAAAAGCACTCATCCTTAGCGGAGGAAACTTTTTTTCAACAAATATTGAAAACAAATCAGCAAACTCCACCCTTTTTTTGAAAATATGAGAGATTTGAATTCTTCAAAACATTTTTTTGAAAGGATGCAAAATCTATTACAAACATATTTGTTCTTCCTTAACTAAACTTATTTAAGATTATTTTTTTTAAGACTCACTTATTCGTCTCAACTTTTATTACCAACCATAATCTCTTTCATACCAAATGCCCTTAAGAGAATAGTTGGAGCCAACCACCACACCAGCCGGCGCATCAATGAGTTATGCGAGTAATTTAAAAATATCCATTTCTTATATACAATTTGTAGGCGGAATTTAGGTGAAATTCAATGTTCCCCGTCAATTTAAAATGTTTAAGGGACTTGATTTTTTGAGTATATCGGAGAACAAACTTATTGTTTCCCCTCTATTCTACGGGCAAATTGTTTGCGACAAATCGGGTGCAGGCAAACGGTTTGCGGGTTCGGTTGTGCGCAAATAATATACGGGTAAACGGACCAAACCCGAATTATCTCATCTAAGGTATCTGACATCCTGACTGTCATCCGCTGCGCGACCTTTTTCCGAGCAGCTCATTTAAGACTTCTGAGACTCATCAGCCAGGCTTTCCGACAGAGCGTTATAGTGTTGCTATTTTCTTCTTGTTCAACACTCGCGCTTACAAGTTTAGGAATCATGTAGGGATAGACATGCCCAGTACCTCAGTTGCGGATTTACCAGCAGGCTAAGCAGGCTTGAGCCTAGGGCGGCCGATTATAGGGGCGGCAAATTTGAAAACCGATTTTTTTTAGCCGTCTTACAGAAATCGAAAAGATTTCTGTAAGACGGTTTTCTGATGTGTAGATATCACTCCAGAAGTCCACAAGACACCTTTCCGATGACTGTTCCCTCTTCTCTTTCATTTTACATTCAACGGTACCGCAAACTTCTACATTCTAATCGAAAAGATTTCTGTAAGACGGTTTTCTGATGTGTAGATATCAGTCCAGAAGTCCACAAGACACCTTTCCGATGACTTTTCCCTCTTCTCTTTCATTGTACATTCAACGGTACTGCAAACTTCTACATTCTAATACACCCAGTTCACGGCCCAAACCAGAAATCGGGCGTTGCCCACACTTTCTATGAGTGAAATGAGAGCGAAATTGCGGAAAATATATTTCACGCTCTTCCCACTCCCAAACGTATACTCATACAAGTCCGACTACTGGTTGGGGGCTGTAAACTGAGTGGATTGTATACGTATTGGTAATTGCGGTATTGGTGTGGTAGATCTGAATTTTTTGTAGATCAACGAGAAAATTTCAAGTATTTTGAAGAAAAGGCGATGGAATTAAGCGTGACGAAGCAGTACACAATAGACATGGGAAAAAGACAACCGAAAAGAAAAAAAAAAATATGATGAAACGCCCGATGAAGAAATGAAAATGACCGCGAGTGATACTTTCAGAGTTAACATATTCTCGTCATAATAGATAGACTCGTACCTGAATTAGAAAAAAGACAGAAGGACTACAACAAGTTACACGAAAAGTTTTCATTTTTGACCAAAATGAGTGAATTGTCATCATCATCATCAACCCTTACAAAAAAAGCTCTCGCCTTGGAAGAAATATATTCTAAAGATTTAGAGACTGACTTAGTTCAAGAATGCATTCATTTTCAAAGCCACATTTTTTCGGAAAGTATTTCGGTAAAACCAAATTCTGAATCATTGGAAAGTCTATCTTCGTTTCTGCGAAAACAGAATTTGCAGAACGTTTATCCTTACTTGGACATAGCTCTTCGTATGGCATTATGTACAGCAGCGACAAATTGTTCGGGTGTCTAAAAAGGGTAAAAAATTATCTGAGGCCGACCTTATGTAAGTCAAGCAAAATTAAACGCTTTGGCTCTTTTGTGTATAGAGTCAGAATTAATTCTGTGCCTAAAAGGTAAAACATCTTAAGTCGACTTAAGTTGTTTTAGCTGTTTAAGGTTATTTGAATTGTGTTCTCCTTACTCTATTTCTTAAGCCACACCAGGTGAAAAAATTTCACATAATGAGGAAGTTATAACTGTTTGTAAAATAGCTTAAGTCATCCACTGTAGTGCCTGCATAAGGTAAAACAGCTTATGTTTATTATTTGAATAGCCAAAGTAGCTTAAGTACCAATATTTCCCTTCATTTGAAAAATAGTGTAAACAAAATTGTAGTAAAACATCTTATGTCTGCATTATTTCCCTGATTTACCTTACAGCAAAAAAACTTATTTGCACCTAAGATTTTTTACCGCGAGAAAAGTGACGACTTCGTTATTCTTAGGTCGACTTAAGTTGATTTACCGAATTACAATTTCAGAGCGCTGCTTAAAGTTTAAAATGGCTCTCCTAAAAAGTTTACAAAAATGACATAAGATGTTTTACCTTTTAGGCACAGAATTAACAAGATCACTTACGACGACATTATCTATGATTTTGCCAACAAAAATCGCTCAAAAAGGTATTGCAAGAAACTTATTATTTTTTAACTGTTTGTAAGCGCAATAAAGATTTTTTAACTACGTCTACCGAATGTACATTATTGTGTGAGTGGCATACCCCGTCTTATTAGTCGTACATCATGAACTTTGATGTCAGAAATATACTCAAAAACTATGTCTTGTGCAATTGGAACCGAATTGTTGGATTTTAAAGATAATCTAGGATCTGACAATTCACAATTGTAGAGGTAAGGGCGGCAAAAATTCAACAGCCTGTACTTGGGAAATGTGTAAGTCCGCCACTGCAGTACCTCATACCACTTGGAGGTAAAATAAGCTCAGTTGATGATGTATCCCTGCTTAACCAAACCAACGAATTTCAAGTCGAGACACACCACCTATTCATCGACTTCAAAGCCGCGTATGGTAGTATACATCGTCAGGAGCTCTATATGGCGATGGCCGAATTCGGAATCCCGGCAAAACTGATTCAGATGTGTCGCATGACTCTGTAAAACACGCGGTGCAACGTGCAGTTTGAAAATAGTTCCTCCGAGCTATTTCAAACATGTACCGGGTTTCGGCAAGGGGACGCGCTATCATGCGATTTCTTCAATCTCGTACTGGAGCAGATAGTGCGCAGGGCAGGTGTCAACACGGAAGGCACACAACTGGGTTCAAAACTCCTAGCTCGGAGGACGAAATGTATGCTTTACAAAACCCTTATCCTGCTAGTTCTGCATCATGGCACCGAGTGCTGGACGATAAGCAGGAAGGGAGAGTTGATACTGGGCTCCTTCGAAAGAAAAATTCTTCGGCGGATTTGTGGTCCTGTGTGCGAGGAGGGCGAATGGAGGAGAAGATACAATCGCGAACTCTATGAGCTGTACCAAGATGGGGATGTAGTCCAAAAAGCCAAACGCGTCGACTACATTGGCTCGGCCATATCGAGCGAATGGACAATAATGCTCCAGCTAAGAGGATCTTCGAATCCCAGCCCCCAGGATCGAGAAGGCAAGGAAGACCGAACCTCCGTTTCAAAGACCAAGCCATCGCGAATGCCAGAGCGCTTGGTCTGGACAACTGGAAGCAGCGTGCCCGGAATCGTAGAGGATAGAAGGCTGCTGTGTCTCAGGCAGAGACTCTTCACGGGTCGGGAGCCCGTTAATTATGTATGATGTGTAGTCTCAATTACGGCTATTGTGCATCGCCAGCTTGATAACTATCAATGCTAATCCTAATTCTACAACACCCAACCACCATTCTATTTACATTCTACTAACACAAATAATTTATATTTTGCTTGCATTCTACTTTTTTAAGCATGAGCTAGCAATTAAATAGAAGTAAATAAAATTTGAGGAAGGTATTTTTATTTTATTGGCAAATTTAGCCTGTTCTTGGGTATTTTGCCATAGAGAGGATTATGCAGATTACCGCCAGGTTAGGTACCAGAAAGAAAGATTCATTTTCTGAACTTAACAGTTAACATTTTGGTATTTCACAGCATAATAAAAGTTTTACAACTCGGCTATCTGCCGGTTTACGTATTATGGCAGGAAGAGTTACCCATATACTTAATATAATAAGCAAAACCGCATGTACATGTGTTTGCGCATGAAATCTAAGAATGTGAAATATGATTCCATGAAAGTCTGATTGGCCGTTTTTAAAACTTCCAAGACGAACTCCTTTATGAGTACTCACAATACAAGTTCCTATAATACATTAAATTAATGGTTAATGTACTTTCGTTTATTTACTTCAATTTTAAACCCATTAAGCCTATGAGATTTATACACACACTTTTATAATAAAATGAAAAATGTTGTTAAAGAAAAAAATGTATCAATAATTCATTTCAATACCCAAGCGAACTTTATTACTAAATCACCCCCAAGGGGCCTGTGGAGTTAGTGTAAAAATGATAATCCCTTTGTCGTTATAATTCATCGTCCTTGCCCCGTCCAAACAAAAAAAAGAAAAGAAACTAAGACGCCAGACAATCCTTCCAAGAAGTCCACCAGAGCTTAACCGAAAAACCAACAAGTCCACATGAAATCCTGCATCTTGCTGTTTTTCCATTCGAAAACCCAAAATGCTATTCAATGCCATCCACAAAGGTGACTATTTTGCAGGGGCTTGGAACCACCCACCACCCACCACCCACCCATCCATTCACCCTCAGCCACTTTTAAGCGGGCGAAGAATTCTGTCTTAACAGGTTTTATAGAGTTATCATTATTACAATGAATTATTGCAAATGAAGGCATAACCTCGATTAAAATTTACCGGCAAGGCAAGGCATGGGGGACGATGACGACTTTGCCGCAGGAACACTGTCAGAGACTTTGGTTGAGATTTTTCCCTTCGAAGATATAAAGATTTAAGACTTTTTGCATATCAACCAAAGGGAAGTGTAGGAGGCGAATTCCAGTTTGTCGTAAGATCCTTACCTATACCTTGTGCTGAATCTGAGTCTGGTTGGTGGTACCAAAGGCAAAGACAACCGGCAACCAACTACCAGCGACAACGACTACGATGATTCTCATTAGAAAGGATACAAAAGTCTCTATGCCAGCAGGAAGATCAAAACTAATACGAATTGATTTATGGCAAAAGCCGAAAAATCTTAACCAGGCTATGGAAGACCGATGGTTGGGGGTTGCTTGGTTGTGCAGAAAAATTCCCTCAAAACGAGATGATTGCTGTCTCGGTGTGGTGTGGTGTAGTGTGCGCTGCGCGGATAGAGGTATTAAACTCTTTGATTTCTTTTTGTTTAGCCCTACACGGTGGCATTTGGGAGTTATTCCTCTTGGTTTATGTCGTGTGTTTGTTTGTTTGTTTATGTCGGGTCGTGTGCTGCTTACCACCCCTTCCGAAGGTGTTCTCTTAATGCCTGCGAATAAGATGCTAAGGGAAATAATAATTCATAAAGTATTTAAGATGGCCAAATCGAAATTTATTGTTATTTGTGAGATGGTAAAATCTAGGTTAACTTTGCCTTAAGATAAATTCATTAAGGACCTGTCTGGGGATTGTCCTTATCTAAAATAGTGAGGCATAAAAAAATGTCTAACGTCTTAAGCTTGGCAATTACAATAATCCCCTGTTCGAATTGGCAAAACTTGACGCAAAATGGCAATAATTGGTAATAGTTTCACGTTTGATGATGGCAGGCACTTGGGAAGATTTGATTTTTATTGAAGTAATCCTCTTTTGGGCATTGGCATGGGTGTGGAGGGTGGTAAAAATCTATAGATGACCATTGCCACTATTATATAGCTATTAAGGGGGTAGGTGTAGCACTAAAGGGGGTATTCATTCAGCAAATCGACTTATACTATTTTGCTGTCTTGAAGATGCTGTACCAGCTCCATTTTCTACCATTCTTTTTACTAATTGTAAGGTTAGAGAAGGAGGTAAAAGTCAAAAACTTATATGTATAAGTATAATTAAATTGATTCTGCTTACACTTACCAGTACATATACTATGTTACGACTTATCTTATTTTAATAATAAGAGTGGCGGGCGATATGTAATTATTTTGGAGCTAAAATCAATTTAAAGAGTTATTTCTCTATATATGAACTACCTACATTAATAAATAAAATATTTATATTTTTTAAGAAGTTCATGGGTTTCATTAAATACACTAACAAAGTTCTGTACGTCTCTGAGACTTATGATTATCTCTTACCGCATAAGAAATGTGTTTATCTTCTAGGGTTAAAGTAAAGTCTTATGACGCTTTGTGAAAGTGACATAATACCAAATGCTAGAATTTGGCCTTATGTCACTTTCAAAACGCGAAATAAGGCCAAATTTCGAGATTTGGGCTTATGACGCTTGGGGTTATGTCACGGCACCAGAACGACATTACTTTCGATGCTGATCACAAATATAGTGCTTTATATGGGTCTACGAGCAAAAGTAAGGTATGTTGCAAACAACGACTCGAAATTATAATACCCTTAGAATAGGGGCTACAAATTTGCTTTTCTCGCTTTGTTTGAGGCAGATTCGTCGATGACCATCTTGAAATCCAAAGTTCTCGCTAATTCAAACTCTTAACAGAGAATTGCTAATCTTCTAGTTCTAAAAATCCTGAAACGGTTAATGAAGGTTGGGTCCAAAATGTTCGCAAAGCAATAAAGATGTTGTGAAAACGGGGGACGGTTCAGCAGTTAAATTAGCTGCGTATACGTTTTTTAAGTTAATCATTTCTATTGTTAAATCTTGACACATCAATTTCGTACTTATATGTGAAAATGTTGGCAGCGATTTCTATGTCTTTTTAATTGCGTCAAATCTATCGTTATTCTTGCGCTGATTGAAATTATTATTTCGATGTTTTTGTTAAAAAAAATTAAATCCAAATCCCAGAGCACTCAGACTCGGCAAAGGTCCATTGTACTACCAGGCAGAAATTCTCCTTTTGGTGTAGAGACTGGAGAATGGGTGGCGTATGTTGTTGTTCACAATGGGGATTGAACCTGCACCGCACGGGTCACAAGCCAACACACTAACTATTACGATGTTAGTTTTCATCTTGAAATTAATCTCTTCATCACTGCAGTCCTCGTCAGATTTCCGAACAACATTATGTCACATTTCTTCTTCCCACTGGCCAGGAATGTCGAGGGAGTATCTTTCAATTCATTTTCAGCGATTTTACATTCATTTGTTAATGCAGTCCAACTGTTATGTTAAGGTTACATATTATCAGTTATTAAACTATCAAGATTCTTGACCACGACGCTGATAAGTTTCGGCAGTCAAATTCGGTTTTTTTTTAATTCTTTTACATGTATCATACAAATGCATCTCCTCAGTTCACCCCAAAAGAAAAATTCAACACCTTCTTTTGTGTGCAACTAGAACCAGATAAAAAAAATTTTAATTGCAGTATTTTTCTTTTTATGTTTTTTTTTCAATTTGATTCGGCAATAAAGTTTTCGATTAAATTTTGAAAACCCCGGATTCGGAAGAAATCTCTCTTTCCAACCTCCTCTCTCAGTCCGGCCTATCGGTAAAGCTGTATTATTTTACCGAAAACAGATAATGCCAACAAAGTTGACGAATGTTATCCGTAGATTTTTTTTTTACATTCACTCTACCTTCATCGTTTTTATAGATGAATAAAAATTTACTTAAAGTATGCAATAGAAAACAATAAGTTTATATTCGTTTTAAAAAATTGCTGCATAGTTTTGGAAGTGTAGAAACAAGTTTTTTTTTTTATAAATTTATGACCCTGCATTTCAAATAGGTAGGGTTTTAAAAGCAAAATCAAGTAGTAGGGTTTTTTTTTTTAAATTCGAAGAACTTGCTTTCATAATCTAGATTTATTTCTAACAATAAAACATGTTTTGCGTCTAATGTTTCAGTATTCAGAAATTGGTTAAGTACCTACCTGTAAGTAAACATCGCAGTTGCAATTGTGGCATTTTTGAACGCAGATAGCATGTCCGTGGAAACAAAAACAGCTTAATATATTTAAAAAAAAAAATGTCCTTGGTACCTAACCTATATATGTACTTGAATCTATTACATTGCAGGTATTAATTCAATATAGATAGATAGATAGATTTATTTCGCATATAAATTTACAAAGGTATGGTTACCACACATTTTACAGTATACAGAGATATGATAGTTTGTATCTTTCTTCTGAAATATTATCTACATTACATTAGTGATTTAAATTTTAAAAACGAAAAATTATACAATACTGAAGGAAAATACGAAAAAACCTCCAATTACAAAAAAAAGAAAAAGAAAAAAAAACGTAATATATAATAGATATTAATATTTAATAAATTTATGGAGCAATTTTTGACTAAGGAAAGACGTCAAATCAGGTACTAATTAAAAACTTATTATTAAAATGATCACAGTTATAAATAAATTAATATAGATAAATAAATAAATCAATATACTAATAAATGAAAAAAATAAATATATAAATAAATAAGTAAATAAATAATCGATTAGGTTAATAAATAGAGAAGAAAATTATCACAGATATAAATAAATTAAAATAAACAAATAGATAAGTAAATCAATATTATAAATAAATAAATAAATAAATAAATAATCGGGTAAATAAATAAATAAATAAATAAATAAATAGGTAAATAAATAAATAAATACATAAATAAATAATTACATAGTTAAACAAATAAATAAATCAATAATTAATGATTTATTATACAAATAAGTTAATATAGTTATACAAGCAACGAATAAACACAAAATGGAAGAAATAATAGCGTACATCTCCACTATAAGTTATTTAAATTATTTACAAGAGGATTGTCAGCAAATTCACAGCGGTCTAGGAAACGTAAGTTAAGTCTTTGAATTCTATATAAGATCAATTCAACATTCGCTTTATCGTGAATGTCCAATGTTGAGTGGTACCACGATAAATTAAGCATCATTTTCAACAGCTTATTTTGAGATGTCTGTAGTTTTTTAATATGGCACATTGCACAATTTCCCCATGCTTGGCATCCATATAACAGAATTGCCTGAAAAATTACCTTATGGATAATTATTTTATTTTCATTTGAGAGCAGTGACTTTCTATTGATAAGAGGGTACAACATTTTAATCCCAATCGCAATTTTTTTGAGGGTATTTGAAATATGAGTACTAAATGTCAACTTGGTATCTAAATACACTCCTAAATATTTTACAGCAGGTTCCCAACTAATGTCTTTCCCATTTACTTGTTAACTTGCTCTGGGGAGAAAGCAAGCTTTTCTCTTTCTAGTGAAAAGGATAACTTTTATTTTCTCCTCATTTAATTTTACTTTCCATTTATTGTAATACCCTTGTAGTATTTCCATCGCATTGTTTAGATTCCTCTCAATGTCAAGACCGAATTCATGAGATGAGAATATTGCAGTATCATCAGCGAAAATAGCTGCCTCACAATGTGGAAGACGCGGAAGGTCCGATGTATAAAGGTTATATAAAATAGGCCCAAGAACTCAGCCTTGGGGAACTCCTGAATAAAAGTACACTAGGTTGGAGACACCACTATTGACGTGGACTTTAAAACAACGATTTGACAAGAAACTGCGGACAATTTTACAAATATAATATTAATCATTAAGATGTCTGGTTATTATTCCATTCAGTTTGCAGTTTAGAATGCTTTAAAAAATATTCGTCCTTGTCTAATGAAAAGTGTGCATGGGAATTGCATTTGTTCGTCGTTTTATTTCATTTTAAGTTTATATGTGAATTATAAAACTTCAAGTAGTATTTCCTATATTAATAATTTACTTAGTAAAACATTTATCTAGAGATTGGAGATTATGATGTTTCCTCGGACTGTTAAGTAGAGTCAATGCATTACCTAACAATTTCATCAAATATTTTTTTATTTGAACCGTGTTATTATTTTAATATTGATGTAAACAAGTTTATAAATTAAACTTTAAACACTCAAGTTTCTTTTATTTCCTTTTATTATTATTTTATAATATAGGAAAACATTTTCTTCTAATTGCTTAAATAATATGTCTGTTTTATTAATATTGGAATGTGAAAATATTGGCCCCGATGGTGGTTGACGATTACCAAACGAAGCTACATTTTTGTCGATTGTATCGATGGTTGCAATATTTGGTATTGTGTTACTTAATCGAAAAGCAATGCTTTATTGTGAAAGACTTGCTAAGAATTAACATCTAAAAGTAAGCATCACTTTAAGGAATAACAACTGAATAAATTTGTGTTATAAGATAAGAAAAATGTAATGCTGTGGGATCTGTTATGGGTGGCGCTAAGATAGTGAGGAGTTCCGGAAGCCTATGAGCTGTGAGCTGTTTGCCGATCCTGACTCATATTCGCTTCAAAAACTGAAGGTTGCTTTCAACTCAATTGTCCGGTATGTTTTCAATCTTCGTAGATTTGATCATATATCATCTGAAGCTCGTCAACTCCTTGGATGTAACTTGGAGACTTTTTTTCAAATATCGTTGCTGTGCTTTACTCCTCAAAACAATTCACGTGAAGGAACCTATCTATTTGTTTGATAAAATTAATTTCTGCTCATCAAATCGCTACATAGATTTACGTCCTGCTACATTTACATGCTTGAAATCACGCAGGCAATTTTTCATTTATGCTGTCAAACTCTGAAATGGTCTACCCATTCCTGGGAAGTCCTTAATCGAACGCCGTAAATTCCTAACAGTTTGTTTCGAACACCTCTCCAGTTTGAACTGATTTAACTTTCTTGTTTTATATGTCTACTTGATTTTTCTCTTCTTTGGTTGCGCTTTTATTTTGTTGTACTCTAAATTTAATTTTATTTTACTTACATACATGTATTTTCTTTTATTTTCATTAATTTCAACAAAGCATTCTTGCCATTAAATGTTATATTGTGTCATTTATATCCTGTATTAATTATAAGTTAATCTTGAAGTACAGCGGTTCTGAATTAATAAATATATACAAAAAAAAAACATGATTATGTACAATGTACATGTATGAGGGAGTTAAGACAAGAGTAAGATACCCCGTTGGCGTCACCGAGGAGATCGCAATCAAAGTCGGTGTACACCAGGGAAGAGTCTTAAGTGCCCTGATATTTACTACAGTCCATGACTATCTGCTTGAAGGAAAATTGTCAGACTCTAAAGTGTATCGGTTTTTCTTTGTCTACGATGGAGACAACATTAGCGAGGATCAAACGTCCCTGCAACGTGTTCTTGATGTTTGGTTGGAAGTTTTGGAGGGGAATTTGTATCGCATTAGCTCGAAAAAAAAAACATAGGGACGGGCTACAGTCCGCTTGGGCGAACTGTTGGATACCCTATTCTTATTCCTATCCCTCATAAGTGGGCGTGACAAAAGTCTAAGTATGGTTAAATTGTTAAGAACGCTCTACATATTTTGTTATATAACATTTAAAGGATTTTATCAAAAAAAACGCTCCCTAGCTCAAACTTGGGTGTTTCAATAAAAAAATTTTATTTAATTGTGGGCGTGTCAGTAGGCGGATTTAAAAAAAAATTAACACATGAGCATAAAGGGCCCCTAGAGAGTATATATTATAAATTTCAGCTCCCTAGCTCAAACTTTGGATTTTCAAAAAAATTGTTTTATTTATTTGTGGGCGTGTCAGTGGGCGGATTTTGAAAATATTTATACATGAGCTTAAAGGGCCCCTAGAGAGTATATATTATAAATTTCAGATCCCTAGCTCAAACTTTGGATTTTCAAAAAAATTGTTTTATTTATTTGTGGGCGTGTCAGTGGGCGGATTTTGAAAATATTTATACATGAGCTTAAAGGGCCCCTAGAGAGTATATATTAAAAATTTCAGCTCCCTAGCTCAAATTTTGGTTTTTCAATAAAATTGTTTTATTTTTTTGTGGGCGTGGCAGTGGGCGGATTTTGAAAATTTTATATCCCGAGCAGTTTTAGGAGTCATAGATCATATATAAAAAATTTCAGCTTCCTAGCTTAAAATTCGATTTTTTCCAAAATTTTGTTTTTTTGAGTTTGTGGGCGGATTTCAAAAATTCGTAAACTTGATTATTTCGGGACCCTAGAGAGTATATGGTTAAAATTTCAGCTCTCTAGGTCCAGTTTAAAGGCCTAATTTTTGCCGACGGACGGACGGACGGACGGACGGACGGACGGACATGGCTAGATCGACATTACTATCGATGCTGATCATAAATATAGTAACTTTTAGGGGTCTACGAACAATATTAAGGTATGTTACAAACTATGCGTCAAAATTAATATACCCCTAGAATAGGGTATAAACAGAATAGAAGAGTGGAGTAGTGATTCTCAAAAGCGAAAATTTCAATTATCTTTTATTTATGTTCAATAGCAAAGCAAGCTGTGATGATGACATTGAGCATCGCTTCAGTGTAGGGTGGATGAAGGGGCAGGAAAACTCAGCCATCTTCTGTGATCAAATGCCCGTAAGCTGAAAGTACACCGCAGTTGGGCGCTCACATACGATGCACAATGTTGGACGCGTACAACAAGTATTTTTTTAATTACCGGCACTTGTGATGAACATACTTTGCATAACAGCAGGAGAAACACTAGATTGATCGAATAAGAAGTTCTAAGATCCGAGGAAGCCTTCACGTCAAAGAAACTATCTCGAAAAAAATGGAGCGCGACCGGCTCAGTTGGCACTGTAATGTTTAATGGAGGGGTCATACAAACCTTGTCAAACACGTGCAAGATACAACGCAGTTAATCCATAATTGTTAAAACTGTTGTCTACTTTTAGATGTAAATATTATTTAATTTCGAAAAAATTATATTTTGCAGCATATACTGAGGGGGTCATTCCCTAACTTCTATTGCTTCTATGATAATAATCGTCAAAGCGATAGTAGTAGACGAGATCGTCATTAATTTGTTTCACGTAACTTTATCATCATTTTATCGTCCAAGTTGAGAAATCGGGTATAAACCAATTGGAATTATACACATTGTTATACTATAGACGGCGTTGTTTCCAGTCTTTTGTGAAAAAGCGTTTGGACGTATATTCACGAAAGCAAGTCTCGTATTTATTTCTTCCGTACAATTAATCTAATTTCTACTTACCAAATCAGTGTTCCATCCTATTATTTATATCCAGTGTCCTCCTGCGAAGGTCAGTCACCTTGACGTGTGTACCATCATCGCATTCGATGGTGCCTGTGCGGAGGTATACGCCGCAAAGATTCAACGGGCTATGCTGTCGACGACTTCGGTCGTTAGACAGAACGTTGATGAGCGTTAACTAAGAACTGGCCAGGGCATTCCGTCAGCTCCTCTCCCTCTCGACGGTTCGTCCGTCACGCCTCGACGGTTCGCCCCCTTCTAATTGTGAATTGCATTCTAGTAGCTAATAGGGGCTCGGGCCTACATTTGTTATTAAAAATAGGAAGGAAGTTATTGACCTTACGTTAGTAACCAATACAAAATCCATAAGTAAAGATCAGTGGAAGGTATTGAAGGACGAATCATTCTCTGATCATAAGATCATTATATTCCTGATACCGGATACCAAAAGACGTCTGTTACCATATAGTTCAAGGCCAAAAACCTTAAGAATTAGACCAAGATCCAACGAATGGCCTGTATTGGCACCACAGGGGCTATGAAAACCACACCCACACCGGGTATGGAGGTCATTTTAAACCTCAAACCCCTTGATTTATTTGTTAAAGATGCTACCACAAACAGTGCCCTGAATCTAAGACAAACTAGCAGCTGGAAAAACAGCCTGACAGGACATGCGCAGATCCTTAAAGAATTTACAGGGATTAATGTTTGCATAGACTACACAGTCCCCGTTATGAATTTGCAAGGACTTACTTTGACCCACTTGACCCAAGTTGCCTTCATAACTCCGCGAATGCTAAGACAACAAGGAGTTCCAGAAACCCACTTACAGATGATCGTGGATAACAGGATGCCGATGCCGCGAAATCGGTTGGTCTTAAAGTTAATGAGGCGAAGATCAAAAGCGTGCTTACAACAAACAAACAATCTGTCAACCGCCTATGACAAAACGTCACTGTTGATAGCAATAAATTTGAGGTAGTTAAGGAGTTCATCTACCTAGGAGTAAACATCAACTCCACGAATGACACCTTAGGAAACCGCTGCTACTTCGGTTTGGCCAAACAAATAGGTTCAACACTCTTCACTCGAAGGGCAAAATGCATTATCTATCCATCCTTAATCCTTCCAGTCCTGCTTTATGGTGTTGAGTGTTCTTTTGCAAGAAAAATATTTTCGAATTGATGGGAAGATACAATCTCCAAAAAGCAACACTTATACGCCGACTACATTGGCTTGAGCACATTGAACAAATAGACAATGATCCTCCAGCCGAAAGAATCTTCGACTTCCAGCACCAGGATCGAGAAAGCAAGAAAGACCAAGTCATCGCGGGTTCCAATTCAATGGACTCTATGACAGTCAAGTGCTGCTACTATCCTATGCAATCCCTAACCAGACACAACTTGGTCAAAGTTGGTTGGGTACCTGGCTACCGATGAATTGGAGGCAACGAATCTGCGGACGAGCTAGCTAGGGCTGGCTCAGAATCCGCGTTCGTTGGACCAGAACCTTATTGCAGAGTCAACTGGATTACCGCGGACTGATTAATATTTGGAAATACCAGCTTCGCCCATCCCATTCGGAACATTTTGCGGGAGTCAGACAATTAAAACGATTAATCAAGCGTTATTCCTATAAGGAAATTATTATAATTGTTAGGAGGCAAATGAACTTGTGCTCGGAGTCAGAATGTAGATTTTGTCTGGAGGAGGTTGAATCCTCTAAACACATTCTTTGTGAATGTCCGGGGCGCTACATTAGTTAAGAAGACGTTCGCCGACAGAGCTGAAAAACTCTAATACCAAGGATGTGCTGATCTCATAAGGGAAGTTTTACGTCTCTTGGAAAAGTAAACCGTTTAGCTAGATACAATAGAAATGCCAGCCATGTGGTGGGGGTATTTTTATACAAAAAAAAAGAAGCTGCGGTGTCTCAGGCAGACACTCTTCACGGGTTGGGAGCCGGTTAAGTAAACTGAGTCATTATGGTGTCTGTAATGTCATAGCCCCGATAAACCTAACATTGACATTTGAAATCTCTTTTTGGTAACTCGTGGTATCACAAATACCTCAAATAGCCCTATAGGGGTCTTCTTTTTTTTCGCTTAGAGCCACTATAACTAAATTTAACCTGCATACAGAAGAAAGTTATTCCAGTATTATTTAAATGATACTTATTTAAATAGTTGTTTAGTCTTTCAATAGCTTCGATATTGATAATCCCAAAATATATTCCAGCCTTTGAGACTCACGGAAATGCTCCTTATTCATTCAGCGAGCGAAAATTAAAAAAAAAAAATTAAACCTCTACACACCCGTCTAAAATCCTTTTAGCACATTTTTCATGCCCCACGCTGCATGAGCGCTAATACGATACCAAGGAAAGTAACTAACCAAACCTCATCACTCATCTGATTAGAGTACGAAAATTCCTTCTAAGGAGTCAAAGATGATGAAGAAAATTTCAACTGGATTTGCATTCCAAAGCCGGAAATTCTTCATATTGTTTAATTTTAACGAAATTGAATGATTTCAACATTAACGTTAAACATTCCTTTTCTATCTGGTTGCAAGGTAACCCCTCCGTTTAAGTTACCACCCAAAGCACCTTAGTGCTGCCGAAATAATTTCATTTCTCATTCTTGGAGGAATATTTATTTGGCGGCCTTATCAGTTGAATATGAATATTTCCTTTTTATGATCATTTATGGCGGAACATGAATCACTGCGTGCACTTCCCGCCTGCCGGTTAGTTGACTCCGTTGTAATGTCTTCCTTGAAGGAGTTCAAAGCCCAGCCATAAGGAATCACCATCATGTATTATTGTGTCCTTTCTTTCTTTCTTAAAAAAAAATACATTACACAAAACCGCACCATTATCGCTCCAACCGTGTCGGTCGTATGTGTATGCGTTATTTATGCTACTGAATGAGTTAGTGCGGAACATAATTTCCCTGATATTTGCATTATTATCTCCAGCGTGCGTTATGTGATATTAAAAAAGTTTTACGGAAATGGAAAATGTTTTCTCATTTGCGATTGTATATGCATGGGAGATGGTATATGCATGTTTGGTGGGTGGAATGGTTATCAGGAGTTATTAGAAATGCAATATGGGTTAAATCAGAACTTATTGTGAGGTAAGGAAAATGTCTATTTCCAACAAGCAAGGTGGACGGTTTTTATTTATTTATTTTTAAATAAGCAGGATCCTGTAACAATTTCACATAGAGCTTTTTATGGGCATTCCAACGCTATTAAATAAAATAAAAGTCGTGCATGGAAGTAAAACTACAAGTCAACAAATTGTTCGATACTAGGCACATATATTTAAAAAAAAAATCAGTACCGTAAATCTAGCTTCCCCAACCATTTGCTTGTGTAAGTGGAAGGGACCTACAATTTTAAGCCAAATCTGAGCGGCTAATTTGATAAGCATCTTATGACAATTGATACTCTTGGATATTGCCGAATGATCGCAGAAGGTGGGGCAGTTGGAAAACAACTTTAAGGTGTTAATTGGGTTCGGCGTGATTTGAACCTGAGATCATTACATTAGATAGTCCAAAACAATAACCATAGTACCATTGGTATAATGGGTGATTTTTAAAGCATTTGGTTTTTAATTGTAAAAAAAAACACGGCACATTGGAAA
Source organism: Portevinia maculata (assembly GCA_949715645.1). NCBI lineage: Eukaryota > Metazoa > Arthropoda > Insecta > Diptera > Syrphidae > Portevinia > Portevinia maculata. The sequence continues at coordinate 277,883,093 of OX454526.1, read as the reverse complement.
AGTATATAACATTTTTATTTGGCTTAATAAATGAATGCTTGGCATTTACCTACTTTGTAAAGATTATTTCATGTAAATGTTGTCCACGGCTACGTTTTGAGTGGTGCATACGGAGAGTCCAGTTTTGAGTCCCTTTTTGGAGCATATTGGTTGTTATCTCGTTAATAACACGTGTAAAGTTAGCCGCAATTTAGTATCGCTACTTATCTATACAGATCATCGTATGAAAATAAAATGATGCGGATCATCAACAATTTTGATAGATAGATTTATTTCGCATATAAATTTACAAAAGGTATGGTTTCCACACATTTTACAGTACAGAGATATGATAATTTGTATCTTTCTTCTGAAATATTATCTACAAAACATTAGTGATTTAAGTTGGAATAGCGAAAAATCATAAAATAATTAAATAAATAAATAAAAATTAATACAAAATAGATATAATGATATTTAATAAATTTATGAAGCAATGTATTTTTGACTATAGGAAATACGCCAAATCAGGCACTAATTAAAAACTAATTAACAGAATGAATATTTAATAAAAAAAAAAAAATTACATGTTGGAAAAAAAATTATTACAGATATAAATAAATTTAATTACGTAAATAAATAAATAAGTAAATCAATATACATACCAATAAATGAAAAAAAAATATATAAATAAATAAGAAAATAAATAATCGATTAATTTAATAAATAAATAAGAAAATTATCACAGATATAAATAAATTAAAATAAATAAATAGATACGTAAATCAATATTATGAGTAAATAAATATATAAATAAATAATTAAGTTAATTAATAAATAAATAATAAAAAAACATTAATAAATAAATAATTTGGTAAATAAATAAATAAATAGGTAAATAAATAAATAGGTAAATAAATAAATAAGTAGTCAAACAAATAAATAACTCAATAATTAATGATTTAACACACAAATTGGTTCTCGAGATAATCGTGGCGAAAGATAATTCCGAACGCACATACGTACACACGCATATACGTACATACACACACCCAGACATCTCCATAAAAATGTTGGATTTGGATTCTGGTGACCTTGAAACGTGAAGATATGTCAAAATCCGCGATTCACAAAATCGGCCCTATTACAAGAACTTCCACTGGGAAGTTAAAAATATGGCACATTGCACAATTTCCCCATGATGGGCATCCATATAACAGAGTTGCCTGAAAAATTACATTATGGATAATTATTTTATTTCCATTTAAGAGCAGTGACTTTCTATTGATAAGAGGGTACAATATTTTAATCCCAATCGCCATTTTTTTAGGGTATTTGTAATATGAGTACTAAATGTCAATTTAGTATCTAAATATAAGCCTAAATATTTTACAGGAGGCTCCCAACTAATGTCTTTCCCATTTATCTGTAAGCGGCCACTGGGATGAAAGCAAGTTTTTCTCTCTCTAGTGAAAAGGTTAGCTGTAAATTTCAACTCATTTAATTTTACTTTCCATTTATTGTAATATCCTTGCAGTATTTTCACCGCATTCTTTAGATTCCTCTCAATGTCAAGAGCGAATTCATGAGATGCGAATAACGCAGTATCATCAGCGAAAATAGCTGCCTCATAATGTGGAAGACGCGGAAAGTTCGATGTAAGTCCGTCATGCCAAACGGTATCAAAAGCCTTTTCGATATCGAGTAGTATCATTCCAGTAGATTTGCCTACTGAACGATGACTTTTGATATGGTTGCAAATCCTAAGCACTTGATGAGTCATGCTATGAAAACGTCTAAAGCCAAATTGTTCCTTTGGATACAAATTACTGCGTGAAATATGCTTTGCAATTTTTTAATTTAAGACTTTTTCATAGATTTTGCTGAGGCTGCTCAGCAGACTAATTGGCCTGTAAATTTCAATTTTTTTCAGCCGATTTACCAGCTTTTTTTATTGGCACTCCTTTTGCCAATTTCCATTTATCAGGAAAATATGCTAATTTTATGCAGGCATTTTGATAAATATTAGAACTGTGTGTCTACATATGGGCATTTGTTTAATGCAGATATTTTAATTGAGTAAAAGCCTTCAGCCTTACGTATTCATAAGTCGTTAATTAATAATTTGGTGTCTTTTACCGTGATATAGTCACTTTGAGATGGTTGATTGGTATGACTTGCCAACAAATTTTGAGTAGTGGTATTAACAAAAACATTTGCATTTGCATCCCCTAAATTAGATGCGACAGAGTGATTGTGGGTAAATCTGCACGTAAGGGCGTTTGCTTTATCTAAAACAGTGCAGTACAAATTTGTTGTACCTTCTTTTCTTGAAATACTCCCAAAGTTATTAGGAAAGTTTTGGAGACTCAAACCGAAAAAGACTCCAATTTGCATTATTTAAGTCTTGCCTTACGCAACAAGTGGTCAAAATACCAGATGCTTTCTGAGCCCCTGGCAGTCGTTAACGTGCAAACGCGCCGCCGTGAGCCGACTGAAGCCTTACTCAAAGAGGATATTTTAGGCACGTATGTACAAATAAATGTTGCATTATAAAATCAGGCGGATTTCATTGGGGTGTGCGGAGAATACCTGCGCACCTTAGAATAAACGTCACTGCCTATCGGCATAGACCAGTGATTTGACGTGATTTGGTAGGTGACTTCATGTAGAATAGCGTGAAATTAGTGCAATATTTGGTCACTATGGCTTGAATTGCTTGCTCTTTAGCTCGAGAGCACGAATTTGGATACTAAAATTGAAAAAGTGGTCTGGGTGCGACCCGCAAGGTCCACACGACTAACTTCCCAGTGGTATTAATAAGATGTTTTTATTGGTTATTTATTTACTTACAAAAAACGGCTGGACCGATTTTGCTGGAAACTTATTCAGTTCTGAGTTACGTAATTACGCTTCGAATAAATCCGGTCCCATGTCAATATCATCTTTGGTTCTCGAGATAATCGTGGCGAAAGATAATTCCGAACGCACATACGTACATACGCACATACGTACATACACACGGACAGACATCTCTATAAAAACGTTGGATTTGGATTCTGGTAACCTTGAAACGTGGAGATATGTCAAAATCCGCGATTCACAAAATCGGCCCCATTACAAGAACTTCCACTGGGAAGTTAATAATTTTTAAGCGTGGTTCGAGTATAAGTCTTTCCATGATGGCAATGCTAACTGAGCATATTTGACTTTGACACATGTCACGAAATACGCGTGAGCTGTCAAAAATAGAACACTAAAAAACGATACAGCAAAAAATCACTCTTTATAAGCGCAATGTTAAGCAGTATCCCAGGTTCAATAAGTTCCATTTCTGTCCACCCGACAACCTGTGGATAAAATGTAAAGTGGTGCATCAAAATTCTAATACCACAATAACGTACCACAGCTCTGTTCCTCCAGGTAAAAATCGAAGACTCTTCTGTCAGGAGCGTTGGTATATCCATTTGATATTCGTGAAGATAACTTTTGCGTATTTTTTCTCATCAGGTCGATGTGGCTGTATGGCTCATAGGCTTCGCATTTAGATTTCCTTTTCACGAGCCCGTGAAACCATGATTGGAAAGAATAGCTTTTCGTTTGATTTATGTAAAGTTGCCATTTTTAGATCAAAGTGTGAAACATAATCAAGCTTTGTAGCGTTGAGTTGAAAGACGCATCAATTTGAACCATAGGAAATCAGTGAAACCTATCAGAAGGCTGTATTCTGTTTGGACTTCAAAATGGCATTCGTCAAACCGGAACGAACGTATCAACGCGCGGGTATTAAAAGTATGGACTCTCATGCCCAAACCACCATTACTTGCGCTTTGATCCTTTACTCAAACCAAAAGTTTAAATAATACCAAAGACGAGAATCCTAATCCAAGCGTGATTGTGGTCAGGGCATTATACCCGTGCAGGGATGGGCTAAGAGTATTACTGCGACACATTTAACAGCCTGAAACTGTTCCGCAAGTGTGCATGCAAAAAAGTGGGTTGACACGATTGGAGATCACCGGTGTCAGCACATCACCTTAACTAAAGATCTCGGGTAAATTGTTTCCTACCTTAATTGTGCACCGAGTTTCTCCATCGGCTTTCCGAAAAATCTGAGTTTGACAGTTTTGCTTAGTTTGACCCTAGATCTGTATGCAGTCATATGTAGCCTTATAAACAATGAAAATATGGTGAGTGTCGATCTGGACTTCTAAGGTTTTCTCTGGTACAACCTCTTCCACTATGCCAAAATATAAAACTATTTTCATAAAAAAAGAATTCTAATTATGAAAATGACAAGTAACGAGGATATATGACGTTAATCGATATTTTTTTAACACGTGAGGATGACAAATTAAGAAGAAACAAAGTAATCATCTATGGAGCCGACGCTTAAATTCAATACGTCTCATGAAGTCTCTATACCTAGATAAGAAAAATGCAGCGTCCTTTGTCGCAGTCTGTCGGGCACACAAATAACAAATGCAAATGCAGTGTTCACTTTTGTTATCCTCACCGGAAGTAAGTCACTTTTTCATTGAAATAGTCCTTACATTCGCGGAATAAATTGCATGCAAGTCTGAAATTAACTCCCAGCAATCGCGCGCTTTTCACGAATAATTTATACACTGCCATGACTAAGTGAACTTTTTCCAAATAAAAACCTGATGGAAATTAAAATAAAATGAATAAGGATGTTACTTCTTCAAAGTAAGGACATTCTAATCAACCGTGACTGAATTTACACTTTGACACAATAAAAAGGTATTACCCACACCCCTCGAATTTCCATCATCAAATCTTCATCTAAAACTTATTGTAACGACCATTCCATCGGCTGTCCATCCGGTGCCCTGGCATTCGTAAAATATATTTTAGATTAGAAATTTATTATTGTTCCGCTTTGGTAAATGTCAGCAAGTAGGTATCATCAGCTCTTGGCCAATGGAAGGTGTGCACACAAAGAACTAAAACCATCATAATGACAAGCCGTGTCTGGGGAGGATGAGTGCACCGTACCGGATTTAGAAAACGTCAACATTTTGGACAGGACGAATCGTTCGCCTCCATCTCAATGCGTGTCTCGGTGTGTATGGAAAACTGCCTCTCAACATTAAGATAAGAAATTCCACTTCCGACAGTTTTTCAATTAAACTGTAGGCATACTCACTGAGTGTATTTCGTGGAAAGTATTTACTCCGAATTGGCGTACACAGTTAATTTTTTTTGTGGCCCACCCACACCCCGGCCATCAACCACAATCGAGGACAATAAAAAATCCGTGCTCGGTGTCGAGGGGTGAGAGATCTCCTCTGTTTTGTGTATGGCTTATGATAATGGGTGCGAAGGTTTCACGGAGTATCTGAGTACTCCTGCTCCCTGTAATGATATGCAGAAAGAAGAAACGATTTGTTGCTTATCTCGATACGATTCGTCAAAATTCTTTGCCATTTGCGGCGCGGTTTTTTTTATGTGTTCCTCTCGAGGATATGTATTCATGGTGGCGGTTGGAGTAGGATTTCATTTCTTATCGGTTCTTTGTAAGACATTTACTTCCATTTTATTGTCCTTGTGATATCTTCGAACGTAATTGAAAAAAAATATGAGCGCCATCACCATCATATACTTGAAAGGACACCCCCCACTATTCAAGTCAAAGTTAAATAGGAAAGAATCCATTTCATTCCATTCATTTGCTAATACAAACATTCAGTAGATTGTCCTTTTTAGCGTTCACAAACACAAATCAAAGTAAAAATAATTTTTGTTCATTTAATTGGATGTAACTGGTAATGAATGGTGGTACCGTTTTGGACAATGCACTCCTAATAAGTGCTGGTGGCTCTGTTTATGTGTGTGGGGGAAAATAGAAAATCCTTCGTGTAAGGCGAGATGCTTTCTGTTTCATGGTTTTCTCTGCACTCTGAAATGCCAAAAGAAACTTCCTTTGTGAGCCCCCATTAAACTCTGCCTTTCGCTTAATGCCCGTATAAATATGAAGCAATTGCATAGTTGAAGAAGGGAGATTTTCTTCTTAAGTAGTTGTAATTTCCTTTAATAAATTGGAATATCCTTTTTATATGCGGTCAGAGATGAAATAGCAGCAGTATCATCATCACCATCATCATCATCGTAGTGGTGTCCTTTTGATGCGAACACAAACAGCCAGAAGTTGATATGTCGTGTGGATACTGATGGAATGGTTGCGGACCGGAGCTGGGGTCCATTCGCTTTGTTTGTCTACAGCGTTTGTAATTGGATGTTGGAGCTGAAATTTATTAATTAGTGACGCGTATATCAATTAAATGATTACCAAATTAGTCACATGAAATATATTTTCCTTTGCCTTGTTCAGGGCGAAAGTCCGTCTGTTAGAAGGAAGCTGCACTTGTTGGGCTTTGTGTAGAGATTTTTGTTTTGTTTTCAGCTTTAGAAAATACATTTTTGGTAATTTAATAATTAATAGGAAAAGCAGTAGGCCTGATGAACCGTGAAACATTTAAATAAAAAAATATGTGAGCATATATCGGCTGTGCGATATTTTTGATAGAAAATGGGGAACAGAGAATCAAAAATGCCGGAAAGAGGTTGAAATTGTTTCGTATCGCAGGATCCTATTTAAATATAGGGGAGAGTGGGGCACATTTGTAGACTGCTTATAAAGTTTATCTTTATTACTCTTTTTTAAAAGTAATTCAATATTTTAACCTGGCAATACCATATCCGTAAACGACATTGACTTTCCTTGCTTCTCTCAGTTGTCTCTCAGATTTATAGGTGAAATTTGCTTTTAATAGTGGTAGCTGGAAGTGCATTATTTTTGTTGTTTAGTTGTGAGAGTGTAAACAAATTTTAGTGCGGAATTTTAAAACGGTTGAAAATTTTTGTAAAGAGGAAATAAATTTGGAATTGAATCACGGTAAATTTTTGAATGAATATATTAAAGTTTAATATTTATGCAAAATTTTATGTGGCTGGAACAGTTGGGGCAGATTTGAACAAGTGTGATGGGGCTCGTTTAAACATGTTCAAAACTGCACCCATCAGGTTTTTTTTTTACATATTTTAAATATTTTAAAGAAAATTGTATGTGTTTCATTCCGTTAATCGGTTGCCCAGTATTTTATTTTGTTTTTAACTAGAGCAACAAAATCTACTATCTTCATTGATGATTACGTTAAAAGTGCCATAAGAGCAGTTTTGGAGAAAAACAATAACGTTAAGAGAGGCTGTCAGTGCCTTCGCAGTATTACCAACTACATTGTATTATCGAATTAAAAACTACAAAAGTAATATACCATAAAGATAAAAACTCCAAACCGCAAACAAAGCTGATAACCTAATGGAATCCAGCTCGGGTTCAGATGAAAGTTTCTGGGTTAATTTTATTTTGCTGGCGATTCTAACGCCAGTAAAAAACGAGGAATCATATGACTTGAGCTATGACAATTTAAATCAAGGTTTCATTATGGCAGAAAGTTTTTTTATTAGAACTTTTTGCCAAATTAAGTCAACTTGATTTAAATTGTCATAACTCAACTCATATGACTCCTCGCTGGCTTTTGTGGGCAAAATTATAGAAAAAAAATGAAATATGTCCATAATAAACTTTTTAAAAAAGATGCCAGAATCCTTTAAGTTCTACTTTCCTGATCTCGAAGACATCTCAGTTATAAGCGGCATATAAATCAAAGCCAAGCTGCCTACACCAACTAACGCTTTGATAACTTTTGCGTTTGATTTTTTGAAATATCGGTTAGGTTGAACAGAAAATAAATATTTTTCTACTTTGCTCTAAGAAACTAAAATGGTATAAATTCCATGTTTTTTTGAATCTTTGATTTCTTTTAACAAATAAATGTGATATAACCAAAGTATGAATTTTAAGTTTGTTTTTTGTATGAATCTTTGTTGTTTTTTTTCTTTTAACAAAATGAATTATTACATTCAAAGTATTAATTTTGAGTTTGTAATTAAAAAGTTTTTTTTTTATGTTCTTATTAAAAAATAAATAAAAAAAAATTAAATTTAAGTGTTTTTATTTACCAAGTTGAAAACTGCCCCATGCATGAACATAAGAAACTATATTGGTTGAAAATAAAAATACAATACAAATATTTTGTTAAATTAACCAAATATTATTGGAGATCGATCTTTAATAACTCTGTTCAATGTGAATAAAATTTGCAGGTCAATAAATCGAATATATAAGGTTTTATAAGTTTCGAAAGAATGTGTCTGCCCATGCCCAATATGCGTTCGATGGTATCCAAAGCAAAGTATTTAAGGCTGGTGGGTCTGAAGTCCTTCGCGGATTCATAGCAGCGCCTACCGATCTTTGAGATGAAGACGACTCGGAGTATTCCTCAGGTTAGAGGTATGTAATTGACCAAGGTATAACCTTCTCCAACTTCTTTTAGAGCATTATACCCTCAAACCCTGGTGACTTATAAGAGGAGAAGCTGCCGACTTAGAATCACCCTATAGTATAGGTTGCATTACATATGGAATTTGCACATCGGTGCAAGAATCCTTACATCCAGGGAAGGGGTGTTCGTTAGGAGTTCCAGGGATTCTTCAGTGGACTACGCTCGTACACCATCAACAAGTTTGATGAATGAACGTTGGAGTGCTATTTGGACAGGATTTGGCTAACAGATTTAAGAAATAAATATTAAAACTTTAATTAACTTTTAAAGAATCTTTTTTTTCTGTTACAAGAGACTTAATCTATCAAGACTTAAATCTACTAAAAAGCAACAGGCACATACAAACTTAAACAATTTTATACATTTAGTAACAGGCTCATTAAAGCCAATATTGTTAACGTGTCGTTGATTTTTAAAAAATAGCGGGTCAATTTCTGTTGTTACACTACAACGGTACTGTACAGTTACAGAAAAACCCTTTTAGCGTAGGCAAATTATAGAAAAAAAATTATATATATACAGGCGCCATTGAACAAAAACATTTAATTCATTTTGAAGAATATCACAGTCATTTGCATTTTTAACCTTTATAGGTACCTGTTTTCAGATTGGCAGCATACAATAAATAGTTTGAGTGATGTAGCACGAATACGATTTTATTGACAAAAATGTTAAATGTACTTTTAAAGATGATATGGTTACGGGAGTAATGGTCGCCCCCTTTAGCCCATTTCTTTATGTAACATAATAACCATTAGGATTTTTTATAATTAGAAGATGAATATTGGTGTCATAACAGAAACAGGTCCCACACATCGGCTTCATGAAATATAAGTAACCCCGATGCAAAATGGCCGCAACAAATCATAGGAAACAATAACGACGTTTTGTAGTCCGATTTGGGGTAATTTTGTATTAATTTGGTGCCTTTTTGAACTTCCCAGTTACTCCGTAAGTTATTGTGATTGGTCCGAAAATGGAACATAATTTTAAAACTCGAAAGTTCACAATATGTTTTTCAAATGTTTTTAAGAATATACTCGTACATATATGTACATATGCGAGCATGAATAATTTTACGTTCACATTTTCTCGCGTATAAATAATGGCATCATACTACATAATCACAATCGACGCGTATTGATGTAAATATGATCTGCGAAAAATTATACTGAATTCGATCAACCGGTTTTTTTGTTATAACAAAAAGATTGATTAACTTTCCAGCATTTTTATTGGTGCAAAAATGAAAATTGTAATTTACGACATATTTTATAATTTGAAGGTCACAACATTATGTTTTACAAAAGTTTTTAAGGAGATGTATGTATTTTATGTGTGTATGTAGGTACGTAATAAGTTGGTGAACAATTTGTTGTTTTCGATCGCGGTACCTATCTCGCGTATAAGAAATGTTATCGACTTCGTTCTGGTCCAAATCGAATCCAAATATGTATATACAATATACATATGATATGAAAAAATTATATTGAATTCGATCTAGGTGTTTACATGATTTAGAAAAAAGATATTAGATATTTTGCTTCGCCCTGCAACTCACCCTTGAATTTGGAGTTTGTGCGAGGTTGGGTGTCTGCACATTTTCATGAAATCCATGTCAAGCATGGATATATTTTTCCCAATCTCATCCAGTTGGTGTCAACAAACCAGGAGAGCATAAAAAAACAGTTATACATGCCGGTTTTGTACGATTTTTGAAAAAAAAATTGAAATGTATTTTGGCCTTTAAAAACCCTTAAAAATGGGCATGTTCAAAACAACTTTATCTACATACTTTGCGAAGAATACGAATTTCATTTCTAGTGATTTCTTTAAACAATTTTTTTTTAAATTGTGGGCCTGTCAGTGGGCGGATTTTAAAAATCTTTACACATGAGTTGTTGGTCTTTTGAGACTATATATTCTTCAATTTCAGTCTCCAAGCTAAAACTTTGAATTTTCGTTAAAACTTTTTCCAAAGTGTGGGTGTGACAGTAGGCAGATTGTTAAAATCTTTTCAGATGAGCATTTGGGGCTCCTAGAGAATATACATTCCAAATTTCAGTTTCCTAGTTCAAACGTTTACTTTACGAAAAAAAAAATGTTTATTTCAATTGTGGGTGTGTCAGTTTGCGGATTTTAAAAATCCTTACACATGAGCCTTAACATGAGCCCAGAGATGTTAAATTTTAAGTTTCAGCTGTCTTGTTTTTATGAGAACGTCATTTATGACAGTGGGCGGAAATATTAATTCTTGCCCTTCATTATGTCGGGCCCTTCGAGAGTATATGTTAAATTTCAGCTCTCTAGATCTAGTTTTAATGCCTAGTTTTTGTTATATTCGAGTACACCCACTTGGGTAGGGAATGATAGTGTTCCTCGTACCAACAGCTATAACGTGTGCATTTACCTTTCAAAATGAGTAATCCCGGAAAAACTCCACTTCAAATGTTGTTTCATGTCAGCACAGTAAGTGTCCGACTTCTCACAGTAGTTGGACAGAAATTATCAAGAACTCTTTTCGTGTAACAAAAGTATTTTTTCATAAAATCTTGGAAGTGTTCTACTGTGGTAAGAACGGGTGGATTATGCCAATGATGTTTTATTTTCTGTTACATACATTTGAAACTTTTTGTCTAGCTGTGAGGTCAGTGAGCTGCATTTATTGTTATTTAATAAATTGCAACCACTTATATGAAAAAAGTTGCATGGTACACGAAATGACGGTTAAGAAGAAAGTGTTAGATAAATCCTTCTTTTCTCATTCAGATTCTTTTTTTTTTTTTGCGCGCACAAAAGGGATTTTTAGTACCCTTATAATGTGGACATGTTTACAATCACATAGCCTTAAGGAAATGGGAATTAGGATGGCAGAGAAGAAACCGATGCACGTTGGTTTTAAATATTTGTATATTATAATGTGCAGGAAAAACAGAGCGGGAAGGAGCACTCCACATTCTTGTTGAACGGGACTGTACGTCCGATAAAATGGTTGAGGGTGAACTGATGTGCATTCATGGTATGACGGCTATTGCGGTTGAAATGTTTAAAGGGTGGAATGCAGCTTTCGTTTTTCGTTTGAGCACTTGTGGTAGAAATATCGCTAAAACAGCGATAGGCAAGAGACATTGCGACGATGACTAAGAGAATCAAGCGATTAAGCGGTGTCTCGATCGCCTATACAGTCCCTGGCCAAATTATTAGACGCACTGTAAGGTTCTGTGTACTTTGTTTGTACTTGTTTACATTCGCGTATCAATTGTTTAACACTGTTATGCAACACGTTTAAAATAAATACAAAATGGAATCATATTTAAAATCTCCTAAATAAAAACACATTATATGTACCTATGTTTAAATATAAAAATATTGCATATAAACTCGTGCAATACATAAAACTATTAAAAAACTGCAGTGCGTCTAATAATTTGGCCAGGGACTGTTAGTTTTATTCCGCGTTTTTGAATTTGAATTCTGTCTAGTAGTTCCAAATAGGTTATTGGTGCACCAGACCAGATATGAGCGTGGTACTCAAGTTTAGCCAGATCAAAAGGAGTGTAAAATATCTTACATCGATTGAGGTGCATAGACATTTCGCAGCGTTTTTGGCGACATTGTTTTCATTAACACACATACTGACAATGAAAAAGTCTTTCGGTTTAAGCGAAACAGGTGCCATTCATGGATAATGGCAGACAGTTAAGGTTCCGCTTAAATGGCAGTAGTTAGCATTGTGTTTTGGAAGCATTAAATTCAACCCTATTGGTTGAACCCCACTGCCAATATCGGAATTAAATGAACTTAACATACTTTGCCGTTCCAGTTCCACATCCGAAGATGGGGGAAATACCGTCTATTCAACTTAGAATAAAAAGTCTAATTCAGGTCCTACATATTTCGTTTAGGCCATTATTAACTGTCCTGGTGAAACTATTTCTTCCCTTTCCAAGAATTGGCCTTTTGGAGAAAGTAAGTGATTCCATTCAACTTCTATACATCAGAAAGTCTTTTTCAGGTTAAATCTAAATTTTCAAAGATATGGATGTCAAATAGTTTATTGAGTGTATACATATGTATATGTACTGATGTCATTCTAACCACAAAGCGTAAGGGTTACAATTCCGATCAGTCCAAACTGTTTTTAACTCACAAACAAGTCTGAACTCGTTCTAATTCTTTCTCTTTAAGGTCGAAGTTATGTTCCGGCCCCTTCCACTTCACTGTATATCTGTCTGTGGGGTTCACCAAGTTGATCTCAATATGTATCGGCAGTTCTGCCGACTTCGCATCACTTCGCCATTGAGGCTTATCGAATGCTTTTCTGTGATCCATGAGATTTTCGACCTGACTCTCTTTCGCGATTCAAAAGTAACGTTGGTTGATATTGCCTTTTTGACGAGGTTCGTAGGATCTCTCTTTTGAATATGACAGTACCAGCTGAACCGGTCGCGCAACATTTTCTTTGAAATATAGGCTCTCTGACTCGAAAGCCTCCTTGGATCTTGGAACTTCTTAAGAGTCTGATCCAACTTCATAGAAAAACCGTAAGCTCCATCGCAAAAGCCCATTTCTCGGAAACCATGTCGCCACTTCATTAAAATACTCCTAACATAAAGTTGGGTGTTTTTTTACCTGCTGAGTGGACAATATTAAAAGTTCGAACTAGATGGCATCGCGATGTGCTCTACTCCTGCTGTTCGGCCATTAAATATACACCTTTTTAGGTATCCATTCAAATAACTAGCCCTTATGTCTCTACGTTCTATTATGCAGAGTGTCCACAGAACTTTCAATCAACTTTTATACTGCATCTTATGATATTATGCATTATAATTTCTCAATTCCTTTCTATGGGTAAGTATATGAACTATATGAAATCTTCCTTAATTACACGCGCAGCTATAAATAATAATTGAAGAACTCAGTTAAGACCGGTCTTTCCGCCCACCTACGCAGCGTGGCTAGGGATAAGTAAAACTTCAATGTAAAACTTCCTTCAACTCTCCCCGCACTTTATATATGCACTTAAATCAGGACCATGTGTGCACGCCTTCAAGAACTTGCTGAGTCAAATCCTTCCCTAGATGTATCACCCAAAAACTATGCAATAAGATGCTGTACGCTAAAATTACATACACACATCCTACCTTCCATCATAATACCTAAGGTCGCCATAATTCTTCGCCAGGGGATGAAATAGGGTAGCTTCTTTTACTCACCCGCTGCCGTACGTTTTGCTAAGATTTTGCTCACAGGATGCGTTCAATGATGAACAAAGTAAATAATCGCCTTTGCCGCCGCCACGCGAGTATGGAAGAAGAATGTGCGAGTCCTTTCCATAAACACTGCCTGGATGGTTTCGGGCCTAAGCCTTTGGTTCAATGAAATTACGCGCTAGGCTATAATTCTTCTCGTGCTGGTGTCTTAAGGGGAAGTCTCCAAGACTGGCCCTTTCAAATAAATAAAGTAGGTATATCCTTTTGGTAAGGCGACAGTATTGGCAACAGAGGTATAACGTTTTGTATGTGTGTGTCGGCAGAGAATTATTATCATTTGATGACACTTACACGCACCCATGGAGACGAGTTTATATCATAGGGAAGGGCGAAGAGTGTGTGTTCTTAATTTCGGTCTAAGCATCCGATAGATACGTATGACAACAAGAAAAAGTCAACTGAACATGCTGCAAGAATTACGAAAATATTTATAATGACCTTGTTAATCCTCGCACAGAGGGGAGATGCCTTATTAGGTAATGATTTATGGGCTTGTAAGTGGGAGGTGAAATGGAATTACCTCCATTTCGTTTCAAAGTATCTGAGAAAGTAATGAAGATATATCTAAATAATAATACTATCAAACTGGACCTCCAATTGGATTTGATAAACATGTTGATTTCTGTACAATTTTATACTGCAGAAAGTTTAAAACCGTTGGAGGACTATTGACGTCCCACAAAAATGCCTAAATTCACACTCATAATTAACCACGTTCATCAAATCACTTATTGCTTTCTCAATGAATTATTTATAAATATTACAACCTGTAAGGGCTTGTGGCCCTTGATATCAAGAATAGGTTAAGGCGGGCAAATAGGAGCTGAAATGGTATACTAATATTGGCCATTGCGCCAGACAGCAGAAATCCCGGCAGCGGTGTCCTACGTACGGGAGTTATGTTAGAGATAACAACCAACAGCCAACACACATGTCAACCAGATGGCGACGAAATACCCTCACTATCAACAGACCGAACAAACATCCCAAGTATCTTTCTGAAACAACAAGGAATGACCCAAGCAACAAGATAACACTCGTTATCTATTTTTAGGTATCATAAAGCAGTATCGATACCTCATATCGACGAAGCATATATATAGGAACATTTTTGTTCCTTAAGTCAGTTATAATTGTATCGTAGACAAATACCACATGTTAGCTCCTAAGGTACTTTAATAAATAAAAGTATATTGTTTATCTAATAAAAAGCCCCTTAGTAATTTATTTTGCGCAGTCGGTAGGATATTTCTTAGATCTATACCCGCATATTATAGTGAAAGAAAATATCCAGTGATAAAGTTAAAATTTGAAAATTAACTTACAACCTATGAAGTAAAATCAGTGAAAGTGTTAAAGTGTTCAGGAGCAAATTATAATAGCCCAATACACGAAATCCGCAGACGAAATTGATACAGAGAATCGCAACTGTTTGAAGAAATATTCAAACAACTCGATATATCAATTCACCAACTTTACTCGTTCTCCAGAAAGCCAACGAAAATGGCTCAACCAGCAGGAGTAATAGCAGACCAGAAAGTGACTCTAGATAGACTAGAGAATGTCCCTATATACTCAGGAAAACCCGAAGAAGATGTCATCGCGTTCATAGAGTACATTGATTATGTGTACTCTCACATTACGGATCCAAATTCATTAGAAATCGAATACAAGGAAACGCAATAAACACACTGCGAAGGATATTGCAGCCCAAATGGCCATTAATTAAAGCAGCCCTCATCCAGGATTATGGTGTACATGAGACTTACGAAGAGATCCTGCAAGATTTGCATGCCATCCAAAGCAGAGACGTCCATCAACTATACAGACAGACTGAAGACATCCTCCTTAAACTTAACAAAAAGAGTACATTAGACGTAAGTCCTATATATAACCCTACCACTAATGAAAATTTAGTTATGAACAAATTTATAAATAATTTAAACGCTAATCAAGCATCTATTATTATTGCTCAAAGAATTAAAAATATAAGGGAAGCTTATGAATTATTAATTAGGTATAAAAACCTTAGTGAAAAATCAAAACCTAACCCCAAACCAAGTAATTCAAATCAACCCCAGAGGCAATATCAAAATAATAATTATAATCAAAGACCTCAGTTTATACAGAACAATCAACAATTTCATCAATGAAGGAATATAGAAATGAATAGTAATCAGATTAGGGCAAATAATAATAATATACTTAGAAATAATTACCAATATAGGCCACCTTATAATCATCATAGGCAGAATAACTATAATAATTCTAGAACTAGTAATTCAAGACAAGAGCCCATGGATGTTAATAATGTAGACGTAGAATATCACGTGGTAAATTTTACTCTGATAGGGAAACCGAAGCACTTCCCATAATAATTGCAACCATTAATAATAAAAAACTAAAAATTCTAATAGACACAGGTTCGACTACAAGTATACTGGATGAATCTGAACTATTAGAAATACTACGGAATCCTGTATGGATACCAACTCAAGTAAAAGTCGCCAACAATACAATTAGTACCATTAAAGAAGAAATCATAACTAAAGTGCCTGTTGAATTCAACGAACATGAAGCAACAATGGCATGGAAGTTGATGAAAATAAAAAATAAAAAATTCGATGGAATAATAGGTCAAAACCTGTTAAAGCCCATCAAAGCAAATGTAGACCTAGGAGAAGGATTTGTAGAAATAAATATTAGAAAAACTTATTTCGAAAACTATACGAATAAAAACAAATGTCCGTATGAATTCGAAGAAATCCATACACTTAACTATTGTAACTCAACTGAAATGAGTCAATTAATTAGTGAGGATTTGAATTTAGAAGAGAAAAACATTTTAAATAAATTTATTGAAAAAAATAAACACGTATTTTTTAAAGATGGAGAAAAATTAACATCTACCACTCAAACCACGCACAATATTAGGACCGAACATGATAGTCCAATATTTAGCAAAATCTATCGTTATCCTAAAATACACGAACAAGAGATAGAAAAACAAGTTAAGGATTTATTAGCTCAGGGAATTATTAAGAAAAGTACCTCACCCTATAATGCACCTATTTGGGTAGTCCCAAAGGAAGAAGACAACTCTGGAAAACAGAAGTGGCGTATGGTGATCGACTATCGCAAATTGAACGAGAAAACAATCGAGTTCAAACACCCTATACCTAATATCGACGAGATATTGGACAAACGTGGAAGAGCCCAATATTTTTCGACGTCAGATCTTGCGAAAGGATTCCATCAGATTAAAATGGATCCGTCAGATATTGATAAAACTGCTTTCTCAACTCCATATGGACATTACGAATGGTTACGTATGATATTTGGATTAAAAAACGACCCAGCCACCTTCCAAAGAACGAAGTCTTAGACGAACTGATTAATAAAATCTGTGTAGTTTATTTAGACGATATTCTAATCTTCAGTACTTCTCTCGAAGAACACATGATTAATTTGAATTTGGTATTCCAGAGACTAAAGAAATATAACCTAAAAATTCAAATCGATAAATGCAATTTTCTTAAAAGAGAAACCAAATTTTTAGGTCATATTATTAGATTAGAGATAGATTAGATAGATTCTTTATTTTTTCCATCATAAAGTTTACAAATTGGTATACTTAAGAATGAGGACATGGCAATACTGCCGTCTGCCTGGGGTCATATTATTACTGACAAGGGTATTAAACCTAATTCTGACAAAACTACAATTATCGAAAGAATACCACTGCCTACTACACAAAAACAAATTAAATCTTTTCTGGGTATAACAGGGTATTACAGAAAATTTATAAAACATTATGGCAAAATTGCCCAACCTATAACTAAATATCTTAAAAAAGATACGAAAATTGATAAATCTGATATAAGCTATGTAAAAGCACATCAGGAGCTCAAAAATGCACTCCAAACAGAACCTGTACTTGCATATCCTGATTTTAATGAAATATTCGTATTAACGACAGATGCATCCAACTATGCAATTGGTGCAGTATTATCTCAAAAAGGTCACCCAATAACGTACATTAGTAGAACACTCAATGAACATGAGAGAAACTACAGTACGACCGAGAAAGAATTACTTGCAATTGTTTGGTCAGTAAGACATCTGCGACCTTACTTATATGGTAGACGTTTTGAGCTAAAAACGGATCACCAACCGTTAAAATGGCTTCAAACCAAAAACCTCGGCAAAGATATTTCATCTCGACCTCAGAGATGGGTACTTCAACTAGGTGAATATGACATGAAAATCGAGTATCTCAAAGGAACAAGCAATACAGTTGCAGACTTTCTCAGTAGAGGAATCACGAATAACGAAGAAATAAACGCTTTAGACTCTGTAGAACCAACGATCCATTCTCAACACGAAGAAACAAATGACCATTTTTCGATTAAAGATACTATCGTAAATATATATATAGTCAGCAAATAATACTGACACTAGGTTATTAAACGAAAGTTAAAATATTAAATAAAAAACGAAGAATATTCTTAGGTATAGATTCTTTAAAACAAAAAGATATAGAAAGTAGGTTAATACCTCTGATAGAAAACAAAACAGATTAAATTATACCACGAGAAAGAAACCGGACATTCTGGAATCGAAGAGAATTACCAAGGATTAAAAACAAAAATCTATTTCAAAAATCTGAGAGAACTAACGCGATAAATTCATGCAATATTTGCAAACAAAGCAAATACGATAGGCACCCCATTAAAAAGAAATTCTGCTTATCAGACACACCAAAAGATATTAACGAAATAATTCATTTGGATATCTACTGTATAGCTAAGACAAAATATTTATTTTTATTTTTAAACTAACCACAACCACATATGTACCCAATGTTTCACACGAAACTTTAGAGGAAACAATTTTACAACTAATAGCTTCGCATGGTAAGCCCAAACGATACGTTATGGATAATGAATTCAACTTATCCAGAATAGCAAAAATGTTAGAAGAACTAGGTATTGAAATTCATTTGTCTAAGCCCAATAGCCGCATACAGGGAACTCTGATATAGAGGTATTTCATAGAACACTTGCTGAAAAAGTACGTACTATTTTAAATGGAAAAACTACATCCAACATACACGAAATTCGCACGGCTGTACACAAAGCAACACTTTATTATAATAACTCGGTTCACTCAACAACAAAACATACCCCATACGAAATTCAGAAGGGTAATTTTTCTAAAGAAAAAATATACCAACACGTTCATACAAACAAACAAAAAATTATCAATAAAAGGAATGAGAACAGAGATGCCAAGGCTTTGTTAAAAACTCTAAAACAGAACGACCTAAAACTGAACCACGATATAAATTTAATAGATTAGATAAACAACACCACAAGAACATACAGAAAGAAAGAAAATCACAATTTAAAAATAACGACAATATAATCAAAGCAAACCCCAATAGCACATACACTCAAACTAGAAAACAAACCACTGAAAATTGCCCTGTAACTTCGAAAATACGAGTATAAAAGATAAAAGAATTCATCAGTCGAATAGTGAACGCCAATCGAACAAGTCAGGAAATGAAGATCGTTATAATTTTAGTGATTACCTGTTTAGTACATAGTAAAATTCAAGTTGAAGAGATTCATAATAGTGATGGCTACGCTATGATCAAATTAGGAAAAATACAAATAGTGAATAAATTTAACTCGATAATACATATCATAAATTTAACCGAAATAAACTCTATATGTAATACACTAGCCGAACAATGGACTTCGATAAAAAAAATGAATAATACCATCTAGCTATAGTCAATCCAAATCGTTCACATTAATCGAAAAAGAATTGAATCTAGTTCGAAGTGAATTAAAAAGTATTAAAGGGTACAAGAATAAAAGGTCAAGAAGAGGACTATTAAACCTCAGCGGACGAGTTTTTAAATTTATGTTTGGAACTATGGACGATGAAGAAATAGAAGATCAGTTAGAAACAATTAACAACAACAATCATAACCTCATAACAAATAACAACAAACAGATAAAAATCAATAACCAGTTTCAAGAAGAGATAAATATTTTGAAACAAAGCTTAACAATGGGCGTCAACATAGAGTTAGGACTTAAAGGAAAATTAAATTTTATCGAGCAAAGACTTAATATTCTAGAATATCAGAGAAGACTAGACTCATTAAAAGAACTTATTGAGAAAATCCAAAATATAGTACTAGCTTGTAGATTACAAATTATGGTAGAAAGTCTTCTAACACCTGAGGAAATTAATAAGTATGATGTTGATCTGTTTAAACTAAAACAAATTAAATTATCAGTTGGGGAATTTCACGAAAATGTATTAATATTTGTAATCCAAGTTCCTGATCAAATGTTAACGCTAGATAAATATTTCTTTACTTCAATACCTAATAAAGACACCGAAGAATTAGATATTGAAAGTAAATTTTTTTAAATAAAAATGAATGGAAGTAATTACGTGTATAAAGAAAATAAAGAAATAAAACATCTAAAACCACTTATAAATTGTCTCAATAAAATAGGAAATTGTATTGTAACAAATAATAATAAAAAGGTAATCGTAGAATAAATGAAAGGAGCAGTACTTGCAATAAATAGCGATATTAAAATAAATAATAACTGTGACGAAAGAAAATTGATTATAATCAAAAGGAACGCTTTGATCACTTTTGAAAACTGTACATTAGAAATATATAATCAAATGTTTTCTAACAAATATGCAATTGTTAATCAACCCATCCCTATAGATATAGAACATCCATATGATATAACGAATGTAAAATTAAAAAAATACTGATTTAAATATAAATAATATAAACGAAATAGAAGAAAAATTCCATTCACACAAAAACATAAACCTTAGTATGCATGGAATTACTTTAATTATAGTTGTAATAATTTCAATTTTTTTAATATACTTGTTTCGGGAGAAATAAAAGACAAAGGAGGGAGGAGTTATGTTAGAGATAACAACCAACACCCATGTCAACCAGATGGCGACGAAATACCCTCACTATCAACAGACCGAACAAACATCCCAAGTATCTTTCTGAAACAGCAAGGAATGACCCAAGCAACAAGATAACACTCGTTATCTATTTTTAGGTATCATAAAGCAGTATCGATACCTCATATCGACGAAGCATATATATAGGAACATTTTTGTTCCTTAAGTCAGTTATAATTGTATGGTAGACAAATACCACATGTTAGCTCCTAAGGTACTTTAATAAATAAAAGTATATTGTTTATCTAATAAAAAGGCCCTTAGTAATTTATTTCGGGCGGGACTTTGGAAACTCAACTTGTTCTACGCGCTGCGAGTATCAACAATAAAACTATCAAGTGTGTCTGTTAAGAACTTCGGGTGAAGAGTCCACTAAATAAATACCTATATATATATAATTTCTTAAGTTAAATGAAGCATAATTAAAAACGCTTAATAATTAATATTTGCCTTATAGGTGTATCCGCCAATAGCTCCATGCTCAATGCTCATATTAACACAAATTGCACTTCGACTTTTAAATTAATTTTTGTATGCATTATATATCAACTTACGTTCTTAAGACTAATAGGATAGTTATTCTAAATGAATGGTCCTTATGCGGACGCTCTAAAGTTAATTATAACCTTATAATTATTGCCCTTCGGCTTAAAACTATTTTATGAACTAATATATTTATTCATCGGCGTACTTGGCTCGTTACTCAAATTTTATATTTTATATAAAACAAATTAGATTACTTAAAATACTAAACGTTTGGTAACTATAACTAGGATTTTGAGCACTCGTTTCAGCGAGCGGTCATAATCGCAATTGCTTTCCGAGCGCCTGGCAGTCATCAGCACGCCCACGCGTCGCCGGAACCCGACTGAAACCGTATAGCGTCAGTCACCTCACGGAAACACCACCACAAGTTGGGAGGCCGGGCCTCTCCCAGAAACGCTCTAGGTAAATTAGTCTAACTTATAGACTAAGAGGATGTTACCTAGAGTAACGCACCGTCCTGGGATTGCATTTGCTTCTTGACCGCAAGTCGGTGAATTGCTTTTCCGTATCGAATCTACAGAATTGCACACTGAGCATATGATGTACTATCAAGCGACAGTAGTTTATATCCGCAGTGTGTTTTTGTTAGTATTTTTGATTCTGGCGTTCTCCTCTTCCTGGCTGTCTGCCACTTTCACGTTAATTAATTAAAAAACTATGCCAACTTGCTTAAAACAAAATTACTTTATATAATTCAAGCGAAACTACTTCAATTAAGACACACAATGGCAGACCACGCTGCTTGTCTTCTGGTTGAAAAGAAAAAAGGGACTCACTTAAAACCGAGTGCGTTTCAGTTTGTTAAGTTGCATGGGGTGTGCCAACTATGAACGAGAAAGAAATTGTACAAGATGTACTAGATTGCTTAGATTTATTTACTTCGTTCATAGATGGCATTAACAATTTTATTGTACGCAACTGCAATATGAGCGCATTTTTCAACGGCCTACTATCTGGCCGTTCGTTGTGTATGTCGCTGAACACTTAGTTTGTTTTTCCAGCCGAAACCCTTGGTAGCTGGCGCTGCCCAAAAAAACATTAAAATGTAAATTTATCTATGTTTTAATAAATAATAATATTAATAATAAATAGTTTGTTTTTGTTAATTATGATGTAAGCCGATTGCTGGGCGATAAGCAGGAAAAGAGAGCTAATTTTGGGTTATTTTTAAAAGAAAAAATACTCCGTCGTATATTTGGTCCTGTGTACGAGGAGGGCAAATGGAGGAAAAGATATAAGTGCCGGGAAATAACTTCACATGCATTAACTTCACATGGGCAATAACTTTACCTCGAGCGGGAAATAAATGCACTTCTTTCTTGTGAAGTTATTGCCCACTGACGGTGAGCAACTACTCCACCGCAAATTTGGTGAAGTTATTTCCCATCTATAATTTGAGAATTTGTCTATTATAATTTATAACTGAAGAGCAAAAATGTGAAATAGAGCTATTTATGAGGTTTTTGTATAATTTCATTTTTTACAAAATACATATAACAATTTATTTTTAGCAATTTATCGGTGCCGTGAAATAAGGCCTTACGCAATAAGGCCAATTTGGCGTTATTTCACTTTCCATTGGTGCTGTTCTCAACAATTTGCCCTTGCACCTACTTCTAATCAAACAGTGACCCCAAGCAGGTTGGTTGAAGGGGAGTAACAAGGCCCCCCATATGGATTGCACTGTTTATGGGATTAGTTGCGAAATCGCAAGTAGATTCTATAAACAGTGCAATGCCCATGGGAGGGGCATGACGCCCCCCCCCCCCTCCTAACTTCCCTGCTTGGGGTCACTATTTGATTTGGAGTAGGTGCGAGGTACGGTTCTTGAATTATCATAAATTGTTAAGAAGAATTATTTCCCAAAAAAAAGCTCACCTATTGTGGACATGTTGCTCATGTGACAGTCCCGTATTTCAATAGCCTGTCCCGGTTTTGTTTTTAAAGAAATACGGGACATATAAATGTCCAGTATTTCAATTTTAGTCCCGTATTTGTCTACCGTATTGTACACCTGCTATGAATATTTGAATCAGTGCGATGCATTTTCACAAGAAGTTGAAATTTAATGCTGGGTTGTTCTGCGAAGTGTACCTTCCTGGCCAGATGTAGAAGCAAGCTCAGCTTTTGTTAAGGAAAAGCGAAGCGATACAAAAATTGATGACTCACATTATTTAATGAGCTCAATTGCTTAAAATCTTTTCTAAATTTAGATCAAATTAGAGATTGGTTAAACAACAAAAAAAACAGTAGGTGCAAAATGGGTAGATATTTTTACACATTTCTCAGAAAGAAACATTGCTTTCGCTAACCTTTTACAAATTGTCAAATTCAGCTTGTGTCTACCAGGTTCAAATGCTCCCACGGAAAGAGTTTTTTCTATAATGAACAATGTATGGACTAGGGAAAAAGCTCAGCTAAATTTAAAAACCCTAAAAGCTATATTAATTGTAAAGTGCAATTACAATATAAGTTGTCTTGAATTCAAAAATTATTTAAAAGAAAAGGACAATATTGACAGATTTGTTCATCCAATAAGTATTGAGAAGGAACTTATGTTCGGCAACTTCTTTTTTTTAACTCGCACATTAATATTACAGAATGAATGAGAGACTAATTTTCTTATTTTTTTTCTTATTAGTTTTATATTTCATTAATTATTATTTAATGTGTTGTTTTTGTTGCTAATTTATTTTCGTTACTTAATAAGAAATTTAAGTTTATTCGCTTTGAATTTGTTACGTTTTGAAGACTTTTTTATTATTTATTGTTCTTTTTTTCTTAAACAATTGTTTTTTTTTTGGTTTATAATGAAATAATGAGTGGTGACAACACATATACCCCTGGTATAAAACTTTTTAAAATCGAGTATGGATTTGATGTGTTTGTGGTAATCCACTGATGATCCCAAACCACCACATCTGGGTGAAACTCCACAAAATATATATAGTCATACTAGTAATAGTTGACTATATATATATTAATTTTTGACTTTCAGTCATAGCCATACAATAGGCTGAACAAACATTTCTTTTGTTATTCTTCAAATCTGAAGGAACATTTGAATTGGAAATAAGTTCACACTCATCCGTGAGTGGTGACAACACATATACCCCTGGTATAAAACTTTTTATAATGAAATAACCAATACGACATTCTTTGTTATTTTTGGCCATTTGTGTGCTGTTATATATTTTCACTTTTTTTGTCCCGGGTTTTGCTCTTAAAAATATGGTCACCGTATCTAAAACTGTAGGTCCCTTCCACTTAGCATGAAAGTGGTTGGAGAAGCTAGGTTCTTGGCCCTGTATGGGACGTTAATACATAATATGTATGTGAAGAGGAAGTTTATTACACGCCCACTTTTTTGAAGCGTTTAGTTCAAACTATGAATTTCTCTTCATTTTATAAAAAAAACATAGGGACGGGCTACAGTCCGCTTGGGCGAACTGTTGGATACCCTATTCTTATTCCTATCCCTCATTAGTGGGCGTGACTAAAGTCTAAGTATGGTTGAATTGTTAAGAACGCTCTACATATTTTGTTATATCATTTAAAGGATTTTATCGAAAAAAACGAAGCTTTTGTAAAAAAAAGCGCTCCCTAGCTCAAACTTTGGTTTTTCAAAAAAATTGTTTTATTTAATTGTGGGCGTGTCAGTAGGCGGATTTAAAAAATATTTACACATGAGCATAAAGGGCCCCTGAGGGTATTATATCATAAATTTCAGCTTCCTAGCTCCAACTTTGGTTTTTCAGTCATAGGAGTCATAGATCATCATGAATGTGAACAGAACACAGCGGAGGTAAAGTGACTTAAAGTGTTTATGTGGGCGCAGTGGTTAATGTGTTGGACTATGCAAAGTTTCCTAAAAATGTTTTCGATTGTTACAAAATTTTGTAAAACAAGTTGTAAAATAGTTTTTAGGCCGAAAGGACCAGTAGTTATCTAGTATGCAAGTTGATATAAGTTATCTACATAAATAAAAATTGAAGACTGTTCGTTGGTTAGCACATCACTTGAGAACAGCTCGACTGATTAGTCTCACTTTTTTTTAATGTCCGTAATAGTCCGGACCGGATAGGTTTTTATGGAAAGGAAAAAGTGGAAAAGTTGACCGGAATATTGAGAAAAACCGATAGTGTTTTAAGAAATGGGTTTTTGTATGATAATGCATATTTTTGGTTTCTTCCGTCAATTTCCTGTTTGAGCTGTTTTTGACAAACAACCATATCTTACAATTGCTACCACGTGGAAGTGAAGTGGACAGCTTTTTCCATGGGATTTTTGTATGAACTCGAACAAATAAAATATATTTTTTATTTTATTTTTTTTTTATTTTTATTTCGTGTATAATAAGCTACATGAGTTACAAAACGAGGAATTCATGTTGATGAGAAAAAAGAAATAATGAAAAAATACAAAAAATATACAAGATATACAAAAAATAAATACAAAATTTTAAGATTTCAAGGAGAGATACGATTTTAATTCATTTTTAAGTTTAGTTGTGTTATTTAAACTTCGGATAGAGTAGGGTAAGGAGTTCCACAACCGTGTGGAGTGAATAAAAAACTGACTCTCAGAAGTTAAGCAAGAGTACCGAGGACGGATCAATTGAGCAGATCTGCTTGAGGGGGGATATCTTATTTTTTTATATATATAAGTCGGTTGATGTGTTAAAAGTATGTCCGAAAACAGGCAAAGAGTTCGAAATTTGAGAAGACTGTCGAAAGTCATATTGTAAAGTTGGCTGGAGTATAGTGATATTCGATCAAATTTACGCAATCCGAACACATATCGCACGATACAATTAAATGCCACATTAAGTTTACTCTTGGATGCATAACTACAGCTCGCAAAAATTTCACAAGCATACATATGTTAAGACCGGCATGGCTAGAATTTTAGCAAGTAAGACTCGTGTTTTAAAGGGAGTAAAGGATTGGGTCGCCCACAACGTTCGTGTGGTTGTCCAGGTTAAGAGTCGATTAAAGGTCACCCCAAGGTTCTTGACGGATTCTACATACTCAATAGGAGCATCTTGGAGTGTGAGGATAAGAAAATAAGCCAGATCTAGGGGCTTTCGCGAAATCACGACGCACTTAGTTTTATCACGATTTAATATCAGTCCATTTTGTTGAGACCACTGCACTATATCGGCAAGATCATTATTTATCGATTGAGCGGCGTGCTCTATTAAACCCAGAGGACAGCTTAATACGAGCTGAGCATCATCAGCATACAAATGAATTGAGCTGTTTTTGATGACATTAGGAAGATCGTTGACATAAAGGGAGAAAAACAAAGGCCCTAGTATGGATCCCTGAGGGACACCACTTATGATAGGCAGGGGGGTTGAAAGGGATTGATTAACTTCTACGGCTTGAAATCTGTGAGTTAAGTATGACGATACTAACTTTATAGCACAAGGCTCGAAATTATATATATAAGACAACTTGCGGCACAAAAAAGAGTGGTCAACCAAATCAAACGCCTTAGAAAAATCAAGAAGGACTAAGAAGGACACTTTGTCTTCGTCAAGAGCTTGCCTAATATCTTCAGACACACCTATCACAGCAGTGATACAACTGTGTTTTTGTCGGAAACCAGATTGCTTAGATAATAATAGGTTGAAAATGGCGAGATGACGGCTAATTTGCTTTTGGAGGATCCTTTCAAAGGCTTTTGACAAAAAAGGGAGTATTAACACTATAGATATTAACACTAATTATTATATTCTCCGTTATTGCCTAATATTAATTCAATTTATAGTCCATGTCCAAAACTAACGAAGTTTTCAAAGGTTCTACGACGCTGCATGAGTACCTTTAATATGAATCATTTTTGACGCCACAAGGTTTAGCGGTTTAGCCGGCGGACTTTTGTCAACTTGGCTAGGAAAAGATTCTTAGAAGTCTCTCTGTTTTTCTTCCTCGAAGCACTACGGTTTTGTTGAGAAACATTTCGGCCCTATAGTCATGCGAAAACACAATGATTTTTATAAGAATACATTTAGGCAGACTAAAAAAAACACGATGAATGTAAATAACTAACGCAAATAGGACCTAAATTGCAATTGCCCCAACTTGTTCGTATGACGAACGTAGTAAATACTTGTGGCGTACATATTCAGTCTAGTACTGATGAAGTGAAGTGGGAGGGTCATGACCCCTTTAGTCCAGATCATAACCTCTCTAAAGAAGAATCAGCACCATCTGACAAGTTCTTATATTCTTTGATTCTGTTTCATACAATGCAGTGATTTCAACTGTTCTATTTACATAAATTAAGACCTTTAACCACAAGATAGTCTAAAGCCGACAACCAATCCCCTATGGAAAAAACATCCATCAAATTCACTTTATTTTGCCGAGAAAAAAACGAGAGTACCTACCTACTCTTATAATTAGCATACCATAAGCCCAGCAGATAGAATTCAAATCAATCGGCTTAGCCAAGTGGACGGAAATTGCTAATTTACCAGGATTTTCCTTACAAAAGAAAAAAAAACAGCTAAAAGTGAGAAAAAATGAAGAAAATCCCATGAAGCACAGGAATTTATTGAAAAACACTGGATTTAATGTCCTTTTAAGTTGTAATTGCCGCGTGTTATTCTTTTCTTTACAGCTCATCTGTGGGAATTCCCACCGTCATCCCACTAATTATATCCTTCGTCATCGACTGCCAAGGTCCCACGCATACCAAGTCGTCGACTTTATTAACGCGGAATTGTTAGTAGTTTCCTTCAGTCATTTTTCTTTAGGACTCCGTAAAGCTTGTCTGATCAGCAGAAGAAAGAACCAAAACCGCATTGACAGCAGCGCAGTCAAACTGAAAAGGATGCCATCGAATTTTAACCTCACAGCAGGAGAAAGCATTGTCATCAGTAGTTATCCCTTTGCTCTTGCAAACTTTGCTCATCATCGTTGTCGTCGTCTTTGCTCATTGTGACAACAGCATTAGGATTCGGGTGTTTTTTTTTTGTTCACTCATCACCACTCCTGATATATATGATGGGTGGTGTTGTATCAAAAAGGGGAGTGAAATTCTCACTGCAAATAAAAGCAAATATAACTGCAAAATTAAGAGGAAATCAATAGGAATTGCGGCGATGTTTTCATTTGCTTTTGTTGGTGCGTACGTTTTCCTTTCCCATCGTGTCCTTCTGTTGACGATATATGAATGTTGACAACTGCAAGGGTTGATTGCGTCGAAGGGTTGAGGTTTATTTTAAGAAAGACACTAAAGTTAATGTTGAGGATAAAGCAAGTGTGTGCTGACGTAGTGGTGGTGGAGTTTTTAAGCAGCATATATTCGGTAGACAACTGCGAAGGATAATGGTGGGGGTGTGTGAGTGTGGGAAAATTGTAATAAGAAATCTGTTAGACAGCTGAAGGAAAAGCGGAAAATCAAACGTCGACGAAGCGGAAAAAGGATTTATGCGAAGAGAGAACGTCGACACCTCTGATAACAATCTGTCTCGTCTGATAAAACGCTGCCGACAAACTGTTGCGCTCTCATCCGTTTTCTCCGAAGAAACAATTTAAAGGGTTAGGTGGTGCTAATGGTTTGGTAAGTCGTTGGAGTTCAGTAAGCTGCTGGGTGGTAAATTCCCAGTTTGAAAGTTAATATGCAATTATTGGGAAATAGGTGATGGAGGAAGAAGCATTGTATTGGTGGTCGATCAAGAGAACACTATTTTTTTTAAATGTTCTAAGGCTCTTGCTCGTGATACAATCTGTTTAACTGATTTTTTTTAAAGAAATCTTAAGAAATACTAAAGAAACCATTCAGAAAAGCTTCATATCACCGATTGATCTGTTTTGTACTTAAGGTTTTTTTTTTGTTAAGGGATGCATCATGTACGTTCAATGGACAGGGATAGGGCTGTTGTTGTGTTGGACTCTAACCACCTAAACTCGGAACTGCATCCTTGCGTTACTCCGTGTTGGACCTGGCATCTTATCTACTTTTACACCGTCTGGTTAGTCTGCTTGGGCCTAAGACACATGATCTTGCCCTCGCTTTTTTGATCTCAATACAAAAATCGCTTCGATTTAAGAGCATATCAGCATTTAGCGATCCTCACTTGCTAACATTTCATTGACGATGTTTTCAGCACTTATTTCCGCTGTCTGTGCTTCTGATCTCTGCCTTTCTTTCTACCACCTTGTTTACTCGAAAATCGTATGGTTCGCATCATCGGCGTACTGGGCTCCTTACTTTTCCCATCTTATTGAGATACGTGTGAAAACGGCTCCAGGAAATAACCCCCCGATTGAAAAATGAAATAACTCCCCAAAATTTGTATGGAGGTCGGGATTTATTGCATATGAAATAAAGTCCCCAAATTCAACTATGAAATAAGTCCCCCCAATTTTGCAATAAGGCCAAGTGCTAAAATAAAACCTCGCATATACTCCAAATCAAACAGTGACCCCAAGCAGAGGGGTTGCCGGAGGGCAGCATGCCCCCATATGCATTGCACTGTTTATGGGATTAGTTGCGAAATCGCAAGTAGATTCCATAAACAGAGCGATGCCTTGGGGTCACTGTCTGATTTGGAGTAGGTGCGAGGTTTCTTTTTAGCACTTGGAATTATTTCATACTTATTTGGGGACTTATTTCATATCATTTTGTGGACTTATTTCATATTCGATTTGGGGAGTTATTTCATTTTTCATTTGGGGGGTTATTTCCTGAAGCCGTAAAAACATCCATGACCGGTAAGCAATAACATTATGTAGATCGATTCCCATACCTTTATTGCTATATCCAATCACTGAAACTTCTTATCAATCTAGGAGTCCACCTACCCCGGGTCTGTGACGCTATTGCTTTGCTACTTCTTTTCCCAGTTCGAATATCTTCTCATACACTGGCGATCACAAGGATGAGGCAATACATTTTGCAATCGATTTTCAGTCTACCCAGAAACTTTTACTACCTTTGAACATGTAAATATTTTCCCAACAGTAAGTCATAAAATTAAAGGGTAAATAAGAAACGACCGCTGGAATTTCCCAAGATCAAACAATGAACTACTTGTAAAGGGTATAAAAAAATGGGCCACAAGGATGAGGCCACATGTAAAATCATCGAAAGAAAGGAACAAATTAATAAAATGTTTACATTTTATGGTTTTAAAACGTTTATTTATTATGTTTTTCTAAATTGATAATGAGTATGCCCGCCATTTTTCGATATGAGCTCTATCATACAGTTTTTTAAAATAATTAAGAGAAATTTGGGCCCAGGCATCACGAATAGCTTAAAGTGTTCTTATCTTCAAATTATCTGCCGCCTTCATACACTTTACTAGATAACCATGCCCAAACATTTTCGATTATGTTTAAGTCCGCTGAATAGGCCGGACATGGAAGAAGTTCCACGTCTTCTGATTGAATCCAACTTCTAACACTCCTGGAGTGTGGATAGAGGAATTGTCTTGTTAGAATATCCCAAACAGGGGTCCGAAAATGTTTTTCACTTTTGGAATGAAAATGACGGTTCCAGCAAACATTTGTACGAGTAGTTGTTTCTGTTCATTGTTGTGGATAAAAACTCAAACTCGATTGTGTCATAGTGGGTAAGAGCTCCCCACGCCATTTCACCTGATTTACGGCTGCGATGTCTTGCCAAAATAAGCTCCTTCTTTCTTAGATCAAGGAAATAAAAGTTGTAACCATCGGTGCCGTCTAGGTTAAACTTTTGTTCATCCGAAAAGACAACGCATTTCCATTCACCACTCCAAGCGACATGTTCTCTTGCAAAATGCATTTGATGCTCCTTGTGTGCTTGCCTCAAAACAGGTTTGTTTTTAAGTTTTTTTCTCTGCATATGTATAGTACCACTTTTTCGTATTATCCTTCGGACCGTGTTTAGTCACTGGTAGAGTAGAATTTGGGGCAAGTCTTAGAATAAGCAGCTTTACTCGCAATGTGGTTGCTTCTGCCGTGCGTCCTTTTTGATTTTTCCCATAGTGTTGTGGATCCGCAAGATAACTTTTTACAGCAGTCTTACTTCTATTTGGCCTCCTTGCAATTTCTCGGCCTGAGAGTCCTAACTCGTTGAAAGCATCTAGTTTTCCTCTTTCTGTCGCTGTCAAAGTCTTTCCGGAACCCATTTTTTTAACTAAATAAAAACAGTTCTTTCCAACGCTTTTTTTTTAAATATTCTTAACAAAACTTTGAAAAAAATCACTGATGTGAACCCCTGCAACGAAATATTCGCAATGGCCTCATCCTAGTGCGCATCTTTTTAAGTAGTTCATTGATCGATCTTGGGAAATTCCAGCTGTTTTTTTTTATTTACCCTTTAATTTTATGACTTACTACTGGGAAGATATGTACTTGTTCACAGGTAGTAAAAGTTTCCGGGTATAAAATTTCCAACAGGTATAAAGACTGAAAATCGATTGCAAAATGTATGGCCTCATCCTTCTGATCGCCAGTGTATATACATTTTCTTTCTTATGTCTAGAGGTCGATGGGAATTACTATACCGCTACTAAGAGTGCTACTACTAGCGCAAAACTGTATGATAGCCGCTGGATACCCAAATGGCACTGTTGCTTTGCCTCGAGGCGAGTGGCTTCCTGTATTTCTCTTGTCTGAAGGCGTCGGCCCAAACTTCTTAACTTTATAGAAGGATGGAGTTTGTGACATCAGGAGCAGTCTTCGCTTGGCTATTAGTCTTCCGACCCTATCTGTACGCATGCCTAATGAGTTCGTTGTATTTTTAGCTCTTTCCGACTCTGCCTTGATCTGCTGCCAATATAGATGAGCTCTATGGCCAGTCGCAAACCTATTCACTGCCTTTTTGGTGTGTTCGGAACCAACCTGGAATTCTATGTTCCAAGCAATCCTCCTTCTTGTCAAGACAACTATTTCTGTCTTCTCTTCGGCCAAGCTTAGCCCATGTTCTTCCATCCAGTAGAGAACGCGGTACATTACTTGTTAAAGCATTCGTTGAGCGTCTTCGGTGTTCCTGTCTTGAATCGTTACGGTCAGATCGTAAGCAAATCCTTCCAAAAATGTATCCCCGGCAACACCCACCATTCTAAGACTTCTATCATCTGTGCAGCTCATGCTGATATGTGCTTTTTGCGGCGTCATTCAGTGAAATCGTATTACAAAACAGGGTTCCCCAGGGGTCCATGACCCAACTATCTGTCCAAAAATATTAGGCGTCATCTAACAATCATGGTTGAATGTTTAACTCTCCACAATATTAATATGGTATCTTTTGCAAGTTAATGCTGACTTCATGGTAGGTGTGATCATCGTCAATACTGCCTTAAGTCCCCAAGAATGTGGGGACTGTAGACCAAAATCCAAATAACGCATATATACCTACATATCAGCTGAAGGTGACCCTCTCATAAATAGCATAACTATTAAAAACATAATATTGCCATTCTTTATGGTAAGGGAAGAAGGGCTTTTTTTTTAATATCTCTTAAGCTTAAAAACCCAGCCGATGGAGACGTTCTGACATAATTTCCAAGGACTAAAACATCACAAAAACCTCTCTTCACAAGTGCAAAACTTTTGTAGTGCAATAAATTTGCGCCGCACAGAAATTTAAACAACTTTATCCATTAATTAAAAAGTCAAATTTTTGGCGAGCATATCTTGTGGATTTCGTTCAGCATTCTGATCTCCAGCGGAAGGTTTTATAAAGAATGGTACTTAATTTTGTAATATTCTCCAGCTGAAATGAAAAGCTCATAAATATAATTTCACGCGGCAATAATGCGCGGCAAAATATACATTTTAATAAGCCGCCTTCGCTGCTGATTAATGAGACCGGTGAACTTTTTAATAAAACCATCTTCAATTTTCAAGTATATCTATATTGGCTGCATGAATGTCCAAATTCACATTTAAAAGTTAGTCGAAGATGAGCACTCAAGGACATTTTCCATTTTCCAGATAAGCAACAAAAAATGCTCACCGGCGGGCTGAAGGACACAAACTGTCAGAAGATAAAAATCCTTTAACCGCATCCATTGTCAGTGATGTTCAGGTACGAGAATATAATCAGCGAGTTGCATTTCCCTTCAACAAAAAGCTGTCCTTGCAGTTGATATTCCCCCCGATCGATGGAACGGTAGAAAAATCAAATTCCTGGTTCCTTTGGGTTGAACAAACGAAACCGGAAATTAACTTCTTCGTTAGGAAAAATCTCGAAAAGAATCCTGAGAAACCGAAATCAAAAGAAACAGACATCGTCAATATGAAATGAATGAGAACGTGTCCTGCTCGATTACATGCCACACAATGGGGTGTTAGGCAAACAAAAAAAAAACAAATGCTATTTTCTCTGACAGTGTTTATCTGTGTACCTTAGACAAACAAAAAAATAGGGAAAGGAGAAGAATGAATAAAAATGACAACCGAATGCCGCGATGACAACTTCAGCCAATGTCATTCCGGAAGTTTGCCAGTAAGATTCGCCGAACAAATGTAGGTACACGGTTTGTTGCCATACTAAAGGGTGGTATCGTGCAATTGTAATGGGGTGGTTGGGCTAGCAATAAAATATGCACAATATTTCAATTTCAATATTAATGCGAAACAGCGTCATCATCCAGAGAAGTGTCGTAAAGATATCAATTGTTGGAGGTTAAATTGATACACGTGAATCATTCAGGCTGGGGTGGATGATTTTTCCGCACGGGATAACAACTGTTTGAGCGAGAAAAGACGAAGTGTGTGAATGTTGATTGAGTAGAAGAAATTATATCAATCGGTGGTAAACTAGAAACGGCCATAAAACGAATCAGGAGGCAGTAAAAATACGAAGCAGATTGAAATCGTCAAGCCAATTTACTGAGTTCTTTCTTCAGCTGCAATATGCTATAGTCTCTTAAATTTTTCAACCGATTCGTTTATGTTTATTTATCTGATAGAAGGTTGGTATATTTTTTGGATACCAGGTTCCTGCGGTACAGAACGTAACGAGCTAGCCGATGAGCCGGCGAGAATAGGAGGAGATCTATTAGCAGTGAGGCAGTGGTTATCAAACCACCTCTGGTCGTAGTAAAGGGCACTATAAGAGAGCAAATTACAAAGGCTGCCGACCTGAGGTAGGTGACCCTACATGGACCCAAACGTATCTGTCAGACTGACAGATACGAACTCATGCAGATACTGTGTGCATGCGAGGGAGTAGCAAGAAACCGGGTGGCAACGGTGCGGTAGTAGTGTATTCGCTACTGAATGGAAGGTCGTGCGTCCCAATCCCGGCCAAGTCCATTACTTTATATCGAATACATGAAACCGTAATCTCCCTAAGCTACTTAGACATCACCCGTGGAGATAAACTCTACAACTGCACCAAATCACTTCTATCCTATCTCTCCAATCTTTCTAATAGTAAGTAGCACCTCAACGCATGCAATGAAATACGCCATTGCTAGGTGCTGCTTGCTGTTAAACAGCAAAATGCTTGCGCTGTATTCCTAGCACAATAAGGGAACTGTAAGATTTACAGAAAAACCCCTTTAGCGTAAGTAAATTATAAAAAAAAAAACCCAAGGAGGTTCTTAGGAAGGTGCTGATCAGATTCTGCGGGGAAATAGATAGAGAGATAAATAGATATAATTTTTATTTTTTTATAAGTTTACCATGTTCATTATTACATTCAATATAGAATAAAAGAAGTCGGCGAACTCCAGAGGGGGCCAGTAGGGGATGCAATTAATTGGGAGGGATATGATCCCAATAATCCTGAACATAGCCTCACCGTCATTAAAGGAGAAGAAGAAAAACATAGAATAAAAGAAATAATAGCGACATTCTGTATTTTTATATACTAACAGCCATAACACTATCCGCTCCTTAATACACGAGTTAGCTGACACACGGATAGCGAACTTGTCCGTATGATAACTTTTCGGATTAATAAAAATATGTTTTCCCTGTGTTAGCTGTTTGCTCTTTATCACCTACAATACGGCAGCACTTCACCTACAATACGGCAGCACTTAACAACATTATATTCAAAAATCGGGTGTATCTGTCATATTTCATCAGTTGATACTCATTTCTGTGTATTCCATTCCAATACGATGGGACTACTATGGAGTCAACGCATTATGAAAGAGTAATATGCCCAAATGGGTGACAGTGTTATCTCTCATCCTCTCAATGTTTCTACACATACATGCGCATCATCTCAATTTTTGAATGCATGAACTACAATCTGAGAATGTGTGAAGTTATCCGCTCCTTATACGCCCAATTCGGTGAGTTAAGTTATCCACTCGTTATTACATGTCAGTGAAAGCTAACACACGTTTATTAATCAAAATTAAGAGTTAACCCATGTGCTAGTGCTAACTCGCCGCTATCCGTTGTTTATTAATACGGGGGTAAATGTTTTAAAATACTGCTAACTGTAAAATATATTTCTGCAGAATTAATAGTGTCCGAATTTTATTCATATAAACCCCTTCCCAACAGAAAATTTAACAATGCAGTTTGTAATCGAAAATTGCATTATACAGTGGACGCTCGCTAACTTGAACATACGATAACTTGAACAATCCAATAGCTTGAACCTGTAAAATCTTTCCCATAAGTATCTTATAGCTTGAACACGCATTTTCTAAGGCTCGATACCTTGAATTTATTCATTAGGTACTCTGTAAGTTGAACAATTTGAATACCCCACAGCCTCTTTAACTTGAACAAATTTTATTTGACACTAAAGGGATTTGACAGTTTGAATTTCGGATATGGGCGTTGTTGTACGAGTAGGTACAGAGCATGTTGACAAGTCAGTCATAATACGGGGAATCCCCTGGTTTGCTTTTTTTTGTATTCGGGACGTAAGGTATTCTTCATTCCTTGTGTGTTTTTATCTCTGAAAGGTGCGGTTTCGGGCGAAGTTTTCCGAGAAATTTAAGATGGGGTTGAACAAAGTACAAAAAATAAGAATGCTGACTCTGAAACAAAAGGCAGAAATTATACATAAAATTAAATACGGAATAAGTGTTACGTCTTGTGCAAAAGATTTTAGTGTTTCAAAAGGCACAATCTGAAATATTAAGCGGAATGCAAAAAAATCACTGAAAGGATTGGGAAAACCTTTGCTGGGCCAGGTAAAATGTGCACAATGAAAAAAGCGGAAAATCCACGAACGGAGAAAGCCCTGTACCGATGGTTTATCAGTCAACGGAAACGAAATTTGCCAATAAGTGGATGGATTATAAGAGAAAAAGCTAAACAATTTTTTAGAAAATATGAAGGCCAAGAAGGTGGCATAAGTGGAGAACGATTAGCAGCGGAGCCAGGACCAATCGAACCATTCAAAGAAATGCTTCGTAATAAAATTGCAGCGCTTGGACTTACAACGCAGCAACTTTACAACGTAGACGAAACTGCATTGTTTTGGAAAATGCTGCCGAAAAAAACCTACGTGTCATTTAACGAGAAAAATGCTCCTGGGGGGGAAAGTGCAAAGCAAAGGGTAACTTTGCTCTTGGGATCCAATGCCACAGAAACACATAAAATCATTCCTATGATTATAGGGAAGTCCAAAAATCCACGCTCATTAAAAAATTTCCAAATGCCAGTGGAATACAAAAGTTCTGCAAATGCTTGGATGACAAAGCACATTTTTAAGGAGTGGTTTTTCAACGAGCGAAACCTCCCACCAAGGGCACTTTTGATAATCGACAATGCCCCATCAATAATTTAATTTTAATTTACGCAATGCCATCGTTTTGATTTCAAATTCTTGAAAATGTTGGAACCCGATTTTAAAAGACGACGAAAATGCCTTTTTCAATGAAGAAGATGATGTTCCATTGTCCATTCTAAGACAACGTTGGAGAAACAGCACTAACACTGAAGGTGTAGGATCTTTACAATATTTGCTGGCTAACGTGAATAATCAGGTAAAATTCCTAAAAGTCGCTTATAAACTAAAATATAAAATATTAAATGTGTTCATTTTTACAGAATTACACGTGTGACGAAATAAATGAGTGGTTACGTGATGGAACTCTGCTGAACTCGACTGAAGATGTGGAATCAGCTGAAGAAGAAACTGAATCAAATGCTGGTGATGCTGTAATCGTTCAAAATGTTGTTACTGATAAGGAAGCTGTTGAACATTTTGATAAAGCTATTGATTTGGCTATATAAAACGAAAGAACATTTTCAGAGATCTTCAAAGCCTACGGGAAAATGCCTTTCAAAATGTGTTGCGTAAAGCTAAACAATGTAAAATTACAAGTTTTTTTCCCAAGCAAACTTAAACACTTCTCCTTTCCTTTCCTTTTGTTTAAAAATAAATCTGAGAGATTAAAAAAGAAAAATTATAACTTTATCATTTTGAATAAACGCATTAAACATTTTTTTGATTTTTTCTTATGGTCCAGTAACTTGAACTATCCAATAACTTAAACAGGCCTGACATCTTATACGTTCAAGTTAGCGAGCGCCCACTGTAAATCGTTTTTAGGAGCATTGTTGAGCAGATATTTCGCAAAAAGAAAAAATGTGTAAGTGTGCAGCGAAAAACTTCCTTAGAGTTTCTGCGTGATTCGAAAACCTCATTCTAGAATCAATTGTAAAACCCTAGTATTACAATGCATTCACTGTCTTAATTAAAAAACACTTATCACTGCAGCTTAAACAATCACAATATTGGCAGAAGACGTGCACTTGCAATTAGAAAGATCGTATTTTTGGCACTCAGGTCCGTGATAAAAGACAGTCGCTTCCAAATTGATAAGGGATGATAAATTGAAAAATATTATTTAAGTCTTAGAGCTTATATTCAAATTGTGTTCAGCAAACCAGCTTCTCAATAAATGTTATTGTCAGAAACTAGATCCAAAGGAGTGTTTAAATCATAAGAATAACTTATATCATCCGCACAAGGACAAGCATTAGGTGAACCTTTAAAATTAACTGCAAGGAGCCAATTAATATAAACGAGAAGCAAAATTGGTCCCAAAACAGAACCTTGTCGCATACCCAAATTGAAACACTTTATTTCGATCCAAATCTCATTTAATTTCACATATTGTGATTGACCATATCGAAAGATTTCGAGATATCAATAGATAAACCAGTCGTACACTTTTTTCCATCGGAGTTTGACATTATTTGTGCACGAAACGGAAGCGGAAATTGGAAATTGGGTGTTTTTCGATGGAAATCGTTTAGGAGTTCTATTCCGTTTGTCTCTTTTTGGATCGCAATGTGCAAGAAAAAACTCGCGTAATAAATGAAAAGACTGCATCAAAGCCCTTAAGAAATCCATATATCAAACATTTGTTTATTTTTTTGTAATTGCGACAAAAATTCTGAAAATTGAAAAAAGTAGTAAGTATGGGTGCTGGCAAAGGGATATAATTCCCAATTTTTTCATTTGGAGCTTATGGACCACCCCATCGGGACATAACTTCCAACATTTATTGGTCAAAAGTTTAACTTTAGTCCCATATTTTCGAAGAGATAATATTTAGAAAAACGTTGTTGATTTCCATTAGGCATCCAACACCTTTCGCCCACTATAACTTTAATTGCTCTTTATAATTTAGACAATTAAACAAATATCTTGATAATACAATAATAATCTTTTATTTTTTTCATTTAAAAAGTCCTACACAAACAAAACGTGTCCATATACATAACCAAACCAAATATTCAAAAAAAAAAACCCCAAAAAGTCGGGATAACATTTTCAACAAAAATGAAACAATATCAAAAAAATTGTCAAAAACTTGAATTCTACAATTTTTTTTTCTCGAATTCTAAAAAAACTTTATTGTTAACATACATAAAAATAAACAGTCACACCCAACCGTACACAACCTATTTCAACTCAACGCGGGGTTACAAGCACCTACAATTGGCGAAGACTATTCATTTTGGGCATACTCTACGAACAAACTCTCTTTACTTTGATGTTATAAATCATGTGAATTCATTTCTTAAAAATGGGAAATTATCCATTATAGATGATGATGCGTGTGGCAATGGTGTGATTGTAGTGTATTCACAAGTGATTGGTTCGAGTCCCGACAAGAGCCATGATTTTCAAAATTGAATACACACAAAATACAGATATCCCTAAAGCAATTTAGGCGCCACCCTTGGAGAAAAACCCTTCAAAAGCATAAAACTTCTTCCCTATCATCCTATTCTTTCAACAAAAAAATTTACTAAGTAGCACCTAAAAACAGGCAATGAACAATTTTCTAAGATATTGCTTGTAGCAGCGCTTTGTTTCTTACTTACTATAAGAGTACTGTAACATTACAGATAAACCCCTTTAGCGTACACAAATTAAAAAAAAAGCCAAAGCTACAAAAAACTACTTAAAGTTGTTCTTGAACACAAGAAATTCGTAAAAGAGAAAGCAAATCACTTCCCCTCAACTGATTGAGTTCGAGTTTTTACACAAGAATTTTTTTTGCGCAGGTTGCAAACCAGCTGTCAACAGATGACAGTTGATATTTCAGTAGGATGTAGGAAGACCACACCTGGGTGAAACGCCATATGGGAAAAAGGTTAATCATGTTGTCAAAAAATAGAAACAATTTCCAAACATATATGTCAGTCTAATATAGTTGACTATATAAAGGGTCTTTCATTAAGGACTTGACAACTTTTTTAAATCAAATGCAAACTACTTGAGATATCTCAAAAACAATGTATTTGCGTGAATTACTATCAAAACATTTATGAATGGAATTCGACTTCGTTCATATGTCCACCACGGGAACGTATGCAACGGTCGATACGTTGAACCCAGTTTTCGATGACTCGGCAGCACATTTCGACCGATACGGCAGCTGTTTCTCGTTCAATTTTGGCTCTGAGCTCCTCTAACGTCGGTCGCCGGCTTAGTGGCATAGACAAATAATTTGAAAAAAAAAGTCTAGATGCGTTAAATCACACGGTCTCTGTGGCCAATAGACGGCCCCGTTTCTCTCGATAACACGTTCACCGAACTGAGACTTCAATAACTCGATTGTTGCACCCGCTGTGTGGCTTGTGGCACCGTATTCTTGGAACCACATATCACTGATATCCGAATTATGCAATTACTCAAAGAAATAACGTTCCAACATGTCTCTGTACCGAATACCGTTTACCGTAACGTGATGGTAATTTTCATCGACAAAAAAAAAAAACGCCCCAATGCCACCGGCATGAAAACCGCACCAAACAGTGACTTTTTGCGTATGATTGCTTGTTCATGAAGCACATGAGGGTTCTCACCTGTCCAGTAACGCATATTTTGCTTATTGACGAAGTCGCTTTACCAAAAATGCCCAAAATTCGAGAACTTACTTCGCTTCATATGATCAAGTGGCTTTAGTTCTTGAGTCATCTTGATATTGTCGCCATAATGTGGTCTGGGAGAGGCCCAATTCTTGAGAAGGCCGTGAAATTGACTGATTTGGCTTGTTTGTGATGGACGCCTTTTCGGCAGCAACATTCTCCACATTTCGGGCAAAACGTATCTACTGTGACGAGAATTACGGCCGAAAATTGGCGTTAAAGCTCTTAAAGTTGCGACCACTGACCCGGAATTTCGGTAGTAAATTTTTATTATTTGTAGACGTTGTGTCTTCGTGAGCTTCACCACGATGAAAATATTGATTTTACGGAATATTTTCACATCGACAGTTCGGTAATCGGCTTAAGGGTGCGTTCACACTGAACGTTTGAAGTTGTCAAGCCGCTAATGAAACACCCTTTCTATTTTTTTTTATTTCGATTCCACAATTGTTTTAATTTTTTAATTGATGTTTGTATTGACATGTTGTGTGCTTAATAAAGTTGACTAAAAAGCGTTACTTTACTTTCGCATAATTCCATTAAAATCTGAGACAATTTGTCCCCACTCTTGGAAAATTGAGTAGTTACTTGAATTTACTTGGTAAGGGAACTGACCTTTTAATCATGCATACTTACTATCCCATCGTTATATTCTAACATGTCCTCAATTTTTCAAACCGGGTAGTCACGCCAGGGCATAGATGTTTCAGCGCCTTAAATTGTGATTGCATTATCGAATAATCGCATGTTATCGGTTGAAATGTGCTGTTCGATTCAACTCTTTATGAGAACTATCTTATCAGTTAATTATTATTCCAAACCGATAAGAAAAAATGCTCCACCTCCACTACCCGTGCCGCATTAACAGGTGAGTAAGATTCAGTTTTTGAACGAATTTCAATGTCTTCACGTGCAACGACCGGGTAACAGATAACAAAACAACTAATTGGGCGTAGAAAAAAAATAATTGACGTTTTACTCGGAGTATCTAATAATAAAAAGTAAACCAAATTTAAATAAATTTTAATAAATTCTTCGAAATGTTAAATCTAGCAAAAGGTCCTTAAACCATTTCAATGAAAAGAAACTCGTTTTCGATTCGTCTACTTGCTGCTTTGGAAATAGATAATTGCGCCCTATTTCGTGAAGATAACAAAATCCAGTCACAGAAAAAAAATCAAACGCAGCGAAGGCAAGCAAACTAAACGAAGAAAGTTTACCAGGTGAAAAGTAATTTATTTACGCATGTAACTATTAACGTATAGAGTGCATTTCTGTTTAATTTAATGGTATTAGTGAACTAATTCTGTATCACATATTCGTCGAAAGGATTTATCGAAACGATTGTTGTCACTATGCGTTTGTTATCTTTTGAACAAATTAGAGGTTGAATTGTTAAAAGAAAAAAACAAAGTGCAATGAGTCACAGATTTAGTAGGCTTGCTAAGCAGATGACGATTAACATCTAAGGAAGACTTCATAATGTACGATTGGCCAATAAGGCGAATAAAAAAAATATATATAAGTATGTAGTTAATATTTAAGACAAAGAAACATTTGTTTAATAACATTTATTCAATAGTGGGAAATCTTTGTATATCTGTATAAGTATACAGTTGATACTGATAATGATAAGATAAGACTCCAATATATGTAGATACATATTTTTAATTCATTAATTTTGAGAGTCTTATACCATAAAGGAATGCTAGTAATATATACAATATACATATATTGAATTGTTTTTTTTTTTTTTGCAATGTCTAAATTGAAACGCATTAGGTAAATCATCTAGAAAGTTAGTGAAAAACGTACCTAAGTGCAGTAGTAAATGTATGTATTGGTTCGGTGTTGAGTTACAATTTGCAAATCTAAATTTGCCATCTTTATCGCGTTATTTAGGCTCAGGAGGCACTTTATTTAATCTATTTTTGCTGCAGTGTTTGTAGTCGTATCTGCGCATTTTCGGAGAAGAGTATTTAAGACTTGAATGTATGAATGTTAAAGGGCACAATTTACTTAAAGAATTACGCGTCATATCTGGTCTTGACCTAGGCGAGCCAGACAAGATTAGGTTAGGTAAGGTTTATCAGGGCTATGACAGCACTGTCAAGGAAATAAGAAATACTAAACACCATAATGGGCCCTTCGCGATCCCTAGAAATTAACCTCCAAAGATATTTCTCTGTGGGATTCCCATCCAGAAAAGAATGAGAATAAGATACCGATGGGAATGAGTTCGAAGTATCTATCTTCATGGATGGGTCTAGAACGGACTGTGAAGTGGGAGCGTCTTTCAGGTTCTGATAATGAAAAAAAAAAACATTTTCGTAGTCAGTCAGGCTGGGATTAAGACTAATGATTCAGCCGCGACTACATCAAAGCTAGTTGAGGAATGATGGGAGATCATGGCCCGGAGTAGCAGCCGTTTCAAGATCGCTTTCCGCTTGCTTCCTGGCAATAAAAGCAATGTGGGCCCAATGAGAGAGCCGATGAACTGGCCACACTTGGCTCCTATCTTTGCTATTCTTCTGCAAAGGAAGTCGGAGTCTAAGTGGTTAAATCTAACGAATTGTAAAATTTCTATGAAGTTGCGGGCCACATAAAATAAACATAGAACACAGCACCTAATTCATAGAAAGGATCCCCAGCTGTAGCAAAAACTAGGCAAACCATTTATTCCACATGAAGGCGCGTGGGCAACATGTCCTCTAAGACTATTTCATAAATCCGTTGGAAAAAATCACCCAACATGTTCACATACCGGTCTGAATTCACTGTCACTCTGGCCTCATTATCTTCAAAAGACTAGGGACCGACAAACCCAGCTGAGGATATTACACACCGCACTATGACTTCTTAGGTAAGGTTAGTTGAAGGGTAGTATAAACCTATACCCGTCACATTTAGGTCAATGTAGACACATTCTGATGCCCTGGGAGGTTTGACTCCCTTATTGTGGAACTTTTCAACCTATGTATTTCGTAGCCATAATGAAGTAGTTATGCACTTGTGCAAGTCATTCACGGACTTGCACGAAAGTTATTTTAAATCCTGGTAGA
Organism: Portevinia maculata; assembly: GCA_949715645.1. NCBI lineage: Eukaryota > Metazoa > Arthropoda > Insecta > Diptera > Syrphidae > Portevinia > Portevinia maculata. The sequence continues at coordinate 277,839,456 of OX454526.1, read as the reverse complement.
AGTGCTTTCCGAAGATTTTATATCTTTAGTGGCAGAGGCAGTGTGGAGTGTCCTTATGCTGATCCTAGGCTCCACAACCTCTGCATAGGTCATCTGTGCTAAGTTTCATTTTCTTTGCATGATAGCTTAGCATGTTGTGTCCGGTGATGACACTCAATAGAGAGAACAAAGATTTTGTGTTCATTTATAAGATTCTCTCAGTTTTTTTCTTGCTGTAAAGTGGCCAAATTTTCCTGGTTATAGCACAGGAGTCGAGCTCACTCCCTCCTTTTGTTTGCTGCTATCAGTATTTTGTGCCTTATTACGTGTTTAAGATCTTCCTGGGGGTTTACTGAAGTGTCTGCCTGGTTTAATAAGGAATGATCCCCTTCCTGCCAGTTCATCAGCTCTCTGACTTTCCGGTACACCACTGTGTCTGGTGACCCATCATAGTCTAACAAAGACCAAGAACTCGTGGCTCTTCGCGACAGAGACTTACAAGCTCCGATTTCACTTTGATGGCCGAAATCGCTTTTATTGCCGCTTGGCTGTCAATGAAAAGTGTGATATCTGCTTGTGGTATTACCTTCTTTGCAATCTGTTTTGCAGCGGAAAACGCTGCTGAAGTCAGAAAGTCTGATTGAACCGGATATTTCGAGAACTTGGGACGCCCCTGCGTCGAACCATCTCTCGATGGGTATCGTTGAATCATTGGCCGGCAGTTGGTTGTCATGCCATTTCTCTCCATCTGCTAAGGAAAGTGGAATCGAATGGTTGTAAAGTAACGTAATCTGTGCAAACGATATTGCAGATATATTTCTGTATAATCTGCGCATGTCCCGTTTGACTGGCTTTCCAGGTTTGTATCTGGCTTAGCCGAAGAGCGCTGCTTGCGGCAGATTCTTGAACAAAAAGATCGAGGGGCCTTAAGTTGAGTATTTCCTCTAGCCCCGCTGTTGGGGTAGGTCTCATCGCCATTCTTCAGATGCTAGTCATAGTCTTAAGGTTGGTATTCTGTACAACGCTCGCCACCAAACCAGGTTACCATATGTCAGTATCGGCCTTACAACCGCCATAAAGAGCCACATGGTGATTTTAGGACTAGGACCCAGGTATTGCCAAATATCCTGTTACAAGCATAGAAAGCTATCATTGCCTTATTTGTTCTATCTTTTGTATTGAAGCCTCAGATCAGCTTCCTATTAAGAACAACTCCTCGACACTTGGCGCTGCTAGAAATACGAGTACTAAACAGAGTTCCTTCGATTGAGGGATGCTAAGCTATAGTATTATCCTTTTGTTGGTTAAAAGGACCAGTTTTGTCTTTAGCGGAATAACCGTAAGTCCGCAATTCTTTGTCCGGATATCGACCATGGTTAAGGTTATATGTAGTTGCTCGCTAATAGTGGGTAGGAATTTCCCAGTCACTAGCAGTGCTAAGTCATCTGCATATGCTGCTGCTTTGACTGCACTTAGGTTACTGGGCTGACGGGGCAAGAGAATCCTGCGCCCGTCACACTTAGGTCAATGTAGACCCTTTGTGATTTGACTCCACTTAATTTTAGCTGGATTAAAATCTCGTTAAGCACAAGAACCCGGAGAAGGGGTGATAGGACTCCACCTTGAGGTGTTCCTCTAGATGCAGACACCTTAATTTGCACATCACCTAACTCTGAGTTAATTGCAAATTATCCAATAAATAATCGTATTGTTTACATTAAGGTTTATTAGGGGATCTATTATTGCTTTAGTATGGACATTATTAAGGGCTCCTTTAATTTGCAGAAAAGCAGCGAGAGTGAACTCTTTAACTCTTAATGTTTTGTCCACTGTGGTGACAATACTGTGGAGTGCTGTTTCTACACGTTTCCATTTAATATACTCATGCTGAGCCGTAGATATAACTTCCGGGTCCAGTCAACTTCTAATGTAAATGTCTCGTAGCCAAAAGTTTTCAAAACGAATGAGGTTAGACTTATAGGTCTAAAGATTTGTACGGTGAAACTGACTTGATTACCCAACGTATCTTTTCCTCCGTTACTAAATCTGTTGGCTTTACATGCTCCGCGTTGTACCCATCTTCCGGATTGTTTACACCCCGGAAAGTGAAAGTTAAGCACGAGTTCGATTGGTTCATTGCAGCAGATGCCGTTGGAGTCTTTAATAGACCCCAGAGCCGTTGATTACTCAGCAAAAACTTTTCTGAGCCTAGCTGATTCAGTAGTGTTCTCTACCTTACCTCTTCTCGGTGATTGGTGTCAGCCCAATAGCAGACGTTTTGATTATTGATGCATCCACTCAAGTGAAAAGAGCTTCATCACCACAAAAAAAAAAAAAAGAGTCACCTAGAACGTTTTCGAGAGACGCCTCACATGCGTTACTGCGAGAATTGAAGTCGGGTTCGGAGAGTTCCTGCACAATCACCAACATGGACGGATGGAAATGAAGGTCATTCGCGAAGAATTTCTCACTGAACGATCGGAAAGTTCAAGGGCAGACTCATGTTTGCGCGCAGAACGCCGTGGGGATTCGAATAGTGAAGATCTGAATGCCTCAATGTTCTCCGAATATTCGACCATTGAAACACAAAGGGGCGTAAGTACCAAAAACCCCATTTTGAGATTATTGCATAAAACAACTTGTTAAAGCAAGTTCTTTGGCATCACAAAAGGTCGTAAATGAATTCGAACCCATTGCTGAGATTTTGTCTTTTTGTTTTGGGGTGTAAGTCATATTTTGTAATTGTTTCGTAGCACGAATAGGCGTATGTGAGCTTACGCCTCTTTGATTTTCTTATTATTCTCGGAAACAGAAACGGGCGTAAGTGATGTGACTGATGATTCGCAATAAATAAAATTAATTTTAGGCCTCTATTTTTAGAAGAAATAATAGCCTTTGTAATTGCATTTAAATAAATTTTATATCTTAACTCAGTCTTAAGATATCCAATTTTTAACCTGTTCCATTGTACCGGATGTAATTGGAAGAAAATTCTTTAAATCAAACGCCAAGCCTCCGTACTTACCTCAACGTATTCAAATCAATGAATCTAAGCTTTCACCGACCAAAAAAGGATCAGTGCAGTTTGTGTATGACATACATGCAAGGAAATAGTCAAGTTAAAGATAAACTAGAGAAACTATTCAATGCTCATACCTCTGAGAAAAACAAAGTGAGGCAAATTAAGGAAACTCTTAAAAATGTTGCAATGCAAAACAAAAAACACGTCGTTGCAGTCTTTGACCTACAGCAAGTTATTTATCTACCTAAGTCTAATGAAGGTGCAATATTTTACAAAAGAAGATTTGCAAGCTTCAATTTTACCATATACAATTTGGCTACAAAAGATTGCTACTGCTACTTCTGGCACGAGGCCATCAGTAAAAGAGGAGCATGCGAAATATCATCCTGTGTTTTTCAGTTTTTGACACTATACGCTCAAAATGGAGTCTCTCACTTTGATCTCTTCAGTGACGGCTGTGCCGGCCAAAACAAAAACACAATTGTGGTGGCCATGCTACTTTGGGCAGTGATGAAGCTTCCTGTTCAAGAAATCAGTTTGCGATATTTCGAAACCAATCATGGTCAAAATGAAGGTGACTCTGCTCACAGTGCGATTTCATATGCCATCGATCATGCAGGAGATCTCTTCCTACCATCACAAATTGTGCCTATAATCCGGTTGGCAAGAAGCAGCAAGCCCTATATTGTCAAACAAATTGAGACAAGCGACTTCTATGACTTCAAGGAGGTCTCAAAAAACTTACGAATCCTTAACGAAAGAAAAGATAATGAAACAGGCAGTCCGATCAATTGGACAGAAATTAAAGAAGTGAGAGTAAAGATCAATTGGACAGAAATTAAAGAAGTGAGAGTAAAGAAGATCCTGTCTTGGAATGATAGAATTTAAAACATCACACAACAGTCAGTCTTATAGATCGATATCATTACAGAGAATGGCGGACAAATCGTTTAACAAAGATTGAAAAAATCTAAGCAAAGAACCGCCTAAAGTTCCCGTTGCAAAATACAAAGATTTGATATCATTAACTGAAGGACGAAATCCCGTCATTCGATTTGATGAACACAATATCTTTTACAGAAATTTACCACATTAAAACAACAACAACTCATCCATAAGTAGTTTAGTTACTACTCATAAAGTAAAAGTAAAAGTAAATAAATAAAATTACTATCAATAGAACAAAATAAAAAGTTTGTTTTATTCATGAGAAACAAAAAAAAATACCAGCTTTAATCATTGGTCGTAAGTCTCCAGTATTCCGAAGCAAGACAAAGAGGCGTAAGTGGTAACTTTTGACTTTCCAGAGCGATAAAATCACTTCAAAAAGGAGAACTCAAAAACCGAGCCAAAATATCAGTTCTAAACAATTTTTAAAACAATAAAAATATTTGGTCAGTAAGAAAACCCCAAAAATGTCAATACACTTTAATAAAGGAAATTCATTATTTTTTCTTTTTGCTCTCCTGTAAAATTGGTAAATATCACTTACGCTCCTTTGTGTTTCAATGGTCGTCTGATGAGCCGAGGGACTCACTGTTTCAACGCACGATGGCGACTGACCTTGACCTGTATGGAAACCAAACCTAAGAACCCACGCCTGCCTGCCGAATGACACCAATTCCTCAAAAAAATAAGTTATGTTCCCGCATCTGGTAACAGGAAATTGTGTTTATGTGTGCTCCCTCACTCCTTCATCAATGCCCCACATCTTTGGAGTCGCTGTTGGAGTGCACCTCAGATGTGATGTTCATCTTACTCATAATGTTTTCGGCCATCATAAATTTTGTTGACAGATGGTCAGTGAGGATGAGGAAGACCGTATCCTTAAAGTGGCGTTGGAATTTGTTGAAGCGAGATCGATGCTCACATTTGAGATTGGCTTGGGTCAGGGCTACCAAGCGTATGATAATTATGCTACATGTAAGATAATCGTAGGTTGTGTATGATGTAAGATTGGAAATCATTATCATACGCCAAATGTATGATAGTTTTCATACATTCTTCGTTCGACCGATACAACATCAACTTAACATCACACAACGCGCACAAGGTATGCTTAAAATTCCAAGAAATTACAACACTTATGGTAGAAGACAGCTAAAATACAATGTCCCTTCAATAATAAATTCTTTTCCTCAAGAACTTAAACAAATTAGAAATTATAAAACAAGAAAAAAGCAATTAAAGCACTTCTTCCTAAATGAAACCAGATAAAATGCTATTGATAACTTTTATATATGTAATCTGTAAATGAAATCAAATTTTGAAATTGAACTTTTGAACTTTTTGTAACTTTAAATACAACTCACTTTTATTAGTTAAAATTAAATTGAAACACTATCTTCTGCAGAAAAGCCTAGGCTTCGCAGGAAAACATGAAAATTGTAATAATAATGATTGTTATAATCAATAAAAAAAAAAAAAAAAAAAAAATTAAAAAAAAAAATCTTTTTACTAAGGCAACGTTAAAAAATTACTACTCGCTTTTCTAAAATAGTTATTTGGCATCATAATGTAATCTAGTACTTTCGATTTTGTCAGCTAGTCAGGGTCTCCACAACATCTATCAAACACACACACACACTCTATTTCAGCGCAAAAACATGGTGTATTTGTTCATTCGTTGCTTTGAAAAATAATTTGTAGATTTACCGTTGATCGTTCTGTCAACTGTCATAATAATTGTAATGTAACTGCATTAAGCAATCAAATCATCGAAAATTAAAAATAAAATAAAGTCGTCTCAAACCATTAAGTGACAGTGAAAAATAATTTTTTTTTTTGTAGTGCTATTTGGAATTGTAAGTATTTACTTCAATGATATATTTTCAAAACTGTTTTTTAAATTTAAATACATATGAAGGGCCTTTCATTAAGGACTTGATAACTTATTTTTTAAATAAAATGCAAACTACTTGAGATATCTCAATAAAAATGTTATTGGCTTAAATTACTAGCAAAACATTTATGAATGAAATTCCACTTCGTTCATATGTCCACCACGGGAAAGTCGATACGTTGAACCCAATTTTCTATAACTCGGCCGCACATTTCGACCAATACGGCCGCTTTTTCTCGTTCAATATTGGCTTTGAGCTCATCTAAAGGCTTGTTGGCATATACCAATGATTTAATGTAGCCCCATGAAAAGAAGTCTAGAGGCGTTAAATCTCGCGATCTCGGCGGCCAATAGACGGGTCCGTTTCTCGAGATAAAACGTTCACCGAACTGAGAGTTCAATAACTCAATTGATACACCCGCTTTGTGGCTTGTGGCACCGTCTAGTTGGAACCACATATCACTGATATCCAATTCATGCAATTGCTCAAATAAATAACGTTCCAACATGTCTGTAGCGTGACGGTAATTTTCATGGACGAAAAAAAACCGACATCCGCATCAAAACCGCACCAAACAGTGACAGAGCGGATGAAGTATCTACTGTTTCATGAAGCACGTGAGGGTTCTCACCTGTCCAATAATGCATATTTTGCTTATTTACGAAGCCATTTAACCAAAAATGTGCTTCATTTTCTTCCATTATGTCCAGAGCCCAATTCGAGAACGTACGTCGCTTCATATGATCAAGCTCGGCTTTAGTTCTTGAGTCAGCTTGATCTTGTAAGGGTGAAGGCCAAGATCCTTACGTAAAATTCACCATAATGTGGTCTGGGAGAGGCCCTATTCTTGAGAACTCAGTGAAACGTAGTCGTAATTTTTTCACTAGACTGTGAATTGCCTGTCTACTGGGACGAGAATTACGGCCGAAAATTGGCGTTAACGCTCTTAAAGATGCGACCACCGACTCGGAATTTCGGTAGTAAATTTTTATTATTTGTAAACGTTGTTCCTTCGTGTAGTTCACCACGAAGAAAATGTTAATTTCACTGAATATTTTGACATTGACAGTTCGGTAATCGGTTATTGTTTCTGGTGGAGTTATTGCAAAGCGGGAATGGTCGTTCACACTGAAAGTTTGAAGTTGTCAAATCGCTAATGAAAGAACCTTTATTTGTGCAGAATTTAGATACTGCAAATATGGAGCTGGAACAAATTCAGACGGACGCGGAATTAGAATTCCTTGGTTATTTAAAAAAACATAATGTAAAATTCACCAAACATACAAATTTAATTACATTGATGCATATGTAAATTCATTTTCGTTTTTCTATGTATATTTGTTTTTATTTCAATGTATTTTTTTTTTAAATTCATAAAAAATTAATATTAACTAAATAAGAAATAAAAAAATAATGTTGTCATATATCAAAGATTAATACATATCTTTCCTAGTAAACCTGAGATATCACATTCAGAACAATGTGAGAACCTTGTAAACAACAACACAACATTTTTTGACATTCATTGGAACTGCCAGATAGGAACGAATTTTTTATTTGGTAGTTTATTGACGCATCCCTTTAAAAACGAGACAATTCCTTGCGCAGCGTATGATAATTTTCTCTCTGGTAGGATAGAAACGAGCAATTTGTATGATAACTCGCTCTCAAGAATATGGCAGCACTGGCTTGGGTCAACTTGACAGTTCCCAGTTTTATTTCGTGGCGGTGTGTTGTGATTTGTTCGGTGTTGCGTTTAGAGCGTTAATTATATAATTATTAATTATTCTCTTGCGTTGTGTGCACTATAGCTAGCTACTCGTAATGTGAAACTTTTTCTATTGTTTGATTTTACTGCATTCGAGTTGCTAGCTTCCTGCAAAAAGGCATTTTCGTCGTATCGCCCGGCGCGTTGTCGTCATCTTGGTGTGCAGCAACACCATTCTTTGATGACCTCTCGGACAGCTCAAACAACGTTTTTTTAAAAATCATTGACTTCCTGAGCACCACAGGATGGCATTAGGTTTCACCTGCACTTCATCTCATTTGTCACAGGTCTCGTGAGAAGTGTCTCCAAACGGCGCTCAAGCGCCAATTGCGTCACACTACCTATACCTACCTACCTACCTTAAAACTAGATTGTCTAAGAACTTTATTCTGAAATCCTTGCATTATTTTTCAATAGGTACTACAAGGTGTCAGTCCATAGCCGCATCATTGTTTTTTATACCCTATTCTAGGGATATATTAATTTTGACGCATAGTTTGTAACATACCTTAATATTGCCCGTAGACCCCTAAAAGTTACTATATTTATGATCAGCATCGATAGTAATGTCGATCTAGCCATGTCCGTCCGTCCGTCCGTCCGTCCGTCGGCAAAAATTAGGCCTTTAAACTGGACCTAGAGAGCTGAAATTTTAACCATATACTCTCTAGGGTCCCGAAATAATCAAGTTTAAGAATTTTTGAAATCCGCCCACAGACACGCCCACAAACTCAAAAAAACAAAATTTTGGAAAAAATCGAATTTTGAGCTAGAGAGCTGAAATTTTTTATATATGATCTATGGCCCATAAAACTGATTGGGACATACAATTTTCAAAATCCGCCCACTGACACGCCCACAATTAAATAAAACAAATTTTGGGAAAAATTAAATTTTGAGCTAGAAAGCTGAAATTTTTTATATATGATCTTTGGCTAATAAAACTGCTTGGGACATAAAATTTTCAAAATCCGCCCACTGACACGCCCACAATTAAATAAAATATTTTTTTGAAAAACCAAAATTTGAGCTAGGGAGCTGAAATTTTTAATATATACTCTCTAGGGGCCCTTTATGCTCATGTGTAAATATTTTCAAAATCCGCCTACTGACACGCCCACAATTATTTTTTTTTTATTTTTGAAAGTCCAAAGTTTGAGCTAGGGAGCTGAAATTTATAGTATATACTCTCTAGGTGCCCTTTATGCTCATACTTAAATTTTTTTTAAATCCGCCTACTGACACGCCCACAATTAAATAAAACAATTTTATTGAAAAACCAAAGTTTGAGCTAGGGAGCGTTTTTATTTACAAAAGCTTAGTTTTTTCGATAAAATCCTTTAAATTTTTGTCACGCCCACTTATGAGATATAGGAATAAGAATAGGGTATCCAAGCGGACTGTAGCCCGCCCCTATGTTTCTTTTTTATTTCTGAGTACCTACCTATAAGTTATCTCAATAGCAAAACAAAGACCCACTTTTATTCTATTCCAAAAAAGAAAGGTGCAACGAAGTTTTCCCAAATAACAAATTTCTTCCTAACTAAATAACCTGAATTGTTCATTTTGCAGCTATTTACATAATAGATGCCGCCGTTATGATGAAAACTTACGCGTCCTTCACAACCGTCATACTCCTTCTGTTAATGTGCTTCAGAGGTGCACTTGCTATCGTTCATTGTCCCGGCGAATGCATATGCCACTGGGAGTTGGATAGTCTTATTATAGATTGCTCGAGTCGAGGACTTAAAAGCTTTCCATTCATCACAGAGGGGCTACCAGTCGAACACTTGGATCTATCCAATAACTACTTCCAGGAATTCCCAACGCAATACGCGAATATTGGATCACTCATCTACCTCGATTTGTCGAGCAATGATATACAAGAAATTGAAGATAATGCACTAGTCGGCTTTGAGTCGCTTCGCAGTCTCATACTCGCCAACAACAGCATCCAAAGTTGGAGTGCCATCAATCCGAACATTGCCTTCCAACATGCGTACAGTCTTCAAAGACTGTCTCTGTCCGGAAATCACCTTGAAAGTTTCTCAGGCAGCGAAGGAGCTCCGCTGCTCATAAGCGACTTACTTATCGAGCTGGATCTTAGCCACTGCGGGATAACTCAAGTCAATAACGTGCTGAGTGGCATGCCAAGCTTGGAGAGACTCATACTAGCTGGCAATAGTCTAAAGGTTCTACCTTCGCTGCCGTCGAAATCAGTACGAGCTCTTGATCTCAGCAACTGTAGCCTAACATGGTTGGAAAGCCGTCTCCTGGACAGCCTACCAAGCTTGGAGGTGCTTGACTTGTCATGGAACCCCGGCGTGACTTTAGGCACCGATGTTGATAGATTTATTGTAAGCAACACCTTGATACAGCTTGATGTATCATACTGCAACTTGGACTGGTTGGATTTGAGCGCAATGCCAAATTTGATAGTGTTGCTGGTGAAAGGTAACATGCTGCGCAGCATTAGCGGCACAATGTTCGCCAACAATCTAGCACTGGAGCGGCTGGATTTGTCAAAAAATGTCTTACGACAATTGGACCCTGCAGCGTTCTCCAACTTGCGAAAACTTTCGGAATTGGATCTCTCTTATAATGAGATTATCCGTATTGATAGGAACCAGTTCCGCAACAACGATATGCTGGTGTCTATCAACTTGAGTCGCAACATTTTCGGCGAATTTTCGAGGTTAATTTCGAATTCCTTGCGAACGGTTAATCTGAGTTGGTGTGAGATCCTGCAGATAGATCCTAGTGCCTTCTCGGGCTTTAAGACGCTAACAACCTTGGATCTGTCGTCTAATCTGATAGCGGAGTTTCCCCCTAACATGAGGTCGGAGACGTTGAAGAAGCTGGATCTTAGCAGATGCAGGTGGGTAGTGGAAAAAATATATATTTTTTGTGAAACGTGAAGAGTGAAGGATATGTGTATGCTCATAGCTCCTTTTTTACCAAGCCTAATATCAACATACGCACATATAATTCAATTGCTATTTCTTATGTTTTCTTAGGCTCTCTATAATTACAAATTCAACGTTTCAAGGCTTCCCAGAGTTGGCCAGCTTAAAACTATCCGGTAACCGATTTACGAATCCCTTCCATCCCGATTACTTCAAGTCGAATAGATTCCTTAACCGCATTTGGTTGGGAGACAACTTGTGGCGTTGCGACTGTCACGATGGGATGTTTATGGCTTCATATGACTTTTTAACTGCGCCGCCACAAAAGGTAACTAAAAATTACATTGAATTTGAAAAACTTTAACTGAAATATTTCCCCTTCCAGCTTCAAGATAAGAACAACGTTCGATGTTTCAGTCCAACAGACTATTATGGCAAAACCTGGGAAGGTGCATGCTTGTCGGTTTGGTATCCAACTAAAAACGATAAGGCTGCCCAGAGGGTCTGGACCGTAATGTTGATTCTGTTGCTCGTTCTGGGCAGTGCCCTGCTATTTGTCTCCTGCTCTAGGAAATTCGCTCGAAGAAAGATTAAACGACGAAACCGAGAGGAACGACTTGAGAATGAAAGAGAGCTTCAAGAAATGTAAGTTTTTGAATAACTGTTTCGTTTAAAACTTGAAGCCTTCTCTTTTTTAGTCGACGTCAGAATCGCGAGTTTTTGGACCAAGAAGCCCAACAAAATGCTCCAACGGCATTCGAATCGATGTTACCATCCTACGAGGATGCCCTACTAATGCCCAAACTTGACAGAGGCAGTAAGTCCATGATGGACATTTCATCGATTCGAAAGCCTCTCTCCGGTTTTAAAAGAGATCCAGAGATAGGTGCAACCGGAAAGATTCTTGATGAAGAAGAATCCGTGCTGGATCACCATCGTTTCCGCAGCATGGAAATGCTATCGAACCGCGATAAAGAACGGACAGCCTATGTGGGAACGTTCCGACGCACAGGTCGGATTGATCACAATCCATCCGGAACTCGCCGTTTTAGTATTGAAGACTCACGTTTCCCAGCGGCGCATATGAGGTCGCAAAACCTTGAAAGTGCCGAAAGGATCGGAAATTTTCAAAGCTATGAGAATAGTCCTTACACTAAGAGGCGTCCAAGGCCACAAGACATTCCAGTATTCAAACGAGCTAGTATCCGTGATAGTGTAGAGTTCCTAACAGATTCCGAATATAATAGTAAGCCAGGAAGTCCATTTGCTCAGAGACGTCCGATACCAGAAACAGAAGCTTCATCATTATCGCTGCGCAGTGCCAGAGGAAAGACGCCAGCAGATAAAAGTTTCCACACAATCGAGGAACACTTTGGGCGCGATGTTGTCGACAGCAAGTCTATCGACTCGAGTGCAAGTGACTTTCAAGTAATGCGTTCATCCGATGTGGACTTGGCATCGATCGCGGGCTCTGATTCATCCAAGAGAAGCGATTCGGATGGTCCGGTGGTTGTTGTGCATACACCGATTAGGGAAAGCAAATTTTAGAACAAACTGTTATTAATATATTTTATCCGTATTCGTAAGGAGATAGGTTGTTTTTCTGTGCTATAAATGAATAAATGTAAAACATTATTTATTTAAGTATTACCTACGGTGTTTCATTCTGAAGGCATTCGGACCAATCAACAACGCTGAATATTCTATGGAATACCAAAGGAAGCTGGTTCTTGCGAACCCTTCTCATTATGGGAAATTCATCCTGATATCTGGCTCGAAAAACAAATCTTTTGACAATTCTCACGACCATTACTGATTCAAAGATCAAATTCTAGAAGGACATTATGCAGAGTTTGGACGAATTAGAACCGTTTCATTTCGGCAATAAACTACAGGCGCCTTTCGATTGTGCAACAAAAATCCATAAACATATCATTCCTTGTCGATTGGCTGGGATCAATTGAGGCTATGTTATTTTCCAACATTTTCACAAAAACACTGCAAGCGCATTGTAAACCGCCGGCGAACGACTTTGTGGTTAATAGTGCGTCATAGGCTGACATTTTTCGCAAACATTTAGATGTCTGTTAGGTCATAGGTTAAAAAGGGGTATGCAATTCGCATACAGCACTAGGCACCAGAAGGGCCCATCGCGATCCCTAGATAACCACTTGAAAAACTTCAATTGGAGAAAAACCTAAAAACCTAAAAAAAACTTTTCCTAGACAGAGCCCAATCTTCCTGCAGAACTTAACCAGCTTCCTATGCTCTATACCGCTCAGCTCCCCTAGTTCCTCGAAGAAGTATTCCCCTAGAATCCTCCAGCGATTCCGTGCTATGGCCTCGCATTCACACAATATGTGTGTTATGTCTACCTCGGCTTGTAGATCACCACAGAACCTGCACGTGTCCATATCCACCAGACCAAGCCGCCTAGCATGCTTTCTTAGAAGACAGTGCCCTGACATAATCCCAATTACTGTTCTAAGCTGTTCCCTGCTCAATTTTAGAATTTCCTTGGATCTTTTCTTATCCAAATGGGGCCAAAGGGATCTAGACACCCTATGTCCCTCTATGTTCTACCATCTGAGGTCAGCCAATTTTAAGATATTTTCATTGATTTTTCCCTTAAAGACGCCCAGGGGTGGTTTAATGTTCACACCACCGCTATTTTCCAGCTCCCCTCAATTTCTTGCTAGCTCATCGGCTTGCTCATTTCCCTCTATACCGCTGTGTCCCGGTACCCAGCACAGTCTTACTCGATTCCGTCTACTTACTGCTTTAAGTATTGTGCGACAGTTTCTGACTATCTCAGAGTTAATGTTAGCAGATTCAAGTGCCATAAGTGTCGCCTGACTGTCAATATACGAGTAGATGGCAATGTCCCTTCCCGACTATGATCTCATCTGCACTATCTCTGCCGCCCTTAGAACAGCCAGAACTTCCGATTGGAAGACACTGCTTGTGTCCGGGAGTCGTATAGACTCTCTCAGGTCTGGATCAGCAGAAAAAATGCCAGAACCCGTTCTCTCCCCCGTCTTAGAGTCGTCAGTGTAGATAGCAACCTCGTTTGCTGTTATGACTGCATCTCTTTGCCACTCCTCCCTTCGCGGATATGACACCTCATAGGGGATGTCATGGTCGACCAAGGGGCAAATCTCATCAGTCCGTATAGGATTTCCGGGTAGCACATCAGTTAAGATCGTGCAGTGCTGCCGTAGGAGTAGTACGGATTGCACCAGTGATGGCTATGCTTGCCGTTCTCTGCACCGTTGCTAGTTTTCCAATTATGGTTCTTTTATTTGTTGCCCTCCACCACACAAGTGAGCCATATGTAAGTATGGGTATCACCACTACTGTATATATCCAGTGTACCATGGCGGGTTTCAGGCCCCATGTTTTGCCTATTGTTCTCTTACAAATATAGAGGGTATTATACGCTTTCTTCATTCGTTCCCTTATGTTAAGATTCCAATTTAATTTTCTATCTAGGATTACGCCCTGATACTTCGCACTGTCCGTGAGGAACAGTTCCTCTCCGTCAAGTTTCGGGAGATTGAAGTGCGGTATTTTGTGTCTTCTCGTGAACAGGACTAACTCCGTTTTCGAGGCATTGACATTTAGTCCGCAGCCCTTGGCCCAATTACTAATTTTCTTTAAGGCGGTCTCTGTGATCTCACTTAAAGTATTCAAATATTTTCCCTGCACTACTATGACCACGTCGTCCACATACGCTGTGACACTTATACCCATTGACTTAATTTCCTTTAGGACGTTGTCAATGACCAGTACCCACAGCAGTGGCGATATGACTCCCTCCTGCGGGGTTCCTCTGGTTGCAGACATCCTTATGGAGCTTTGACCAAGGGAGCAGTTTATGTTCCTGTTGGCGACCATGTTGCATACCCAATTTATGATTCCCTGTTCTATGTTAGCGCCCGTTAACGACAAACTGATTGGTCTGAAGTCTTTCGCCGTCGTGTGACCCTGTTTGCCGGCTTTGGGTATAAAAACAACCCGGACTTCTCTCCAGGCTGTTGGAATATGCCCTGTTCTTAGACTGAATCTCAGTATATCCTAAATCTTTTGTTTTGCATGCTCTGGCGCTTTTTGGAGCATGATCGGTAGAATACCATCCGGCCCTGGAGATTTATACGGTTTGAATGTATGCATGGCCCACCGTAACTTTTTTCGGTTGATGATATTGTCAATTTCTTCCCTAGATGTCTGTTAATAGTGAACGAAAAAATCTAGAATTCAAGTATGCAATATACACTGGAGCGGTTTTTATATTCTATTGAAATGTAACCATACTTTTCATTTGTTGCTCTTCGGGTCAAGGCTTTTAAGCATCGTATAGATTGTTTGTTTTTTTTAAGCTTATTGAGTTGGGTAAACAATAAAATATAAAAATATATAAATAAACAAAATAAAAGGCTACAGTCTCCTTGTGCTAGATGTTGGATACCCTATTCCTATTTACCTATACCACCAAAAAATGGGTGTGGCAAACAACTTGCTTTGGGTGTATTCTTAAGAATGATGTTGTCTTCATATCACAAATAAGTGTTGAAGGGAATAACTTTGTATAGATGAATTGTTAGTAACGACTTTATCGCCATACTTTGCGAAGAGCAGGACTTTCTATTGATTTCGTCGATAAAATGGGACTTTGGTTCACATAGTGGTCGTGTCGTGTCATTAGACAGATTTTAAAAATCTTTACACTTTATCGTTTAGGACCACTAGAGAGAGTTTTTGTTTTCGAATTTCAGCTCTCTAGCTCTAATTTTGATTTCCAGGACAGAGTCGATTCGAATAATAGCAGTCGAGTGTTTTAAGCGGTACTTGACTTTACAGGCGATTCCCGACTTAATGTTCAATAATTCGGGAAATGATTTTGGGTGTTCTAAAAAAAAAAACGTTCTACGGTAAAGAGCTATCGCCAATGTTTTTTAAGAAAAGCTTTAATTTGTAAAGGTTTTTCATTAGCGACTTGACAACTTCAAAATTTCAGTCGCAAAATCATCTTCAGCGATGAAACTCATTTTTGGTTAAACTGCAACTAGACAGGTGAGAACCTTCATTTGTGCTTCATGAAACAGCACTTCATCTGCAAATAGTCACTGTACGGTGCGGTTTTCATGGTGGCGTCATTGCGCCTTTTTTTTCGTCGATGAAAATTACCGTCACGTTACCGTAAATGGTATTCGCTACAGAGACACGTTGGAACGTCATTTCTTTGAGCAATTGCATGAATTGGACATCCGTGATACATCAGCCATACAGCGGGTGCAACAATCGAGTTAAACGGACCCGTCTATTGGTCGCCGAGATCGTGTGATTTAACGCATCAAAAATATTTTTTATGGGGCTACATTAAGTGATTGGTCTTTGCCAACAAGCCGGTGACGTGAGAGGACCTCAGAGTCAATATTGAAAGAGACAGATCGAACGAAATGTCCGACCGAGTCATCTATAATTGGGTTCAACGTATCCACCACTGCATACGTTCACGTGGTAGCCATATGAACGAAGTCAAATTCCATTCATAAAAGTTTTAATATTAATTCAAGGCAAAACATTTTTTGATGTGTAAACATCTTTGCTCTCGGTAGGGGCTAGTTGGAAATATCGAGCGTCACCGTCATCGTCAGATTTTCAGCGTCACCATCATCGTCAGATTTTCAGGTCGGATGGCAAAAAACCAAAGTTTGAGCTAGGGAGCTGAAATTTAAAATATAGACTCTCCAGGGGCCCCTTGCTGCTCATGTATAAATACTTTCAAAATTCGTCCACTGACAATTTAAATTAATGCAACGCTGACGAGCCGACACGTTTACACATCAACTATACCGTGAGTGCAGCGTGGATCACACCTTTCTTTTGAGATATCTCAAGTAGTTTGCATTTTATTTAAAAAAAGAGCTTGTCAAGTTCTTAATGAAAGACCCTTTGGTAGCCTGACCCTTGTTAATACAAGGTGGCGCAAAAATAACCTTCCGATGTTTTTTGGTCACCGACCGATTATCGTTCAAATAAATAGTCACCAATATTCCGCGTTCTGGAGCAGTGTAGCGCAACATTGTTTATTAAGGTGTATTTCGCATGTGTTTACTACACAAATGTCAAAACAGAACTGACATTAGGGGCCAATCGCAAAATTTATAGCATTTTCTGATAGGAGGATTACTTTTGCGCCACCTTGTACAATAGTTCCGTTGTTACTTGTACAAATGCCTGCATTTTTTGAAAAAATAATGTTTTTTGTAACTCCGTTGAAATAAAATAAAAATCATATTCGACAATTTAAGCCAGATCCGTTTTTCTTGTTCATGCAAATTTTTGACTTTTATGTGACTTCCTTAAAAAAAATGTGTAATCAACATATATAAATAGTTTTATTGCAATTCCTTATGCCTGAATCAGATGTGTTAGCGCGCATGAAACAGATGTGCTTACTTTTACTTACTTTTAAATTCATTTTTATTAATTATTAGCTTATATCAACTTACATACTAGACAAAAATGATTAAATCTAACTTAAAATTAACAGGATACTTATTCTAGATTATTGATCCTTATGCGGACGCCCTAAACTTAACTGTATCTTATAATTATTGCCTTTCGGCCTAAAAACTATTTTACGAACTAATCTTACATATGTGTTCCTCGAGAAAATTAAATAAAACTCAGCATCATTATTTAAATTTTATATTTTTATATAAAACAAATTACCAACTACCTATTCTACTTACTTAAACTACCTAACATATTCTAACTATAATTAGGATTCTGAACACTCGTTGCCTTGCGCAACAAGTGGTCAAAATCCTAATTGCTTTCCGGGTGCCTGGCAGTCGTCAACGTGCACACGCGCCGCCGTGAGCCGACTGAAGCCTTACAGCGTCAGTCAACTCCCGGAAGCACCACCACACGTTGGCGAGCCCGGCCTCTCCCAAAAACGCCCTAGCTAACTTAATCTAACTTATAAGCTAAGAGGATGTTACCTAGAGTAACGCACCGTCCTGGGAGGGCATGTTGACCCCTCCCCCCTCAACAAGCCACCAAAATTCGGCGAATTGCTTTTCCGTGTCGAATCTATCCCTCTCCGATATTGCGGTACTAAAACGGAGGAGCTCATGAGCATTGGCGACGTCCCCGTCATGGAGGAGCCGCTTATCTCTCGCGCTGCGGTAGCGATGGTATAAGACCGGGATACCATCCCTCGTCTGTACCAGCCCTTTTGAATCAATATGGATAAATGCCTCTGGCGGGATAAAGCCAGACCGGAGCGTACTCCCTATGTACATTTCATTGGGGTAGTAAGCCCCAAATATCAGACTATTGTCGCTGGCCATCGCCCTTGCAACGTGCCTTCGAGTGACCTTAATGAGGAAATTGTCAATCCTATTCAACTGAGCCCCATCGTATAGGACCTTGTTGGGATAGTATTTTATATAGTTGGATTCAGGCGTTCGGAACAACCGGAGACAGGTCCTAAGACATTGTATCTCTAAAACCCGAATCTTTTCCATATAACTAGGCGCTATATTAAACCACAATGGACAACCATAAGCGATGATCGGCCTTATAAGGGCCACGTAGCAAATGACCTTCACTCTAGAGTCAAGTTGACTGCTATGAAACAGTCTCCTTGTCAGAGCATAAGCCTTCTTGGCCCCAGCAAGACAAGCAACTATATGTCTATCGAAATACAGATACTGGTCAAGCCAGATACCCAGATATCTAACTACGCTTCTCACCGCCAATGGCTGCCCATTTTGTCCAATAATGGCCAATTTCTTCCAGTTTTTTCTGGTATCCCTAGAGGCCCCAGCCAATGGAGTTCTGAACAAGATTGTTTCCGTCTTCTGAAAGTTGATTTTCAACTTCCAGTCGTCGCAATATCGCTTAATTTGATCGAAGTCACGCTGCAAAAGGATATTAATGACCTCGATTTTCGGACCTGATCTGTATGCCACCAAATCGTCGGCATACGCTATAGCATGTCTGAGTGAACCCACCAGATCACTCGTGTAAATGTTAAACAGGATCGGAAAATTGACCGCCCCCTGCTGTAAACCGTTTTTAATTTCAAAGACTCTGCTCGAAGTCACGTTGCCACATTTGACAACGAACTTCTTTCCCATAAGCATATTATAAATTACATATAGCAAAGGTTTGTGCATCCCCCGCCTGGTCAACTTGTAGAAAAGTCCCTCTAACCATACGGTGTCGAAAGCCTTCTCAAAATCAACCAGACAAGCACCCGTGCATTGGTTTTTGCATTTATTCCACTGAATGTCGGAAACCAGTTTCGACGCGGCATGAATAGTGTCATGCCTCGCCCTGAAACCAAACTGGTTGTCCGGGATTATGTTATTGTCCTCGACCCACTTTAACAGGGCTCTATTTACAACCTTTTCAAAGACCTTGCTAATATTCGGAAGCAAGCTAATTGACCGGAGATTGGCAGGGTTCGTCCTATCTTTACATTTTTTCGGGATAGGGTGTACCACAGCTACCTTCCAATGCGCCGGATAATGTGCATTATTCAGCGCATTGTTAAACAGCGTGGTGAAAATATCTACAGCCTCCAGAGGCAGGTGTCTCAATACGACGTTTGGGACACCATCCATCCCCGCCGACTTTTTATTCTTTAGTGACTCGAAGATGCACAGAAGATCATCCTTCGACACGAACAAGTGCGATGCATCTCGGCCATTGGCGACAACTGCATTAGCATGGTTTTCATCAGTGAACACGGTGAATCCGTTATTCTCAGATCGCCAATTCTCAAGTTCGGTGCGCAGATAGAAGTGGCTCACCAGAGCCCTATTCTCAATGCCGTGGTTACGGCGAACAGGATTGTTCACCGTATACACGGCCTCGAAACAAGCGCCCAGGAAATCCACTTTCTCCTGTGGGTCCTCGACCACGAAAAAATCGTCGTTTGAAGCAACACTTTCTGGACTTATTCCAGCAGTCAGTACTGTCTGTCTGTTCTCTGCTGTCTGGGAGATTCGAACACAAGGAATATCATTGTGATCTTTCCTCCTGAACAACTTATTTATCTGTGGGAACATATTCGGACTACAGGTTTTAATAGCCCGAATTTTATTGCCCCAATACAGACTTACAGATTTTCTGTAATTCTTTAATCAGCTGTTTCAGGATTCGGATCTCTGACTTCAGCATCCTAACCTCCGGGTCGTTGGGGTCAGCAAATTGTCTGTACAGCCGTTTAAGCCTCGAGAGCAGTCTACTTTTCTGTCGGTATAGTGCGTCGATTGTAGGGTTTCTGTACTTTTCTGTCTGGTCGTCGTCGGAACGTCTTACCCGAGGAATAGTTCGTTCCATAGTTCGTTTGATGGCGTCGTCCATTTGCAATAAATGCCGATCAATGTCATCATTTGTCATGTTACTGTTTGTCGGTGGGTCGATCCCACTCGAACGTATATCTCGCTTTAAAAATCTGGAGAAGCGCGACCATTGTGCCCTCCGATAATCGAATGAACACACTGCTTCGTACTCCTCCAGCAGCGTTTGCTCGTTCGGGATCCGTATTGCGGCGGCGAGTCCGTAGTGGTCACTATCGTACTCAAACGCACGCAAACAGTTCCGCGTGTTTTGATCTATGTTTGTCAGTTGAAGTCTTGCATCCGTTAAGGCCAAGTCCAGGAAAGCACCGCTTCTTGGGAAAGAAGGGATATCCGTCGCGTACAACTCGAGGTTGTACTCAATCATATTGAGGCGCCACCAGTCGTGAAACTGATTGCCCCTGGGATTTGCATTAACATTTCCCCACGCCGCATGTTTGGCATTAATATCTCCGGCCAAGAAGTAATAATTTTCTTCCGAGTTCAGCTGCAGACTACGAAAAAGTGTCTCGAGCTCTGTCATAAATTGGTTGGGTGGAGGTGCTGCAGGTGCGTAAAGCGACACCACATACATTCTCCTCCGGCTATGGAGAGGAATGCATATGATGCATGCTTCCAACAACTGGAACCTACGCACGTCCCCGCTATATATAACCCTATGGCGCAGGCCTTTTCGAATTAAGATTCCAACCCCACCTCCTTGAATGGAGTGAGGCCGGTCTCTTCTTATTACATGATAGTCTCTGTACCCCAATTTGTGCTTCTGATTTAGCTTAGTTTCGCCAACCAAAAGCACATCTGGGTTTTCGGTTTTCAACAAATTGGCAAGTGACGTTCTTTTCTCGATCCTGACTAGTGAATTAACATTCACAGCAAGGATCTTTAAGTTTCCCTCATCCAGCGCAGCCATTAGATTTATGGCACACCAGACCCCACAAACAGCTCCGTATAGATAAAGTCAATTCGGGCCGCTTGTTCATTTAACTGTTTCTGGAACTTATCGATCTTTCCGTGCAGAGACAGAAGGATCGATTTTAAGTCCAGATCCACCTCTGGTGCCTTTTGGGCTACCTTTGGTTGGTTTAATGTCATTTGGGCTGGACCCGGTCCAGCTGCCATTTGGGCAAAGGACACATTAGGTGCCACAAAATTCGAGAACGAGCGACTCTTTTGACGCCTATCGTCTTCCGACTGCTGTTTGCGGGCCTGGACTCGCTTTTTCAGCTCCTGGTACTTTGGGCAACCCCTGAAGTTGGCGGGATGCCCAGAGTTCCTGCATAGCACACAGGAGAGTACACTCCGGTCTTCGACTCTCTCCTTACCTAGAGAGCATTCACCATGTTTGTGGTCCTTGTCGCACTTGACGCATCTAAACTGCATGTTGCAGTTAGCTGCGGCGTGCCCGAACCTTTGGCAGCGCATACATTGAAGTATGCGATCTGACCGTTTTATTTTTTCCCATCTCACAGCATGGTAGTACAGGAAGCGGATATTTCGCAGCCTGTCAACTTTGCTGTCGGGAGTAAGCTGTACCAGGAAGAATGGTAAGTGACGGTTACCACCACCTGCCACAGCTGAGGAAAACGGCTTGACCCCCACGAACTTCAGGTCGTCGGTTTCAAAGGTCTTAAGCTCTCTTTCTAGCTCCTCCGTTTTAATTGAGGGATCAATTCCCTTCAACACCACGGTTTTTAACTTTTGCTCCCTTGGGGTGTATGTGAAGTACTCGGCCTCTACATCTCCCAAGGCGGTACGCACTCTCTGGTACTCCTCTATATTTTCACACATAACTATATGCTTATTGGCCGAAAGCCGCTTTACATGAAAGTTCTTTGTAATTAATCTACATAACCTAATACTATCGCTTATATCGAAATTACTTACAGTTATGGGGGGAATTCTTTCTTTCCTTGTATGTTTTTCCTGCGTCTGCCGCTGCTGTTGTTGTTGTTGTTGCTGATGTTGTTGTTGTTGTTTTTGTTGTTGTTGTTGTTGTCGCTGTTGCTGTTTCTCTTGCAGTTGCTGCTGCACCTGCTGCTTGAGCACTTTTTGTTGTTCTTGTTGCTGCAGTTTTTTCTGCCGCAACTTCTCGCGCTTCTCCAAAATCTCTTTAATTAGCTTATCGAGCTGCGCCTCCTCATCCTCTTCCTCTTCCTCATCCATTTGGACGGCGTCCTCAGTATCGACCGGTAGATCGCGAAAGGAGTTTCCTTCGCCAACGTACCGGCCCGCTTCAACGTCAGGTTCATATGAGCTGAAGCTTTCTGCGTCGTAGTCATAACAACCTGGTGTCGCCAAACTTAAACCCTCTAACTTTGCCGGCCTCTTGGCCGACAGATTCGGCTTCGGGTTTATTTTTTTTCTCCTTTTCTCCACTCTTTGGAACTCTGCCGCAAATGTTATGGGACTTTCTGTGGCTGCTACTGTTGTAGCTGCTTTTTCGACTATATCCGCCGAATTGGCCGCTTCTTCGGGCGTCAATGCTTTTTTATTCGCTGCTGTTGTTGCTTCTAATGATGTTGTTTTTGTTGTTGTTGCATCTTGCTGCATTGCTCTTATTGGCAAACGACCCGTTGTCATCTTTGCCGGTACCGCTGTCTTTGCCATAGTTGCTTCTGCTACTGCGGCACTTGTTGTTATTGTTGTTGCTGCTAAAGCTGATATTTTAGCCGGCACACGTGCTTTCACCACGCGATGCAACGGCACACCCACGCCCGTACGCCGGACCACCGATTTTCCGGGGTCCATCACCTGACCACTTTGCGGCACTTTTTTCTCCACTGTCTCTATCAGTATAATTTGGTTTTATGAAATAAAAATTAAAAACCTGGTTCTGGCTGGAAACGAACCCACACCTCCGGCGTAAGAGCTCGCTACGCACTCTACTTATCTGCACTTGAATTAAAAAAATTAATGTCCACTATTTGGTTTTCACTTTGCTGTATTGCGTACGTCACTAACTAGCCGACCTATCTCTTCGAGAGTTGCGGAACGACTGAGAAACAGATGTGCAATAATAGGTCTGTTCGCGAACTAATAATGCAAACGTAAATTTATATAAACTTTCGTGCAAAACTACACAAACGCGTTCGCGTACTGAGAAAATGATAAAAAGATAAACGAAAGAAAAATGTACTTTCGTTCACTTTTCTTCACACAGAATTTCAGCTGGTAAAAAAATGAAAACTGTCAAATGATGAAATCCTATGAGTTTGCCAGCAAAAAAAAACAGCGGTTGCTTCTTTTCAAGCCAAACCTAGACTTTTTTCAGCTTTTTACACAAAAGCGTTCGCGTACTTTTCTTAGAAATGAGAGGATTCTCTCTCGATTTTACAGATTTGACAGTTTTCATTTTTCTACACATAAAGTACGCTAACGGATCTAATATTTTCACAGTCGAATTTCACAGTACGAAACGTCAAATCAGTACATGTGTACCAAATTGTTCAGTTCCACTAATGGGGGTGCAGTAAAATTAAAAATAGAGATAACTTGCAGCACGAATTGACATGCAGTGGGCAATGTGTCATTTTACATGGTTGGTTATAGAAATTTTAAAAAGTTTTATACTAGGGGTATATGTGTTGTCACCACTCACGGATGAGTGTGAACTTATTTCCAATTCAAATGTTCCTTCAGATTTGAAGAATAACAAAAGAAATGTTAGTTCAGCCTATTGAATGGCTATGACTGAAAGTCAAAAATTAATATATATATAGTCAACTATTACTAGTATGACTATATCTATTTTGTGGAGTTTCACCCAGATGTGGTGGTTTGGGATCATCAGTGGATTACCACAAACACATCAAATCCATACTCGATTTTAAAAAGTTTTATACCAGGGGTATATGTGTTGTCACCACTCACGGATGAGTGTGAACTTATTTCCAATTCAAATGTTCCTTCAGATTTGAAGAATAACAAAAGAAATGTTAGTTCAGATTATTGTATGGCTATGACTGAAAGTCAAAAATTAATATATATATAGTCAACTATTACCAGTATGACTATATATATATTGTGTGGAGTTTCACCCAGATGTGGTGGTTTGCTATCATCAGTGGATTACCACAAACACATCAAATCCATACTCGATTTTAAAAAGTTTTATACCAGGGGTATATGTGTTGTCACCACTCACGGATGAGTGTGAACTTATTTCCAATTCAAATGTTCCTTCAGATTTGAAGAATAACAAAAGAAATGTTAGTTCAGCCTATTGTATGGCTATGACTGAAAGTCAAACATTAATATATATATAGTCAACTATTACTAGTATGACTATATATATTTTGTGGAGTTTCACCCAGATGTGGTGGTTTGGGATCATCAGTGGATTACCACAAACACATCAAATCCATACTCGATTTTAAAAAGTTTTATACCAGGGGTATATGTGTTGTCACCACTCACGGATGAAAAAATCGAGTATGGATTTGATGTGTTTGTGGTAATCCCCTGATGATCCCAAACCACCACATCTGGGTGAAACTCCACAAAATATATATAGTCATACTAGTAATAGTTGACTATATATATATTAATTTTTGACTTTCAGTCATAGCCATACAATAGGCTGAACTAACATTTCTTTTGTTATTCTTCAAATCTGAAGGAACATTTGAATTGGAAATAAGTTCACACTCATCCGTGAGTGGTGACAACACATATACCCCTGGTATAAAACTTTTTAAAATCGAGTATGGATTTGATGTGTTTGTGGTAATCCACTGATGATCCCAAACCACCACATCTGGGTGAAACTCCACAAAATATATATAGTCATACTAGTAATAGTTGACTATATATATGGTTATAGAAATGGCCCTCGATGAGGTACACTTAGCCTTAAACATTATGATGCTATTGGAAAGGGTTAGGTGGGTCAAGCTGCCCGCTCCCAGAACCATCTACTTCTCTAAATAAATTTGTTGATATCAGTCGTGCGGGCATTGTCGAGATCATACAGATCGAGATAAAGGTATTGACCTAAAGTAACCATCCTTATGTTATTACGTGCACAGGAAGTACAGGACTATCTCCTTTTCTTCCTTATCCCTACAACTTCTGCAGAAATCGTTGTAGGGGCCGCCACAGCTCTGAGAACTCCTACCCATTGCACAGTATCTACTGAACCATGTTTGTAATGGTAGAAAGGGTTCTTCTTTTATGTCTTAGAAGTCCGTCGGATCTTCTGTCATCTTGCATACAAAATCATCTTACTGCACGGGTTTTGCTGCACACCTATTTGAAGCATTATACAACTCACTCACTTTGGATTGCATTTATCTGCGACAAATCCGCAATTATACCCGCTCTTGGTGTGTGTCATCAGCTTAATAGGCATAGGCAGCCAATCCTACCTACCTTCCTAAGAATTAATTTCGTAACAAATACAGACTAGCTCCCTTTGTCAACTCATAGAAAAGTCCCTTTACCATACGGTGTCTAGGGAGTTCTGAAAGTCGACCTAACAAGCACTTGTGCATTGGTTCTTGCACTTATTTCACTGAAATCGGAAATCAGTTTTGACATAGTGTCTTACCCCTGCCCAGAAACCAAACTAATTGTCCGGATCGCTTATTTATGTTGATATTTCAGAGTTCGTGGTTCGTTGATAGCCTGATTCGTATCAGCAACCTAAGAAGATATTTTTTTCAACTATCTACTTTCCTGGAATATGGCCGCACATTCGCTTCGCGAGTCCTTGACAACTTCTGTCACTCTTGTGTTCCAATTCGCTGCGAGCTTTTTCATCTCAATTAATATTATAAGACGGTCAGTCTAAAGCTTTTTGTGCCGCTTTCTTTTAGGTTATTACTAATTCAGCTACATCTGTCCACCACCCACCAAATTTCTTTGCCGTTTTGGTCGTGTCCTTATATGACGCAGTGATTCTATTGGAAAGTTTTATAAACGAACGAAACAAAAAACTTAATTAATAAATCATTCAGGATTTTGTAAAGTTTTATACATGGGGTTTGAGTATTTGATTCGCGCCATTTTATCAAATTTTGAACTAAAGCAACGTCTAGTGAATACGACAACCGGCATAACGTCATCGAAACCTAGATGGCGATTAGTTAGATTCGTGTATAAGCTAATTCTGGTTGTACACTACGAACTAAAAATATTTTATGACCACCGAAAATGTAAACGACATTATAATCTTGGAATAATATTGCAATAATTAAAAATGGGTGTTTATTCTAGGATTTTTTTAATATGACGGGACTCAGACTGCTGACAGTTAATATGACAGCTGACACTATAATTTCATGCAGTACCTATTGTTTGGCAAACCATCATTCAAAGATAACCGATTGGGTACAAGTTGTGGAAATTTCTTTCCGAAATCTGCCTTCTAAAGGGTCCGCCATCTAACGTTTTTTTTTTCAACTAGTGCTTATTTCGTGAATGGTAACACTGGTAACACTTAGCTCATGTCTGATTTGACAGATAATTAGTTTTATCCTTCCGCTGAACGAATATGGTTGTGTATACGCTTGAACAACGCTGGGAAATATTGCGACATTACTTTGAAAATCATGGTAATGTTGCAGAATGTGTGCGAAAATTGCGTACGGAATTTGGAAGAAGAGAAGCACCGTCAGCTTCGTATGTTCGTTATCTTGTGAAAAAAGTGAAAGAAACTGGCATCCTCATCGATAAACCAAAGCGTGAAAAGCCAAAAACAGTGCGTACACCCGAGAATATTGCTGCTGTGGCAGAAAGTGTGCGTGAAGCGCCATCAACATCAATTCACCGTCGTTCTCAACAATTGAACATTTCGGAGACATCATTGAGACGAATTTTGCATAAAGACCTTGGTATGGACCGATCGTGTAGGCTACTGCATGGCCAGCCGAAACAGCCATTTGAAAGAAATTATTTTCCATTATTAACCGGAAGGTTTGTACTTTCAAATAAAAAAAGAAATTTGAGAAAATATTCAGTAGTTTTTTTTATAGCATTTTCAAAAAGAAAAGTTATTTGGCGGACCTTTTACTTCTTCGTTAATGCCGGTTATTCAAAAATCATCAGTGCACAGTAAAAAATGCTTGAAGAGTGCTAATCCAAATTTAGGGTCAACATGATCGACCAATTTGCAACACAATTGAACAATTTGAAATTTGAAAATTAACAATTTCGCTGAGTGGTTATGAGTACGCTCTTAATTCATTGATTTCACATCGTATTTTTGGAAGATTTTTTGGATTGCACGCTTACATGTTTCAACTGCTGCATGAATTAAAGCCAGATGATCATCGTTTGAACCGTGAGTTCATTGATTGGAGGCTTGAACAGTTGTTTGCCCATCACCTTGACCGTCACATTTTGTTCAGTTTTAGAAAAAAATCCAAAGTTGATACCGTACCTACCTACCGATATCCACCGAGGAAGT
Organism: Portevinia maculata; assembly: GCA_949715645.1. Lineage (NCBI taxonomy): Eukaryota > Metazoa > Arthropoda > Insecta > Diptera > Syrphidae > Portevinia > Portevinia maculata. The sequence continues at coordinate 277,812,147 of OX454526.1, read as the reverse complement.
ACCACAGGTAGGCGCCGCGTCGCTTACCTTTTATAGCACGACCTCGCTTTAACATCTGTAAACTTTTTGCGACATATTGTTGCATGTTTGCTTGACCTGTGTCATTCAGCATTAATTAGTCAACTGCGCCATCTAGCAGAGAGTAAAAGTAGCCATATTACCGATTTTGGCAGCATTGGAATAGCAGTTTGAGTAGCTGTGGTATAACTTGGTATGTTGTTCTCGAACCTTCTGAACTTAACGAACCTTCTCAACGAATCTGGAAATTTCGAGAGGTGTCACTAGGAGATATAAATAGATGTCGCAGGAGCACCCAAGACATTCGAGTTGTGAACCGCGATAAAGAAGGGCGATAGATGACAGTAGTGAAAAGTATAGAGAATATTGAATAAGAGAAAAGCGATTGTTTATTTAAAGTGATTAATTGTGAAAGTGAATTGTTGAATTAAATAAGGGAATTTTTAGAATAATAATCAAGAATTAAATTGAAAGAGAACTAATAAAGATTAATTAAATAGAATTACGTTTTATCTTTTCGAATCCTAGCCTGGATGTAACAATATTTTCGTTTAACACTGTAAAAAGGCTTCTTCTAACATGGTATCGGATTTTTTGCAACAGAAAAGGACCTTGATGCAATAAAAAATCGCCCACGTTTGATGAATTTAAGCAGTGGCGAAGAATGGAATTTATACGCATGAGCAACTTTGATGTTTATTGTTAATTAATGAAGACTTTTAGTTTGTTTTTGTTTACGTTTTATTAAACTTTTTATTTAACTGCAGTTTTGGTAAGTTTATTGGAGGAAAACGCGGTTGCATTTTGTGTGTTTGTTTATTTCTTTATGTACGAGTATAACTAGAATTTAAAAAAAAAACTTCTAAAAAATAAAAGTATTTTTGAGTGTTTTTGAGATTATGGAACGCAGCCCTCCTTTTTGTACTGGTTTCTTGTATCGTTTAACACAATTTCGCTTTTCCCGGCACTTTTTACTAACATAACCTCCGTGTTAAGCGAGTCCTACCTGAATTTGGTGTGGTCTTGGGGCTGGCGTCATCATCGGTAAATACAATTGCGGTCACAATAATAGGTAAGTAGCTAGGTGCATTACTAAATACATTAAAGAAATAAGAATCGATGTAATGGCTTATTCTGCAATGAGCCCTTAGGAACATAAATTCAATCGAACACGTTTGGGCCTACATACTTAGACCAATATAAGGTCCGTTGTGCTATCACGTGGATCTGGGAATATTTGTCTCTTTACTCGTTAAATTAACCAGAGCTTCTAGAACGCACCTATCCCGTTTGAGAAAATACTATATACCACAACCATTGATCGAGTCATTCATCAGGAATACATCATCCTTCCAGAATGACCTGGAGGGAACGGTGACTAGAAAGTTTTTTGGGATATGGTGTAGTCAATACTTCTTAGAAGGGTCCTGAATATATTCAAGATAGTGACGTGGGGTATTTCCTTGGTGCCGTGACATAACCCCAAGTGTCATAAGCCCAAATCTCGAAATTTGGCCATATGTCGCATTGTGAAAGTGACATAAGGCCAAATTCTAGCATTTGGTATTATGTCACTTTCACAAAGCGTCATAAGGCCAATTTGGCTTTATGACACTTTCGCTTGGTGCTGTTTTCAACAATTTGCCTTGCACCTACTCCAAATCAAACAGTGACCCCACTGTTTATGGGATTAGTTGCAAAATCGCAAGTAGATTCTATAAACAGTGTAATGTCTATGGGGGGCATGCTGCCCCCCTGCAACCACCCTGCTTGGGTCACTGTTTGATTTAGAGTAGGTGCGAGGTACGGTTTTAAAAATTTGGCTTTATGTCACTTTCCGGATTTGGCCTTATGACGCTTTGTGAAAGTGACATAATACCAAATGCTAGAATTTGGCCTTATGTCACTTTCACAAAGCGACATAAGGCCAAATTTCGAGATTTGGGCTTATGACGCTTGGGGTTCTGCCACGGCACCATTTCCTTATTGATCCAAGTGAAGTAGCTAAATGGCGTTCACCCGAAATAGCTGGCGTTTGAATGTTAAAAATGCCGAGCGATTTCACACGAAACGGACTATGAATTTTTTTTTAATTATTATACATTGTCCAAATGGCCGACACTGCGACCTAAAAGATCTAAGGTATATGAAGGGATTATCATTTCAAGAGGCGTTTCAGCTCTGCCGGCGAACGTATTTCTCTATGGAAGATACGTCTTCTTTACCAATGTAGTTCCGGGCATTAACAGAGGATCTGTTCGGAGGACTGATCCTTCTCCAGATAAAACCTATGATCTGTCTCCGAGCACAATTTAATTTTGTTAGGATGATATCTCAGCCAAAATGGCCTGACAATATTTGCCTAATTTTATATAAGAATCTCTTAAGTAAGGCCTGATTAATCCTTTGGATTTTCAGAGTCCTGAAACATTTTCCCAATGGGCTAGACGGAGTTGGTGTTCCCAACAATCAAGCAGTCCTTGAGCAGGAGTCCAGTTGACTCTGCAATAAGTGTCCTAAGAACGCGTATCCTGATCTAGCCCTAGCTAGCTCATCCACAAGTTCGTTACCTGTAATGCCCATCCAAGTCTAACCTAGAAACAGAATAAGATACTTTATGTAATTGGAAAAAAATAAAAATATTATTATTGTCATAAGCAGATAGTCCAGTGATGCGGAGGGCTTGGCAAAACCGTTTTTAATAAAATCATTTTCGGGTAGCTCAAGGCAACACATACTATTTACCCAAGGAGCGCCGGCGAAATCCATTAAAATATTTAAATATCGATTTGAAGTATTTTGTATTTTAATTTTATTTTTAAGTTCATCATTTTTCTTCCTTGCTTTAGGAAAGATTCCTAAATTTTGTTGAAATAAATAAATCAGCTAGGAAAAACGGTTTAAATCAAGCTTCCTTGGAGTTATTGTACATTTTGGAATGGCTCCACATTTTCTTAGTATCTCAATGCAGATCTTCATTGGCTGTCATATTAAATATTCAGTAAAAACCCAACTTATTATAATTAAAATAAAAATGTATATATTTCGTTTAAATTAAAATTATGAATTATACAAATTTTCTTTTTATTATAAAATTGTTCATTTTACAGTGAAATAATAATTATTTCTTTATTCTACTTAAGAAATCATATAACAAAAAAAAATTATAGCACTGCATACTCGTATTTAAAAATTTTTCTTTCATTTCTTGGTTAAATGATATTTCAATTTCTACTAGCTTTAAACAAAAAAACGTACAAATTACTTTTATAAGATCTATTTAAATATAACCTCAATGAAATATATTTCTATTAATGATATTTAAACTTAAAGAATATATAAAAAAAAAAACAACATTAAAATTCTTTTCACATAAATAAAAAAAAATAGGGAAACAAATGTGCTGTCAGAAAAAACAAAAATAATTTTTAATGTTTTATTTTTAACACGGCAGACTAATATAAACAGTTTTTTTTTTTTGTTTTTCAAATAACGAAGCCAAAAATTATGAATATAATTTTATTTGCTTTACACAATTTAAGTAAAATTATAAAAGAATATATTTTTGTATTAATTTTATATTTGATTAATTTATTAACTTTGGTATTAACTACATTATATTCATTGTTTTTCCGCAATTTTTGTTGTTGTATAATTATGAAATAATTTAACAAAATTAATAAATATTACAAATAATACAAACAGATGATAGGGTTTTTATTTTTAAGTTAGATCTTTAAATGATTTTGTTAAAAGATTTTTTTAATAGAAATTTAAAGGTTTTATTATTGGTTTTTGGGGGCGCGGTTAGTACCTTAGTATTAAACCTATGTTACAAGAAATGTTTTAGTTTTTCATTTCAATGTAGAAAATTTTGAATGAGGAACACGCACCAAAGGTACTTGAATTTATTTTTTATATCTAAATATAGATACATTTCTCTTTTTTTTGTATTAAAACTTATCACAATTGTTTGCTTTATGTTTAAGATTTAATTTTTTTGATTTAGGGTTTTCTTTACTTGTTTAATGTGCGTTGAGTTGGTGAATCTTCTTTGAACGAATCACAACTCTGAAGGGAAAGAATATTCTGTGATTGTCGATATTTCTTGAGAGAAAAGTTGAGTTCGAAGGAGGAGTTTTGTAAAGATTTTCTTTATGGAAGTCCAAGTGTATGACGATGCGGAGCTGGTTAATCGGACGATCGTAAAGTGTTTGTTTAACATTGGAACCCAAGTTTCAGTTAGTTGAAATATAATTCAAAAATGTTTTTCGTCTGCGACTAGATTTTACGTAGCAGTTTTTGATTCTTCTAAATAGCGTTGTAACCACATCCCTTCTAGTTGAGTCTTATTTCGAACCCCATGCACGTCCAATAAACAAACTGACCTATCGTTGGGCGCCAGTTAAGTCAACTCAACTTTTCTCTTTCATTGGCACACATTTGTTATCATTTATTCCGGACGCGAAGACGTGTAAATTTCATTGTGTTTAAAATTAAGACTGGTAGTATCTATGCTACGTAACTTCAACAGGCGATCCTAGAAAAAACGTATACTCTAGGATAGCAAAGACACTTTGATAAAAAAAACTGCAGTAACTTAAAGAAAAATAAGAAGAAATCACGTGAATTTACATATAGGCATACATATACATACATACACATATATATATTTATTTATATTATAACAGATAACCTACACAACATATCTACTGGTGTTGTTGTTGGTGTTGTGTGCCTTCCAATAACTGTGCTACCGGTTGATGGATACCGACCTCGTCTCGACTAGGTGCAGGCACAGAAACGGGAGTTGTGATAATATCGCCGGCATTTGATTTACTTCTTGTTACCAGCATTGGTGTCTTCGGTCTGGGCGTTTCTGTTAATTTGATTTTCACTTTACCAGTTTCAGGTGAGTAGACCGGGCTGTAGCGGCCCATTTTCGGTGAGGAAGGCAGAAAGACTTCATCGTCACCTTGTTGGTAGTTCTGTTTGGATGCTCTCGGTGACTTTGGTGGTGGGTAACGGGGAATAATGCGATGATTCGGGTCGTAGGGTTGGTCCATATGTTCTGGCTGAAGGATTGTCGGTTGGATTGGCTTTTCGGTGGGAATGATATTGTTGTTGGACTCATTTTGTGGTTTTCTGTCGCCGTTGAGCAGAGGTACGTGGTTGGTTGAATCCTTTTCGTTTTCATATGGTGAACGGTTGTTGCCGTTGATCGGCTTGGCAAAGTCTTCCTTTTTCTTCTCACCAATGAGTGGGGCGTGTTCGTGACCATTTTTGTGAATTGGCTTGCCCAGGTTCTTCTTGTCCATGGCCATGAGTTCGGTGGAACGTTGGTTCTCTATATCATTGGCGTTTCCACTATTTTGTTTGCAGCGTTTAATGCCGACATACAGAATCAAACCTAATACAATCAAGATAATAACTCCGAGGAGAACGTAGGTGCCCTTGGAATCGGAATTACCCTCTTTCGCTACCATTATGCTGGCTTTCTCGATGTTACCACTTTCAGCAGGCTCATCAGAATCAGCTATGTGTTCAGTCGATCCGTCATTCTCAACCTCTTTGAATACAACTGGGACTATTGCTGCCTCTGACACTTCTTCTTCTTGGGATTGTGTTGGTTCATTGAATTGTGCAATTCCCAAACCTGGTCCAAAGATATCCGATGATTGAGTGACTTCTTCACTGGGTGCATCTACAGGCTTAGCGTCATCATTGTCTGTGTCGTCAGCATCCTCGAGATCATCTTCATCTCCGCTGTCCAAACTGTGCAGAGCGATATTTGGCAAAATCAAAGCGCCCATTCCGCTACCAGAACCGTCTTCTTCTTCAGTCACAGCCGCATCTGTTGAACTCTCGGTTGTATGTACGATTTCGGAATTCTCCTGAGACACCGCTGCTGTATCCATCAAATTCAATGGCATGTTTCTGACCGATAAATCACCGGAACCTTCAACCTCATCCAATGGGTTCACATCTTTTGAAGACTTCTTCTTGTCGAGTGGGATAAAGGCCTTACCAATCTCCTCCTCATCTTCAGATGATCCCTCAAATGCTGGCTGATCACCTAACATCAACTCATTCTCCTCCTCGTCCTCGTCAAAGTCCAAGGCGTTCTTCTCGCGTTCACAAATCTCTGATTGCTTGACTTGTAACCATGGCTTACTTTTCACCTCGGCTGGGTAGGCACACTTCACAGGATTCTCGGTATAGACATGTTTTTCCTGCAACCAATTCCTTACATCTAAGGTTTCGCAGGAGCAATTAATCTGATTGTTAGTCAGCTCGATCGTTCGTAGTTTCGATAGTTGACTGATCTCCAGCGGCAGATAAGTCAGTTCGTTGTGTGACAAATCCAGATGCTGAATATGTTGTGGAATTTTCGCCAGCTTGCCTGATGTTATCCGGTTGTGTTTCAAGTTCAGGCTCTTCACGCGTCTGCCTAGTCGTCCCACTTCGGAGAGTTCGTTGTTTGACAGATCGACAGTTGTGAGATCACGCAGCTTCTCCAGCTGATGTGATGGGATGCGGGTCAGACCTATATTCGACAGATCAATGGAATGTATGGGGAGGTTTTTACTATCCATTAGACCCTTGAGGCTGGAACATTTGGCATGATTGTGCGGTGTAGTACCATTTATCACCACACAATGGCAGTCTTCGGGACAGTCGTATGTGCTGGCCAAAGTCACAAGGACCAATGCCAGTAGTGCGGCTAGATTAATTTTGCGTTGCGACATCATTTTTGTTCTGGTTCTGTGTTATCTGGAAGAAATAGAAAAGGTTTTTTTTTAATTGTACTTAAGGAAAGAGCTGCATTAAGGAAAACTAAATGACTAAATTGGTTTAAAGATAGTTGTTGATTGACACCAACATGAGCTTATAGATACTAATCTAAGAAATTGTTTTTATCTTATAGATTAATTAGTAAATTCTTATGGCGACAGCGTTAATTAATTTATTGCCTTGATTATTCGACATTGGCAAGCCCAAAGTTGTTAATTTAGAAGAAATATTTTGGAGGAAAATAAAGTCAACTATATACAAAGGCATCACTACAACAACTCCAGCAACCAAAAGTACAACTACAACAACAACTCCAAAATACAGACGTCGAAGAACAACAGCAAGCAACAGCACTTCAAGCCCAACAACAGCAAAGGCAGCAACAATCCCATTGACAAGCAGATGGACCCCAACAAGAGATGTGAACGATGCGGAAACTGGTATCACCGAACCAAATGTCCAGCACTTGGTCAAAAGTGTCATCTATGCAAAGGAGTGAATCATTTTGCAAAATATTGTAAGTCTAAGAAAATAAAATCCTTTTCATTAAACACTAACGCAAATATTCAGGAAACAGCAAACAATAATGATGTTAGTAAATTTTTTATCGGTACACTAGATCTTGGTAGCAAGATTAAAGCAAACTCAAATGTTTTGTTTACCGAATTTTTTAAAATCAATAATAAGATAATTACAGTTGATTTGGATACGGGGGCAGAAGCAAACGTGATGTCATTGGGTACATTTAATTACATAAATCATAACAATGAATTATTTTTTCAAGAATGTGCAGGAAATCTAACAGCGTTTGGAGGAGCAAAAGTATTGTAGCTCAATGTTCTGTCAAAGCATTTCTCGGAACAGAAGCGGATAGGGAAGTAGAAGTTGATTTTTTTATTGTGAAAGAGAAAGTAAGCGCAGTACTTGGCAAGTTTGACTGTCATAGATTTTGTTTGATAGTTCGCAATAGAATTACAGCCGTCAATGAAATAAAAGAAAGGGGTACGGCTCTGATAACCAGCATGCCGCCTCAGTTTAAACAATTACTTGTATTTGAAGGATTAGGTTGCTTGGAAGACGTGTATAGTCTTAAAGTTGATTCTCAAGTCAGTCCTATGATTGATGCACCTAGAAGAATTCCGATCACATTGCATGCAAAAGTAAAGGAAGAATTGGATAGAATGGAACGAGAGGGGGTAATAGTCAAAGTTAATAGTCCAACAAAATGGGTAAGCTTGATAGTTCTGGTCGAGAAAAGCGATGGTTCATTGCGAATATGCTTGGATCCCAGAAATCTCAATAGGGCACTACAGCGTGAGCATTATCCCATCTCGGAAATTGATTTAATCAAGTCTAAACTGACTGGCTCAAAGTATTTCTCAACACTTGACGCCAGCAAGACCTATTGGATGCTTCGGTTGGATGAAGAAAGTTCCGACTTATGCACTTTCAACACTCCTTTTGGGAGGTATAAGTTTCTAAGGATGGCCTATGGTGTAAAGGTAGCTCAAGAAATATTTCACCGTGAAATGACGGAACTATTTTTTGATGAGGATGTAGTTGTTTACATAGACGACTTCCTGATATCGGGTAAGACTATCGAAGAACATAATGTAAAACTTATTCGAGTCTTAGAAAAAATGGTGAAGGTCGGCCTAAAGCTAAATCAAGAAAAATGTAAATTTGGTTTGACAGAAGTCAAGTATTTTGGCCATGTTTTTAATGAATTAGGTGTTCACACGGATCCACAAAAAGTCGAAGCAGTTATTAAAATGCCGTCACCAAGTTCTGTGAAAGATGTTCATCGATTTTTAGGAATGTTAACCTATTTAGACTCATTCATTAAGAATTTGTCGAATGAAACTGAACCTTTGCGGCAACTGCTGAAAAAGAACGTCACGTTCCAATGGAATGAATCCTTGGAAAAGCCATTTACAAGACTCAAGTCTTTGGTCACGAAACCACCAGTTCTTGCATATTTTCAACCGTCAAAGCCATTGACAATATCATCAGATGCTTCACAATTTGCAGTAGGTGGATGTCTACTACAAGACAATCGTCCTTTAGCATTTGCATCGAAAACTCTGACAGATTGTCAGAGGAACTATGCTCAAATAGAAAAAGAACTCTATGCCATCTTATTCAGTTGCGAGAAATACCATCAATACATATATGGTCAGAAAACAGTAGTAGAAACAGACCACAAGCCGCTCATCCCACTGTTCAAAAAAGCATTAGTTAATGTGCCGCCTAGGTTGCAACTAATGATGCTTCGTCTGCAAGACTACGATTTGGAGGTCACATACAAACCAGGGAAAAAATTATTAGTCGCAGATATGTTGTCAAGAGCTCCATTGTGTCATAAAGAGGAGAGCAAGTTAGATAGAGAAATCAAAATTCATGTCGGTCTTATAAAGACAAATCTTGCCATATCACAAGCAATGCTTAAAAGAATTTTAGATGCTATTTCGGAAGATGAAAACATGCAAAAGTTATCGTCTTTCATTAATGGCCAATGGCCTGAAATAAAAAGGAAAGTGAAGTTAGATTTGCAGCTCTTTTGGAATTACAGGCATGAGCTATCCCTCATAGATAAAGTAATTTTTAAAGGTCAAGGAATATATTCACGATGGACACTCCGGAATGGAAAAAAGTAAGAAACGCGCAAGAGGGTTGGTGTTTTGGCCACGCATGAATGAAGACATTCAAAAATCAGTCGAAAATTGTGAAACATGCAGAAAATATCTAAACAACAATTGCAAACAGCCACTTATCCCTCATGCGTTACCGGATCTTCCATTCCAAAAAGTAGGTCTCGATATTTTTGAATGGAAAAAGGAGATGTACCTTTTATTAGTGGACTATTACTCCAAGTTCATTGAAATAGATAAATTGAAGTCTTCAAAAGCTGACGAGATCATAATAAATCTGAAGTCAATATTCGCACGACATGGGATACCGTCAGAGATAATGTCTGATAATGGACCACCTTTCAACTCCGAAGAGTTCAAAGAGTTTACTAGGAACTGGAAATTTGAACACGTTACTAGTAGTCCATATTATCCTAGATCGAATGGTCTGGTTGAAAGTTCAATTCAGACGGTCAAGATGTTATTAACAAAGTGCAGTGAGACTAATTCTGATCCGTACTTAGGTCTTCTTGGTCTTCGAACAACACCACAGTTTACCTATTCCCCATCTCAAGCGAGGCACAACGTCTTTTATTTTTGATTCAACTTACAACACTAAGTATAAAAAAAGCGTTTTCCAGTGTTCCGATTCAAGAGAATTTTTGAACACAGTGAGTTCAAGGTCATTCATCATCATCTGTTTCTTAGTTTAAGAAGTATTAGTATTTATTTCATATGCCTATCTCTTTTCTCTTTTAAAATTACCTGCAATCTGCTTATCTGCCTATTCAATTTTGTTGTCCTTCTAAATTTTGTTTTCTCTTTTGTTTTTCCTATCATTTTTTTTGTTTTTTTTTTGTTTTTTCAAGGGTCACCCCACCCACAGTTTGCTTAATTTAATTATTTATTTTTCATAATGGGCATTTAACACTATTTTATTGTGAAATATAAAATGTCTCATGTTTCTCATTTTAATTTAAAATTTTGTATTAATTATGTCTACGCAATATTGTAAATGTAACCTTAATTATTATTTGAAATGAGAAATAAACTGATCTAATCTAAAATCTAATCTAATCTACATAAAATCTTTAAAGCTTTCTCTTTTTCGAGCCCTTATCAAACCCGAATAGATAAAACAACTTACCACAGCTGACCTAGTGACATTTTTTGTTGTTTCTCAAATGTGTTTACTAAGTTCAAAGGAAAGGGATTAACAATTAGTCTTTAAGTTTTCCATCCAGGAAAATTCAGTTTCATGGTAGAAACAGACAACACAGCAACTCCGACTTTGACAGGAGCGAGTAAAACACTTTAAAAAAGGGCAATTTCTGGAGCAAAACAATAAATTGTTTATAAGCAAGAGAGAAATTTCGCTGAAATATAAACAATTCTTTATGCGTTGAAAACTGATAACATCGACGCAGGATTGGTAGCATTTGCACTTGAACTTCGAGTTTAGAATTTAGGTCTCACATAAGTTGAAGTTGATGCGCAACAGGTTTCATCCCCATAAAAGCTATTTGTTCTTTAACGTGCGGTGTGCTTGTCAAAGTCGAAGTCGCAGTTGTTGTATTAATCTGTTTCTGTCATAATTCTAATATTCAGTTCAATTTTAAACTGAGAGACACTAGATATTGTGGGAAGTGGAAAGAACTGTAATTTTAGGCCGAATCCGAACGGCGAATTCGAGAAGCTTCTCATGACAATAGATACTCTTGCATGTTTGTCAGACATTTGCAAGAAGTGAGGCAGTAGAAAAAAACTTTTAGATGTTACTTTTAGAAAAGTAATCCAACACACTAACCTCTGCGCCACTCAGAAATCTTCAGAAATGAAGAATTCATTTTTCATTCCAAAATTGAATTAATTTTTCAACACAATATCTAGCCTACAAATCCAGTTTCCAGTTTCACGGTTGGTGGCGCCTTAATATGATTCGAGTTATTCGCGACGGATATCCCTCCTTTCCCAAGAAGCGGTGCTTTCCAGGACCTGTCCTTAACGGACGGAAAACTCGAACTGACGAACACAGATCAAAACTGCGAAACTGCTTGCGTGCGTTTGAGTATGACAGTGACCACTGCGGACTCGCCGCCGGAATACGGATCTGTAACGAGCACACGCTACTGGAGGACTACTAAGCAGTGTGTTCACTGTTCATTCTGTTATAGAAGGCCACACTGGTCGCGCTTCGCTAGATTGTTGAAGCGAGATATACGTTCAAGTGGGATCGACCCACCGACAAACAGTAACATGACAAATGATGACACTGATCGGCATTTATTGCAAATAAACGACACAATCAAACGAATGATGGAACGAACTAATCCTCGGGTAGGACGTCCCGACGACAACCAGACAGAAAGGTACAGAAACCCTACAATCGACGCACTATACTGGCAGAAAAAAAAGACTGCTCTCGAGCCTTAAACGGCTGCACAGACAATTTAATGACAAAATTCGGGCTATTAAAACCTGTAGTCCGAATATGTTCCCACAGATAAGTAAGTTGTTCAGGAGGAAGGATCACAATAATGTGTTTGTGTCCGAGTCTCCCAGACAACAGTGAACAGAGAGACAATACTGACTGCAATAAGTCCGGTAAGTGTTGCATCAAACGACGGTTTTTTTGTGGCTGAGGACCCACAGGTGAATGTAGATTTGCTGGGCACTTGTTTCGATGCCTTGTATACGGTGAACAAGCCTGTTCGCCAGAACATTGAGAATAGGGCTCTGGTGAGTCAATTCTATCTGCGCACTGAACTTGAGAATTTTCGATCAGAGAAAAACGGATTCAATGATGAATACCATGCTTATGCTACTGATAAACCGCACTTGTTCGTGTCGAAAGATGATCATCTGTGCATTTTCGAGTCACTTAAGAATTAAAAGTCGGCGGGGGTGGATGATATCCCAAAGTCGTATTAAGACATCTGCCGCTGTAGATATTTTCACCACGCTGTTTAACACTACGCTGAATAATGCAAATTAACATTCCTTTACAGCGTGACTTCGATCAAACTGATTGATATTGCCACGACTGGAAGTTGAGAATCAACTTTCAGAAGACGGAAACAATCTTGATCAGAACGACATTGGCTAAGCCTCTAGGGATACCAGAAAAAACTGGATGAAATCGACCATTATTGAAAAAAATGGAAAGCCATTGGAGTGAGCAGAGTAGTTAGATATCTGGGTATTTGGATTGACCAGCAATTACATTTCGATAGACATTAGTGGCTGGTCTTGCTGGGCCGAGAAGGCTTATGCTCTCAAATAATAAAATATTTTTTTGAATCGACGGACTCTTCGATTGATTTTCATAGGCACTTTCGTTTTCGTTTCTAAAAATGAATCAGAATCATTCAGTTTAATATATGAACAAATTCCAGGAATGTGAAAATACTTTGTTGTTCATTGACACTTTTTTTTGCCACATGTGTCACTAAATATTTTTTTGCGTGGCAACGCTGCTACCGAAAAGAGATTCTTACTATGCTTAAATTAATGAATAATATTTAATCGGGATGGAACAACTCAATATCAGATACGTAGTACAATATTATTCCGTTTCTTACAGCATTTCTGGAATCGGAAAAGTCTATAATATGACAAACATAATGATTTGTACCCACGATTTGTTGGCTCATTTCCACTGTTAACTGTTCTGTGAACGGTTTCTTTTGCTTATTTGTTTCTTTCTTAAGCGGAAGTTTATACTATTCCAACGTGTTTCGTCCAGTTCAGTCTTAAATGCACTTAATATACCGAGGGAATTTGTGCTAAATCTGAGGTTTCTTCGGGTCAAGAGAGGGGCCTAAAAAAAGAGGTAGACCATAAAACTATCTTTTAAAAACAAAAGAGACGTCTTACATAAAACTTTCCATCAAAAACACAAACTTTGACAAGGAACAACAAGGACAAGGAATAACAAATTTAATTAATATTTTTATACCCTATTCTAAGGGTATATTAATTTTGACGCATAGTTTGTAACACACCTTAATATTGCCCGTAGACCCCTAAAAGTTACTATATTTATGATCAGCATCGATAGTAATGTCGATCTAGCCATGTCCGTCCGTCCATCCGTCGGCAAAAATTAGGCCTTTAAACTGGACCTAGAGAGCTGAAATTTTAACCATATACTCTCGAGGGTCCCGAAATAATCAAGTTTACGAATTTTTGAAATCCGCCCACAGACACGCCCACAAACTCAAAAAAACAAAATTTTGGAAAAAATCGAATTTTGAGCTGGAAAGCTGAAATTTTTTATATATGATCTATGACTCCTAAAACTGCTCGGGATAAAACATTTTCAAAATCCGCAAACTGATACGCCCACAAATAAATAAAACAATTTTTTTGAAAATCCAAAGTTTGAGCTAGGGAGCTGAAATTTATAATATATACTCTCTAGGGGCCCTTTATGCTTATGTGTTACTGACAGGCCCACAATTAAATAAAACAATTTTATTGAAACACCCAAGTTTGCTAGGGAGCGTTTTTTTTTTTATAAAATCCTTTAAATGTTATATAACAAAATATGTATGTAGAGCGTTCTTAACAATTCAACCATTCTTAGACTTTTGTCACGCCCACTTATGAGGGATAGGAATAAGAATAGGGTATCCAACAGTTCGCCCAAGCGGACTGTAGCCCGTCCCTATGTTTTTTCTTGTTTTTGATTCGAACATATCCTTCAAATTCACAAGACAAGATAAATAATCAGCCTTCGTGACGTCATAGCTGGAGCAATGTTACAGATAACCTGATCTGAACAGAGTAGGCCATTCATCCCGTAGTTTTGTTTTGTGTTTCAAATTTCCCTCATCAAGGAGTTTTGTTGATTCTCTAGACGCCTATGCTCGGGCGCCAATATCGGTTGAGGTGGATTCAATTTTAATTTCCCCATAAAATTCGCATACAATTCATTTCCCATAAACAGTGTTTTATTTACACTTCTCGCTACCAAAAATGTTTATTACTTCACCACATCTTAACACCAACCAATGTTTTGTTATCGTTATCGCATTTGTTAAAATAAGAACGTAACTCAATTAGAAAACCAAAGTTAGTTATCTATAACACAGATAACTGCTCTCAAGGTAGAAACGTTATCTATGAGACACCAATCAACCTCATGATCAGAAACTTGCGTAATTGTTCTGATATAGCAAGCACACTCAAACGACTGGTGCAACAAGCATTGCCACGTAATTCTAAAAAAAAAATTCACTACTAAAAGTAAGTACAGGGTGGCGCACGAATCGTGCTACGAATAAAAACGTAATAACTGTTTTTCTGTCTGACTAATCAGCTTATTTTTTTTTTTTTTTGCAGGTTACTAATAAGATTCATTAAAATGAATGCTTGGGATACCAAAAAGACGATTTGGATAGTGCAGCAGTACCATGCTTTGTAGTCCTTCATTTCTGTATAAAGGGAATGTAGGCGGGAGTTTGGCGGCACTCCCCCGAGTAGATGGACAATTATGAGGCTGCTAGACATGTTTGCCGAATGATAAAAATTACTGAAATGACCGAAGAAGACAACAGCTTGATAAATTGCTTGTTTATGTCTGATGAGGCCCATTTTGATCTAAGCGGCAATGTAAATAAGCAATAAGTACTGCACCCAGAACGAGTCACTGTGCGGTGCGCAGTTTCATCAAAGTGAATTGTGGGGCCATATCTCTTTGAAGAAAACGGTGTAACAGTAACTGTCAATGGGGACCGTTATTTAAAGATGTTGAAGGAGTTTTTTTTTACCCAGAACTGCGCCGAAGAAGTATCCGTTTCAAAAGCATTTGGTTCCAGCAAGATGGAGCAACAACACGCATAGCCAGACCGGTTATGGCGGAGCTAAAACGAAAATTCCCAAACAAATTAATACCCAGAAACTCCACTTTTCGCTAGCCCCCAAGGTCACCTGATCAGACTGCACCAGACTTTTTTTTATGGGATTATGTCAATCAAGATGTGTACAAAACGAAACCAAGCAACTTGACTGAAATGAAGCAGTCCATTAAAACAATAACTGTGGCGATCCCCACTTCAACCCTTCAGGCCGAGGTCATTTACGGTCTCTCATCTTCAAAAACAATTAGTTATTTAAAATAAAATTGAATTTCATACACAATACAAAAAATACATTGATTAAAAAAAAGTTAATTGAAATTCTTATTGTAGCACCCTGTATAAAAAAAAAGTATTGCTGCTCGACACCACGAGTCATGTTTTCTTAACTCGAAGCATTTATTGAATGAAATGATTACATGCCTGTTGCCCAAATGGGGCTTTTGTCACCTCCATGATAACGCTGGCAGCTCAGATGGCGATATGTGACAATTGATAAATTTAAACACTCCATACAGGAGATTGCAATTCATCCACAAGCTCAAGAGATTAACGTCAAACGTTTATCGTCTAACGTCATGTGTATCAACGTATGCACCAGCACCATGAATAGACTTCATTTCATGGCAGACTTTGGGGCATTTAGTCTATCACAACCCTCTAGATTCACCCAAGCCTACGACTAGCTACAGTGTTTTACTAATAAATCTGCATTGGTAATAAAGAGTTTATTTAGCACGCGTCAATTTATGATGAAGTGCATGTCAGATGCAGCGGTTCACTCCGGTTTGAAGATCATCTTAAATATGGGGGTTGCTGTTTCTCCTGTATTTGCTATATCTGCTGCATCGGTATGTTTTTATCGCAGTATAAATCTATGGTTTTGAACAAAAGCCGATCTCATTCAAAATAAATGGCCGTCATTTATGCCCACCAGTTTTCTTCGGGTTTGACTTTGGGGGCTTGTGTAGATGATGCGATGTTTGTGTTGTTTTTTGTTATAAAATACAAACTAGATAAAGAATATATGAAAGAAGGCAATTTATTGCAGCAGCAGCAGCAACTAAAATAATAAAAATAAAATTGGCAAAGCTGTTTGTTTATTTTTCGCTTTTTAAGAACGTCTAAGCTACAGCTTTAGCCTGGATGGGGAATTATTCAATTTGGGATCTACAAGAAGACGGACATAAAAAGACGGGCACGTTATGGTAATTTCTTTAACGATACTTGATTACTGCACGGCTTTGCTGTATGATTGGATTACGTAACATCGGACTGTAGTGTCAGCTCAACAAAAATAAAGCAAACCATTCATTTGGTGCTAAATAAAAGATTATAACTGCGCTGTAAATATTGGGAGCTGTAAAGTTGCCTAGTTGAGTGGGTATTTAGTTGACGCTGAGCTATCCTTGAATACAAGACAAAAGTGCTGTTATGTGTATGCTTGTTCTTCTAGTTTGACAGTGAGGTTGTAATATGGATAGGAGGGTTCACTTTAACTCACTCCTGGTCCTACTGAGGAACTATCGGCAGGCCTCCCGCTTTCGGATCACTTCAGGGGCCAATCAAATGCTTGTGTTATTGCATATTATGTCGTCGTTCCGAACACGAAGTGGCGTATCTGCATTTTTTCTCTTGCAATAGAATTTACTCAAAAATGGTAAATGTTTATGAAAAAAAAAACAATTTTAACATATTATAATAACCACTTCCTCGAAATATTGATTAGCTTTGTTGAAAGTTTTCAATTAAAGCAAAAAAACAAAACATAAGAAAACAAAATTTCGTAAATTTTTGTTTTGGCTCTAATGTGAAGTTAAGTTTTGCACATACGCCACTTCGTGTTAGGAACGACGATATAAACCAGGAGTTTTGAGATCTGCCTCAATTCGACACGTAACTTCTCTTGTAATTGATTATTATCGCATCCGGTGATCTCTAGTGGCAACGTATTTGCATGTAGACTTGTGGGACAATTTGAAGATGTTAAATGTGTCGCTTTTACCTCATATCGCCCAATATCTATTCTACCAATGTTGTCCAAGTTATTCCAAAAAGTGCTGGTAAAACGTCTACAAAATATAATAGATGGAAAATCGCCCAATCGTCCCAATTCACCAATTTGAATTTAGAAATAAGCACTCTACCATTGATCAGGTGCATAGAATCACAGATAGAATCGAAAAAGCATTTGAAGAGAAAAATGTGTGCTCTACAGTATTTCTTGATATAACACAAGCTTTCGATAAAGTCTGGCACAAAGGACTGATACACAAATTACAAAAGCAACTGCCGAAGCAGTATGCGACCATTCTGGAGTCTTATACATCAGATAGATTCTTCAGAATTAAACAAGATGCAGAGTACTCAACATTAGGAGAGATTTAAGTTGGGGTACCGCAAGGCAGTGTGCTAGGTCCAGTTCTATACCTACTTTTCACTAGCGATCTGCCTGAAAGTGAAGAAACCACCATAGCTACTTTTGCAGATGACACAGCTGTCCTTGCTGTGGGAGTAACTGTCGAAATAGTAACAAAAAAGGTTCAAACAGCAATAAACAATATTTCAGAATGGATTAAGAAATGGCAGATTAGATTAAATGACCTTAAGTCAGTCCAAATTAATTTTACGTATAAAAACGTTCCACACATTGCTGTCTACATTAACAACAATATAGTGGAATATTCAAACACAGCCAAATATCTAGGCATGACTCTAGACGCTAAACTGCGTTGGAAAGCGCACGTAAAGAAAAAAAAGATGAGTTGAAATATATAAGCTTATTGGGAGATACTCATCCCTGTCTAACTACAATAAGTTATTGCTATACACGCAAGTTCTGAAACCGGTATGGACCTACGGGCTCCAGTTGTGGGCATGCACATGTAAACAAATTTACAAACAGTTCAGGTTTTCCAAAATAAAGTACTAAGGAACATAGTTAATGCACCTTGGTACATACGCAATGCCGATCTGCATAAAGATCTAAATGTTGAAATGGTTGAAGATGAAGTTAAGAAAGTTGCTCAAAGGCATAGAAGTAGGCTTCTCAACCACGTAAACACATAAATAACAGAACTTTTAAATAATGACAATGAATCAGGAGATTGAGATGGGTAAAACCGTTTGATCTATAAGAGTTAGCTAGAGCTAAGAAATCAGGCATTGATTTCAAACAAAAAAAAAGTTTAGAAATCCGACAAACTCAATAAATACTTAGTTCAAAAACAAATTGCCGATTAGTCGTCGACTAGGTGCAATCTCATTCGGGATGGCGAATGTCAGTCCCCGGGGAGTTTTTTTTAGATGAGTTAAAGTCCATCACTATTGCAGAAGCATCCCTCGCGTACTAGCTCTGCAATGTCTTTCGATGATTTTTTGCTTCCAGCGAATCCCCAACACAAAAAAAACATAGTACGGGCTACAGTCCGCTTGGGCGAACTGTTGGATACCCTATTCTTATTCCTATCCCTCATAAGTGGGCGTGACAAAAGTCTAAGTATGGTTGAGTTGTTAAGAATGCTCTACATATTATGTTTTATAACATTTAAAGGATTTTATCGAAAAAAGCGAAGCTTTTGTAAAAAAAACGCTCCCTAGCTCAAACTTTGGTTTTCCAATAAAATTGTTTTATTTAATTGTGGGCGTGTCTGTAGGCGGATTTAAAAAAAAATATGCGTGAGCATAAAGGTATATTATAAATTTCAGCTCCCTAGTTCAAACTTTGGATTTTCCAAAAAAAAGGTTTTTTTTTAAATTGTAGGCGTGTCAGTCGGCGGATTTTGAAAATATTTACACATGAGCATAAAGGGCACATAGAGAGTATATATTATAAATTTCAGCTTCCTAGCTGAAACTTTGACTTTTCAATAAAATTGTTTTATTTAATTGTGGGCGTGTCAGTGGGCGGATTTTAAAAATTGTATCTCCCGATCAGTTTTAGGAGCAATAGATCATAATATAAAAAAATTCAGCTTTCTAGCTCAAAATTCGATTTTTTCCAAAAATTAGTTTTTTTGAGTTTGTGGGCGTGTTTGTGGGCGGATTTCAAAAATTCTTAAACTTGATTATTTCGGGACCCTAGAGAGTATATGGTTAAAATTTCAGCTCTCTAGGTCCAGTTTGAAGGCCTAATTTTTGCCGACAGACGGACGGACGGACGGACATGGCTAGATCGACACTACTATTGATGCTGATCATAAATATAGTAACTTTTAGGGGTGTAGGGGCAATATTAAGGTATGTTACAAACTATGCGTCAAAATTAATATAGGTTGGGACCCTTAGAATAGGGTATAAAAATGTGTCGCTGAATATTTAACCCTTTCAATCCGAGCGGGACATAATCGTATATATCCCAGTATACTTTCAGAATTACCTAACTAAAAAATTTAAATGGCGGAATTGTGGTGATTGATCCCAATCCGTAGTTTATGGTATTAACAATGGTAATTATTCGCAATGAAGTGTTTTAGGTTGGTAAACATGTTCCTTTTTGTCACAACAAAACCAACCCTTGCACATGAAAGTTGCATGCAGGTGTGTAATTAGTGAATTTTATAAGTTTATTAGTTTGGAAATCGGGTAGTACAATGGACCAGTATTGAGTCTGTGTGCAGAAAGTCTCACACACCCCGACAAAAAAAAAAATTCGGAAATCGCTAAAAAGTGAATTCAGTTGTTGGGTTAGTGTTTTTGCAAATCAACTTTCCTGCAGATGATTATACCATTTGGTCTACTCCTGGCGCCGATTTTATACCAAGACAAACAGTGAGTGTATATCGACTTCCTAAACTACACTTGAGCTATGAAAGGACGATAATAAACTGTTACGGATATTCAAAAACAATTTTCCTGAAAGCCTTTGTACCACCCCATGTACCAATGAGCGCGTTCAGATTTTCCGTAAATCGAAAGAAGCGCATAAAAATATAAGGCTATCCGATGTTGGGGAGATGAAGATAGTCGTTGGCTGTATGATCATTATGTCTTATAACCATCTTCCAGCGTTTAGGAATTAGTGGTCGTTACACCCTTCTATGGGAAAAGATGCAATCAAGTCAGCTATATGCCGTGATCGCTTTCAGCTGTTGTCATCAAGACTATACCTTGCTCCTCCCGAAAACACAGAAGAAGCGCCAAAATTATATTATGTTCAAGATATTGTTGATTGTTTGAAATCACGATTTTTGAGGGCCAGGGATGAAAGCGCATTTCAAAGCATTAATGAAAGCATAACGAAATTCAAAGGACGCTCATCTATGAAGCAATACATGCCTTTGAAGCCGACCAAACGCGGTATAAAAATGTGCCTTAGATGTGATGCTTGATTTCAACATAGGTATACTGTGGTAGAGAAGAAGATGTCAAAGGAACTCTTGGTGAACGCGTTGTTACCCAATTAGCTGCTACAATACAAAATAGAATATCTTATAAAGTTTATTTTTTTTGAAAATACATTTTTAACATTTTTCAGTGTTGTGTGCATTAGATCCTGACTGGGACAGTTATGTCCCATCCGAGAATACTGATGGGACATATATATCCCAGCCCCGCCCTCAGCCCCAAATGTACTTTTTCAACCGTGAATATATAAAATGTCTTAACTCCTACTATTGGTATGATACAACATAACAAAATAGTTTTTTTTTACCATAGCGGCTTTTCGGATCGAAAAGGATTGCCTAGGTGTCATTTTTCTCCCTTCTTCGCCTTTTGCGACAAGCAATGTTTTTTTTTTTTTTTTTTTTAGATTTGCAGTGTTGTGAATGCAATTGAAACAGGTCAAACTTGTATTTTCTCCTAATATTGACGAACTCCTAATAACCCCTGCATCTTTTAAATCTTGTCATGCAACAGCATTTAATGTATCATTATCTCCTAATTGTGCTTTACTCGCACATCCTTCAGCCCCATTACCTGCCCTTTACTTTTTTAAAACAAGTATCTCATGTAATAAATATGTCCATCAATCAATTTTATCATCCAAATGGTACTATGGTAGTGCACAGATGGTTCTAGAGAGGACAACATTTCTTTGCACACAGGACACATCAATATATCAAGACATTTGATGGACGCAATGTCTGGCATAGAAAGCCACACGTGCTGCACGCTATCCATCACCGCAAAGATAGCAATCGTGCATTCAACTTAAAATTAATAAGTTTGTTCGCTTAACACTCTCTATCAATTCTAGTTGGGTTTTTATACCGCCTCATGGCGGAGTACTAGGACAATAAGGAATACTTTGTAATGCCGGTGTTATTTATACACTCGCGGCCCACTCAAACTGGATATATTGAATTTCTTCGAAGGTATACAAAAAATACAATCGATCGGTCATGGGAGGAGATTGGTAAAAAAGTGTTTTATTTACGTGGCAAAAAAAAATTAGCATGCTTTGAGTTTTTACCGCCTCGTTTGAGCTTTAAATTCACCTCAGGGTGCATATAATTTATTACAAAAATACGCTCAATGTTGTATCTTCAGTTCTTGTGTAGAACAAATATCTATAAAACAAATTAGTGTTGTTGCCAGTGAGATACACGAAACATTCACTGAATTACGATTACAACTCCATCGAGCGACAGATCAATTGACCGGCAGCAATAACCTAAAGTGCAGTGCAGTGAGCAGGCGCGCCTACCGCCGCGCCGTGAATGCATCTGTAGATATATTGTAAAGTTATCTCCTCTTTCAATGTGCAATTGCAATGACATAAAAGATATAATATTATGTACCTTGCAATTAAGATGCAATAATGAAATTGCCCGTATCGTGTTCAGGAGGAGGAGGAAGTGAAGCATCTGCGTTTACTAAAAGGGAGCTATAATGAATACTTTGAAAAGCGATATTGACGCCATGAAAGTTGATCTGTGAAAATGTACATCCTAGATGAGATGGAAGGGAGGGGTAAAAAATTCGCTTTGCTGAAGCGTGGATGGTGTTTTCAGTTTAAAACTTTATTATTTTTGCTGGGCCTTTAGACTGCTTTGACTATTATTGATCTTCGTCAATGGCAGGGAGAAAGTTTCTTCGCAGTTTTATGACAGCTTGCTCATAAATTGGATTTCAAATGAGAAATCAGTCGGTTAACTTCCAATGGTGTGCTCGTATGTTGAGATTTGGCACACAACCAGCTATAGTTAAAGATATGCTGATATTTGGCATAGAAGAATTTCAGAATTGATTTACGACTAGGCATGACCTTATACTCGAAGCAGATGCAAAGAGGGACAAGGGTTAAAAGTGAAATCTTAGCAAAATGGGAAAGGGTAATTAGCAGAAAATATTTAATGATGATTGGGTTAGCTTAAACTAGCTGCCAGCAAAAGCCGACACACTTAGGCCAATACGTATAAGGTGATTTGTGATACACCGTAATTGTATGAACAAAATGGTTCATCTTAGTAAATGATGAGGTGTTAAAAATGGCTCCATGAATGAACCTTAATGCTAAATAAGCCCAAAAACAAAACAAAGGAACAAAAAGTTATAAAGGAAGCAACAACAACATTGTGTAGTCTGATTCGGGTGATATATAGATATATGGGACTTTTTTTAATTTTTTGGGCGCCATTTTGCATAAAAATCATTTCCAAATATTTGGGTTTACTTAGAATGAAGGAAATAAATTATTTTCATTTTATGAAATATCACCCCAGAAGAATGAAAAATGGCCCAAACTCAATAAAAACCCCAAATTACCCAAACCCCAGGTGCCTATGTCAGCTTACATTTTCGAATCAAACAGTGTTTTGGAATTAAAGGGATGCAGCCCTTGTCTCCGCATTGTTTAACCCGCTTCAAAGGAAAGGTGCTAGTTGTCTGGGAGGTACCCATGTCAGCTTGCTTTGCCGAATCAAACATTTTTGTGTGGCCCGCTTCGGGTAATAAGGATTTTTTTTCAACGCATATATAAGTTACATATTCTAGTCTGATAAGGGTTATTTTATATGTTTTTGGAGGATTTTTGTATAAATGTAATTTCATCTATATCTATACTTATATTATAAAGAGGAAAGATTTGATTGTTTGTTTGTTTGTTTGTTTTGAATAGGCTCCGAAACTACTGGACCGATTTGCAAAATTGTTTTACCATTAGAAGCCGACATTATCCCTGATGAACGTAGGCTAATTTTTACGGCGGGAAAATGCTTCATCCGATGTCCGGAAGCGGAGATCTAAGCTGATATCTAAGAAAAGTTGTAACTCTCGAACCCTAGCTTTGGAATGACTCTTCCAAATGAAATAGGATGTTTTTTTTTATATAAAGTTCAATTATCTACAAAGCTTTTAAGATATAAATCATCTTTGTAGGTTATCCTGAAGTTGAACAATAAGCATTAAACTATAAATTTTATATAATTAAAAAAAAAGTAAACTGTTCGATTGAAGTTTGTGTGCGGCGCAAATCTGTTTCTCTTTCTCTGTACCTTTTGTGCTGTGTGCTTTTTCTTTATTTTTTTATGCACCTTTTGTAGTTGTGTTGTTTTTTTTTTGTGGCGCTTGGGATTGAGAAAGATAGGGTATGAAATTGAAATGTAATTGAGATTGAGAGGGAGTCACACTGAGAGAGAAGGGACACTCTCGACGTTTTCTTTATCAGTTCTTATCAGCAAGTATTTTGTTTTAAATTTGAGAAGTGGCAGACTGACGAAGCAAGGCGAGCATGATCAGCTAATATGAAATAAAGTCACATTTTTGGGCCATTTTGCATTAGGGACTAATTTTATTCCGCCGCTAAAAAAACTGGAGCTGCGTGCTTAGTAGAATCCCCATCCTTGGGATTACTATGATGATGCTAGGAGGCTATCTTCCTTATGCCATCTACGAACATCTTCGGCGGAAAACCCACATCATAACCGGAATTCGGTTAAGCGAAAGGGTCAAACAAGGTCCTCAAGTTAAGTGCCCCAAATGCGTGGATTTCTAAGCTCGTCAAACAAGGTAACTATCCACAACGAAAATGCCCAACCATAAATGCTTCTGGTCGCTTATGTCAGCCTAAGCGCACTGACATTTCAAATCGACATTTGTCCATCTCCCTTCTTGTTTATACCCTTTGTTGACAACAACAAACGTTTGTAAACGGCTGCTTAAGTTGCCAGAAGCTGAAATGGCTGAAACAGATGTGCTGCAATAACCATGCAGCAAGATGATTTTGTATGAATGACATTATTGCTAATTTCATGTCAATTCTTGCTGCAAGTGGTCTATATTTCTAATCTTGCTGCACCGATTGTAGTAGAACGTTCGTGCTGTGAAATTCTATGACGATACCTAACATCTTAGTCTATTTGGTCGTTCACTGATATAAAGGTCAGGCAAAACACAGTCATACTGAACAATGGCAATTTCTTACTGCACGTGCACATGTGTTTCATGTGCGTATATAACAGCATGAATGACTGCGTCTTCTGCAACTGCACGTCTGTTTCACGTCTCTAATCTCTATCCGTATAGGCATACTCATCGTGCGTCGGCAGAAAGCAAAGGCAAAAGTAACCCGATATATGTCGGGTTATAAAATCGCTCACTAAAGAATTGCTGTGAGAAAAAATTTGTGTGCATCCATCCACACTCATCGTCGTAAGAAAGCAAAGCCGAAGGCAAAAGCCACCCCAAATTTTCTGATTTGTGTTCAGCTTCAGCAGGTCAGACCAGTGTTAAAACATCGTGTGACTTCTCCCATTTTTTGGGAATTTCGATGTCTGAGAAGCCTTTCTTGTGAAAAATGGAATTTCAATATTATATACAGTGAACTGTCTCATAAGCGGACACTGACGGTACTAAGAAATTTGTCCGCTTATTAGAAGTGTCCGCTTATGAGAAAAAATATTTTATTGACAACCTTGAAAAAAGAAACAAGACATTTATGCATTTATGGTATAAGATTTTATTTTAAAATGGAATGCATTTTTTGTGATAAACATTAATTGTAAAACAATAAAAATTTATGTTTTGCATTAGTTGAAACTATGTAGGTACTTATGCTTCAAATTATGCATACACTTACATACAAACCTACGTATTACGCCACGAGAATTTTAGTCTGATAGTCGACAGACGGCCGCCGGCGCCGCAGCCTACAAACAAAATAAAAGACAACGAAGTGTGCCAAGAGTGAAATTCTATTCCGGTTATGAAAACTGGTGTCCGCGTCCGGTTATAAAAGAGTCCGTTTATGAGAGAATAATTTACATTAAAAATTGTGTAGATTATTCCGTTCTTTGAAATTTGTCCGGTTATGAGAGGTGTCCGCTTATGAGGGGTGTCCGTTAGGAGAGAGTACACTGTATCTGCATTATGTATATATTAAACTTCGACTTCCCCTTTTAAATTCTTCACGCATTGTTACGGCTACCTAATTGCTTTATCGAATTTCGATTGCATTTGATTTTTGGCATCATTCAAGGTCGGTGTTTGAAAATAACTGCAGTATCTTCGGCGTATGCTAAGCGAATCTTGTTGTTTTTAATATAAGTAGTGATTCTTTTGTTGAAAATATAAGCGATTTTTGACCTTCGTAACTCATAGTGAAGTATCACCATTGTCTGACTTTTTGATTTCTACTGCCATTGTAACCCTTGTTCCGCCTTTAAATAATTAAAATTTCGAAGATCAAGCGGATTGCATTCTTTGGCCTGTTATGTGATATGTAATATGTACAACCAGTTGGAGGTCGCCCTTATAAGCTGCATTCAATATCGTTAGGATTAGGATTTGCTATGTGCTATTATTAATAATTTTGTTAGCTATCGTAGCAAATATTTCTGCGTGTGCGTGCCCTGCGTAAATAAATACGAATCAAAATCCTCCCGATTTACTTCATCTTGCTTAGGGTTCGCCGGTTCGACCTCGAAGTCTTCCGATTTCAGATTTTTTCGTCACCAAGGCCAATATAAAACTGGTTTTGTTGCATTTGTGTGGTGCAGGAATTTGTATGCGTTCTATGATCTCGATATGTGTATGCTCCCGTTATTATAAAATTGTTTGATCATTCTTCCACGACACCTGTGATCTCCAGTCATATCAACTCACGGATTTGTATGCACACTTGTGGCTTGTGGGACCATTTCAATATGTTAAATGTGTCGCTAGGCTCGTTCAGGTTGAAATTGCGTAGATGTTTCTCCTTAGTGACCTTTTACGACAAATGCTGTTTATCAGAGCCTGCTGCTGTGGTATTCTAAGCCCGTTGGTGCACGGAAAATTTGTTAAAGCGTCATTCGTATGCCTCTACATTTTCATAACACTTGCACCTAAAGGTATGCAATGCCACCTTATTAGAAAAATTGCATTTAATCTGCATAATTGAATTCTTCCTTCCTAACACGATTTCCTTATTTAGGTTTAGTTTCAACTGGGGCTACATACCACGCACTTGGTGGGAGGTCAATGTAGTATTTATCCCCAAACCAGGCAACAAACCTAGTGAACTACCTAAATCCCATCGTCCTATAAGCTTGACATCGTTTTTCCTGAAAACAATGGAAAGAAGAATTGACGTTCATATTAGAGAATGCGTAACTATTAGCATGCCTCTACACCCCTGTCAATATGGGTATCAAAAAGGTAAATCAACGGAAGGCGCCCTGTTAAAACTAACTAATCACATAACAACGCCAACCGTTGCAAAGAAATTGCACTATGTACTTTTCTTGACATAGGGGGTGCTTTTGATAACACCGGTTATGATTCAATATCAAAAGCTTTACATCACCGAACGGTAGACCCCCCACCATAAACTAGATAAAAGCGATGCTCGAAAGTCGGAAAATTACTGCTTCGTCAGGGCAGACTTCAGTATCAGTATCAGCTATAATAGGCTGTCCCAAGGAGGAGTTTTATCACCTCTCTTGTGGTCTTTCAAAAACTTTTCAAAAACTGAGCAATTTAGGCTACGACATAATAGGGTACGCCGATGACTTAGTCATCATTATTAGGGGCAAAGAATCAAACGTAGTTACCTCACGTATGCAAAACGCCCTTAAGATAGCTATAGACTGGTGCGCCAAAGAGAATCTCTCCATAAACCCCAGTAAAGCTATCATAGTTCCTTTTACAAAGAGAAGAAAGCTGAGCTAGCCCAGATTTCACTGAATGGTACGAGAACGACCATTGAGTATTCCGATGAAGTCAAATATCTTGGAGTACTCCTAGACAAAAGACCAAACTGGAACTCCCACATTGAGAGCAAAATAACTAAAGCAACAAAAGCAACACAGTGATGGTCAGGCCCAACATTACTTACGCTTCTATAATATGGCGGACCAAAATAAACCAAAAACCGCCATATCAAAACTCACAAGGGTACAACGTCTCGCATGTCTTGGTTTATCCGGACTAACACCCTTGCAAGCGGTTCTCTACGGAGATACCAAACAGAGAAGCATGGGCCAGCAATAACCCACCGAACCGCCAAAGCGGACTAAAGTGGTATACGGATGGTTCTAAAATGGAATCGGGCACAGGAGCTGGTTTTCACGGACCAAACTTTAGCGTCTCAATATCAATGGGCAAAAGTCCTAGTGTATTTCAGGCTGAGCTCCTCGCCATTCAAGAATGCGCAAACTACATTACCTAACTGGTATGAAAGGCGCTCACATCCATATATGTATACACGAATAGTCAAGCAGCTATAAAAGCCCTTAGCTCACATACAATTGTCTCCAAATCAGTTTTACACTGCTTCCATACCCTCCAGCAAGTCAGCCACAGAAACGAAACCAAACTCTGGTGGATTCGTGGACATGGGGGTTTTGAAGGTAATGAAAAAGCTGACGAGATAGCCAGATGCGGTTCAGAAACCCCTTAAACAGGACCTGAACCCTTCGCTACACACCCAAAACAGCCACCAATTTAGCTATAAATAGCTGGGAACACTCTAAATGTATCTCATACTGAGAAAACACTCCAGGTCTAAGACAGGCCAAACGAGCCATCCATCCCTTCAAAAACAATGCCTACAGGATCCTAAACCTAGGTAGACATGATATCAAAAACCTAATAGTGTACCTCACAGATCACCACGGTCTACGATACCACCCCAACAAAATGAAACTAGCCGACTCTCCAGAGTGCAGGCTGTGCCTGGAGGACGACGAAACCACGGAAGAGGATATTTTCAAAGAACTCTTAAGTAACGAAGATTTGAAGAGGCCTAAAATTTTCTTGACCTATGGTACAATAGATCTATCCAGGTCGACGTACCGTATTCTTTCGCCTAGGCGGGTCAAGAGTTGTTAAAAAAAAATGATCTGCATATGATCACTTGTGAGCTCTACTGCTAAAATTTCTCCTAAGCCAAAGAAACGGCGATTAGCAAAAATAATCCTTCGCTTCACTCCTACACTGATGTAAGTTCAAAAGTTGTCCATGGAGCCCTGGTAGACGTAGTCTCATACGACTTCGCGTAATCAAAGCTTTTTATGGCGATGTTTTGCACGAATTGTCTATATTAAAACCGTTTTCTCGATGACGGCATATATTTCGTCTTGTTACTTAACTCCATCTCAATTCATGTGCCGCCGTTATGTAGAAATTTAACTCCCACATAGCTTTTTACATTTTTTTTTCGTGAAGTTTTATACATACATACATATTCTGTTTTGTTTCCAATTACCGTTGAAGTGTTATGTGATACTGAAATTTTGTTTAGCGCTAAAATCCCACATCCGAGAAGAGATATTTTAGTTTACAAAGAAAACCTTTAAATACAACTTTGGAATGGTGGAAAGCTAGAGGTATTATATGAGACGTATTATATGACGATTTGTATGTCGGCATATGAATGATCAATGAAATTTTGAACTCCTTGACTAGGCAGGAATTTTGTTCAACTACGCTCCCACTTTCAATTCAGCCGATGGTCTCTATCTAGTGTGTCTAAGTGTGTCGTTATCATACATATGGTAGCTACTGATTTTTAAATCAAAGTCGAATAGTTCGGTAAGACTCGCTGTTCTGTTGGGCTATCTTCTTCCTTAATGGTGGTGATCAGTATTAAATGAACCCCTCCAGCTTTACTGTATCCCTACAAGTCAACTTGTGCGGCTCGCCGTTTTGACGAAAATTAGCCGTTTTGACCTCAACGCACTGTGTTGTTGCATTTCTGTGATCCAGCGGTATTTAGTTCTGCCTCTTTTTATACCCTATTCTAAGGGTATATTAATTTTGACGCATAGTTTGTAACATAACTTAATATTGCCCGTAGACCCCTAAAAGTTACTATATTTATGATCAGCATCGATAGTAATGTCGATCTAGCAAATGTCCGTCCGTCCGTCTGTTGGCAAAAATTAGGCCTTTAAACTGGACCTAGAGAGCTGAAATTTTAACCATATACTCTCTTGGGTCCCGAAATAATCAAGTTTACGAATTTTCAAAATTCGCCCACTGACACGCCCACAAATAAATAAAATAATTTGTTTATACCCTATTCTAAGGGTATATTAATTTTTGAAAATCCAAAGTTTGAGCTAGGGAGCTGAAATTTATAAGATATACTCTCTATGGGCCCTTTATGCTCATGTGTAAATATTTTCAAAATCCGCCCACTGACACGCCCACAATTTTTTTTTTTTGAAAATTCAAAGTTTGAGCTAGCTGAAATTTATAATATATACTCTCTAGGGGCCCTTTATTGTCATGTGTTAATTTTTTTTTAAATCCGCCTACTGACACGCCCACAATTAAATAAAACAATTTTATTGAAACACCCAAGTTTGAGCTAGGGAGCGTTTTTTTTTTTGATAAAATCCTTTAAATGTTATATAACAAAATATGTAGAGCGTTCTTAACAATTCAACCATCATACTTAGACTTTTGTCACGCCCACTTATGAGGGATAGGAATAAGAATAGGGTATCCAACAGTTCGCCCAAGCGGACTGTAGCCCGTCCCTATGTTTTTTTTTTTAAATTCGACACGTGCATGTTCCCAGTATTGATTATTGTTTTATCGACGTTTTACGACACCGGTGATCTCCAATCGTGTCAACCCAGGGATTTGCATGCGGGACATTGTCAAGATATTAAATGTGCCGCTGATCATTAATAGTGAGCGTATAGTACAGTGCGAAATTATGATCTTCTTGGGTGGGTCCACAGGATTCCAGACTGCAGAATCTGCAGCAACCGTCCTCCGGCATACCCATTTGCCATAGGTGTTCCCTGAGTCTGCAATGCACTGTAAGGAGACCCTTCCGGATTCGTAGGTTATTCTTGTTAAGACTGGTGCTAGCTTTGCTTATCTTTAGGCTGTAATTTGCCAAGAGTTTTTTTGCTTGTCCCACACCTTTAAGGTTCAGAAATGTTCTAGCCCTTGTTTCTTTCTCGAGATTCCTGAACTCTTCGTAGAGCGTGTTCTCCGATTTCGCTGAATGGTTCAGCTCCTATGAACGGTTCCGCTGCACTTTTCTAAGCACAAAATCCGCTACCTCATTACTAATAACACCTACGTGGCACTGTACCCAGCAGATGTGTTACTCTATTATTCTTTACTAGTTTGTTCAGTCTGTGTAGGCATTCCCACACGTGTTTTGATTAAATGACGTCGACGTCAAGTGCCTTGATGTCAACTTGACTGTCAGGCATTATTGCTATGCTGCAATATCTGTAATGGCGCATAGTACATGGCGCATAGTTCTGCCTAAAAGATGCTGGACCATTTGTCCATGGATTCGTAGTGTTTAGTTCCTGACCAAAACACTCGTGCAACTGTTTCATCGGTTCTCGAGCCATCTGTGTACCACTTTTTCGAAATCGAAATGGTCTATAAGTTCTGGATTCATCGCTCCAGTCCTCCTTATTGCTGAGCCTTCTTTGCAAAATGTTCTCGTAGTCAAATTTCCTGATGCTGTCATCCATGGGTGTAGCCAGCTGTAAAATTTGTTTGAGTAATTCATCGTGTTCTTTTAAACCGATGCATTTCTCCCTTGCGGTCCCTTCTTTTGGCTATAATGGTAGTTGAAAAGTAAGGGCTTGTGGGGAAGGTTAGGCTAGGTTAGGTAAGTCAGGGCTATGACACTGCTGTGATAGGACACAAGCCACCATATCAAAGGCGATCACTGTGGGAAACAACTAATTATAAAGTCGTCATCCTAAACCTCTGCCTCAAAGCATTTTATTTCGCTACGGAAACTCACTAATTTGTTGCCGTCAATCGACGCTACCTCTTCTACACTATTAAAGCATGTTGCCCAGGCGTCTTCTTTTATGTCGAGTATACCCTCGCCTTGTGGGGAATATCATGCCGATAAACAACCCAGATGCTTTGGATAAAAATAGAATCCTTAAGATGTTTGCGGAGTTTTCTGAATCAAAGATCAAACAAGATCTGTATAGTGCTTAGGATAAAAAGTCACTTCGGTTTGGCGAAGCAAATATGTTTTAAACTCCTCACACGAGGACAAAATGTATGTGCTACCGACTGTTCATTTTGCCAGTTCTTATTTATTTTGTTCTGTTCTAGGTTCTGGGAGTTAAGGTAGCGTCGACTATATTGGCTGGGCCACATCGGTGGAATAGACAACAACGCTCTAGCCGAAACCAAACATAAAAACACTGAACCGCCGTTTAAGGGAACAGCCATCGCTGATGAAAGAGCGCAGGTCTGGCGAACTCAGACACAGAGAAATGAAGAGCTGCAGTGTCTCAGGTAAATATTCTTCACGGGGCGGGAGTAAGTAGTAGGTGTAAGCAAAGAGTTTAGAAGGGATTTTCTTTAATTGTTCTTGAAAATTATTTCATGTAAATCCATGATATATGAGCTAGCAAATCAGCCAATGCAACCAGAGCTATTTTTAACATAAAGGCATAGACTCTGTGGAGTTTTATCACAACTAAGAACCATTTGATCCTCAAGCATATTAAGTACATTTTTTCACAAATATCGAATGACCCAAAATGCACTTCAAGAGCCACATAACACATGCTGTCTGACGCTTATTTTGCACTTCGTACATAATTGTATTCTCAAATATCGCACCAATCAGCGGTTCAATGTTAATTTAAAAATATTCAAATAATGACATATGTATTATAATTCACCGGCATACTCCGTCAATTAAGTCATACTTTTAGCAGTCAAATTACCTCCGTGTTCCAGCTGAGCTAATAAACAACCAAACTAAACAATTTATTTTCAATTTATATTCAATGCATATTCAGTTCCCGTTTTTGTATTATAAATCATCGATGGCTTGGCTTAAATGGACGGCTTGAACCATTAAAAAAATACTTGGTTGACACTTTACAAAAAATGTAAAATGATGCAATCACCGATAAAAGATGCAAATTTTAAAGGTTTACATTTAGAAGGCCTAAAAAATTAACAATACCATAAAATTCCGAAAAAAAACATCACGGATGCAAGACCCCAAAAACTCGTTGAAATAAATTGCAAAAGGTGCGAAATTCGGTTAATTTATATGTGTCACCTGACTGTTCTGGTGAGTAAGCCGAAAGACGTTATATTTGAATGAAAAAAAAATGCCGTCAGCATTTTAGTGAGCCAAAAAAACCGCAAGTTAAACCAGGTGAATAAACTCAAAGCTCACACAGTTCAGTTCGGCGTACTATATGAACACCTATCTTTTGTTCAGAACTTTGATTAACTAAAAGCTTCGGTTTGCTGTAATAGAGAGGTTGGACATAATTCACTCACTGACTATATACAAAAGCAAGGTCGATGTAGGTCAACCACTTTGTCAGCTTTTAACTAACTTGATTGGGATACACAGAAAAAAACAACAAAAACTGATTCGCAATCAAATCTGAAGTCGTGCACGTTTCGCGCCTTATTTTGAGTTCTATTTCTGTTTCTAAAACATATGTGTATATTATATGTATGTATCTTAGTCCTTTATAAATTGACATAAAATGCGAATCGCCCAAATTAAGTATAATAAATTTGTCTTGCAAGCGGCATATTGGTGACACTAACAACAACGAACAAGAACGATCTCTTAAAACAGTATAATAACTTGCAATCGCTTCAGCATGACCGCCCGGCATTTTTGAAGCAGAGTCAAGGTCAACGAATACATCAGAAGACTAAATATCTTGTATCTGCTGATTAATAAGTGTTTAGTGTAAAGCTTGTGGGAAAGGGAGATAATATTTCTTTTGTCAGTCAGTGGGATGCCTTTTACCGATCAGACAAAAAGTAATTTGTAAGATTTTTCTTACATAATTTGTCTTGTTGAGCAGCCAAGTAAATGGGCTGGAGCCGCTATTAGAACGAGTAGCAAAAGGGGGAGACAAATGTATTCGAAGTTATATAGGTACTTTTGTTTAACCTGAATATGGACTGCTTTATTTATGGCATCATTTAGCAGAAACATGTTAATGAGATCGATGACATAATGTACAATGTCGGAGTGAAGCTTGGTAATGGTTCGTTATGATGTTGGACGTTATTATTGAAGACCGGTTCTAAATGACATAACTCTAAAAGAAGAATAGGCAGCTCCTATTTTGGAGAGTGTTACCTTTTATTTTTTGAGTTTATTGACCAGTTTTATTGCATTGAAGAGCAGAATCTTTCAGTATTAACCGGGGAATAATTAACACGAACATAACAATAGTAAAATGTATACCCAATTGAGGTGAAATAGGCAGATGCAGTAAAAGTGATTGGAAGTAAAGTATCTTGCTCGTTGTAATGATTTTTACTTGCTTACACAAATTCGATAATAAACTCTTTATTTTCGTTTTTTACTAATTCTTCCTTGGAAAGGCAGACATATGGCAATAATACACTTTTGGACGGTTGAGAGAAGAAACAAGAACTTAATTACTTCCACGTAAAGTGTGGGGGGGGGGGGGGGGGAGGTGGAATTACATCTCTCTTTCACTGCCTGTGATCAACATTCACACGTTATTGTTGTTGTTCTTTTATTCAACCATGCAGACGATCTGCAAATATTTTGAACTGTATTTTGAAAAACTTCACATGACAAGATTTGGCATAGTGATAAAAACGTGTAAAGCATTTCTGACAGGAACGAAACCTTGAACCCCTAGGTCAGTATTTCAATGCAACAACCTCTGAGTCACTGCATCCACTAGTACGAAGAATTCCTTGTAAAAAAGCGGCCAAGGAGAGTCAGACTCGCCTTTGATGGGTTCCGTAGCAGCAAGTAACATCATATAAAAGTACTTGTAGTTCGTTGTAACTTTGATCGATGTTTTAATAATAGATAATTGGCGGTTTACGATTGATGACATATTAAAAAAAACTACTTACTAGATCTCGTTCAAACCAATTTTCGGTGGAAGTTTGCATGGTAATGTACATCATATATTTTTTTTAGTTTTATCATTCTCTTCTTTTATAAGTTACGGGGGGGGGGGACACATTTTACCACTTTGGAAGTGTCCCTCGCGCAAATTATTCAGTTTAGAAAAAAATGGTATTAGAAACCTCAATATCATTTTTGAAGACCTATCCATAGATATCCTACACGTATGGGTTTGATGAAAAAAATTTTTTGAGTTTCAGTTCTAAGTATTTTTGTATGAAAATCTTAATGCGGTTCACAGAATACATCTACTTACGAAGTTTCAACAGTATAGTTCTTATAGTTTCGGAAAAAAGTGGCTGTGACATGCCCGGACAGACAGGCAGACATGACGAATCTATAAGGGTTCGGTTTTTTGCCATTTGGCTACGGAACCCTAAGAACATGCTCAAAAGACCAAGAAACTATGATGTCATCAAATAACAAATTAATTCAGCTGTATCGATATGTTGGACGCTTGAGTCCATCATTTTCATTTATATAAAGGCTGATACATACGTAGAGGCGTTAAACGAATCGTCAAACACTTAGACATCGATTATCGCTTGTACGAATGCCAATACTTTTTTTGTTATTGCACTAAATAGGCGTTCTTACTAATTCTGCGCGACAGGGCTTTTTAATAAAAAACTGATTTTTCAGGCAACCAGAACAGTCTGCGATTTGTCATGAATTTACGCTTAGCTCTTAAAAATTAATCGAGTTAAGACTGAGTTTCAATGCTTGGTCTTTTTGCATTATAATAACGCGAAACAAAGCCGAGCCCGCTTTAAGGCTTCGCCCCAGAGAACGCGTTCGATTATTTTAAGCGCCCGAGAGGCGGTGGATACTCTATATAAATATATTGTAAACGAAGAATTTGTATAACTATTTGCCGTACTACGATTTCGAAAGAGCAAAATTAATATTGAATTATTGTTTTTATTATTGCTCAAAAAAAACTTTCGAATGACATTTAACGCGCTGCGTGAGAAAAACAAGCGTTGAAAACGTGCTCTTTGTGGTCGGGGCTTCGTAAATGTAAGCATTGTTGCTCAAACCCTGCAACTACAATGCTTTCAATACTTTTAGGAATACAAACAAAGTTGCGGTAGTTGCATTAGCAAAACCAACTATGAACAAATTGTTTGGTCAAGTTCGTTTCTATGTACAAAAATCATATATTTTTTATTTTAAATGTTAAACAAATATTTATCCTTTTTTTTTTTTTTGTCGGGGTGTGTGAGACTTTCTGCACTGGAGCACTCAGACTTAATACTGGCCCATTGTACTACCAGGCAGACACACCACATTTTACTGTGGGAATTTACTCGTTTTTCTAAGAAAAACGAGAAGGCGCTTCAATGATAAGGAGCTTAGGTTTACAGCACTCACCGTATCCGCACCAAATACCTGCCACCTGATACGAGCAAAAACAGGACAATCACAGAGGAAATGTTCCGCAGTGTCGTCGCTTTCTCCACAGGCTTCGCAGTTGGTGATGTCGCTTAGGCCTAGCACCATAAGGTGTTTGGCAAAAGCGTAGTGTCCCGTAAGAACGCCAGTAGTCTGTCTGCAGTCTTTTCTGTTGAGAGACAACAAGAAGTCCGCGGATTTCCCACAGACGTCGGGGAGCATTTGCTCAGTCTGTCTGCACCCTGAAGAGTCATGCCAACTGCGATTGTGTTCATAGGAAACCCAACCGTCAATGGAAGCCCTGACCGAGGACGCAGGCAGACAGATCGCTGGTTCAGGTCCTGAGAAGTCCCCCTCTGAGCCTTGTCTAGCAAGTTCATCGGAGATCTCATTTCCCGTGATCCCGTTATGACCCGGGACCCAGACAAGTTTAAGTGAATTCAGCCTTCCGACCGAATTCAGAGATATCTTGCATTCACGTACTACTGTGGAGGTAGTTAAGAGTTTGAGTAAGGCCTTAAGCGCAGCCTGACTGTCGCTACAGACGCAGATACTTCGCCCCCTCCACCTGTTCCTCGTAACATAGTCCATGGCCATTAGGATAGCATAAGTCTCTGTTTGGAAGACTGACGCATATTTGCCTAACGGAAAGAAAAGTCTAACGTTATCGCTCTCCACGAAGACACCAGCACCAGATCCTTGATCGGTTTTGGAGCCATCCATGAACATTCGACTGCATTCCCTTCCAGGTTCAGAGTCCGGCCAGAGCCAGTCCTGGACGCGAGGAAAGTCGAATAATAATATTTATCCATACTGATTTAACAAATTAAAGTTAATTTAAAATAATTATATTTGAATTTCTTTCCTGCCATTTTCCTGCAATTCGGCAACAAAACCAAAATACATTCCGTTTTGACAGCATGTTGAATGTCGATTTACTTTTACGAACGCTGAATTCATGCAACGATTTCTAGAATATCTAAAACAGAGCTAAATATGTAGTCAATAATGAGACTAGCTTTTATGAAGTATTGTAAATTACAAGAAGGTGGAAGCTCAAAATAGCAATACACCCGAGTAGCGAATTTTAAACTTTTGTTTTCCCAATATTTTTCATAGCAAAAGAGATTTTTATGAATAATTTCAGAAATAAGTAGTTAAAAACTCAGGAAATATGTTCGTGAAAACAAAAGTTAAAAAATTGTGCGAATTTTAAGCTATTATGTATTTTGATATTCGGCTATATTTCTCTTGAATCAAGACCTGTTTTGAATATAATTTCTCAACCCGAAATGCGTCTGACATCTTATCACAAGAATAACGCGGTTATAATTGTTCAACTTGTGCTTAGATTCCAAAACAAAAAACACAATATTAGTTTTGACTTTTTCTCTCAAACAGTGTTTCTAGCTCTCAGATATGTAGTCACAATTTCCAACAGCTGTTTCACTAATTGCTTTAATGATACATTTTTCAACAGCCAACAAATTTAGTGTAAAGCATTCATTATTTATCCCTTTCAAAGGGATAAGAAAATTCAAGAGAATGGAATCACTAATTTAAAGACCACATTAAATATGTTATTGTTAAGTAAATCATTTATAAGGTAACATAATTTTCAGATCCTATTCTAAGCGTATATTAATTTTGAATTATGATTTGTAGCATACTTTTATTTGCCCTAGACCCCTTAAAGCTACTATATTCGTGATTCTGATCAGCATCGATATAAATGTCGATCTAGTCGGCAAACGTTATGCCTTAAAACTCAAGGCAGAAAGCTGAAACTTATAACATATACATAAACATTATAAGTGTAAGAAATATTCAAGTGATGGAATATTCAAAATCCGCTCACATAATTAATTGAAATAAATAGTTTTATCGACAAGTTAAAGTTTGAGCTAGGAAGCTGCAATTTGAAATATACTTTAAAATACTCTCTAAAGACACAAAATGATCATGTGTAAATGATTTTAAAATCCCCACTGGCACGCCACTATTTAAAAAAAAATTATTCCTTTGTAATACCATTAAAATGATTCTTTATTGTATCTCGGTGGATATCGATAGTTGGATAGATAGATATAGATAGATATAAACTTATTTCTTATAAATTCATTACAGACTCAAAATCTTCATTACTATATTCAGTGACATTGTTGGATAGTTTCGATGCATTATTAATAATGAGAATTGTTGATTTCTGTACTTCGTATAGTAAAAAACTACATCTGTTAAGCAAAATTTACTTCAAAGAGTACTCTGAGTGCTTCACTTCCAAGGGCACATTTTGGTAGAGCTTTTTCTTTCCGTATGTCAAAAAGCGTACTCCTTTTTGTCCAATGGAAAACCACATCATCAACATTCCCTAATGCTCTTCTAGACAATCGGTGCATCGCAATTAAAAGAAATAATATCCTGAGAAGCTTCTAACAATCTCGCGATCGATACTATTACATATACCCATTTATCTTGTAAAAATTGAGTTATCAGATAGGACCCCAGACGATCTCAATGTTGAATTGAGTACAGAAAACAAAATAATTCTAAAATTTGTGAACAAAAGTATCCGAAAACTCGTCATAATGTGAATGCGACAGAGACGAAATAAGAGCTCTGTCTGAGGGTTTCCCCATTCCCCATTTTAATTCCTCATCAACATTCAGCTTTTTGATTTTTATTTGTTTGCCTCGTATCGAATCCCCTCTAAATTTAAATTCAAGAAGAGAAGTAACTTTACAATAACAAAACCAACGAACTCATCTTGCAAGATTATGATGCCTAGATGGTAATGTACCACTTGCGTATCCATTTCGTCGGAGTAAGATTTAGTTTGCGCTCATCCCCATTATGTGTGCCACATAACATTATATTTCAATTTGTTTGTAAATAGATACGTACATACATATGTGTATATCTGCTTGTATAATTTGTAGTTGAAACAACATTTATTTTTGTACTCTCAAATGATCAATGACCATAAATACCGACACGATACATCAACAACTGGTAACTGGTGACACTTAAAAAATAAATAAATAAGGTCATCGAATTAATATATACCTATGAGTTTGTGGCATACGTGGTCTTACTAAAAACAGAGATTTCAATGCGCAGCAGAATATCATTTGAAAAATATTCGAACAGAGATGAATTTAAGTTCCAATTAATTGTGCTGTCATTTAAACAA
This sequence comes from Portevinia maculata, assembly GCA_949715645.1. Classification (NCBI taxonomy): domain Eukaryota; kingdom Metazoa; phylum Arthropoda; class Insecta; order Diptera; family Syrphidae; genus Portevinia; species Portevinia maculata. The sequence continues at coordinate 277,772,943 of OX454526.1, read as the reverse complement.
TGTAGTGACATAGTTTTTGTGTATGTTTTGAAATGTTTAAAACAAATACTTTTGTGTATAATTTAACAGGAAGAATAAATAAGAATTAGTTAGGAGTCGACCAACATAGAACTGTTTGAAAATAAAACGTTTTGAACACGAATAGTAGTTCTCTTATAGATAGAGGAAATAAGATTAGATGTATGGGTTTGGACCCTAACCATTCACTTCTTCATATGTATATACTTACTTGACAGCACGAGACAGTTGGAAAGACTTGCTTTGTTGTTAAGGATAGCCAAAATAAATAAATCTTGCACACAAATTAATGCCTTAAAACCTAACTTCTGTAGAATTTGCTTGTACAAAGCTATACTTTAGACACGAATGAAAGAAAGTAAGTCTAATTTAACGCCGACTTCGAAAGGCAATTTTATTGGTAGACAGAAAACCAACAGTCGCTATTCGCACAGAATGTGAACGGCATTTAACTGGTTTAAATGGGCTATATGCTTCGATGTTGAATGGAAAACGATTGCAAAACGAATTTTCCATCGAGCATATATCTACAATGTGCCCCTCATAACACGAGTTATGGAAGATATGTGTATTGACAACGCGCCCCATTAAGCTGTCGAAATGAAACTAACAGCAATGTAGTTGGTGTCATAAGTCCTCAGGCCAAAAGTCCACAAGTTCATAACTTCACAATGGTACAAGTCAAACAAGTACAAACATTTCGGGCCATATCTTCAAAATCTTAAATAGTAAGTCAGCCATATGTCCAAGATCACAGGGTCTTGGGCTGTTAGGTTTTCGGTGTCTTGGGGATTTCAGGATTCTATCCGTCTGTTTTATTTGTCCTTGCAATTTAGCGGGTATATTGCCCGCAGCTAAGCCTACAGACAGACCCGTGCCGTGACATAATGCCAATTCGCAAAATTTGGCCTCATGTTGCTATGTGAAAGTTACATAAGACCAAATTTTCGGTAAGATTTCTCAGGTTTGCCTTCATCCCTTGTAAGGGATAACATCGATAACAGATTTTTATGGTTACGTAGCCATATGGCAAAAAACGGAACCCTTATAGATTCGTCATGTTTGTCTGTCCGTCTGTCTGTCTATCTGTCGGGGAATGTCGCAGGCACTTTTTTCTGAAACTATAAGAGCTATACTGTTGAAACTTGGTAAGTAGATGTATTCGGTGAACCGCATTAAGGTTTTTACTTCCACCGAAAATTGGTTTGAACGCGATCTACTAAGTTGTTTTTTTTAATATGTCATAAATCGTAAACCGTAATTTACCTTTCATTCAATCAACTCAAATATAAAAAAAAAACATTTAATTTCATAAACATAAACCTTATGCGTAAACCGTAAAGCATTATTTTCTAATAATAAATCTGTAATAGGTGCCTAAGTAAATAATAATTATAATTCGCGCGGAACACTTCATGGGCGAGTCCGACTCGCACTTGGCCGCTTTTAAATAGTGTTGCAAACAGAACTAACTAGTTCGCCTGAATGCTTGTTACAGTCCGTGACAATATTGATGTCACTAGCGGTTCACCATGCACCGAATATCACAACGTGCTCGGTTTGAGTTAAAAAATCATCTGCGACACCGTGGAAAGTGAAACATTCATCTTTGATAGTCATGCGCCTATCCACTCCAAAAGGAAAATTCTTCGATTTCGTATCTTCGGAACATTCCTCCGACATAACGTAACGCACACCAGTTAATCGCGATGATATGCGATTTTTGAGCCAGTTTTTGGCAGCCGCATGCCAATTTGTTTCCGACTGTCTCCGACTGCTATTCGTCGTCGAACATTTATACGAGTATACGCTCGAATTTGCTTTGCGGAGAAAATATCTTTCCGAACGGAAACCATGATAGGTCTGATTATCTGTTTCCAGCAAAAGAAATTTTTAAATCAAGTGATTATCCTTTTGCGGCATTTTACTCTACTTTAGATAGAAAATCGAAGCATGTTTCAAATATTAATAAGTATGTTTTCACACTGATCTGGCCGATATTGCGTTGAATAATTTCGCATCTTTATCAATAAATCCGATGTAGTAACCTGACGGCTGGATCTAATGTTCCTGACTTTCGAGTAGAATTTGGACCGAGATTGCAAATGGTTTTGGAAATCTTCCCTAAAGCTTGTTCCTATAGTCACGGAGTCCAGCCGTTACGTCCGTTTTACAGAATTGATAGATTTGTACGTTCGATAAACATCCAAGAGTATCAATTGAAATGAGGAGCCCCTAAAATTTGGCGTTCGGATTCGGCTTAAATTGATTGTAGGTCCCTTTCACTTCGTATAAGCAAATGATTGGAGAAGCTAGGTTTAAGGCACTGTAGATATGAGTCGTTAATGCTTAGCTTTTTTTTTTTGTTGTATTTTTATTAAGGCCCATCAGCACTCGCTTTCTCTTAGTAAAGTTTAAAAGCAAGTGTTAAATGTTGTTGAAAACTATGAAAGATCAAAGCTTCTATATAGATCTAGACAGAAAAAATACCAGAAACAGCTATAAACTCTCGTAAGCTTATCGATGAATGACATTAAGTGTCTGACAATTTAACATAACTACCTAAACTGCAGTTAAACATTAGATCCATAATGTTGTCTACTTGTTCACGTAACTGCACGAGTACTCTAGTTAATAAATATAATAATAAACCCATTCAACTGAAACAATTGTTACAGTGTCAAATACAATCATTCAACCGATTAAATCAACTCTATGTGAACAACCTCTATGACGGGTCATTGTTAATTGATTTAAATGCTTTCATTTGCATGACTATGCGGCTACCATTGCAACTACCACTACCACCACGAATGCACTTTAGTTGTATGATTGTCTGTAATGTTCGCCGAGACGGGATCCATATTGAAATGGAAATTAATTGTTGTGCCAGTTTCGTTCTAATAACACAAATGCTCAGTCATATGTCAGCTAAGCCACACACAAAAATGTATCATCCACAACTCACTTTCGCTGAATATTATATTTATTCGTCCATTTAATTGTGGTTTGTGTTCTAAAATTAATGTCGAACAAACTCAAAATGTTGAAAATAGATTAATACCAAAGAATGCATAATGAGTCAAGGACGTTTTCATTTTTTGTGCTCCGCTTCTGTATTATACTCACAAAAATATACACAAACAACTACATATTATATGTATGAAAATATTACGTATATTTGTTTATTTTCACCGCATGTTCGTATTTACCTGTATTTATTTTCAGTGAGTAGCAAATTTAGGCAGGTAAATAGACGTGCACGTTTCGCATAAAGCTAACAATAAGTTAATTCCTAAGATAAATAACACAAGTATCTGTTTCCATTGACATCCCAACAGATAGTAGCAGAGCATACTTACGGTGCAGTTAGCATGTACCTTAAAATTATCGATGAGATAATAAGTTGAACGCTGTGGTTACCTGAAAAATAAAAACAAAAAACAAATTCTCATTAGTCATGCTTCAGTCAAATTTACAAGTTTACGTCTAAATGAATACAAAAATGAACTTCCCTACAGGTTTGACATCAAAAGCTTAGAAATACCCCAAGACGGCAACCTAAGTTATTATTTTGTCATGAAACAATTATTATAAAATTGTTTAAATTTTTTTTAATAAATAAATTGCAGCAATTAGAATGTTGGGATGGTTAAGTAGGAACAAAGGCCTGGCGGCTAATATAAGTGCTGATTTGAACTTGATTTAGTTTGATCTTGACCTATGGAGTCACAGAAAAATTGTAATTACCGCAAGTGATTAAAACAAAGGGGAAATAAAAAGCTGACCTGCCTGAAGTGGCGCATAGGCATTTCAACACATTTATTTCAATAGTAGCTTTATTGTTGAGGGAAAACAAAACTCAAATTAATGTTATTTGTGAGATTAGCTAGATTTGGCAGAAAGCCAGCCAATGCTTCGGGACTTTGTCAGTAAATATAAATGTTCTATTGAAACATGTTTGATATATTTTTCCTAAAACATGATCAAGCAGAATTTGAGCTTCGGGGTGGTCCATAGGATCATTTTTTGAAAATTGTCTGGCAGTTATTACTTTTTTTTTTGTTTTGTTTTGCTACCAAATTCTGATTACCTGGAACTTTTTTTTGACTCAGTACATTTTTTGTATGGCAACAGTTTGTTTCGCAGGTATAACGTTTATGTGATCATAAATTCGACTATTAAAAGCCCATACAGAGGTAAAGGCAACATATTTGTGTGTATGAAGTTACAGCGTTGATACAAATAATGACAGTTTATACTCTTAGATGTTTTAAAGACTTCCGCAAGAAGTAGGGTGGGGCAATGAATTCACATTAAATGTGTTCCTGGGTGGGATCCTAACGTCGAACCCGTCGGTGCGTTGGACAACTGCGCGAAAGTATACCACTGCGCCCATTTATACAATCATTAACAAATTTTGATTTTGTTTGTGTTTGTATTGAATTTAGAACTGCCAAATTAATTACTCGCCCCAAACGCCCCGAAGTGCTAGCTGATTCAGGTGATAAATTGTTTTGAATTGAATTCTTCTGAAAATAGGAATGTCTCATCAAAGTAAATTATAAGTTACTACAAATAAAGAGTTTTGGACTTGGTTATAAGCACTATCGAATGAATGCGAATATCGACTAATAGTAATTGAATGATTTAAACTATCGCATTTGTTTTATTCATTCATACATTTGGATAATAAATACTGAATTTATTTCAACTTAAAAAATATTTATTTTAACAATACAACGGAAATAAATAAAAACAAATAAATACAACCGAAAACACAAAGTCAATTAAAGTTTTAAGATTGCGGATATTTAACATGTATTAATGTTCATTTGAAAAAAAATGAAATAAATAAATTAAATAAATTAATGTATTTTGAAGGTAGGTGGGTACATCTGTATTTCTCTCTTAAATCAAACTTCATACCTGGATTTCACTGCCCGTTATTAAACAAACAATTTGCATTTTTAGTCTGAGCAAAACTATGATTTGTGTAGCGACGGGAGCTTTCCCTAAAACATATCCTCACTCTTAAATATCGAAGAAGATAAAACCTAGTGCTATGAATCTTCTATTTCTATGCAACGAGAAAACGCAATTGCATACTATTTTCTATCGAATAAAAAAAGTACTAGGTGCAATATTGTACTAAACAAGAAGTTGAAGACTATTACTATTTACACTCGAATAAAAAAAGTAAATACTATTTTCTATCGAACAAAAAAAATGTACTATTACTATCAACTGAAAAAGTATTTTGAAATATACCTACTACTATTCGATCTGTGTCGTGGAGGGCTTTAAGAAAGCAAATATCACGAGCAGAAATTTGTGGCACATAGAGTGCTCTCACAGGCTAAATATTAAGTTCAGATGTTGGTAAATACATATAACCTAATAAATAGTAAATACACAGTCAGAGTCACTGTATAGGAAACACACATAAAATACATATAACCTACCTTTACAAAAGTTTAAAAATAATTTAAGTCCATAAGCCATTTTTACGCGCAATAATTTTAGGCTTAAACTCCAAATAAAGGGTATTTCATTAGCAGCTTGACAACTTCAATCTTTTAGTGTGAACGCACCCTTAAACCGATTACCGGACTGTCAATGTCAAAATATTCAGTAAAAACAACATTTTCATCGTGGTGTGGAACAGGAAGAAACAACGAGCCAAATCATTCAATTTCACGGCGTTCTAAAGAATTGGGTCTCTCCCAGACCACATTATGGCAAATTTTGCAGAAGGATCTTGGCCTACACCCTTACAAGATCAAGCTGACTCAAGAACTAAAGCCACTTAATCATATGAAGCGACGTAACGTTCTCGAATTGGGCTCTGGGCATGTTGCAAGAAAATTAAAAATTTCATCGCAAAATCATCTTCAACGATGAAGCGCATTTTTGGTTAAGCGGCTTCGTCAAAAAGCAAAATATGCGTTACTGGACAAGTGAGAACCCTCATGTTCATGTGCCTCATGAAACAGCATTCATCCGCAAAAAATCACTGCGGTTTTCATGCCGATGGCGTCAATGGGCCGTTTGTTTTCGTCGATGAAAATGACCGTCACTTTACGGTAAATGGTATTCGCTACAGAGACATGTTGGAACGGTATTTCTTTGAGCAATCGTATGATTTGGACATAAGTGATATGTGGTTCCAACAACACGGTTCCACAAGTTACACAGCGGGTGCAACAATCGAGTTATTGAAGTCTCAGTTCGGTGAACGTGTTATCTCCAGAAACGGACATGTCTATTGGCCGCCGAAGTGGTGTGATTTAACGCCTCTAGACTTTTTTTATGAGGCTACATTGAATCATTGAATCAATCAGAGCCAATATCGAACGAGAAATAGCGGCCGTATCGGTAGAAATGTGCGGCTGAGTCATTCAAAATTGGGTTTAACGTATCGACCGCTGCATATGTTCCCGTGGTGGACATATGAACGAAGTCGTGTTCCATTCATAAATGTTTTGATAGTAATTCAAGCCAATACATTTTTTTGAGATATCGCAAGCAGTTTGCATTTTATTTAAAAAAGAAGTTGTCAAGTCCTTAATGAAATACCCTTTTATTTTTAGGCAAACAAGTGTACATTGAACCTATAATTTATGTTCCAAAATACTACTCAGATTAAAAATCCAATTATACCACCATTATTTCCCTTAAAATTATTTTCCTGCGACAAAGCAGTCAAAGATCGTTGTTACCGCATTTAAACAGTCCATTCAAGGATGGGACAGTGAAAAATCCTTTAATTTTTCTTGCCACATAGTTTCCTGTTTCCACCAGCAAATCGCCTTACCTTAAATCCCTAATCTTCAAAAATGCTGCAAAAAAACTAGAGAATTTGTGATTAGCTTCAGTTTACGTAAGCCCACCATTTTCTGCTTAAAACACAATTTTTTTTAAAAACAAGCTACCCAAGCTAACCCCTGGTTCATCTGAAACGATAGAGTTGGTACTCGTACATACAAGACCCTCATAATGGACCATGTATAATGAAATCCATGATAAGGCGATCGTTCTCCCCTCATAGCTTTTACATCAATTTAATTAATTAAATCCTATTTAAACGAATGCATATGTGAGATACAATTTGTTTCGCACCATATGACAATGATTGGACGTTCGAAAATTACAACCTGTCGCATCATCAACATACAGCTACTGCCGCTCTCAGCGTTAGCATTATATCAGCTCGCCACATCATACCTCAATCTTCAAGTGTAATTGAAAATTGTAATGATATCCACATTCAGCGAGACAGCAGGTAATAAAGATAACTATTGCACCAGGCTACTATGGTGTAGACTGTGAATACTTGGAGCTATGCGCTGCAATCACAGCAAATATCGTAGGAATATCCATTAGGATGGTGAATCGGAAAGTTGCCACATAGTTTCCTGTTTCGCTAAGTGATTATGATTACGATTATCACAATATTTGCAATAGTTGATTGCCACACACTGTGGCACCTCATCTATAACTACAGTAGTCCACGTGTACTTCCAGTTCCGCAATGATATAAATGGCCTACAAAAAACAATATCGTGAAGAAACTTTACACCTCCTTCCCCAGCTGCAATGAGGACGGGTCGGCAGACAGTGACACTAGACACAAGTTTGTTGTCTTGTGTATGTACTTGGTACCAACTCGAGAAGAGCTCAGTATAGTTCAGTGGGACAAGATTAATTGTCGCTTGTTTAATACCGCATACGACGATGAGTATATAATTCTCTTTTTATAGTTTCTTATTCGGCTGAGTCAATTTAACCTTTAGCCTAATACGAGTATATTAACGTCTCTCATAACCGGAGTTTGGAATACGACCAAACTTTTATTACAAGTTTTTTTGCTTTGAAATTATCTTTGTTTGTCTTTATACAAGGTATGGGGAAAATGCGGATGCATATATGCATATCTGCTTACAGATTGGGTAGAAGAAATGATGTTTGGTTTATTGTGTCATGGTGTCAACTGCTTTTGGAGTTTCTGTCTTTTAAGACTAACTTCTTCGACAAATGTGTTAGCTAAGCAAGGTTAAGTTTGCATAATTTTAAACTTTACTTTTCTATGGCCTTAATTGTATTTTTGTACGGCGTAATTATTTAAACTTTGACATTTTTGACGTTAACCTAATGTTTTATTAGAAAATAAAAAAAAAATATATCTATGGTTTAAATGTGACTAAACCAGACCAAAAAACAAGGTGTACAAAATAGATTTATAAGAAGCTCCAATGTTTTGAATAGCTTCCTTGCCTTTCTAAGTAAAGCGCTTTCGATATAACCAGTCGCTTCAAAATGTTGGCTTAAATAGAATCGGAAAGTATTTTAATTGATTTCCAAGCCCTAACTGCGTTCTATTACCGCTGCAAACAATTTGTTCATGCTGTCGAAGTTGTGGAGCCGCACATACCGTTGGCAACAAAATCAGATCACAATCTGTCAAGAGCAGAAATCGATTGTTGCAACAAACAAATAGCCTACCTTGAACTTGCCACTCAGAGGGTAGCTTTTCTCTCATGCAACAAGTCACCACCCCAATACCATTTATGTATACATAATCAATGAACCCTCGTCATTTTCACATTAAAATACATCAGCTGGCTTTGGGCTTTATGTCATCACAGCATAGGTGGTATGCGTAATCATCGCCCTTCAATGGCTTTGAAAAATATTGATCGATTCTATCACCACTGCCAATGGCCTGAGTATTCGGTGACACGGATCTTTTGCCACAATAGAATCACCTTATGCTTATAGTTCACATGCGATGAATAAAGTACATGAAATAGCTAAACTTCCACCACTTGTTTGCACTTCAACAAATTCTAGCAGAGGCTATCAAAGAACATCGTTGCCCACATAATCCAATTTTCTGCTATACACCACGTGTAGCCCATGTCTTGATTTTTTTTTATTATTTGGATGAAACACAAATCAAACAGGCTAATCGTAGCTAGGGGCCAGTATAGTATCAAAGAGAAGTCGTGGCTTCGCGTTTTCTTCATGCATGCTTTTTGTATCTCCGCCAACTTATCCGTCCATCTTTCGTTTAAATTTTGTTTGGAATATTATTCTTGGTTTCTTGTTTGTTTCTTCTTTGGTTTAGTTTGTGTAGTTTTTAATTCGTGTACTTTAATTTTATTTGCTTAGCACTTGAGTATCGGACATCTAAATTAAGTTATCTGTAGAGTGTTTTTTTGTGTTTGCGTTTTGCAAGCTGTGCACATTTAGAGAGCATACCTGGAACTTGTTAACATAATGATGTAGTTAAATATGTACGGGTTTAAGCTTTGATGATATGTATATTTATTGGTCTTATTTTTATAAAGGTTCATAGTTTTTGGAAATTATTCTTAAAGAAGACTACGATCAGCTTGGACCAGATTGTTTGCTGCCTCATTTATCAACCCTCGTAGAACCAGCAAGAAAAAGATTCACGAAGAAGTATAACTTTGGATTGAGCGAGCTGACCGAACCTTTCAGAAGAACTTGTTCGTGCTTAAAATATAAGCGGAACGAAAATGCTTCAGTCCACTTTGCTGGCCTGGGAATATGGCTATCCTCAAAAGTGGAGAAGGCATTGATTTGAGAGCCTTAGTCCATTGAAAAAGTAGACGTGGCAAAGAATTTTGTTTGAGCAGAAGCCCATTGTCTACATATTTTGTAAGTACATATGTAGGCACTATTTTGTTTTACGTTTTTTGAGGAATTTATCCAAAAACCTATACTTTTTTGCGGATATTGATATCTTTGTGTGAACGAATTATTATTACACATTTTGTTTACATATTTTGCGTAGAACACTTCATTTCCATCAACTTTGTCAATATAACAATTTTTTTTTTAAATAATGGGCGTATCAAAATCGAAGGAATCCATGACGTCTAACAACCTACCCCAAGGAAAATGGAGCGCGATCGGCTCAGTTGGTACTGTAATTTTCAAAGGAGAGATCCTGCGAAGTCCATAAAAAGGCAAAATCAATCAATGCTCCTATACAATCGCGAAAGACAGGCAGGCTTAAATCTCTTGGAGAACACAGATCCAACAACACCTCCATTCGAGTGGCCTCAGTGCTGAAGTAATTAGAAATCGAAAAGGTCAAACCGGCGAAACCCACAGGCGTACTAGTAGGGATGCAGTGAAGAGGGAGAGTTATGATCCCTTTCGTCCAGAATGATATCATCGTTAAAGAAAAGAAGAATTGGCGTGTCAATTGGGGGATTAAAAAAAAACTTACACTTGATTATTTCGGACTCCTATAGAGTAGGTAAGTATGTATGTTCCCCATTTCAGATTTCTAGATCAAATTTAAAGGCATCAACAATAGTGACGAAAGGATATACATACATGCCTAAATCGACATTAATTTCGACGCTGAAGACCTATATTGAACCGACTTGTTTAAAGAAAAAAAACTGGTTTATCGGTTAAATACAGGTCTCGTGTCGGACTTCTCAGCCAATCAGAATGCTCCCTTGAACCGTCCTATAAAAGGAAAGTGGATCGAGTAGCTAAAGTGTAGAGAATCTTCAAATTGGTAGGACAAATTTTATCATTTTTTTGCATCCTTATAATATAAATAGTTATACACGACGGGCTTAAGAAGATGAAAATAAGAAAAGATGGGAAACCTCGGTTTTAAATGATTGTAAATCGTAATAGGCAGGAAAGACAAAAATGTTGAATGGAAGCTACTGATAAGGAAATATTATCTGTGTCTCAATACTAAATACTAATATATCTAAATACAACCCCGAGGGTGAACTAATGTACATTCCTGGCGTGGTGGGAAATGCGATGCCGCTGCAAAACTACGCCCAAGGAAATAACTCCCGATAGGTCAAAATGATATAAAGCCCACAAAGTTAGGTCTAATTTCATAATGAAATAATGCCCAGCTTTGTCTGTGGAAATTAAGCCCAAGTAAATGAAATAAAGCCCAATAATACTTTCGTATTTTCTTTCACAATGGAAGTATATTAATAATATATCCAACATAGCACCTACCCCAACCTGACACCTACTTCAAATCCAACAGTGACCCCAAGCAGGGAGTTTTCCCACCATACACATAGCACTGTCTATGGGATACTTAGGGTAGATCCCAGAAGCAGGCATTGCGTATGAGCGGGCACTCTGCCTAAAATGTATGGTCCTCAAAAGCCGAAAAAAGTAGTTCAAAATGTCCCTGAAAGCGTCCAATTTTTTTTGTTCAAAATGGCAAAATAAACATTTTTCCAAATACTATTTTTCCAAAATGTCCCTAGAAATCACGCAGTATTTATCTGTTTTTGGAACCCTTAAAAATGTCCTTTAAACCCGAAAAACAGATATTTTTTCAAAATGTCTAATGAAACCGCGCTCTATTTCCGTGTTCAAGGTTTTTTGGCCAAGAGGTCCTTGGAATCTCATAAAGGTCTTCGAAACCCGAAAAAGAGTATTTTTCCAAAATGCACAGTATTCCTGTGTTCAAGATTTAATTCAAATATAAACATTAATGTAATAAAAGGATAAAAAACGCAATTCCCATACACATAATTTACCATTGATTAGCGACATATTCCCAAATACGAGTATTCAGTGCACTCGATTTAAATTCTGAATATTCAAAAACCAGAGCTCATTCTTTGTGAGTGCACTGTGCACTGGGTGTTTGATTGAAATGAATATTCAACTCACATGCCCACCAAGCATCAGGTACTTAACTCATTCACGTTTTTAAGCTATGAGTCTAATGAGTTAAATACACCAAATAACATTGAATATATCATACCTAGTTCCAAGTCATTCATAAGCCATTCTTGTTGACCTTTAATACAGACGCCCTTGCAGTTTACAAGTTCACCGCCAGATTATGAGCATAGCGAACAAATTATTCTTTTCTAGGTATTATTTCTTTTAATTCGTCAAACAATACACCATAGTAGTATTTATGGAATAGACAAAGGTCAACGAAGAAAAGTCTTCGTAGAAAGTATAGACTGTATGATTCGGAATCATCAATTAGAGACTGTCGAATATTTTCGGCGAAAGTTTGTAAGCCGAACTCCAGACCAGATGTTTGATCAATACACAATTCCTGAACTAACTTGTGCTTTATAATGAAGGAGTAGCTGCTTCTAGGTGAAGCACTTTTTGCTCCGAAAATTTAACTCAATACTTCGGAAGTAGGCTTTCCAATACATTTTTACGATTTCGAAATCTCTTACTATTGGAAGATTTGGATGAAATCACGTCACATGTCGGGCGCAGTGGCTCAATGGTTAGTGTGTCGGACTACTAATCGAAAGGTCCCCGGTTCAATTCCCGCAGGGGCCAAGTAACATCTTGAGTTTTTTCCACTGCCCCACCTCTTGCGAACGTCTGACAAACATCCAAGAGTATCAATTGTCATGAAAAGCTTCTCAAATTTGCCGTTCGGATTCGGTGTAAAATTGTAGGTCCACATTTCGCAAAGAAAGTGTTTGGAGAAGCTAGATTTTAGGCCCTCTATGGGCCGCTAATGCCTACTATTTATTTATTTATTTTTTGACATCAAAATCAACTTGCAATCGTAGGGCAGCAAACACACCTTTTCAGGCCCGCATCGAGGACTTGCTTTTACTGGGGGTTTTTGAAATCGTCACTACCATTGTTTTTTGTATTTATAATGAAGGTAATTGGATACCTCTGAAGTAGTTGGATACCTCTGAAAAAGTAATTTGGCATAAATATATTTTCTATTTTTGTAACATTTTGTGGTAGGTTTGAACCCCTATATCTGCCCTCTCTTGGTACGCTTCTGTGTTCACGTTAAGCAACACAGTTGATTAAAATGTCAAAATATCATTTTTTGTATATTTTGGAAAATAATGATTAAAGGAATACTAAATACAGGAAACGTTTTTTTATGAAAAAAAGTCTTAGGCAATGAACAAATTTCAGAGCAAAGGTAAAATGATTGAAATCTAGATAGTGTGCGGTGAAAACGCTTCTATTAGATTAGATATTATTATCTTGTTGCCAAAATCTCAGTTTTTGAACCGCATGAGGAACGGTCAGTGGATTTAAAACTAAAACCTAACAATTATACTTTTCGGAATCATTCCTTTCAGTTCGTAATTCGAAAACCTGGCGTTGTTTTTTCATTTTAACTCGTGCCCAGCGAGTTGAGGCGATTAGTATTTATTATATACCTACATTGGACAATTGGTTTTTTTATTCTGGATATCATATTTCTAGAGTTTTATTTTTTATATTACTTTTTTCTAGATGACAGGCTTACCCGTCGTCATTGGGGTATGTCCACAAAGCATTAAAACATATAAAAGCAACAGCGAAAGATTTGTTTGCATTCTTCAATTCAGAATTTCAAAATTCTTTGCTGCTGGCTATTCAGCTGGATACCTACGGACTATATCTTGCAATCAATTTTCATTCCAGGTAATACTCGTATCATAACGAAATAAACTATTTTCCAACTTGCTATTATTGAGCCTGTTTTGAGTTAGTTTGTCGTCGGAATAATAAATTAAAGCAAGATTATAAAAAAAAACTAAGAAAAAAAAATAACAAAAAATATAAATATCACTTTATTATGTCCATTCAAATTATTCCCGGCGAATGAGCGAATGCGAATGTGGGCGGTAGCGGAGCGGCGGCATTTTGATAGCCCCTTCTTGTAACTCTGTTCCATCAGAGACGATTTTACTTTTTATTTGTAGTGTGATTCTTTTGTCTATAAGGTCATTGCTGGCTGATTAATTCAAACGAACGACTGCTGCCGCAGGAAGTATCTTCAAGCAAGTCCTATACAGAGGTCAGTAAATCGACTACTATGTAGAACCGTTGTCAGATACATATTATCTACTCAACGGGCGGACGGTTTTTGTTTGAAGACAAAGTGAAGAGATTGACATTGTATAGTAATAGAAGGTGTGACATCATTTTGTCTTCAAATAAAGGTGATGCTAGATTAATTTTTATAAATAGAGTGCAATTAACGTTTTGAATCATTACTCATAAATATTGTAGCAGAAAAATGCATGGGGGTGATAATAAGCTTCTTATATTTGATATGAGTGGGAAGTAGGTCGTATTAGTCATGACAAACGGATAAGAGTGTTGAAAGTCGTGAGTTTCAATTGTTTAATCTTTGTACGTTTCTTCTTCTTCATCTGAAGATGACATGCGACGAGTCATGTGGTAATTTCGCCTGGATACTTATGCGTTTGAAAAAACTAGAGTTTGATAACTGCACCAGAGGATAACCAACTCAAGAGTTGATTATCTTTTATAAAAGCAGAAACCTACACTCATAAATATATATTGATGCCTTGAAGGCGCACAATACATTTAAATCATTAAAATTTACTGTAGCTAATAGTAGACAATTGGCTAGTAATATTCAGATCGGCTTCAGATTAACCACAGTTTAAGGCATTACACTATATTTAAACTGCTTTAATGCAACTTTCTTAAGATTATCCTTTCATGCACACCTGCACTGCACCCGAAGGCTATCGACATATCATTAATTTACAACCGCAAATGCATTTCCCTCGTTTACATTTCATGCCACTAGAAAATCTCGATCCCACACCCCAACTAGCCTAAACACCCACCCAAAATGAAGCACTGGTCAACCGATGTTTATTTAAGAAACCATAACATGACAGTTTTGCCATAGTTTTTTTTTTTTAAATTATCCAACATGGAATCGCACAAAAAGCCAATCAGTGAACAAATTGGAAACAAATCCGCATGTAGAGTGGATTTTCCTGTACACCTATTTATCTTACCGTAGTATCTGCATCTACATCTTATCTCATCGAAGGAATATCGCCCGTCAATTACTGTCCGGCTATAAAAAAAAAACTAATTGCTAACGGGCATTTCACCGTAGTCGCATTTCTTTCAATCGATAATGGATGCAAACGTTTACGCAAACAGCAAATTACTGCGATACATAGTAAACTGGATAACAAGACCAAAAAGATAACAAACCAATTGCAAGAAGCGCACGTAGTATGCAAAAGCATAGCTCCAACATGGTATTAGTATCTCTTTCGCCTATATGCGGTGAATCGTCGCCCGTCACGCTATCAATATGGAGTATGCCTATATCAGGTCTAGGTTGAAAATATTTTGGTATAGTTTAGCTTTTGATGTGTTTTTTTTTTCATAAAATCTTCTCTCCCGCCCACCAGATACACCGAATTCTAATTTAGATACAAATTTGTGTAGGCACACACACTTGAGTACCTACCCGAATGAATGGTGCACTCAATGGGCAGTGCAGTGATATTTTTATAAATACAAACATTTTGTTGGCATAAATCCATGAGATAGGGTGGACTTGGTTTTAAGTCTTGAACTTGAGTTTGTAGGTAATGATACAACCCTCAATCTAAAGGTCAAGCGAAAGTTGTATTTTCCTATTGTGGGGTTGGGATTTCTTCATAAAAAAAAACAGTTATGATCTTGATTTTACTCAATCTTAACATTGGGGCAAGTGCAAAATCACGCTGTCCCTACTGCAAATTAATTTTAAATTAATTTTAGAGATTTTTTTTTACGTAATCTACACGGCATCACAGACTGGTAAATTGATTTATTTTTATTGCATTTTGTTCTTCGTTTGTTGCTTGGTTTTTGTGTCTTCTTTAAAAATATCTACGAACACTTAGAGGATTTTTATTCAAATTTTATTTCTTTTATTTTTTATCGTTTCTATTGCCGATTGCGACTGCAGAAGATAACAAAAACAAAAAACAAGACAACAAAATTCTCAAAAATTTCATGGCAGACGAAAATGGTTTGCATTTCTGCCAAAGAAATGATCATCTCGCTCTTGTACTTTTAGCTTGGCGTCGCGTTGTGGGGTAATCTGTTGAGGTTAGCTTGAGAATAAAATAATAACGTAAAACCGCAAAATGAAGAAAAAATTTGATTTGGCGACATGGTCCATTTTTCGGATTGTGTTTCATTGAGATTCTTTTGAGAATTCTTGTGTGTGATTTGTTGTGTCAAAAAAGAAACACGTTTGAATCAAATAAATAGAAACAAAACGAACATGCGAAAAGTAATAGGACAGATCATGGGTGGCATGGTGTGACAGTTCTTATTATATTTTGAAACATGTACTAAAATGCAGATACATATCTATTGAAATTATTATTATTATTATTTTTATTTATTTAGAATAATATCGCTTACAATTTAAGATAACAAGCATCTTTTAAGATTTGCAAGCCTTTAGTGTTAATTTAAGTAGATTTCATCTATGTTTATTTTTCTTAAGCGACCACATTTTGATAGTGGAAATGGTGGAGGTGTTGGATTTTATTTTGCGGTAATTTTTATTGAGACATGACCTCAGAGTATCAATTGAGATTAACTTGAGCTGTCATGAGATACTGAGTAGATATTTTATGACTCAATCAGGAAAAAATGTAAGATTTGAAATCAAGGTTGATGGTGTTCTTTATCTCATTAAAAACCACCAAACCGTTGGAAGGTTTTATTTTGCATGATCTTGTGGTTGCTGATGTGGAGTTTTTGTAAGATTTTTTTTTGTTACCGAAACAATGGCTTTAGATTGTATAATAATTATTGGGAGCTTAAAGTCCTGGTTTCAGGTTTCTCTCTTTTCGCTTTAGGAATTTTTAAGTAATTTTGAAACTCGTCGAATACCGAGTTTTCTACAACATAGCATGTTTATGTGTGACCATATTGTTGCGGTTCTTGTCTTTCTTTAAAAAAAAATAACTCCTAGGCTGTTACCGATTCAATACAGCTTATGCTGGCATCAAAGGTCATAAGCACGATTAAATGTAAGCACGTTATTTGAAACTGGGATAATCTGAGAACTATGTGGGTAAACATACATTTATTTGGTACCTACTCGATTACTGATAAAAGCCTAACGAGTCTTTGGTACGCTGAAAAGCAAGTTAATTTCATGATCGAGGCAAATGGAGCTGATTATCATCCGCATTAGTATGGCCTGGTGTATATTTCTTTATGCTGCAGGCGTTAAACAGAAAACAAAAAGAAGTTGACTTCTATGGTTCACCCTGATTAAGTGAACTTAGTGCCACCAAAAACAACTGTCCTTAACATATTAGAGCTCCACATTATGAGTAGCTAATCGAACGAAAATATTTGCGAATTCGGCCTTTCAGTATGATGAATAGCGATTCGCTGAATTAAGTTTGCTTCAAAAAATGTCAAATATTTTTAATAAAATAAGAGATCACTAATATATTCAAAATATTCAGTGATAAATCTCGCAAATTCGCTAAAACGCTCGAATCCAGTCGAACGTTGGATATTTCAATGTGGACCATAATCTTTTAAAAACTTGTTAGTCTAGATTCAGGAGAAGTGAGGATTCCTTCTAAAGGCATCGGCAGGTGTCCCGGATTCGGATAAAATCACCACTGTAGCCGCCACCAAATTCTGGTGTTGTTGCATTATGTGTGTTGCAAGAATTTAACAGGTTCAGGTTTCGTTTACTGATTTTTATTGGCTGTTCTTAATACAAAGTGGCGCAAAAATAACCTTCCGATGTTTTTTGGCTGTAATTTAAAAAAAAAATGAAAAACTTTGATTCTTCTTGTGGATTATTTTTATTTGGTCTTTTAATTTTTTTTACATCAAGTCGAGAATATGATGTCATGTAAATGGACGCCGCCACAGTTGATTGTCATTTGAGCCTTTTTTATGGCATTTTCCATCACTTTGGCCAAAACTTCCGGCGATAGGTCCTCACATTGTTGACGGATATTGTCTTTAAGAGCTGCAAGAGTCTGAGGCTTGTTGACACAAACCCGCGACTTCAAAAAGCCCCACAAAAAGATGTCTGGAGCGGTCAAATCAGGCGATCTTACTGGCCAGTGCAAATCGCCAAAACGGGAGATTAGGCGCCCGGGAAATGCATCCTTCAGCATATCGGTTGTGGCACGTGCAGTGTGTGCCGTTGCACCGTCCTGTTGGAACCACATGTTTTCCAATCCCAATTCATCAAGTGCGGCAAAAAGAACTCGTTGATCATTGCTCTGTAGCGCTCACCATCCACAGTAACCGTTTGGCCCGCGACGTCTTCGAAGAAAAAAGGTCCGATGGCTCCTCCAGCGAAAACAGCACACCATACAGTGACTTTGAGCAAATCGTGTGTAATGGCTCTTCGTGGGTTACACGCGGATTTTCAGTGCCCCAGAAGCGTAAATTTTGCTTATTTACGTACCCGCTAAGATGGAAATGGGCCTCATCACTCATGATTATTTTTGATGAAAAATCATCTTCCTCTTGGTGGTGATTAAGGATGGCTTGAGCGTATGTTAGACGCGATTGGCGGTCAGCAGCTAACAGCTGATGCACCGTCTGGACTTTGTACGGAAACATCTTCAAATCTTGTACCAAAATTCGCTGTAAAGACCGGCGACTGATACCCATTTGCGTGGCACGTCGTCTGGTCGATGTCGGCGGCGCTTCCATGACATCTTCGGCTACAGCAGCAATATTCTCTGCAGAACGGCTACTCCGGGGTCTGCCACGCCTGGCAGCATCTCGTGTTGTGCCAGTTTCTTCGAGGCGAGCGGCTAATCGTCGCAGTGTTTCACCAGTAGGCGTTGGACGGGTAGGAAATCTGCGACGAAATTCACGTTGTGCCAAAGTCACCGACCGATTATTGCTCAAATAAATAGTCACCAATATTCCGCGTTCTGGAGCAGTGTAGCGTAACATTGTTTATTAACGTGTATTTCGCATGTGTTTACTACACAAATGTCAAAACAGAACTGACATTAGGGGCCAATCGCAAAATTTATAGCATTTTCTGATAGAAGGATTACTTTTGCGCCACCTTGTATATCACCGGGGACCTCCAGTCGTTTCATTCCACGGTTTCGCGTGCACACTTGTGGGGTAGCGCTAAGGTGGTAAACGTAACGCTAGTATCACCTGAATGTGAAAATTAATTAGATGTGATCTTCCTTTGGTGTTTTTTTACGACAAGCGTTGTTGACCGGGGGCGGTGCAGCGCTCTCTGTAAAGTGCTTCATTCTAATTTGATGTCTGTTTTTTTAATTTTAAGAAATCGTTTTACGATGCGAGATACTTCAAAATCATCATTTTAGAACTGATGATTTAATGTTTTCAAAATAGAAACCAACTGAGTCAGTATCACAACCAATGCGGATTCATTGTTAGGCTATTCTAACGTGTTTGCAAAGGCAGAAAATAAATAAATATTGGGCATTACCGGCCTATACAGTGCCTATACTTGTGCGAAAGACCTACAATTTTAAGCCGGTTCCGAAGGGTAAATTTGAGAAACTTCTCATGACAATTGATACTCTTGGATGTTTGTCAGACGTTCGCAAGGGGTAAAAAACCTCAGATGTTGCTTGTCCCCTACGGAATTTGAACAGGATACCTTTCGATTAGTAGTCAACTACGCCACTGCGCCCACGAAGGCACACATTCTGCAAACGGCCATGCCCAAAAATGGTGTCTTTTTTTTATGGCACCCCAACGCGACCTAGCAGGATGTGTAGAGTACTTCAATATAAACAATAGTTTCCATCGCAGCTCAGCTCTAAAAAACATCCGCCTCAATTTATGCGCCCTAATCTAATAGGGCGTGTACATAATTTTTCTAATTACATAAATACGTGTTACAGATTAGTGCGCATAACTCGAGACGGATGTACGAGTAGTTTAGAGCTGAGCTGCCGTAGTAAATATTGTTTGTATTGAAGTACTCTACACATCCTGCTAGGTCGCGTTAGTGTGCCATAAAAAAAGGCACCAGTTGCTCATACATTTCAGGCAAAGCCCTTTGAAGCCTTAGAATAAATGACGCAGTAGCTTGTTCTTGGATTAGGTACTGACCGAGAGCTCCCAGGTTCAAATCACTCCAACATTTCAGGTTGGGTCAATATGACAATAAAAAGTTAGTTGTGGTATCACTCCAGTAACATCTAAATGTTTTTACACTAACCCGCCTCGTAATTCGTAATGCTGACAAACATACAAGAGGATTGATTGCCATAAGAAGCTTCTTAAATTTCAAATCGGAGACGGCGTTAATTTGAATGCCCCTTTTATTCATGCCAAAAATATAACTTAGCATACACAAACTGTATGGGCCCAATGCGTTTGATTCTTTTATTTGCCTATAAATTGCTTTCGTCCTGCACTCCGTTTATGTTAAACGTGCTCTGGATGAAGAAAATTTCATAAAAATACGTCCCGGGAAATATAGAGAGTAAGCGAAAACATGAGACTGAGAATGAAATGTTTAAGTAGTACGAATTTTCCCATACGCTTAATAACAACGATACTTTAATCAGGGTGCCAAGTCAAGAACGATAACTGGTCAGGGAAGACTTAAACGATATGCTGTCCAACGTTTCTTTAATTTTACGAATCAAGTCGGACCTCAACCAAATCCATACCCTCACTCCGAAGAAAAAGTTCTTGGTAAAAAAGCAACGGTGTGTAAAAGTACTCCTAAAAGTAACAATTTTTCGAAGTGTTCTAAGTTTTGAGCAATTCCGCAACCATATGCTCCTCTTTCTCGTGACAGGATGATGATCTCACGCCCATTTGATATGACAGGAGTGGATTACGCTGGACCACTGTACATTCGGGAATCTGCTAATGATGGATCACCAAAGAAGGTCTATATAATGCTGCTAACTTGCGGTTCTATAAGAGCCGTACATCTGGAGCTCGTGACAGATCTGACAGCTGAGAGTTGTTTGCTAGCTTTGAGAAGGTTTTTTGCAAGAAGGGGGACGCCAAGTATAATTTATTCTGACAATGCTAAGAAGGAGCTGAAAGTTTTGAATGATTAACTGAGTAGTGAGATGGTCCAAGAACTCGTGACCACCAAAGGTATTCGTTGGAAATTTATCGTTGAGAGAGCGGCTTGGGGGGTGGTTTCTGGGAACGACTCGTCCGAAGTGTAAAAGTAGTCCTAAAAGTAACAATTGGTCGAAGTGTTCTTCGAGTAACTGCATATGTGATGCGCTTCACTCACGGTCTACGAAAAGGACATTTTGATCGACAAGATCGCTTGGTGACCGTTCAGGAACTTCAACTAGCCGAGGAGTACTGGCTCAAGTATGTTCAAGAAATAGAATTTCGCGATGAAATTCGAGCAATCCGGAAGGGAAAAGCCATCGGTAAGCCTTGCTAGATGAGAATGGTATACTACGCGTCAATAGCCGTCTTAGGGACGCTGAACTCCCGGGTTTCGGCACCATGAAATAAAATAGATATGAAAATGAAACACCTCATGACTCAATGATGACTTAGAATTTTAATGAAAAGTGTTTAATTGTACAGGTTAATGGTTTTCTTTCGACTGAATGCCGACAAAATGAGATGCATGTATTTATGCGAAAAAGGAATGTAAAAGAAAGCTAAGAAAAGAAAACACTAAATAAAGTAATAGATCTTTTACAATATGTACAGGATGAGTAATTTTCTACACAGTGCTGCAGTTCAATGTCGCCTCCGAGCTTAAAAAAACTTGTAAGACGAATAATAGATCTTCGAAAATTTATTCGACGTTGACGGGGGGCTTTTTTTATAGCTATGAATAACAATATTTTTTCTAAAAATATCTTTACAGTTTGAAAAATGATTATATTTTTCGATACTTTAGTTTACCTTTTTTCCGGCTTAATGGTCTTATTTGTTTTCGATGCAATTAAAACACTTTAATCCATCCTTGCACCCTACGTTTCGTCGGTTTCTTGCCAACTTCCTCAGGGGTTTTTTGTTTTCTTTTATTTAAAACCTTAAATAACAAACCAAACATACATAATATAATAAGCATAATATCAATAATGTGTCAATCTGATGGAAACGAAACTTACATTATTTTACATATTCAATTTAACTTTATATTGTATATTTTTCATTAGTTAGAACTTAGACGAATCACTAGTTTTCCCAGTATGAATTGAATTTCCAATTAATAAGTATGTATATGTATATACCTAATTAAATTTGCTTGCCATGTTTCCCCAAAGGCTTATCTGTAGCAAAAAAAAACCCATAAAAATAAAATAAAAAAAATTCTGACAACATCCATGCTTGTAATGCAAAACACAATCTCCGCATGCAGTAGTTAAACAACTCGTTCCTCATGTAAACAACATAATTACGATTCCATCAAGTCTCTGCAATTTATCAACATTCTGGGAGATCTTTTCCTCCGGCAAACCATCAATTAGTCAGCCTGAGAAAAGCCCGAACACATCATACTCGTAGATGCATAGCATCTTCTCTTCAACAAAAAAAAATTGCAAAATAGTCTATAACACTTTTTTTTAGAAAATGTTAAGCAAAGTGACTTGAAAATCTGCGCTACAAACAGGTGATCGTATTTAGTTCTGTCTCCTTAGCCACATGTTAGGTCAAGATTTGCCACAAACTAAATTTGCATCATCATGACCTGATTTCTGCTACACGACGCCGCAGATGCATAACATGCGGCTTGGTAGTTAACAGGTACCGACTACATTCGAACAGAATTACGCGAAGCTCATGTCAAATTAAGTTGCATGTTTGTCTGCCTCACATGAGTTTGAGTACGTTGCTTCATAAGCTCATAAATGAATCATATTCGAGATTAACCCACTTTGCTATGACGGAACTTTATCCCTTAATGATACAACAACGATGTAGCAGCAATAAAAATGTTACGCCGTGTGTCTCATGTCATGCACAAAAATATTACTTAAACACACCGCTTCACTCGACTATAGTCGAGTGCATCGAACAACACCTTTATCGGGGTATGTGGATCCGCACGGATCACTTTGCTTCCAAATCAATCACCTCAATCGTATCTGCGATGCGAATTTTAAGCGCACATGCAGATTTATAATCTTCATCATTAATGTTGAGCAAAATATTCCGATCATGCGTTATGTTTTAGATGTTGTTACTTGCCCTATTGAATAAAACCGAGTGCACGCACAGGTAACAGACGATACGAAGTTGATACGATTACAAAAAGCAAATGCTGTAAGTGGAAGAACCGCAAAACATTACCCTTTTTGAAATTAACATGGTACGACGAGGAAATAGCACTCGTTATTGCGGCTTGATTTCGTAATTCGCATTTTTTCACAAACACACAAGCACATGCGTGTGTCATTATTATATGCACCTTGGAGCATGTAAACATAATAAAAACAGACATTTACTGTCACCACCGCAATACAGAAAACCGATTGCCTTTGGAATTTAAATTTAAGCTCAGAGGGGGACACAAATTAAAAATTGATTGTCGCTTTGATTCCGATGAAATTGTTCATGTAACTAAATCAATCTTCAATTGAAATGCGGTTATCATTGCAATTATCGATTTATTCGACGTTAATACGTTTTTAATTGGTGACCTCTGCTGCGATTTTTTAATTGAGCCACTATGATATACAAGTTGTGCTTTAATTTATGACAGAGGGGCGTATTTAACAATCGATAATATATCATAAGTCTATAGTGGAGACGTATTCAGCCCTACGACCTCGAAGAATAAATTAAAGGTTCTTTCGGATGGACCTCTATTTCTTTCATTTAAAGTTTGCCTACGTAGAATAAAATTTTATTAAGGAAAAAATCATCTTGGAAGCATACAAACTCGACCTTGAAAAGGCTTCTGATAATGGATGAAAATTTAAACTCGTAAGATTAAGATTTCCGAATAGGATCGAAGGAATGATATTAAACTTCTTGGCATGGGGTCCAACTTAAATTTTTATTGGCGCGGACCACTCGGATTGGTTCCGTGTGAGCTCGGACGAAACGAACGGTTCGATACTGGGGCGATTCTTGTTCAATATATATCTTGAGGTAGTTTTCTTTTCAACCCCATCAACGATCAATTCATTATTCCGGTGACACAATCATAATAGCTAGTGATCTTCGACAAAAAAAAACTGCACCTAACAACCGGCACAAAACATTAAGAAGTGGTGGCGAGACTTGTGCATTGCCTGGTGCGATCGGAGCGCAGGGAATGGAACATGTATTTAAGCAGCATATACAACAGCTGCTAAATGGGCATCATGAAGAGGGAGGCAAGGAGACAACCCGCGCCCTATCAATGAAGAACAGAGTTTACCACCCAGTATAGAAGAGGTTGCCTTAGCTATGAGATAGCTTAACAACAATAAGGCCCACGGCTGTGATAGCTTACCAGCGGAGCTCTTAAAATGCGAAGGCGATGTTTTGGTAGAGCGTATGCACCAAATCATCAAGCACATACCTAGCACATTACAAAGTATCTTTGGAACAAAGCATGGCTAATGGCGCGACTCCATAAGCCCCATCTACAAGAAAGGCGATCCTATGTCCTGCAAGAACTACACAGGCATATCCCGGCAAAACTGATCCAGGTGTGTCACTTGAAACTTGAAAATACGCGGTGTAATGTGCAGTTTAGAAGCAGCTCTTCCGAATTATTCCAAGCTTGCATCGGATTTCGGCAAGGAAATGTGATAGCGTGACTTCTTCAATTTTTTTTCTGGAAAAAATAGTGTGCAGGGCAGGTGAAAGGCACTATCTTTTATATATCCGACATGCAACTGGGTATGTGGACGATATCGACCCATCGGCCGTTTCCAGCGTGCCGTGTTAGAGGCGTTTACGCCGATTAAAGAACAGGCGAAATTGGTTCGTCTTGAAGTAAATGAGGACAAGATCAAGTACATGCTATCAACAAACAAACAAACATCTGTAAACCGCCTAGGACAAAACCCCACTGTTGATAGCAATAACTTTGTGGTAGGGAAAGAGTTCATCTACCTTGGAGTAAACATCAATTCTACGAATGACACCTAAGTAGAGATCCGACGGAGGATTGTCCTAGGAAACCGCTGCTACTTCAGTTTCTCAAAAAAAATGGGTTCAAAACGCCTCACTCGAAATACAAAATGCATGCTCTATCGAAGCTTAATCTTGGCAGTCCTGCTTTATAGTGCCGAGTGCTGGACGATAAGTAGGCATGGGGAGCTAATATTGAATTCTTTTGAAAGAAAAATATTCCGTCGGATATTTGGTCCTGTGTGCCAAGAGAGCGAATGGAGGAGAAGATACAACCGTGAATTCTATGAGCTGTACCAAGATGTGGATGTAGTCCAAAAAGCTAAATCACGTCGACTGCATTGGCTCGGCCACATTCAGCGAATGAACAATAATGCTCCAGCCGAGAGGATCTTCGATTTTCAGTCCCCAGGTTCTAGAAGGCAAGGAAGACTGAACCTCCGTTTTAAAGACCAAGTCATCGCGGATGCCAGAGCACTTGTTCTCTACAACAGATCGCAGAGGATGGAAGGCTCACAGTATCTCTCAGGCAGATACTGTTAAAAGGTTGGAAGCCCATTAAGTAAGTAAGCAATTAAATGAACTTGTTACTTGTTGGAATCGAGCTTCCAATTCTTGTGCTAGCATTGAGAATATAATTTGTCATAACATTGAGTGTACCTATGTTGTTTTAAATGAATAACCTTACATTCGTTACCACGTGAAGTGGACGGCTGAAGTTACAGCGCTGTTTCACGGTTCGCCACAACCGATCATCAGACTCCTTCTGTGGTGCTGGTCTGTCTTTTTCCTTCATTTTATCCCGAAAATTCACTTCACGTGGTAACGAATGTTAGGTTATTCATTCAAAACAACATAAAGGAATTGACGGAAAACAAAAATTAAAACCAAGAAAAATTGTGTGTATCACATAAAAAACCAATTAAAATTGAGTGTATAATTTGTCATAAGTAGTTTCTGGATTTTCGCGTTCGTCATCGACGTAACTCAGCACGAACAAATGGTTGGAGAAGCTAGGTTACCGATATTTTTATTTTATTTCACCCACCGATTTTACTAAATGTTAACTTTGTTCAAAAAAAAGTCAAGAGTAAATCTCAAAGATAACCTCAGAAGTAGTGGAATTGTATGTACCAAATTATTCCGGTTAGCTAAGCATTTACATTTGCCTTTCAGCCAAAAATACTTTTAATTATGTTTATTTAAAGGTCTCCATCAACTGTTATTCACACGGATTTTTCCACTATTTCGAAATAAACACTCGGAACAAAAAAATAAAGTATCACTTCAGAAAGTGGAAACAACACCAGCAACTTGTTTGACAACTACTATCTTATCTAAATGCTATCAACATTCTGCAATGTGAAATTACTTTTTCAAATAAATTATTATTTAAACAAATAAAAAGGGAAAACAACGAAAAAATAACTTCTCGTAGTATGTAGTCATCAACTATTATCTAAGCACCTTATGTAGTCCAGGAACCTACTAGTAAATTAAGTCATACCCCATCACAATGTACGCACATTGAACGTCGCCAAAAGTATGTGCGCTGATGAAGTTACTCTCTCCCCCCGTTGAACTTAATATTATTTCATCAAGATATGTCTGGCACTGCGAGGCTTAATCGCTTTATTTGCTATCAGCTAGAAGTCTATATTTTCTTTTTTACTTTAGTGTTCGAATTTATGTATGTAACACGCGCCGTATTTGAGCAATTCAAACGTACGCTTTGTAGATTTTTCGTAGGAAACTCCTCGAAATTCATTTTAGTTAAAATGCAATGTATTTTAAGTTAACCAGTTCAGTGGGTTCATTTTCAGATTGAACAAATGCAATAATGTGTGTTTTTTTTGTGAGTCATAGGGTGGTTCTTTTTTTCCAGTCATGTGATTTATAGTTTTCGGTTGAGAGAACAAGTTTCGCTCAATCATTTAAATTTATCTTCTTTTTTAACGCGGTTAATGCTCCAAAAACATACGAGTACAAATCCTTTCGAAATATTGTTATTAATGACTTTTGTTTATCGGACAGACAGTGGTTTAATAATGTCAGCCTTGACTGCGAAACAAAAAAAAAATCGTTCATTGCGAAAAAGAAACAGGAGTTGATAATTATGATGAACTATTTACTTACATTTCTGTTTTAAACGTTAAGGCCATAATAAGTCTTCTATTATCTATTTAGAAAAAAAAGTAAGTATGTTCCGATTTGTACATTGAAATGATAAGAAATATGATTACATCATTCAGTTTCGAATCTGTTAATAGCTTAAAAGTTTATTTTTGATATAATATTTGTTTAAGACCTTGCCGATAAGCCAAGCCAAACTGAGCAAGTGTAATCGAGTCAAGTTTCACTAAAGGAAATGTCTTGTCACAAAGATAGGCGAGTTGGTGATAAAATTGTAAATTGTATTTTTGGTGGGAATATTTTTAGTGAAGCATTCACACAAATGCTCACAGGAATCGAAAGGCATAAAAATAAAAAGTTTTAATTATTTTGCATAGCTCGTTTGCTTGTCGGTCTTTTATTTGCTGGATTTCGATACAATTTTTAAGAGTAAATTTATTTTGACTCATAGTTTGTAACACACCTTAACATTGCCCATGGATCCCTAAAAGTTACTATATTCGTGATATGCAATCGTTCAATTTGCAAGGCAACTGTGCGCTCCCATATTCAATGTACTTCTTAATAAAAAAATGTCGACAAAAAATAATTGGTATTTCATATTTCTTGAAGTTGTTTATTTTATCAGTCCGTTTTAAAGTTTTCTCATAGAAAACAAATACAATACTATAAAAAATACAGAGTTTAGCAGGCTCATGTCATATTTTTTGTTGGGAGCCTCTATAATCAACGAATTAGATATTGCATTGATATCGATGGAAACAGGATAAATCTACAACATAAACAAAACGAGCAGCGGTTTTAACCCCAGTAACCAACGGTCAATCAGTTAATCATAAATCACGCTTGCGAAACAATAACAAAGAGTGCACAGCGGTAATAAAACTCGGGACAAAAAACCCAAGGGATTAAAATCATCTGACACGAGCAACCAGGTCGAAAAAGGACACATTCTAAATATCTCAGCAAAGGAAAGAGCTACAAAAAACCGATAACTAATGTGAAAAGAACGCCTCCGAAAACACAAGACTGCATACCGAGTGCAAAAAGTGAATTTTGGCGTATAGGTAGGTACTGCTAATCAATTTTGGGGCGATGTGATGTTTAACAAAATATGTAGACCATCACCATATCCTTCTTAACGATTCACGCCTACTTTAATTTTTGCCACACCCACTTTTTGAAGGATAGGAATAGGGTGTCCAACAGTTCACCCAAGCGGACTCTAGCCTTTCCCTATGTTTTTAGTTTTAATTTCATCGCTGTCTTCTCGGAGTCAAGCTGAATAGCTAATCTATATATAAAAATCAATCCATATTTGTGTTTGTTGCCGGTGTTTTTCCAAACGCATTTACCGATTCCAATGAAATTTTGTTTTCCATGAAAGGTGACGTCTGTACGAAGGTTGTTATGTATGTGCGATGTCTGTATCTGCATCGGTGTGCGAATTATGGGCATTTGAGTGAGTACACATGCATATGTGCGTATGCGTGTAAATTCCGATGC
Organism: Portevinia maculata; assembly: GCA_949715645.1. Taxonomy (NCBI): domain Eukaryota; kingdom Metazoa; phylum Arthropoda; class Insecta; order Diptera; family Syrphidae; genus Portevinia; species Portevinia maculata. The sequence continues at coordinate 277,744,425 of OX454526.1, read as the reverse complement.
AAATACAGAGACCGCACATATAAAAACCCATCGTAAGTTACTGTTATCCCAACGCTCATATGAAAGAGGGTGACCACACGAACGTTTCAAGCCTATTGTGGTATTTGTGCGCACTTTCATTCTTGAGATATCGTGTGTTCAATGTTTTATTCAAATAACTCTTATTAAATTTTTTTGCAATTTTTTTTTGTGAATCGGACATCGGAAAGTAGTTTTTCCACACATTGATACCAATACGTGTGAAAGTCAATGAAAAGTGATTCTATCGAAGTTTTTCTTTCGCTTTGTTGTTTGATTCGCACAAGTAAGCTGACATAGGCGCCTGCCAGACAACAAGCACCTATCCTAAGCGGAACAACGAAGTTGCGTGAGCGGCCTAAGCCATGCGGAGAAAAACGTGCAGTCCCTTTCACCGGTTGAGCTCAAATTAGGCAATTGGCTCGTTCAATTTGCAAGTCTACTGCAAGTTCACTACTAATTAAATGTCTATCACTTGCCAAACGATGGTCACGTGAGTTATTTGATCAATGAGAAATGGTAAAATAGTAGTCACTAGTAGTTGACTTGTAAATTGAACGCGCCCAAACTTCGGTATTGGCCTGAGAGTGTTTCTATGAAGTTTGGTCAAAATCGGTCTCCTTTTTTTAGGCGCAGCAACATACGCCGGATACCCGCTATAGACAATAATAAGGAAGTCTACTCGAACATATTGGCCAATAGAATTCTCGGGCACGGGCAAAGCCGGGCGGGTGCAGCTAGTATTTGTATAAAAAGAGCGATAGTAAAAAGTAAAGAATTTTTGATTAGAGTAGAGTTCAAATAGAGAATAGGATCAAATGCCTAACTATAGTCGAACCACATTTACGTCGCTCAGTCAGCGATCAGCAAACAGAATTGAATTTTCGACTTGGAATTTCATTATTCATTGAAAACAAGTTAAGCTCTTAATATTACTCTAAGATTTATACATATATACGTTTTCTAAGCAAGAAGTTTCAGACGCAAATAAAATTGTTTCGTTCAGACGCTAAAAGGTTTCACGGGTTTCAATGGGCAACTTTTAATTAAAAAAAATTGTAAACATTCTCAAAGGATTTGAGGTATTTCTGTGAGTGAAAATTAATTAATATTACCCAATTCGAACCTCTTTAAAGCCCTACATTGTATTCATTTTTGTTTTTTGTAATTTAAAAAAATCCCAGTTTAAACAGACAAATTCCAAATGGTTATAATTCAGTTTGCTTAAAGAAATAAATGTTGCAAAATTGGGAAACATATTGGAGAGATATTAATTTGTTTTCGGTTCACAAAATATCGGAGTTTAAAACATTCGAATTGTTAAACTTAAAAGACTAGTTTTCAAATTTTAGGCAATAGCGGTCCATACACGGACTGAAAGCTAGCTTGTCCAAACCATTTATTTGGGTGAAGCTATATTTTTTTCACGAATGGAAGGAACATACAGTTTTGGTGGCAATGGTGCGATGGTAGTGTATTCACTAAGTGATTGGCAAGTCGTGCGTTCGAATCCCGACCAGGGCCATGATTTTTATAAAATTGAATACACACAACAAAAACAGATCTCCCTAAAGCAATTTAGAGAAAAAAAATCCCATCGCACTACTTCTTTAGTATCCTTCTATTCTTTCATACAGTAAGTAGCACCCAGAAATAGGCAATGAATAATTTGCTGGGAGCTACTTACAGCAACAAACAATGCCTGCGCTGTGGTTTCCACTATAAGGGTACAGTGTACTACAGAAAAAAGAAATGCCTTTAGCGCACGCAAATTATATATAAAAAAAACATAGTTTTATATTTAGGCCGATTTTAAAGTGAACATTTTGAGAATCTTATCATGACAGGCACTATCTTCAATAGATCCGTCCAGGTGCTGGTATATACGGACGATATTTCAGGGCTATTGAAGAACAGTCGAAATTGGATGGTCCTGAAGTCAATGAGGATACGACCAAGTACATTCTTTCAACAAACAAACTAACACCCTAAGCCTACCGCCTAGGACAAAACATCGCTTTTGATTGCAATAACTTTGATGTAGTCAAGGAGCTCATCTCCTTGGAGTAAACATCGAGCGAATGGACAATAATGATCCAGCCAATAGGATCCTTGACCCCAGCGCCCGTGGTCGAGAAGGCAAGGAAGAAAGAAAACTTTCGGCCTGCCAGACAACTGAAACCTACCTTTAGTGGAGCAACGAAGCTGCGCAAGCGGGCTTAACCATGTGGAGAAAAGCGTGAAATCTCTTTTAGCCGCAAAAAGTCAGATATGCAGTGGAAGGAGGCAGTAAGAAAAGTCGGCCTTACGTCGCTTCATCGAAGTGTCATAATGCCAAATCAAAGAATTTGACACCGGGATAACCCCCCCATGTGGACCATAATTCCACTACGGATCATTGGCCTGTGGACTTATGCCCTTGTGCCGTACTTAAAACTAAGAATCAATGGGCAAACATATAATAGAATCTTTCGGGCCGAATTATGTGCAAAAAAAGGGTGAATTCGCTCCAATTTCAGAAAAAATTATAACAGAAATTGCAAATGCGAAAATATCTGATGTTAACGAAACAGCATCAGTCATCAAGTCGAAGCTTCTTTGCAATACCAATACAATTAATTCAAAGTAAAGTCAGAATGTCCGCGTAACCGTCTGAGGATACCTGTCCTCACACCTTTCATAAGGTCGCACTGCACTTTACCTTATCTATTTTTATTATTACCATAAAACTTTCTCTGCAAAAGTTACATTTTCTTCTAGCACATATAAACCCCTTCTTTTGACAAATGATCCTTTTACACCTCCTCCATAATTTAAAAGCAAAAGTTCATGTAAGTACTCGTATTTGTTTCATTGCCATTATCTCTCGACATATGGTTTAATTAAATGATAATTGTGTTATAAAACAGAGTGCCTGTATCTCGCTGGGAAAACTTCGGTCTCTTTCCAAATCATCACTCAATCAAAAACCAAATAATTAAACACTCATTTTTGATGTGACAAACGAGTATCTACCACATTTAATGAGATAAAACTGCTCAACAATCAGGCAAAAGAAATATGATCACCAAAATAAAAATAACCCCTGTGATATTTTGGATATTATGTCATCAATGGAATCACGTGAAATATTTCTTTGAAATTGAAGTCGAAGTCAGAGTCAGAGTCAGAGTTGGAGTCAGAGTCACAACGAAGTGATGAAATCAGTTTAATTTTTGTCTTTCAGACAATAATTAAAATATTTTTTTTTAATCTTTTACAAGGTGTGTAAGTACGGTGACTCGTGGGCTTTTCTTAAATCATTTCACAACTTTGCAAGGTTTATTTTCGGATATCGAATTTGTGTTTAAATAACAAAAACACATATTGTAAGCTGTTGGCGGGACACCACACTCTCGTAGTGAATAAATAATGTTATCGGTTGCAAGAATTTCATGTAAACTGAGTGGGGCTGCAGAATACACATTATTAGTACAGTTTTATTGATTTTGTTGATTGATGCTTTGGAATTGTAAAGATTCGTATTTCCGGTGTTCGAGTATAGATATTTATAGAACATCAAATGAGGGAGTTGGGACGGATTATGCCGAAAGGTATTACAATGCAATCACGAATGATGCAATGTATGTTTGGTGTAATAAACTACATGGTGATCGTGTTACAAAGATTTTAAAATAATTAGCAATTTTTTTAAATAATAATTCTTAAAAGTACGAAAACAAGCTTACTTTGGAATTTGCTCCTGCAGGACATCTTTCGGGAAGAACATACATAATTGACAACAGTTTAAGAGTTGAAGGAACGCGTTCTGAAAGCATATCAAACGCCTTTCCTGACATACATTTTGGTGAATGATGAAAAAAGGAATCGCAGTGTGCTTCTCTTTAGATTTAAATGTTGATGCTACTTCTTTAATAAGAAAAGAAAATAATTCAAAGAGCTTACTTGTTTTTATGTATACTAAATGTTGATTATAACCCAGGTAAGGCCCATTAAGAAGTCTGATGAGGTTGACAGTTTTATAAAAAAATTGGCATTTTGGTGTTATGATGATTTTTTTGGTTAACCCATATCCAAATGACTGATACTGTGACCTTACAGTAGATAATATCTTATAGAAGTATTTCCTATTATAAGCGGAGTCTCGCTTCTTTTATGACGAAGCGAGTGAGAAGGTTGTTGTTGCTAAAATCAAACTACACTCAATTGTGATTCTGAGTCAGCCACAGCTAGTTCCTCTGCAAAAGCTGTGCCTGTGCAATTCATCAAATTTATCCATGTTGTTTCTGATAAGAGATTGCAATGCATCGTAAAAACTGGCCACTGAACTTGGAGCTCTACTTGACTATCTGAAAAGATATGTATTCTGGCGCACTAAAAACCCTTTTCAAGGTTTAACCTGGCGCGGATCTCAATGGGGTGGACTTCAGCCTAAAACACAGTGTAACACATTTCCATGTGTACTTGGTGTGATTTTAGTGTAACAGTCATCTACAAAAGAGAAGCCATAAACAACAATGATCCATCCAACATCGCCCGCTTAGTATATTACCGACGACGATGTGCAAGACCAAACGAAGTGAAAGAAGGGTACCGTCTCCCAATCATGACACTGTTCGAAAGGTAGACATGCTTAACGATCGGGCACCTCAATACAACTAAATTCACAGAACAAACAGAAACAGAGCCGATAAAGATGAAAAAAACAGTCAAACACTCAACGCACTCTTTTATCTAACTGATGCAAAGGACGCGACTCCTGCTCGTCTGACATTAATCACTTCGTAACGAAAATCAATTGGTTCTAAGAAATTACTCTAGTGGTTCTACTGTTGACGTATCTTAGCCTTGGCGCCTCCATTGATAACCAATCAAAACAAAAATATTAAGAGGAACTGTTTGATATTTTTCTTTTGCATATTTTTCTTGGCGCAAAAACTGCGTAACTGCAATTTAAAGTTGTTTTTTGGAGCTGAGGTTCCCGCAGCTGTTCCTACTCCTTTTTGCCCTCCTCATAAAAAATAAATAAACAAATAAAAAACACTAATGCCCCACACACAGCCTAAAATCAAGCTTCTGAAAGGTCCTACAATTTTACATCTATTCCGAACGGAAGATTTAAGAAGCATCTATTTGTCAGACTTTCGCAAGATGTAGGGCAGTGGAAAAACGTCAGGTGGTTCTGGAAGTTACTATGCATCTGCTATAACAGCGGCATCAGCTTTAACGTTTTTGTCAATGAGGATAAAATCTACTGAGCTTGATTGTATTCGTCGACTTTTGTGTTGACTTGTTTTCCAGCAATTTACAAGTGACGACTGACGAGTTGTTTTTGTGCACCTCTAGTTTTCTTGTTCACGTTCATTCAAGGTAGTATTCGAATAAAAGAGCTAGTCGCAAATCAAGGTTTAACTATAATACCACACTTAATTTTGCACACTTCCCATTAAAGAAAAAAACATATATTTTGTTGTCCCTGCTATACTGACCTTACGTAGATTTTTTCTGCAAATTTATTGCAAGCCAGAGTTCAATAAAACTATAAGACCATCCAACATAACCAATCTGATATAATTAATTTTCACACTAATTGAGGGAATTCAAACTAGAACAAAACACTGCAAGCGATTTTGAACAACTTCTTACAAAGTTGCCGCTCTTGTGTTAATGTTACTGGAGGTCAGTCAAAATCAATTTTTAAATAAAAGTCATTAAAAAATAAAACTACACCAGGTTTTTGAGGAAATTAATAAAATATATGAATAACCAAAAGAATTTTGTATGTTTCCCAATATGGCGAAATTTTTTAGAAAAAAAAAATCGATTGTGTGATGATAAAAAAGGCTTTCGAAGCCGAGATTGCAGTGCTTTGAGAGTTTAGCAAACGAGTGTGAGTGAACCCAGGGCCGTAGGGCTGACTTAAAATGTCTACTTCAGTCACTGAACGCTAAAGCTTTTATAAAAAGACGTTTTTTTGTAACTTTTCTAAGATTTAATAGAAATATGCAAGTAAGATAGTTTTTTTTTAGTCCGAAAGGCAATAGTTGAAGGAATATATTTAAGTTAATAGCGTCCGCCTAAGGACAAGTAAGTTTGAATAAAAAATCATAATTTTAGGTTAGATTTATCTAATTATTTCTGTACTTAAATGCAGAAGAAATGAAAAATGGATTTAAAGCCAAAGAGACACAACAGCTACCACTAGTTTTTTCTTTTCATCCAATAATGATTAATGGTTCATATGAGCTAAAAACAGATTTTAAATCACCCGAAAAAGGAATAAAAATTGCCAAAAAAAGAAGAAGAAATCATACCTATGTTTTGATGGCTACAGAAGACGTTTATTTCCGCACAAAGTGTGTCTTCTCGGTATTAACATTTTACAATCCATCTATTCAAAAAAAGCTAATAAGCTGATCGAATTTGTATCATCAAATGTTGACGGTACAAAGAGTGACCAGATTTCTGGTAGAGTGTCCTAAACTTGACCGGCAAATGAATATTTCTACTAATTCAATTTTCCCCCACCGCGCACCGCACAAAAAAAATACTTATTGTCAAAACTAGTAATTGTTACTCGGAGCAATCACTACTACTTCACCGCTTATCACTTAGTTCATGATCATTTACTCGTAGTTTATATACGAGTATCAAGTTGAATTCTAAATCTATGAAGTAACACTGTGAAATAGAAATTCTCACATTAAATAACTAATCATAGATGTCATCAAGGCGTTGGGTTTAGGTTGTGTCCCCGTCACTGTGTCGGGCGAACGAGTTACCAAAGAATTGGTTCTCTCTGATTTGTCGCGCCTATTCTAATAAACTCGGTCGTTCTAAGCTACGGTCTTTATACAGGAGCTATGGAGGGAGAAGATGAACTGGAAAGAGTCATTACCCAAGGAAATGTATTCTCGGTGGCTTGGTTTCTTTAGTGACACGGCCCTAAAACATTTAAATATCAAGATGTGTTTTGGTACAAAATCGAATGGCCCATCTGGAGCTACACTGATTTGCCGATGCATGCATGAGAGCATTGCACATGAATCTACGTTGGATCAATGGCCCATCTGGAGCTACACTGATTTGCCGATGCATCCATGAGAGCATTGCACATGAATCTACGTTGGATCAATAGATACTAGTGGAAATGTAGCGGATCATTTGGTTACGGGTAAATTCCGAGTAGCACCATTAGTAACAGAGTCATTGCCGCGATTGGAGCTTTGAGTAACTCTCCTCCTTGCAGGTGATGGATCGAGTTACAACTAAATTCAAGGACGAACCAAGGAAAGTGTATCTGCGGATTTACTCCCAGTTGGAGTTAGACTGGCTCCTATCTCCTTCTTCAACCTGGAATACTTTTGTAAAAAATAATTATCCAAGCCGGCCACGTGGCAACATGTAGATTGAATGAAAAGTCCCACTGACATTGTGTAGATAGATAGATTAGATTCTTTATTTCATGAAATATATGTACAATAGTTTGTGTTTGAGAACACGAGCATGGCAGAAATAGCCGTCTGCCGTCCGACTGACATTGTGTAGAGAGGATCAACATTAGGCGACCTGATTAACTCCATTTGGTTTCAAGGACTAGAATTCGTGAAGTATTAGCCAGAACATGGGCCGTCTCAAGAGATGCCTGTTTAAACGCAGGCACTGGAGAAACGACAGAAAATTACGATTCTTGTGACAACTTCTAATAATGAGTATCTTGCATACGAACGATTTAGTTATTTCGAACAGGTCTGACGACTATTCGCAGTAGTGTTTCGGTTTTACAATCGCTTTAAGAGGGACCCAATGCGCCATGTGAAAGGATATTCAGTGTCAAGGAACTCGACTAGACTTTTCTACGGATAGTTTGGAATATTCAATTCACCAAAAAGAATTTGCCGAGGGAATTCATCTTTTGGAAAGTCAACAAGAAATCCCAGTCAGAAGTCCTATCAATGAACTGTGCCCATTTCTAGTTCTCGAAAGTTGCGGTCGGCGGTCGCTTAAACAACGCAGATTTACCTTATGACAGCAAACATCCCGTGCTTTTGTCTAAATTTTAAAATATCGTTAACACTTACTTGACTCATTTACACAAACGATTTTATCACGCAGGTCCGAAGGCATTTGTCACTATTAGCCAGCAACGAGTTTGGATGGTAAACGCAAGAGCTAGGCAAAAAATGTGATTGGCAGTTGCATCCATTGTTTCCGCTATAAACCGAAGCTACAACAACAGATCAAGATCATGGAAAGCTTTCTGGAGCTAAGAGTAAAATGCGAAAGGCCATTTTTGGTTTGTGGAGCCGACTTTTGCGGACCCATACCAACAACCTACAAAATCAATCCCACCGGGACAAGTAACATCTTAAAGTTCCCGCCTTTTGCAAACTTCTGACAAACATCCAAGAGTATCAATTGTCATGAGAAGCTACTCAAATTTGCCGATCGGATTCGGCTTTAGATTGCAGGTCCCTTAGACTTTACACAAGCAAATGGCTGGAGAAGCTTGGTTTTAGGCCATGTATGGGCCTTTAATGCCTCATATCCATTTTTAATTTTTTTACAAACAGCCTACAGACTTCGAGTACGGCAGCCTTACAAATCCACCAAGGCCCAACTGGAAGTTCAGTCTGACTTGCCAGCAAAGGCATTTATTGTGGCATTTAGACGGTCTCTCGACAGACGTGGGTTTCGTCAGCGCCTGTACTGTGACAACGGCACGAACTTTTCTTTATACAATTTCGCACATTCAAACACCGTTTTGTTACTTTGTTTGTTTATGAAAACTAAATTATATCTTCTAAATGTGATGCTACTTATTTTTCAAACACATTCTCAAAACATAGGGACAGGCTACAGTCCGCTTGGGCGAACTGTTGGATACCCTATTCTTATTCCAATCCCTCATAAGTGGGCGTGACAAAAGTCTAAGTATGGTTGAATTGTTAAGAACTCTCTACATATTTTGTTATATAACATTTAAAGGATTTTATCGAAAAAAAACGCTCCCTAGCTCAAACTTTGGTGTTTCAATAAAATTGTTTTATTTAATTGTGGACGTGTCAGTAGGCGGATTTTAAAAAAAATTAACACATGATCATAAAGCGCCCCTAGAGAGTATATACATATTATAAATTTCAGCTCCCTAGCTCAAACTTTGAATTTTCAAAACAAGTTTTTTTTTAAATTGTGGGCGTGTTAGTGGGCGGATTTTGAAAATATTTACACATGAGCATAAAGGGCCCCCTTGAGATTATATATTATAAATTTCAGCTCCCTAGCTCAATTTTTGGTTTTTCATTAAAATTGTTTTATTTATTTGTGGGCGTATTAGTGGGCGGATTTTGAAAATTTTATATCCCGAGCAGTTTTAGGAGTCATAGATCATATATAAAAAATTTCAGCTTTCTAGCTCAAAATTCCATTTTTTCCAAAATTTTGTTTTTTTGAGTTTGTGGGGCTGTGGGCGGATTTCAAAAATTCGTAATCTTGATTATTTCGGGACCCTAGAGAGTATATGGTTAAAATTTCAGCTCTCTATGCCCAGTTTAAAGGCCTAATTTTTGCCGACGGACGGACGGACGGACATGGCTAGATCGACATTCCTATCGACGCTGATCATAAATATAGTAACTTTTAGGGGTCTACGGGCAATATTAAGGTGTGTTACAAACTATGCTCCAAAATTAATATACCCTTAGAATAGGGTATAAATAGGACGTAATGTACTGCGTTACACATTCATCCAATTACTGTTTTGCGCGAACTATAACAGGAACAAAATCCCACAAACTCGAACATGGTCTATGGTAAATATCATCATCAAAAATGACGTAAAAGCAACAAGTATCTCCACAAAAAAAAAACACAAATTTCTACAAAAAAAGCCCACAAGCATTTTATAATTCAAATACATATGTACAGGGTGGCGCACGAATTGTACTACAAAACCAAACTTATTAACTTCTTTTCTGTGTGAGTAATCGACTTATTTTTTTTTATTTGGCAGGTTACTATTAAGTTTTATTAAAATGAATGCTTGGGATACCGGAAAGAGGATTTGGATAGTGCAGCGCTACCATGCTTTGCAATCCTTCATTTCCATACATTAAATTTTGAGTGGAGTTTGGCGGCACTGCCTCGAGTAGATGGACCATTATGAGGCTGGTAAACATGTTTGACGAATGTATCGTACGAGCACCGCACCATCGAGATCCCTATGTTCGGGTTCAAGATACAATCGCGGCTGTAGCATCGTCAATTCAGGAAAATCCAAGCGTTTGGACTCGGAACACATCGGCACAAATTGGAGTTAGCAGACGGTCATTACAACGGATAATTCATGATCACTTAAACTTGTTTCCGCACAAAGTCCAAATTGCAAGCAAGTTAAATCCTCTGGATTTGCCTATTCTCCTGGAATTTAGCCAAACAATTATTCCAATGACCAAAGAAGACAACAGCTTGATAAATTGCTTGTTTTTGTCCGATGAGGCCCATTTTGACCTAAACGGCAATATAAATAAGCAAAGTTGCTGTACATGGAGTGACTATAATCCAGAAATACTCCATAAGACGGTACTGCACCCAGAACGAGTCACTGTGTGGTGCGCAGTTTCAAAAAGGCGCATTGTGGTGCCATACCTCTTTGAAGAAAACGGTGTAACAGTAACTGTCAATGGAGACCGTTATTTAAAGATGTTGATGGAGTTTTTTTTACCCAGAACTGCGCCGAAGAAGTATCCGTTTCAACAGCATTTGGTTTCAGCAAGATGGAGCAACTGCGCACATAGCCAAAACGGTTAAGGCGGAGGTCCAACGAAAATTCCCAAACAAATTATTATCCAGAAACTCCACTTTCTGCTGGCCCCCAAGGTCACCTGACCTGACTGCACCGGCCTTTTTTGTATGGGATAATGAGGCGATCCCGACTTTAACCCTTCAGGCCGCATTGAATAATTTTCTGATCAGGTGTCGCATATGCGTGGATGAGCATGGAGGTCATTTACGGCCTATCAAAATAAAATTAATATTTTTATACAATAAAAAAAAATTAAATGCATTGATTAAAAAAAAAGTTATTTGAATTTCTTATTGTAGCACAATTTGTGTGCCACCCTGTATATTTGGAACAAAGAAAGTATGTTGAAAGAGTTTAAAAAGCTCTCAACATTCAGCGAAAATGATTTGCTTTTTATAAAATTGGAAAAGAAAACAAACAACGTTCAGTACAAAAACTTACCGGAAAGAGTCATAAAATACAAATATTTTTTTTTCGTTAGTGAAAAACTAATGATCTGAAATAAAGTGATCATAACACTGGCACTTTACTGCAAAGCAAACGCTGCTGGGTAGCCTGTAGGGTTCGCCGTGATAAAATACAAATAGTATTACTGAATTTTGTTTAATTATATCTCCTATATGCATATACTTTTTTTTAATTATTGTTAACTACGGTATACAACTTTAAGTAAATTTCATTATTAGATTCAAATCCAAAACCTAAAAGCAACATTACAAATTCGCAAGCAAGTGTATAACTTTTCATTGGTAGGTACTTACTTCACATATTTATTAGCTAAGAAGAAGAAGAAAATAATTCTCAAGGTAGTTTCAATATTCTTTCGGCGATTAAATCGACACATGCGCTACCAACTTTGGGATTTTTTGAATGAGTTAAGTTTCAAACTGATATAACACACTAAAAATAAATATACACAAGTGACGTTGTCGTATACGTTGATTACTGTTGTACAAGTCAACTGTATTAATTATTTCTTGCATTTTACATAAATAAATACCAATACGCTGATTGGAAAACCTATTTGTCTATAAACAGAGAGCGATTGCAAATCAATTTCTATTAAGATCTGGAATTACCACATCGGAAATGCAAAATTAAAAATAAGTTTTGTCATTGACTACATACACAATATCGCTTAATTGGATGGATATCTAATGACCCACTTAGTTAATAAAAAGAATAAATCTACAACCACTAAATATAGTTATAGAAAGTTGACGCCATTATAAGGAAATAAAAGGCTTAGAGATACCCGCAGGCGAAATATAAATATAACTTAAGTGGATTTTCTGATGACGACTTTAATGACGCTGAAAATGTTCAAGTTAATTTACGCAATCACAAACAAACGCTTGTGGCGAATAGATAATGTCACGTTGGGTTGGTTAAAAAACGTTCTTGTTCTTTTTTGAAATAACATTCCATATCAGAAGGAGTTAGATAACGATAGCGTTGTTGCGTTGATAACTAGAATATATTTGTCTTTCGCAAGTTTTTTAAAGGAAGTGCCACAATTTCTGTAAGTGAATTGGCAAATTTAGCAGGAAAGTGTGTACATTTTTTATTTTTACTGAGAATCGTTGTTTGTTCAGCAATATTTCAAAGAACTTAATAATTGTTACTTAAAAACAAAATTAGAAAAGAAAGGAAGATTAATATTTTTATTTTCAGAATAGCCATTTTCCTAACACGATAAAATAGGTTTTTCTCCCACGGTGTGTGTCTTTTGGAACTTAAAATTAATCAGAGACACGAAGATTTATTAAGATTTATTGAATATTTTTTAATATGAAAGAATCAATAGAAAAGTATTTAATCCAGCGCCCGACGTGGAGACACGGATTATTTCTAGGACTTGTGACTTGTGAGTATATATTCGTAGGAGAGCATAGAGAAATGACTCCCATCTATATTATATGCAATTATTAAGCCATCATGTATGATATTTGTAGACTAAGGCAATGGCTAGACCGCAATGAGGGTTCAAGGAAACATGACAGACTATTTACACCAATAAAGGTAATGGCGACACTATGTAACACAAACGAGGGTATAGTGATGAACAGACATGGTCCAATTGACCAACGCAAGACCACCTACGCCGCAACGATCTGTGGCATAATTTGAGGAGTTGGTTATAGAGCAGACAAACTTCTCCAACATCGACAATACTTACTCACTTGATCTTTAGCTTACAGTTTCCGGTACAATTTTTTTTGAAACGGAATTGGAAATCAGCTTTATCGACCCACAGTATATTCGATGTCTACAAAAATAAAATAACATTCAACAATAGATTGTTTCTGCCAGTGTTCATTGCCGAAAAAAAAATATTTTTAGTATCCAATATTCGAAAAATAAAATTTTTGAGATACTGCCGTGCAAGTACGGCTTAAGAATATCACTGCTGTGCCCAAAATAAACAGCACCCGTAATAGGAGCTGATTAAGGACGCATTAAGCATCTTGAAGTTCTCCCGCAAGTTCCATATAAATCCGAGGGTTGAAAGCCATGAAACAAAAATCAAGATCAGGAGCATGCAGTGTCGAAATAGTAGCAAACAGCTGCAGGATTCAAAACACTTAAATCACACAAATTCATCAACACCAATAGGCCTTTCGAGTTCGAACCGTCGAACCAGTATAGAGTTGCAGTAGATGCGATCTTATCGTTTTAATACTGACCATAGCCTCGCCATTAAGGAAGAAGAATAACTTTTTCGGATACTAAGTATACTCAAGATAAAAATAAGGCAATCGTGCTGAAATTTCGAACCTCAACTGAGAATGAATATGTATTATGTATATATAGAGAAGTGCAAGAAAGTGTATCCCAATATCTCAAAACCGAGTGAAGTGATTTGGAAAATGATGCATAGCCTAGCTAATACTACCATTTTGAGTACTTCTAATAAAAGCGAGAAAGTTTTGATTGACCTAACCGTGCGCCTTAATTCTTTAAAAGTATGCCCTGTTTTATCAATTTTACAAATTAAGGAACAAACTTTTGTGTGTATGATTGGAGTTACTGGTAATTCCATATTCTTTCTGCTTTTGGAGCTCGGTGTCAACAGTAAGCAAAGGCTAAGGCTTAGCATCCACGATCACTCAAGTATGTTTTTCCAGCCGAAAAAATTTAAACATTTTTAATTTCGCGTGACATTCCGAGAATGACGTCTTCAGTGATATTCCATCTCACTCGCGATTTTTTATCATCATAATTGTCTTGTATCTTAGAAATCAAGTACATGTATGTGAAAATAAAAAAAATAGAAATAAAAAAGTATTAGGAATTAACGGCTCATACGAACACGAAGCTTCTTCAACCATTTACTTATGTGAAATGGTAGGCACCTAGATTTTTAAGCCGAATTCTAACGGCAAATTTTAGAAGCTTCTCATGACAATTGACACTCTTGGATGTTTGTCAGACTTTAGTAAGAGGTGAGGCAACGGAAAAAAAACTTTTTTCATGTGTTACTTGGCCTCGGAATGATTTGAACCTGAGGCCTATAGATTAGTAGCCCAACACACTAAACACTGAGCCTGGTAATTCGAAGGTTATTTCTTAATTGGCGCCCAAAAACATTTTTATTAATAAATATTTATTCAATCTTATAAGAAACGCAAATTTGTAAGTTCTACGTCTTCGTCCTCCTTATCGGCACAGCTATGATCTTCTGAGCCCCTCATGTTCCACCTGTGGAGTTCGCCGTTTCGATCTCATTAAATATCGGTCCTCCCAGTTTCGTATCACTTCGTCAATGAGGCCAATCGAATGCTAGTGTTGTTGCATTTGTGTGATCTAGAATTTGGGAGGTCTTTCTCTTTTTTACGATTTCAACACGTACATGCTCCAGTTATTGATAAAAACCACACCGCTGATCTCCAGTTGTGTCAACTCCCAGATTTGCATGCACACTTGTGGGACAGTGTCAAGTTGTAAGATGTGTGTTTTTATGAGCTCGAGGGATGGGGGCGGGAGGGGAACGGCAGTGATAGTCCGTCCCCTCACGGGATAAGCTAAAGTTCTACTTTATATAGAATGACTTCGCAACCATAAGTCAGATAAATGTCACCGATCCCATAAATACTCTTACCAAAATGTCTTTACTTCATTCATATCTGATTTCAAATTTGGAACAACCAAACACGTGATCTTGAAAACGAATAATTTAAATCGTAGACTAAAAATGTGAATGTATGCGATGTCCACGCTTACGACATTACCTTTACTTTCGATTGTTGGGAGCATGACCACATATGTATTAATAGCCCTCCCATGCCACCAGTAGAACCTATTTAAAAAATATGTTATCATGAACATTATAAAACACTTCCGAATTCAACAAAAACAATGGAATAAACTGATAATTTTTTTCAGGAGTTTGACATCATTTGTAAACAAGAACCAAACTATCTTACAAAATAATGAATCAGCAGATATTTCTCAATGTACAAAGTTAAAAAAGCAACATGCACCAGCTAATTGCTTGTATATTTTGCAACAATTAGAGTTGCGGGTTTATAATAAATCGAGCTAAATAATTCCAGCAAAACGTATGTACACCGCTGTCTAAACAGAAACAGTATGGCAACTGCTGATAACCCTCTCAAAGCAAATACAATTCCATTCCACTATCTCGCTTCATGAAACAAGAAATTATGTACAATGTTCAAACTCAATAGATACCAAGCCCCCGCTTACAATAGTCATCGGACTTATTGAGAAATATTACTAATTGCACTCACCTTTTATTTTCGATGTCACACCTCATGAATTTCTCAATGAACTGCGAAAGTGTTTTATATCTCCGCGTTGCCTGTTTGTTCTCTGTCCAAAGAAAAGCACCCTCAATTGCCACCCCGACTAGTAAAAGTGATCTTTTATATTTTTTTTCTTTTCTGTTTCACTTTTAATTTATTTTCCGTTCCACAGTTAGATCACAAGAATTAAATCACTGACACAATTCGTATTTTTTTTATTCTCTCCTCCTATTTTGATTGATGGAGATAAAAGTGAAAACAATTAAATAAAAATCATCAACTTAAAGCACTTTTTTCTTCTTCCAGCTCTTAATCACTCGGAACACTTTTTCTTTTTATTGCCGTTTTTTTTTTGTATTCTGTATTACTTTTTTTCAATTGCAAACGAAGAAAAAAAGTAATGCAATTCAAGAAGTATCACTATAGCTAGTTGTTTTTTGTTCCAATTTAACACTTTCTACGCTGTCGATCGATCAAAATCAACATCGGAGTATGGTCATTTGTCTATGGACATTTGTTTCAACGTTCATACACAAAGCCTGTAAGAAAAACAACAGTAAAAAATAACTACTAATCGAAAGTGATCACAATTGATCTCGGATACAGATAAACCGCACAAAATTAAAAAAAAAAAAAAAAAAAACTGAACGTTTATTAAAGAAATATTAACATAAAATAAATAATAAGTAAAAAAAGTTACGTTAAAAAAAATGTTTATCCGCACGCAACAAACCCCTTTCAACGATGAAAAATATTCTGAGTTAAATGTGAAAAAATTAATAACTAAAGCGACACTTTCGTATTATTATTCCACGTACTAGAGACCAACATTTTTTTTGGAAAAAAATGTTTCTTCAGCAAAAATTTAAGTGTGCCGCGATTGAAAAAGCGCAGAAGAAGAGGCTATAAGCAGCAACAGCACCAGTACCGCTCAAACCGAAAGCTTTTCGACAAATAACCCACTCGGATGTTGGGCCGTGTTAAGGCCTCTCGACGACCGACGTCGAAAATAATATAATATAATGAACCGAGACGCAGTGCGGGAACGTATTTCACACAGTCAGTGTTAGTTGCCAGTGGTTGGTGTTGTGTATATTACAAGTCTACACAACGACGACCGACGCGACGGGACAGAGTGTGTGTTTTTAAAAATAAAGCCACATCAAATTCTACACTAAAGAGACTACATACGAGGCGAGCATATTGCAGACCAAACACAATCAAGCGAGTCGACGGTTTTATCGGATCTAATTCATTTTGCCGCTCTCTTGAGTGCGTATATTCGTTAGATAGTAATAGTAGCGAGCAGCTAACTAAAGCTACTATATATAGTGACGGCCAACAGCTGGTTATGCCGGCAATTATGAAGGTGGTATGAAGGCGACTGCGGTGGGTTGGTAGTGAATGGGGGAGGTATGCAATGAACTTGAAGTGGAAAGTAAAAATGACTAAGCCGGCTTTTGAGAATCGAGCTGTTGTTGAAAGATACTCTGGGAAAATGTACTCAAATGGTCAGAGAAAGGTATCACTGTTGTGTAGTGGTTTTTTTTTTTATTTTATTTTTTGGAAATAAAAAAGGTACAACGCATAGCTGTGTCCAACTGAACGCGGTAAGTTGATTTAGATGATGGCGATGATGTGATTAAGAAGGACGGCATTTACGAAGATTTGGAAAGATGTTGTGACAGACAACATTGTTCTTGCAACAATTAATCTTAATCTCGGTGTTCCATAGAGTACAAGGTATACAAATTCAGTAACTTGAAAAATTGGCTTGAAAAGTGTCCAACATTTCAATATAAATGTCATGAAGAGAAATACGTTTTTATTTGCCACAGAGAAAGTCAAATTATTTAGAAGCTGTCTCCTTTATTTTTGGTGGATTTAAGGCTTTCTATATTTTATTACACTGGGGTGGTTGTCTGGTGGACTGCTCTAGACAAAGCGGTAAACCGTGATAAGCTGAGCAAGGTGCAACCTACAGCTTGTCTGTGTATCAGCGGAGCACTCCGAACGACCTCCTCCGCCGCACTGAACATCTTACTGCATCTGACACCCCTGGATAGTTTCAGCAGGCAGGTGGCTGCCTAAATCGATCCACTTTTACACCGACGGATCAAAAACTAGCGAGGGGGTACGTGGGGGTGTTTACTCAGAAAGACTAAATATCACTATCTTTCCGTCCTCCTGATCATTGTAGCGTGTTCCAGGCGGAAATCATGGCGACTAAGGAAATCCTGTCGTGACTGAAGAGAAATGTGATATCCGCTAAGGACATCTGCAGTTTCTCGGATAGTCAAGCCGCGCTAAAGTCCCTGGACTCAGTCTCTCCAAATTCCATCGTAGCCTTAGACTGCCGTTCATTTTTGAAGGAGATGGCAGAGAAGCTCAATATTCACTCTTACGTGTCATTCAACACTAACTTTAAATAGTTACAGAATGATTACTATTATTCATCCCCTATTATTATTTAACTGAATTATTGTAATAAGAAAAAAAAATTCACCTCTGTTGGGTGCCTGGGTATAGAGACATCCCAGGGAATTGTAGGGCAGACGAACTCGCCAAAAACGGAACCGCATTACCTCTTCTACTTGAGAATGGTTTTCTAGGTATGACTGACTATCGCTACTTGCAAACTTATGTTCAAGCAATCCGCAGTCGAGAGTACAAACCTCAGGTGGACAGGTAGTGATACATGTCTAGCGACTAAGCAAATCTGGCCAAAGCTGGATCTGCGACGCTCTTTGAGTTTGATCTCACTCAACCGACTGCACATTGGCTCTGCCATAGACGTCATCACAGGACACTGTCTAATAGGCAAGCACGCATCAAGGCTTGGCGTTTACTCAAATGACTTTTGCAGAAGCTGCAGCGATGAAGAGGAGGAGGAGACTACGTCTCATATCCTCTGCAAATGTCCTGCACTCTCCCATAAAAGAAATCTCTACCTAGGATACTTCTTCGTCAACGAACTCAGTGACTTAGCTAACACAGATGTAAAAAGTCTATCGCGCTTCATTAGAAGCTCCAAATGATTTTAGCGAGTAGTGGTCGAAACTCCCGATCCATGTGGCATCACAACGGACCTCATTGGTCTAAGTGTGTTGGCTTTCAGCCAGCAGCCACTTTAACCTAACCTAACCTACACGCAAGTGATATTGCCAGCCCCCGAACAGGTATATGAACAAAATTAGTGATATTTGACCTCAATTAACATAGGCAACCCTCTCGGTTTCAAATCACTTTTTTACTGAAGCCAATCAAATAATGGTGTATTGCATTTATGTGATCCGGGATTTTTAAGGCCTGTCCCTTTTTAACGATTTCGGTACTACATG
Source organism: Portevinia maculata (assembly GCA_949715645.1). Taxonomy (NCBI): domain Eukaryota; kingdom Metazoa; phylum Arthropoda; class Insecta; order Diptera; family Syrphidae; genus Portevinia; species Portevinia maculata. The sequence continues at coordinate 277,725,493 of OX454526.1, read as the reverse complement.
TTCCTGTTATTGATTATTGTGTGATCATTCTTTGACGACACCGGTTGTTTTAACCCACCAATTGGTATGCACACTAATGATAGCTTTAAGATATTAAATGTGTCGCTAGACTCACTTGAATATTAAACCTGCCTTGAAGTGATTTCTTCCCTTAGTCAACTTGAACAACAAAAAAAAACAAAATAGATGCGTTTACTCATTCGTAAATAATAAGTGTAGTCTGCCCAAAATCAGTTGACACAAAGCTCCAAAAGAAAACCAGCTTTTACATGGAAAGCTTGAGCGGTTGACACAACCCGTCCTCGGGCTTAAAATAAATGAATGTATTCAATGAATGCTAGTGACGGTGCCGTGGCATAGGGTGCTGGATGAGTTGTCATAAAGAGCTTCTCAAATATGCCGTTCCGAATAGGAATAAAATTGTAGGCCCCTTCTATTTCGAACTCTTAAATAGTTTTATGAGCATAAGCCGTTCTAACCTTTAATATATTTTATCTACTGAAAGTAGCACTCGAACGCAAAATCTATATTTTTATTAACCAATTTATACAGTTGCTTACGGCTTGCATAACCTAAACGCTAATTTTTACATTTGATATAAGGTTTGTCTAATACAAACCGGTGACAGTTTTCTCATTTCAACGTTTTCGCGTTTCTCTGAATGTTATTGTGCGTGAACTTCATTGTGAGAATGTTTGAATGTGTGGAAAACAATGTGTCAAAAGCAACTTACCTGGGTCCTTCGTAATATGCAATGTAGTAGAATCTTATGATTTTGGTACTGGAATGGTAACACCAGCGGCAAATTATTTTTAAAGCTAAATTTCGAAAAAATCCTTATGCGTAAATGCTTAAATGATATTTAACGTAGCAACTCCTTCGATAGAGAAATCTAACAATTACGGCTGAAACAGGCTTAGGTACATTGCAAAACCGCAAGAAAGGCTAGGTGCGGTTAGGTTAAGGAGGTTATCAGCTTAAGCCAATACAATTAGGCCAATGTGAGGTCCATTCCCATTGTGATACCACGTGTATCTGGTGAGGTATCGCCCACTTCCCATTAAACCATTTAGAGCTTCTAATGGAGCGCGGTAGACTTCTTACATCAGTGCTAGATCAGTCGCTTTGATCATTAAGTACGAAGTCTCGTAGATATTTGTATGAGAAAGAGAAAGGCATGTATAAAGAAGCTAAAGTGTAGTCTCCTCCTCCCGTCGTCTATGCAGCTTCCACAGAAGTCGTTAGAATAAACCCCAAGCATTGATTCGTGCTAACCTATATATATATATATATATATTCTTCGACAGTACTCAGATACAAGAAGATGAATAAACTAGGACTTAACGTAAGAAATGTTCAAGGGATAAAAAGTTCAGTAGTTTGTCGATTTGGAAAAAAAACCAACCCTCAGTGGAAATTCAAAACAAATGTTGCGCTGGTATGCATACTTAAATCGGACGCATATGTCCATAAGAAGTTAATAAAGAAACTGTCTTCGGAGAGTCTAAAATATATCTAAACGCAAAGGAGGACGCCAAGTTCAACACGTTTGGAATTGAAATGCCATTTTCTCTCCTTGGCTTTGAGAATTAAAAATTATTGTTGTTTTCATTCGGTGTGTTTGGGTGAAAACACAAAAATATCCTTGATAATGTCGTTGCAAGGTTGTAACTGTAACTAAAAACAAATCCGCAAATGCTTGGATATGGGATAAAAACAAAAAAAGCGGCTACCGGCCGCTACCCTATTCCTATCCCTCATAAATTTGGGGTGGCAAAAATCTAAGTAAAGGATTTTATTGGAAAAACAAAGTTTTTTTTATAAACACGTCCACTCTGGGCTTGACAGAAAACTTTATATTTACAAAGGAATTGTTCAAAACGACTTTAACTAGATACTTTGCAAACGATATCTTCAATAAAACGTTTATGTTTATTTAAAAACTTGGCGTTAGTGCGGAGTTTAAAAATCTTTACAGATGAGAATTAAGAACCTATAGAGAGTAAAAATTCCAAATTTTAGCTTCCTAGCTCAAGCTTTGATTTTTCGAAACAAACGAAATGTTAACTACCGAGCATTTTGGGCCCCTAAAGACCATATTAATAATTTCATCTTTCTACCTCAAAATTCTTTTTTTTTTTAGATTGTGGGCGTGAATTAAAAATTGTGGGCGTGTCTGTGAGTGGAATTTTAAATTGTTATTAAGGGCTCCATAAGGGTCCCAGCGCCTTTGGTGCGTGTTTATTATAAAAAAAAAATATGGTTAAAATTCCAGCTTTCTAACTGCAGTTTAAAGGCCTAATTTTTGTCGGACGGACGGACATGGCTCGAAATTACTACAGATGTTGATCACGATTATGTGCGTTTCTTTAAAAAATGTATCCACAGGAGTGCTCGATTTCACACGTTAAACGACAACAACATTAACTCGCTGGTAGTAGTTGGGATGTCAATAACATCCACAGGAAGTACATATAATAATTTAAAATGCAAACAAAAATTGATCGCTGCTGGCCATAATTCTTGTAATCGTTCCAATGAGCAAACGTGGATACAATTCTCAAAGAAACGCGTCTAATATAGTAATTTGTAGGGTCTACGGGCAATATTAGGGCATGTACAGGTTTCGGAGGTATAGTGAAGTTCAAAGAATCTTTTCTCAGCCGTACAACACGACTGTGGAATACTCTTCCACGCATAGTTTTTCCTTTACATTAAAACCTACAAACACTAAAACCAACGTGCATCGGCATCTCTACTTTTCTTCTCGCCCTAATTTCATTAACGCCCGCGCTGTGTAGCTATTACATTATAAGGGTCCCGAAAAATCCCTTTAGTGCGTGCATATTATAAAAAAAAAAAAAAAAAATATTACAAACTATGAGTCAAAATTAACTAAACCCTTAGAATAGGGTATAAAAAGGGACATGGTTGGTTAGAATGGTTTCTTTATATGAACTCTATAGTTGTATAAAGTAGCCAAACAATCTTTAGTTCATATAAAAGGGAACAACTGTTTATGGTGGTTTAGGGCAACGAATGCTCAGAATCCTCATTAAAGTTAGAATAAGTCACGTCGCTTAAGCAAATTAAAAAGTGTAGGTAGTTTCTAGCTTCTTTTATATAAAAATATACAATTAAATATATATGCCGAGTTTTCGAAATCTTTTCTATGAACACATACATACATATGTAAGATTAGTTCATAAAATAGTTTTTCGGCCGAAAGGCAATAAAGGGTATAATTAGAGCGTCCGCATAAGGACCAATAATTAAGAATAGGTAGGTATCCGTTTAATTTTAAGTAAGATTTACTCATTTTTGTCTAGTATGTAATTTGATATAAGCTGATAAATTAATAAAAATGAATTTAAAAGTCAAAAAAGTAGTTTAAGCCAATTAGAATGGTATCCAAGAAATGCACGGTAGATTCGAGCGCAATTTTTTTGTCAATGTATCTATGCATTCATAAACAACACACTTTGATGGAAACTCTGTTTTCTATTTGGAACCACATATGTTAGATTTATCTAGTGGTATTGCCTATGTATAACCTAAAGTTAAAATTTCTATAAAGCTATTTTTTCTTACTGAAATTAGCGAAAATAAAAGGATGACTTTGTCACGAGTCCAATCACACCCTTATCTTCATCTATAGTAAATGTGAAAGTGACATGTATAATTTTGCACTCAAGCAATTGAACGTGACTCTCGCAAAAGAGGCACACCCAAATTTAAAGCCGGCGAAATACCCGCGCACAATATATAGATTCGTTATATTTTAAAATCCGTTAAACTCAAGTGAAAACCTGTACCGACGTATTTTTGTGTGTTGTCATAATAATTGTACTTACCACCTCAGGCTTAATACGTGAACTTTCTTATCAATTTGCCGGTTATGCCGACGACTTGACTATTCACATAAAAAGCTCCCATCATACCGAACATGTTTGATTCACACACATACATGAAAACTACTCGCTAGTAAAAGGTATCTAACACAATTAGCATAGTGGAGACTTCATTCTCTTTTCACGAATTATAGCGAGCGAGATCTTTCCAAAAAAAAAAAAAAAAAAAAAAAAAAATAATATGACAGCGAACAGCGTAAAAATTCGTCCTATATGACGTGGGGTTGACTCGTGCCTCCACTATTCGACTATTCACATACCTACATAGGTATATGAAAAACTATAATTATAGTACACACAATTTGTATCAACAATGAATCGTCATGTCTTGGCATAGGGTCACTACTTCATTTTTGTGCTCCCCTTTACCTGAGCGGTGACAGCAACAATCGAGGCGCTAAAAGTTTTCAAAAAAAGCGAAATTTTCTCGATTTGCATAATTTACTGACCAAAAACTAAAATAGAATGAAAACTCACCCGCAATAATAATAATAAAAAAAAGATCTGTTTATACTCGACTTCCTAGTAAGTGGGCTCGGAGCAAACTTGGAACATATCTGCGCTACTCGTACTACTTCACCGAAACTGCCAGACCCGCTTTTATCTAATAAATATCTTGTTGGGAGTTGTTGGTATTTTATCCAGAAATTTTGTAGATACTGATCACGAGTGCCTAAAAATTACCAGGTGCGGGATTGTTCATTGTTCTAGAAGCGTTAACACAAATATAGTCGCCGTGAGGCTTCGTGCACGCATCTATTGTGTTCGCTTGATAGAGTTCCGCTTTGCAACTACTTTTTTGGGATTTGTTTTAGCTTTAACTTGTAAACGAGTATTTACGAATAATTTAATAGATTGAGAAAAAGCGAGGTACAGTTTTTTATTTGGTGCATTTCTTAATGCGTCGTCGCTTCGCTTCGGTTCAGCTGGCCATAGCAAGGAAAATTGTAGTTTTCGGTTGCAAGCTTCAAATGAATTACAAAATCCTAATGGCATGCGTAGGTATCTCGAAATGCATAAGGCGCAAGCATGAGCAATGATCTTATGGTTAAGCGTGCATATAAATATTCTTTGGAAAAAAAATCAATCAGTGTATATATACTGAAAATTAAATGCATGTGGTTTTTAAAAAGTGTAGATTAATGGGTCGGATATTGTTATTCCACATGGGGGACCCGGCACCGATCGGAAAACGAGCTAACAGACTAACCTATATGCCATCACCTCCCACACAAATAAATTTAATAATAAAACTACTTTATGGAGCCAAGCACCCAAGCTCAATTCGAATGATTTATGCCACATCGTTAAGGGTAGTAACTTGCCCAGAGCATATGTAAATACAAAACGTTTTTAATGAGTTTACTCATGTTTTTTCAGACCGGTGAGGGCTGAAGAAAGACACTTTTAGTATTCGTCTTCTCGTCTTCTCGTTTTCTCATCTTATCGCTCCAATTTCCATTTTATTCGTTGTTCTGAAAAGCCTTCATATCTTAAGACCAGCGGCCAGTTGTTGGTCTGGCGGTTGTTTTGACGACAAGACTCTTCGACTTCTATGAGCAGGATGGTTGAGTAGGTCCCCTACCTTCTTCACCTCCTTTCTCCAGGCTCTAGTTTTGCGCTGAAGTACTTGCAGAAGTGAGCCTTCTGTCCCCATTTTTTTCTTTTATTTTTCCATTGATTTATTTCATTTGGATGATTTTACATTAAGATGTAAAATTACACAGTGAAATTTTAAGACTAAAAGAAGAACTATGGGACAAGCTAGCGAAAAAAGAGAAAAGGTCTTGAAACGAACTTTTTTAAACTAATATGAAGATCAAAATTAAAGACATTAAAGACAAATTGAAAAAATTGAAATAACAAAAACTAAGCCATACAGGGAGCGGCAAAACAAAGCTTCCGTTTTTTTCAAATCGCAATAAATCCCCTTTTTGAATTTTTTTTTATATACGCCACCCATTGAATAACAACACAATGAATAAGTCGATTTCTGGCGTTTGTCATAACGCTTACCAGCATGGCAGCGGATATATTGAAAATGTCTGCCTGGATGTTGGCCTTCAGACATTATAAGGTCCTTTGATGGTTAACATGAGGGATTTCAAAAAGAAACCCACAAAAACAAATCGCAAGGTGCAAAATCGGGGAAGTGGGCTGGCCACACCAAATCACCCCTTCTTCAGATGAGGCGCTCCAGGAAGTGTTCAATAAAAACAGCCTTTGAAGTGTGGGCCATTGCAACGTTCTGTTGGAACAAAATCTTCAATTTATCAAGTAGTGGAAAAAAATTCTTCCAACATGTTTACATACCGGTCTGAATTCCCTATCACTGTTAGTGTGACCTCATTTTCTTCAAAAAAAAAACCAGCGACCGACAATCCCACCTGAAATTGCACGCCACAATCGCAAACTTTTACGGATAGTAAAGGAGGTCATCGTGAAGAATTCGCCTCACTGAACGATCGGAAAGTCCAAGGACAAACGCATGTTTGCACGCAGAATGCCGTGGGGATTGCAAGATTGATGCTCTCACTGCCTCAATGTTCTCAGGTGATCTGATCGGCTGAGGGACTCCAGTTCGTCTGGTCTGAACGTAATAGCCCATGTAACAATTGATTTCCAGTCCGGGACAGAGCCCAAAGAGCGGTTTCGAAAGGCGCTCTGGCTGGCGATCACAGACCATCCGTTCGAAAAATAGGCCTCGACGGCGAGCGCATGCTCCTTACTGTTCCAACGCATCATGACGACAAAGCTTTCGATGCACGTATGTCAAATGAAACCATTCCCTTCGCATATACCACAAAACTCCACAAGCAAATGGAGTTAAAGAAAAACTGTCGTAATGATCTTACAGACTAAACTCGAGGTTGAATAAGTTGCTTGGATCTGTAAGATGAACTTAAACATAACCTGTTATAGAGATAGCTGATGAGTCTGAATTACTTTGTATCACAACATAAGTAAACGGAACTGAATCAAATGGTCAAGTGACATATTAAAAAAATGCCTTGAATAATTAGAAACACTATCAAATCGACTCAAATTAAATGCATAACGCTCGATGTTATCGAACGCGACGTTAAGTTTGCTTTTCCTGACAACATCACAGTTTTAGAGAATTTAGGAACCATAACTTGGAAAACTAAGGGTTTTTGCTAGCATCATGCGTCTATATATGTATTGAGGAGTAAAATATTATGAAATCCATAACTGGCGCAGCACACCATAACCTTTACCAACGGCGGAGTTAATATGAGTATACCAATGTTAGAATAACATTGAATGTTATTCCTTAATTTCTGGCCGACTCGACATATTCAATACTGGAGCCTATCTGGAAAATAGGAATAATTCAAAGATTAATTTTTATCCACTTAGTTTTCCGCGGGCTTAGAAATATGCCATTCCTCTCCGACCATATTTATAGCATCCAGTCGTTCCGCAGTTCTCTTCGAGATAGGGCGGCTAGTTAGTGTTCAGCGGAAAAAAAAAGGAAAGTGTATCCAATATAAGCGATTTAGTCAAGCGATTTTTAAGTCCGAAGTTGGCTTAGTAAGCAAGGTGTCCCGCTCTGACGCCGGAGGCTCGGGTTCGATTCTCGGTCAGTTTTCAATTTTTAAATTTTTTTCGGGAAAATAGTGATAGAGACACAAAAATAAAAAAAAAAAAAAAAACAAAAGTGCCGCAACGTATCAGGCGATGGACCCCGGAAAATCGGTGGTCTCGCTTACGGGTGTGGGTGTGCCGTTGCGACGTGTTGTGCGAACACGTGAGCCGGCAAAAAAATCAGCAGCAACAATAGCAGTAATGAAAACAGCGGCAGCTTGTATGCCAAGGGCAGCTATAAATGCCATTAAAGTGACACCAAGTTCAACAGCGGGTTCCGCGTTGCCCAGGCGGGGGTCTACGCAGGCAACACCAGCTACAACAACATCAACAACAGCAACAACAACAACGCCAACAATAAAAGCTCTCGCTACAACGCCAGCAGTAACTGTAAGCGAGGAGTATAGGACAGTGGAAAAACGGCGGCGGAAGTTAAACCCGAAGCCGAACCTTTCAGCCAAAAGAAGGTTAGACTTGGCAGGCCATAGTGTGGCATCATCGGTGGCTGCATCCGATGATGACGGAGCACACTCCAGCTCTTATGAGTATGATGGAGGAGAGGACCGGTACGTCGGAGAGGGAAACTCCTTCAAGGACTTACCGGTCGATGACGAGGAAGTCGTCCAAATGGACGAAGAAAAAGAGGATGATGAGGAGGCGCAGCTGGACAAGCTCATAAAAGAGCTGCTGGAGAAGCGCGACCAGTTGCGCAGTAAGAAGCTGCAGCAACAGCAACAACAAGCTGTGCTCAAGCAGCAAGTGCAACAACAACTGGAGGTGAAGCAACAACAACGGCAACATCAACAACAACAACACCAACAACATCAACAACAACAACACCAACAACAACAACAACAACAACAACAATCTAAACAGTCGCGGAAGGACAAAATACCACCCATTAACGTGAGTAATTTCGACATTATAGATAGCATTAGGATTTGTAAATTAATAACAAAAAATTTCCATGTGAAAAGGCTTTCTGCTAACAATCACATAATTATATGTGAAAAAATAGAGGAGTACCAGAGGGTGCGCGCCGCTTTGGGAGAGGTGAAAACCGAGTACTTCACGTACACCCCAAGGCAGCAAAAGTTAAAAACCGTGGTACTGAAGGGAATTGATCCCTCAATTAAAACGGAGGAGCTTGAAAGAGAGCTAAAGAATTTTGAAAGCGACGACCTCCATTTCGTGGGGCTCAAGCCGTTTTCCTCCGCTGTGGCAAGGGGTGGTAACCGTCACTTACCATTCTTCCTAGTCCAGCTTACTCCCGACAGCAAAATCGACAGGCTGCGAAATATCCGCTTCCTGTACTACCATGCTGTAAGGTGGGAGAAAATAAAGAGGTCAGATCGCATACTTCAATGTATGCGCTGCCAAAGGTTCGGGCACGCCGCAGCTAACTGCAACATGCAGTTTAGATGCGTGAAGTGCGATAAGGACCACATACATGGTGAATGCTCTCTAGGTAAGGAGAGAGTCGAAGACCGGAGTGTACTCTCCTGTGTGCTCTGCAGGAACTCTGGACATCCCGCCAACTTCAGGGGTTGTCCAAAGTACCAAGAATTGAAAAAGAGAGTCCAGGCCCGCAAACAGCAGTCTGAAGATGATAGGCGTCAGAGGAGTCGCTCGTTCGCAAATTTTGTGGCACCCAACGTGTCCTTTGCCCAAATGGCAGCTGGACCGGGTCAAGCCCACATGACATCAAACCAACCAAAGGTAGCCCAAAAGGCACCAGAGGTGGATCTGGACTTAAAATCGATCCTTCTGTCTCTGCACGGAAAGATCGATAAGTTCCAGAAACAATTAAATGAACAAGCGGCCCGAATTGACTTTATCTATTCGGAGCTGTTTGTGGGGTCTGGTGTGCCATAAATCTAATGGCTACGCTGGATGAGGGAAACTTAAAGATCCTTGCTGTGAATGTTAATTCACTAGTCAGGATCGAGAAAAGAACGTCACTTGCCAACTTGTTGAAAACCGAAAACCCGGATGTGCTTTTGGTTAGCGAAACTAAGCTAAATCAGAAGCACAAATTGGGATACAAAAACTATCATGTAATAAGAAGAGACCGGCCTCACTCCACTCAAGGAGGTGGGGTTGGAATCTTAATTCGAAAAGGCCTGCGCCATAGGGTTATATATAGCGGGGACGTACGTAGGTTCCAGTTGTTGGAGGCATGCATCATATGCATTCCTCTCCATAGCCGGAGGAGAATGTATGTGGTGTCGCTTTACGCACCTGCAGCACCTCCACCAAACCAATTTATGACAGAGCTCGAGACACTTTTTCGTGGTCTGCAGCTGAACTCGGAGGAGAATTATTACTTCTTGGCCGGAGATATTAATGCCAAACATGCGGCATGGGGAAATGTTACTGCAAATCCCAGGGGCAACCAGTTTCACGACTGGTGGCGCCTCAATATGATTGAGTACAACCTCGAGTTGTACGCGACGGATATCCCTTCTTTCCCAAGAAGCGGTGCTTTCCTGGACTTGGCCTTAACGGACGCAAGACTTCAACTGACGAACATAGATCAAAACACGCGGAACTGTTTGCGTGCGTTTGAGTACGATAGTGATCACTACGGACTCGCCGCCGCAATACGGATCCCGAACGAGCAAACGCTGCTGGAGGAGTACGAAGCAGTGTGTTCATTCGATTATCGGAGGGCACAATGGTCGCGCTTCTCCAGATTTTTAAAGCGAGATATACGTTCGAGTGGGATCGACCCACCGACAAACAGTAACATGACAAATGATGACATTGATCGGCATTTATTGCAAATGAACGACGCCATCAAACGAACTATGGAACGAACTATTCCTCGAGTAGGGCGTTCCGACGACGACCAGACAGAAAAGTACAGAAACCCTACAATCGACGCACTATACCGACAGAAAAGTAGACTGCTCTCGAGGCTTAAACGGCTGTTCAGGCAATTTACTGATCGCAACGACCCGGAGGTAAGGATGCTGAATTCAGAGATCCGAATCCTAAAACAGCTGATAAAAGAAAATTACAAAAAATCTGTAAGTCTGTATTGGGGCAATAAAATTCGGGCTATTAAAACCTGTAGTCCGAATATGTTCCCACAGATAAATAAGTTGTTCAGGAGGAAAGATCACAATGATATTCCTTGTGTTCGAATCTCCCAGACAGCAGAGAACAGACAGACGGTACTGACTGCTGGAATAAGTCCAGAAAGTGTCGCTTCAAACGACGATTTTTTCGTGGTCGAGGACCCACAGGAGAAGGTGGATTTGCTGGGCGCTTGTTTCGAGGCCGTGTATACGGTGAACAATCCTGTTCGCCGTAACCACGACATTGAGAATAGGGCTCTGGTGAGCCACTTCGATCTGCGCACCGAACTTGAGAATTGGCGATCTGAGAATAACGGATTCACCGTGTTCACTGATGAAAACCATGCTAATGCAGTTGTCGCCAATGGCCGAGATGCATCGCACTTGTTCGTGTCGAAGGATGATCTTCTGTGCATCTTCGAGACACTAAAGAATAAAAAGTCGGCGGGGATGGATGGTGTCCCAAACGTCGTATTGAGACACCTGCCTCTGGAGGCTGTAGATATTTTCACCACGCTGTTTAACAATGCGCTGAATAATGCATATTATCCGGCGCATTGGAAGGTAGCTGTGGTACACCCTATCCCGAAAAAATGTAAAGATAGGACGAACCCTGCCAATCTCCGGTCAATTAGCTTGCTTCCGAATATTAGCAAGGTCTTTGAAAAGGTTGTCAATAGAGCCCTGTTAAAGTGGGTCGAGGACAATAACATAATTCCGGACAACCAGTTTGGTTTCAGGGCGAGGCTTGACACTATTCATGCCGCGTCGAAACTGGTTTCCGACATTCAGTGGAATAAATGCAAGAACCAATGCACGGGTGCTTGTCTGGTTGATTTTGAGAAGGCTTTCGACACCGTATGGTTAGAGGGACTTTTCTACAAGTTGACCAGGCGGGGGATGCACAAACCTTTGCTATATGTAATTTATAATATGCTTATGGGAAAGAAGTTCGTTGTCAAATGTGGCAACGTGACTTCGAGCAGAGTCTTTGAAATTAAAAACGGTTTACAGCAGGGGGCGGTCAATTCTCCGATCCTGTTTAACATTTACACGAGTGATCTGGTGGGTTCACTCAGCCATGCTATAGCGTATGCCGACGATTTGGTGGCATACAGATCAGGTCCTAAAATCGAGGTCATTAATATCCTTTTGCAGCGTGACTTCGATCAAATTAAGCGATATTGCGACGACTGGAAGTTGAAAATCAACTTTCAGAAGACGGAAACAATCTTGTTCAGAACTCCATTGGCTGGGGCCTCTAGGGATACCAGAAAAAACTGGAAAAAATTGGCCATTATTGGACAAAATGGGCAGCCATTGGCGGTGAGAAGCGCAGTTAGATATCTAGGTATCTGGCTTGACCAGTATCTGTATTTCGATAGACATATAGTTGCTTGTCTTGCTGGGGCCAAGAAGGTTTATGCTCTAACAAGGAGACTGTTTCATAGCAGTCAACTTGACTCCAGAGTGAAGGTCATTTGCTACGTGGTCCTTATAAGGCCGATCATCGCTTATGGTTGTCCATTATGGTTTAATATAGCGCCTAGCTATATGGAAAAGATTCGGGTTTTGGAGAGACAATGTCTTAGGACCTGTCTCCGGTTGTTCCGAACGCCTGAATCCAACTATATAAAATACTATCCCAACAAGGTCCTATACGATGGGGCTCAGTTGAATAGGATTGACAATTTCCTCATTAAGGTCACTCGAAGGCACGTTGCAAGGGCGATGGCCAGCGACAATAGTCTGATATTTGGGGCTTACTACCCCAATGAAATGTACATAGAGAGTACGCTCCGGTCTGGCTTTATCCCGCCAGAGGCATTTATCCATATTGATTCAAAAGGGCTGGTACAGACGAGGGATGGTATCCCGGTCTTATACCATCGCTACCGCAGCGCGAGAGATAAGCGGCTCCTCCATGACGGGGACGTCGCCAATGCTCATGAGCTCCTCCGTTTTAGTACCGCAATATCGGAGAGGGATAGATTCGACACGGAAAAGCAATTCGCCGAATTTTGGTGGCTTGTTGAGGGGGGAGGGGTCAACATGCCCTCCCAGGACGGTGCGTTACTCTAGGTAACATCCTCTTAGCTTATAAGTTAGATTAAGTCAGCTAGGGCGTTTTTGGGAGAGGCCGGGCTCGCCAACGTGTGGTGGTGCTTCCGGGAGTTGACTGACGCTGTAAGGCTTCAGTCGGCTCACGGCGGCGCGTGTGCACGTTGACGACTGCCAGGCGCTCGGAAAGCAATTGGGATTTTGACCACTTATTGCGCCAAGCAACGAGTGCTCAGAATCCTAATTATAGTTAGAATACGTTAAGTAGTTTAAGTAAGTAGAATAGGTAGTTTGTAATTTGTTTTATATAAAATCTCAATAATGATACCGAGTTTTAGTAAATTTTCTCGAGGAATATATATGTAAGATTAGTTCGTAAAATAGTTCGTAGGCCGAAAGGCAATAATTCTAAGATATAGTTAAGTTTAGAGCGTTCGCATAAGGACCAATAAATAAGAATAAGTATCCTGTTAATTTTAAGTTAGGTTTAATCATTTTTGTCTAGTATGTAAGTAGATATTTATCAATGAATAAAAAAATGAATTTCAAAGTCAAAAAATATTTATAGCATCGTGCATTTTCAATATGCATATGTTAGATGTCTGAGTAGAAACACAGATGGAATCTCATTAACATTAACCTTGTGGAACTGCATGTTTGGCAAAAAGAAAATCCGATGAACATTGACCAGCCAACACCATTATTTTCTCAGCATAAGAAGCCAATTATAGCAATACGTATAAAGTGGAACAGTAAACACATTGAAACGATTACATCATACGAACGATTAAATCATTTCTGTGAATTGACTGAGAAGTTTTACAGAAAAAGTTTTCCGTACGAAAAAATGAATGAATTCGATTTCTAACCAATTTTATGTTTAACTTCTAAATTTTATTAGACATAGGCAACATTTTAAATAAATATTGTGTCAATCTACTCATTTTAACTGGACCAAAAAAGAAAAACAACATTTTTACGTGGCCATTTTACGTATGCCTATAACTGGGGCATATACAACGACATTAACGTAACTGCAGAAGGAGAAAAAACAGAGTTTTTTGCACAAATTCATCAAGTGAATGATCATGACAAAGGCCTTCAAAAATTTCAAACAAATTAAAAGGTCACTTTATCCTCATCGAAAGACTTTGTAATGCCTTCGACTACGTAAATGACCGCAGCTGCGCAGCTCTGATTTCCTAAGGCCGACAACAAACTATTTGTGTGAATATGAATGCTAATTTGTTTCTACGAGTACATGATCCTCTCAAACACCTTCGAAAAATAATAAGGATCGCCAGAAATAGGCTGGTAATCCTTGCTACTTGAACTTTTCCATTTTTCATCATCATACTAGAAGGTCTTTTTTAAGTTGACTGGTCTAAGTTTAAACCTAGGGTGATCGCGATGATGTCGCATAGTAGTTCCACTTGTTATTGGCTTTTATGGGAATCGCAGTCGCAACAAGAAAATGAGTTGAACTTCTGAACGAGTTATTTGCATTAGTTGAGTTCGCAAACATCCGAATAAAACAACGAAATTATGTTTGCATACGCAAAACTTTCGTAAGAGTAGCAAATTTCCAATGCTGCGAATTTCAGTCTAAGCAAATTTTTGTGGCTGTTTTTTGACATCTGTTTGAGTCGTTGGCACATGTTATTAGCTATGTTTTTCCGACCAGTAAAGGTGCAGTAAAGTGGGAAGGTTATGATCCATTGAATTCGTATCATAGCTTCGCTCTAACATATTGAGCCTTCAAAAGTTGATTTATTTTTTAAATATTGAAATGCATACTGTTGGCGCAGTAGATTATGCGTAGAACTAATGATCGAGGGGTCTTAGGTTCAAATCACACAGTTTCTTACGGAGGTCTGGCAAACATCCAAGAGTATGCATTGTTGCATTGTCATGACAAGCTTCTCAAACGTTCCGTTCGCAGTCGGGATAAAATTGTAGGTCATATCCATTCGTGACAAAAATAAAATTTCGCACACAAATGGTTGAAGAAGATAGGTTTATTGACCGTAAATACATACTATTTATATATATTTTTGGAAAATACAACATTATGTGAATAATATGTATATATGATAACCTTGACTTTCAATTTGGCGTTTCACCCAGATGTGGTGGGTGGGATCAACAGTCGAGTACCACAACGTCTGATTGAACCTACCAGATCACTCGTGTAAATGTTAAACAGGATCGGAGAATTTTATTATTTATTAAATATTATTATACCCTATTCTAAGGGTATATTAATTTTGACGCATAGTTTGTAACATACCTTAATATTGCCCGTAGACCCCTAAAAGTTACTATATTTATGATCAGCATCGATAGTAATGTCGATCTAGCCATGTCCGTCCGTCCGTCCGTCCGTCTGTAGCCAAAAATTAGGCCTTTAAACTGGACCTAGAGAGCTGAAATTTTAAGCATATACTCTCTAGGGTCCCGAAATAATCAAGTTTACGAATTTTTGAAATCCGCCCACAGACACGCCCACAAACTCAAAAAAACCAAATTTTGGAAAAAATCGAATTTTGAGCTAGAAAGCTGAAATTTTTTATATATGATCTATGACTCCTAAAACTGCTCGGGATAAAAAATTTTCAAAATCCGCCCACTGACACGCCCACAAATAAATAAAATAATTTTTTTTTACCCTATTCTAAGGGTATATTAATTTTTGAAAATCCAAAGTTTCAGCTAGGGAGCTGAAATTTGTAGTATATACTCTCTATGGGCCCTTTATGCTCATGTGTAAATATTTTCAAAATCCGCCCACTGACACGCCTACAATTATTTTTTTTTTTTTTTTGAAAATTCAAAGTTTGAGCTAGGGAGCTGAAATTTATAATATATACTCTCTAGTAGCCCTTTATTCTCATGTGTTAATTTTTTTTAAATCCGCCTACTGACACGCCCACAATTAAATAAAACAATTTTATTGAAACACCCAAGTTTGAGCTAGGGAGCGTTTTTTTTTTTTGATAAAATCCTTTAAATGTTATATAACAAAATATGTAGAGCGTTCTTAACAATTCAACCATACTTAGACTTTTGTCACGCCCACTTATGAGGGATAGGAATAAGAATAGGGTATCCAACAGCTCGCCCAAGCGGACTGTAGCCCGTCCCTATGTTTTTTATTTTTTTTTATAATAAACACGCACTAAAGGGATTTGTTGGGACCCTTATAATGTAATAGCTGAACTAAGAGCATTTTAATGTGAAAGACTCTGCTCGAGGTCACGCTGTCACAATTGACAACGTACTTCGTCCCATAAACATATTATACACTCCGTTTCCGTTCCACGTGTTTACGAACAGGTAGTTTCTTCATTTAATTTTACGAAATGTTTTAAGTCCTTCGATTGTATGGGAAAAACCAAATGCAATATAAAAGAAGGCTATATTATGTTTATGTTGTAAAAAAATGAGATTAGGCAGACAACTTCAATTTGTGTGATGCTTTTCCCAATAAGTTCATAGAATTAGTCCTTTTTTCGTTCCACCTGTCTACGAACAGTAACTAAATTTACCTGATATCATATTTTAAATCAAACATAAAGGCATTAAGAGTACTAAAGACCTTAGTTCAAAACATAATTTCATAGAAACAAAAACTGTGCGTAAAATAAATTCATTAACCAAGGAGGAAATAGGTCAAAATTACAAGGAGCAAGGCAAATCTTCCGTTTTATAGAAGAGGACCAACTGTTGTTAAGGACACTGAGAACTATCGAAAAACAACTGGAAAGGAGGAAAAATCAGAGCAATAACCTAACCAGTCATGATCGACGGGCGATACTGAGAACTACTTTAAATCCAAGACTTTCCCTAAGTAAAATCATGGCAGAAACTGGAGTTGAAATGAGTATATCAACTATTTATAGTGTGATACAACAATCCAACCCTATTAGATACAACAAAATGAAAAATTAACCACCATTGAATGCAGCCGCAAAAGTCAGCGACTTGATTTTGCAAAAGGTCACATCAGGTGAAGTCGAGAGTGGCATTCTGTTGTATTTTCAGATGAAAAAATATAAGGGAGGTGGTGGGGAGCAGTAAGATTTTACGGAACTGCAAACCCTAATTTTCAACGCTAAAAAATGACCGCAATTACCAACAAATCTTTACTGGAAAGACAACGATGAACTTTCCAACATGACAATACACCGATACATACCGCAAGAATAACAAAACTTTTATTCAGATTCAACATCATGAAAAACGTGTGGGGATGGCTTTCAAAAAAGGTCTACAAAGGAAAGCAATACTCCAACCCGGAGGAGATAATTGAAGCCATAAAACAAGCCTGGTCCGAAATTTCATTAAATTACTTGGAATAACTGTATAAATCTCTTCATAGCAGGCATCTTTAAGTGATACAGCGATCGGTAGGTAGTACACATTATTAAATACTATTGTTATAATCTTAATAAAACCCAAAATAATTCATTCCAAAAATAATTGTTTTAGTTACTGTTCGTAAACAAGTGAAACGAAAAAGGACTAACTTTATGACCTTATTCAGAATCATACAAATTGAATTTTTCTGCCTAATCCCAATTTTTTTCTACAATATAAACATAATATAGCCTTCTTTACCCCCATTTCAAATGGTGTATTAATTTTGACGCATAGTTTGTAACATACCTTAATATTGCCCGTAGACCCCTAAAAGTTACTATATTTATGATCAGCATCGATAGTAATGTCGATCTAGCCATGTCCGTCCGTCCGTCCACCCGTCTGTCGGCAAAAATTAGGCCTTTAAACTGGACCTAGAGAGCTGAAATTTTAACCATATATTCTCTAGGGTCCCGAAATAATCAAGTTTACGAATTTTTGAAATCCGCCCACAGACACGCCCACAAACTCAAAAAAACTGAATTTTGGAAAAAATCGAATTTTGAGCTAGAAAGCTGAAATTTTTTATATATGATCTGACTCCTAAAACTGCTCGGGATAAAAAATTTTCAAAATCCGCCCACTGTGGGCGTGTCACAAATAAATAAAACAATTTTTTTGAAAATCCAAAGTTGGGGCTAGGGAGCTGAAATTTATAATACATATATACTCTCTATGGGCCCTTTATGCTCATGTGTAAATATTTTCAAAATCCGCACACTGACACGCCCACAATTTAAAAAAAACAACTTTTTTTGAAAATTCAAAGTTTGAGCTAGGGAGCTGAAATTTATAATATATACTCTCTAGGGGCCCTTTATTCTCATGTGTTAATTTTTTTTAAATCCGCCTACTGACACGGCCACAATTAACTAAAACAATTTTATTGAAACACCCAAGTTTGAGCTAGGGAGCGTTTTTTTGATAAAATCCTTTAAATGTTATATAACAAAATATGTAGAGCGTTCTTAACAGTTCAACCATACTTAGACTTTTGTCACGCCCACTTATGAGAGATAGGAATAAGAATAGGCCGCCCAAGCGGACTGTAGCCCGTCCCTATGTTTTTTATTGCATTTGGTTTTTCCCATATTATCCAAGGATTTAAAAAATTTCGTAAAATTAAATCAAGAAACTACCTGTTCGTACACACGTGGAATGGAGGGTATATAACAGATGTTTGTGCGTACCAAGCTTCTTCAAATTGTAGAAATTCCCTCTCTCCAAACAAACATGCACCCGTGAATTGGTTCTCTTCTAGCATTGCATGTCGGATATCAATTACGACGCGGCCTGAGTAGTATCCAGCCCCGTCTGAAAATAAACTGGTTTTCCGAAATAACGTTATGGTCTCAACCCACTTCAACACGGAATTATTGACGACTTTCTAAAAGATCTAACTAACAGTCGTAAATAATTGACCGGAGATTAGCAGGGTTTGTCCTTTGTCCTAACCTTATAGAGTGTGAGTGAGTACTTTCATCGTGCGCTGATTCGAGCGTGTTCATCGCGTTTATGAAACACACTTTAGCTCTCATCTCTGATATGATTAGCATTAATATTTATTTTTTAAATAAAAATTGTTTAATTAGATTGTACTAACTTCTACGCCAGAAAAGCAGCCCCCGACCGTCTTTTTAATTGTTTTTGATTTTAGTTTTGTGTTCAGTTTTTTTAATCATACTGCTTAGTCAATTTATTCTGAGCTCATTAATTGCGCTCTAATCTCTCTGAACGTAAACAAGAAATACAGTTTGATAGCTCTGAAGTGTCTATGCTAAAAAAAGATACACGAACTTTTTTTTGAAAACTCTGAACTAAAAGAAGCACGCCTTATCTACAGCACCTTGCATTCATTCTAACGATCTGTAAAAGGCTATCCGGCGGCCGTTGCAAGTCCATAATCTCCATTTTATTGAGTATTATTCTTCCACACTTTACAAAAGCAATAAAATCAAAAGTGGCATGAGGTTGATTGCGACCCACTTTAACCTGCTAAGATTGGAAAAACATTTGTTGATTTTCACCCAAACACACGTGGCTATGAAATGTAAACAAACATCGAAATCCAAATTCGTTTTGCTTTTGTTTTTTTTTTTTTTGATCCAAATTATAGTGTGGGGTGTTATGTAAGTTTAGATTCAGAACCAACAAATGACCTAGACCGTCGTCGTTGTTGTCGGTTAACTTAAAAAAAACACACACCCATACACATTTTCAAACTCGACCAAAGATGTTATTTATGCCCTCACTTCAGATATTGGGATCTGTCGACTGGAAAATTTCCCCTAACGTAGGCGAGTATTATATTATTATCTTCCCAATTGATAGACCGAAATTTGTTTTCGATGAAAAGCATTCGGGATGAGATGTGGTAAGCGTAAGAGTGCTTGACACCAATTAATTCATCTTTGTAATTAGTGTTGGCCTTTAGTGGCATTAATCAATAAAATGAGGAAAAGTAATTGTTTGTGATGACATTATTTTGTATTCGAAAGAATTGAAGACAGTTTTATTGTGTTTAAAACAAATTGTACAAGTTGTTTTAGATTTCAATGGAATTGAAGTGAACTTTCTAGGCCTTTCTTAGGCGGCTGATGTCATTTTTGCAGTTAAAACAAAATTCACAAGCTTTTGTGAAAGTGTTATCACATATACTTCAACTGTGTAGAACAAACGATATTTGTTCATCAACTGATACGAAATAAATGTATGTATGTGAAATAAAAACCAGTTGTAGCTAGGAAAAGTCAGTCTATTTGCAGGGAATCCTGCAATACTTTTTAAGTTTGATCAGGCAGAGTTTGATCAAATGATTAGGCAATGATAATAAATACCTAGACGAGCTGGAGTTGACTGCATCGGTTAAACATAGGCATGAATCGCGAAGTCTAAGGTCCGTTTTATTCACTATTGTTCAACTTGCTGATAACTCCCAAGTTTGCTAACTTCGGAGTTGATATCAACTCAAGAGTTGAACTGCAAGTTGAAAAATGTTTTTTTTTTTCACTATTACAACTTTCGGTTTGGATGTTGATATTCACAAGTTGACCAACTTTCTGTTTCAAAAAATTCCCTAGGATATTTGTGACAGATGGCACATAATGTCAGTCTGAACTTTGGATTTGCTGAGATCCAGCCGGTGATTGGTTTGTTTACTTGTAAGTTTAGAAAATATTTGCGTTGTTTCTTTTAGTAAATTAAAGTATTTTTTAAGTTACTCCAATGACTGCATCATTTGCCTAAGACTATACGCTGTTTGGGAAGCTGTAGGTGCTGCTCTAAAGCGACAGATGAATGTTGCCCGTATAAATCGCTTGGAATATGGAATTGCGACCGCTAAGCGATTCAAAGTTAAGGAATCTCCTGAGTTTTTGTTGTAAGACATGTTGCATTTATTAAATAAATTTCATTAAATTTGATTATCTTTTATAGCATTCGTCAAGGCAAATACTTCCGATACAGGACGAAGAAATACACTCCAAAGAGTTTCATTGAATTTGCTCACTTGCAGAGGACTAAGCCAGAAATTGTTCTACCAATTGCTAGACCCATGTGAGTATTTGGTTAAATCTAGTTAATTAGAAGTGTTCTTTAATGTTGTTATTACAGGAACGATTTTATAAATGACAATTAGATGAACATGGATAGGTCACAGCTGCTAAAATCGGTGTAATTGGTTTTGTCATCGCAACTATATTTGCTCCTCTATGCAGGTGTTCGGGATCTAAAAAGTCTCCTACTGACAAAAAGAAGAAAGCTAAATAGGATACAGATTCAGAGTGCTGGAAACGATTCTGTTTTCATGATGTTTCTTTTAAATGTTACAAAAACCCGTGATATTTTCTACTGTTTTCTACGAGTTTATTCATTTCTTTGAAAATATATTTAATATTCTTTAAAATTTAATTCATTTACATTTGTGTATAAGCATTATACAGTACCGCTTTTCTTAAAACGTTTTCTTTGCTTTACATATTTTTGCTGGCATTCGTTCCTTACTCAAACCTAGTGAATGGTATGGACTGGATGTTGCGTGTGCTTATGTATATCTAAAAAATAACATAAACAATAAACATATTTCTATCAAATACAAACTAGGTTAAGTTTTAATAAAATACCTACCGTCTCTTGTCACAAGGCAATAAATCTTTTATCAGATTAAGCACCATTTGTCGTCGACTTTGAAAGACGAAAACGATGCAGAAAGTCATGGTCGTCCCATTTGTCGAGTCCAACACGTGGCAGCATTTTATATTGTCTTCTCTCGAGAAATAAACAATCTTCGTCTTCATCATATTCGTTATCCGAAGAAGATCAATTTTCCAAAACATAATTTGTAATAATAATATGCAAAAAAGGATACATTTTTGAAGTTTGTTTATTTTTCTTTTCTCATTAATTCTTCTACATTGATTGGACTGCTTTAAGCTTGATCTAAAATCGGCTGAAAATATGCGCGAACTAATCGAGAGCGGACATTGTCAGTGACTGTTGATGTTGTTTGCAAAGGCGTACCCGAAGGAACATATGTGCCGGCTGGCGACTCATTCTTGTCAATAGCTACGTTGTGAAGAACGGCACAAGCAATTGTAATTAACTGTACAGTCTCCACTCTGCACTTTAAGCCAGTGGCCAACACTGGAAAACGCCTTTTCCAAATGTCGTACGAACGTTCTACGCAATTGCGAGTGCGAATCTGCGATTCATTATATAAATTTTCGATGACATTCAGAAAATGTGTCGCAAGATAGCATGTATTAGTGTATCCCGAATCACCAACAAGAATAAATTGCTTGAACTCGCCTCTTTCGAATCGTTGTTTCAAACTAGACAGATTGAAAAGGCGCTGATCGTGCGCGGAGCCCTATTAAGGAGCACATAAAAAATTAAAAACTGATTTGGAATGTATATTTTTCATGTGAGCTATACCTGCCAACGAGCAACGATATCGTTTATCTTTTGCTTTTGCAAAAAAGTCACGTGCTGCTTGCAGTAGTTCCAATTGGGTTTCCGGCATTACGAATGAATTGTGGCGAAAGATTGGCAATCGCTCTCGAAACTCGCTTCAGCATATGATGCACGGTGGCAATACTTACCCCAAAGAAATCGGCCACCGCCAATTGAATTGATCCGAGTGCATAGTACCGTAATACGATTAATAATTCGGTTATTGGTCGTAATTCACGCGATCTATCGACGAAGAAAACCACTATGGAATATAGGTACAATTAATTCCACTTTATTCAGCGGAAAATACCTTCTCTCGTCGTACGGCAACGCATTCATTATAAGTTGAAGCACCATCATTGTCGTCCGCTTTGAGAGACGAAAACGATATATAGTCGCGGTCGTCCCATTTTTCGAGTCCAACACGTGGCAGCATCTTGTATTGCCGTCTTTCACAGACCAAATTGCGCTCGTCTTCTTCGCTGCCCGAATCAGACGATGGCTATTCTTCCCAGAAATAATTTGAACGATACATTATTTAAGTTTTAAAAAATTAATATTTGATTATTTACGCCACTTGATTTGAAGTTCGCACAATCAAAAACAGAAATGAGAAGAAAAAAATCTGACATTTGACGTAAAATCCCAAGTTTGCTCTACAACTTCAACTATTTCGGGGAGTTGAGCAAACTCAAAGTTTCTCTTTTCTCAACTTCGGAATATCTAAAGTTGAGCGAGTCAACTTTGAGTGAATAAAAGTAATTTCTCAAGTTGACATGAATAAAACGAGCCTTAAATTGCCTGAATACAAGGCGTTGGCAGTACTTATAATTAACCTCCGAGGTAACATTAAAATGAAGGATGGAAGTGCACTCTAAATAATGTAAGGGTTGTATGAGACAGTACCTACCCTGTAATGACCTAAATTAGAACTAATGTTTGTTTGTTTGTTTGTTTATTTATACGATTATATTTACACGTAGATACAAAATCCATTAATTGTGTAACAGTTAAAAAAAAAGGTTAATTCGAAAAGTACATAATTTCAAGTTGAAGCAATGCAAAATGTGCATTCGGTTTAAACACTAAGAGCGTCGCGGGTCCAGTTTTGGTCAGATCTGCTTTGTAGCTAAAAACTTTGTGCAACCTTAGGATTGTTCTCAAGATTGCATTGCATATAGCTTAAATATAAGTTTGCATGTAGCGATTTGCATACCTGGAGAATCTTTGTCAGAGAAAACAGGTAATTTGGTTCCTTTTTTGGCAACCCCATGAGCCATACAGTTCCTCGGAATGTCCATTTGCAACGGCATCCATCCCATGTGAATAAAAAATAAATAAAAATCTAAACTGGGAAACAACTGAAAAGTCAATTGGAACTGATGGCAACATAGTAACCTGTTGGTAGCCAGTAGGGCTGTGTGTGATGCTCCATTTAAATGTATAGGAAGCGACTTAAGGGGGACAGGGTGGTCATTTGCGTTACTATTCAGTCTCTTTTAATTAGCTCCGTGTGAAGACGGGCTAAAGTTTTTGATCTACAAATTCCTTTAAATTAATGTCGTCCCTCTAACAAATTTAGTAGAATGATCGGCTTGATGGATTGACGATTTCCGCCCGATGACTTTTAAAAAAGTTCTGGTCTTCCTCTGTTTTGTGTCAGAGTAAGAAACTTTTGTAAATTCAAAAATTAATCATCAGCACAAATGCACCATATTTAATCGTTTTTTCTTCAAAAAGTAATAAAAAAGGCAAAAATACTAAAACATTTTGCATCACCTATATTTGACAACACTAAAATATCACGATAAGATAAAGTAATCAACCAGCTCCCTTTTGTTATCGTGAATTTCCCTCCGGTCTAGATCATTCGCATTGGCTGCATTTATTTATACAATATGTACATTGTACATACACTTGTTACAAAAATGACAAATCAAAGGTATTGAATTAGAAACAAAAGACATAAAACACTTCGTAATGAAACTGATGACAGCATTTTCGATTTTAGATTGGCTTCATACATACATATGCACATAAGGTGGGTGGGGATGCATTCCGACTATTCGACAACAAAATTGTGTGTTTAATTTTTAAAAATATTTTTTTTGTTTTTATTTTTTGTTAGGTTCAGTGTTTGCATGCTTTTATTATTTTAGCGATTGGTATTATCTTAGTTCGTTGTTGTTATCATTTGTCAAATATGTACATTCCTGTTATGATATTATCTTATCAAGACTGTCAAACCATGATAAAGTGCGCATCCAGAACGAAATGCACTCTTTTTGCGATGTTGAGTAATGTTTTAAGAATGAATACTTTTGGGAGATGAAAGTGGTTTTGGAATGTTTATCTGAAGTTGGAAGGAGTACTAACTAAACAATTAAAGGTTTCAAAAGAAGAAGGGGTTAAGTGACCTTTCGTCGCCCCAAAAATGCCGTATACGCCAAATTGCACTTTATGAACTGGGTTGTAGGCTTGTGTTTTTAAGGCGTTCTTTTCAATTATATTATTATTATTGTTTTATCTACATATTTTGATTGCTGAGTTATATATCTATTTGTTTTGCTTTTAAATGCATTTATACCTAAGTGTATATTTATTTTGACTCATAGTTTGCAACATACCTGACAATTGCCCGTAGACCACTAAAAAATAAAAATTCGTGATCAGTATCGATAGTAATCACGATGTCCGTCCATCCGTCCGTCCGTCGGTAAAAATTAGGCAATCCAACTAGAACTAAAAATCTGAAATTTGAAACATACACTCTCAATGTGCCCGAAATAATCTAGTGTACGAATTTTTAAAATCTTCCCACTGACAGCCCCAAAATTAAAAAAAAAAAAAAAACGTTTTGTTGAAGAAATCATTTTGAAGGAAAATCCTATTCTTCGCAAAGTATGTAAAGGGACGTTTCGCATTATCCCTTTACATAACGTTTTTTGTCGCGCTTACATTTAACGGGCGTTTTTGTACAAAAACTTTGTTTTTTTTAGATAAAATCCTAATGTTGTATAACAAAATATGTTGATCATTCAAAATGTATGATATATAACAAAATATGTTGATCATTCAAAAAATTCACCCATACTTAGCAAACTTTATGAGGGATACCATTGGAACAGTTCGCCCAAGCGGTCTGTAGACTTTCCCTATGACCTAATAAAACAGGTATTGCTTATATCAACGTTCGTACTAGACAAAAAATTATTAAATCTAACTTAAAACCAACAGGATACTTATTCTAAATTGATGGTCCTTAGTCGGACGCTCTAAACTTAACTATAACTTTATAATTACTTCCTTTCGGACTAAAAACTATTTTATAAACTAATCTTACCAATGTATTTGTCAAACTCGGCATCAGTAGTGAAATTGTGTATTTAAAATAAACTACCGATTCTACGTAACTTACTTAAACTACATGCCTTACTCTAATTATAATAAGCATTCTGATCACTCGTTCCCTTACATAACAAGTGGTCGAAATCAGAATTGCTTTCCGAGCGCCTGGCAGTCGCAAGTGCGCGCACGCGCCTCGAGTCTGACTCACCTCAAGGAAGTATAACCAAAAGTTGGCGCACCAGGCCTCTAAGAGAAACTAAATTAAACTAACCTAAAAACTAAGAGGATATTACGTTGAGTGACGCACCGTCCTAAAAGGACATTTTGACCCCCTTAGCAAGCCACCAAAATTCGGCGAATTGCTTTCCCTATCGATTGACTTACATCCATCAAGACCATCAAGTTCACGTATTGTTTGACGTAAACGCCAAATTTATTAAGCATACATGGAAAATTTCCCATTCAATTTGCGAAAGTATTTATTTAAGAATTGTTTAACGTACCTAATACAAGTTTTACTTAAATTTCACTCCCTGTTTATATCAATAATGGAAAAATGGACAATAATTAAATGAAAGAGCTTAATTGATTTCCTAGTTATCTCCAGTCGCAGAGATACCGTTTCCATCGGTTCGCAAGTTGCGCTCGGCTGCAAAGATATTCTTAACCCGTCTCTGCACAGGTAAATTCGTAACTTTCTTCAAAATATAAGTATTTACATACCTCATTTTGTTAAAAAAATGTTGGAGGTATATTTTTTTGTTTAGAAAGTGCAATTAAATCCATCTTCCACTACGAAGTGTTGTTGTTTTTTTAATTCAAAAAGATAGCTATATACTATATTTTTTAAGGCTATATAGGGCAAAAATGTCACTTAGCCCCTATTTCTCCTGAACGCTTCTATTATTCAAAAACGAAAAAATTTCATACTGAGTGGCTCGAGTTTTAGCTGTTCTGAGAACGATTTTTTTGACAAGCAAAACTTAAATATTATTATCATCCTCGTTATCAGAGCAGTTTTGGAAAATCTTCGACCTATTCATTTCTCCCGGCGCATTAAAAATTTGGCGGAATGAAATTAGGCCCCAATGCAAAAAGATCCCAAATGAAAAAAACAACCATTTCTGTGTGTTACAAAAAATTTTCCACGAAAGAAAATCCACCCCCTTTATGAGAGTACCACCAGATTTTGTCAGTCTTATGTTTATTTTAGGCATTTTTAATTAATTTTTTTTTGGAATTGGTGCCCGCAAAGAAAAATCCTAACATTTGGGGCCATTTTACATACTTTTGTGGTGATATCTCACATAATATATTTCAAATAGTGACATTTTTTCTTTCCTCCTTTCTTTTGAAATATAATTTATAAAATAAATTATTATTGGCGGATTGAAATTAGAACCGAATGCAAAATGGCCCAACATTACCACTATATGCCAAAATGTAATTAAAAAAATTTGGGCCTTTTTTAGGGTTTACAGATTCGTCATGTCTGTCTGTCTGTCCGGGCATGTCACAGCCACTTTTTTCCGAAACTATATGAACTATACTGTTGAAACTTGGTAAGTAGATGTATTCTGTGAACCGCATTAAGATTTTCACACAAAATAGAAAAAAAAACAATAAATTTTGGGGGTTCCCCATACTTAGAACTGAAACTAAAAAAAAAATTTCATCAAACCCATACGTGTGGGGTATCTATGGATAGGTCTTCAAAAATGATATTGAGGTTTGTAATATCATTTTTTTCTAAACTGAATAGTTTGCGCGAGAGACACCTCCAAATCGGTAAAATATGGGGGACACACTATAACTTCTAAAATAAGGGAATGATAGAACTAAAAAAAATATAAGATGTACATTACCATGCAAACTTCCACCGAAAATTGGTTTGAACGAGATCTAGTAAGTAGTTTGTTTTTAATACGTCATAAATCGTAAACCGCAACTTATCTATTATTAAAACATCGATCAAAGTTACAACGAACTACAAGAACTTTTATATGATGTTACTTGCTGCTACGGAACCCTTTATGTGCGAGTCCGACTCGCACTTGGCCGCTTTTTTTTTTCTTCGTCATTTTGCATTGGGGCCTAATTTCATGGAGCTCAAAAACGCATTTCTTAGTCGAAGGGAGTCCTGATAACGTTGTCGTCTTAAGAGGTCTTAAGAATATTTGCAGGAATAGAAATTGAAAGTCTTAAACCACCAGATATGGGGAAGAATATCACCGCAGTGGTCGCCGATAAACAGCGCTTGATGGCGATTAATGAGAGAAATCAGATTTGGACAATTTTAACATTCAGACGAGCCTGGTGCAACTTAACATCACGACTGGAGATCGCTAGTTCGCTGGCGTTTCATAACGAAAATCTAACAACAAATCAAGAAATGAAATTAAATGATGTGAAATGGAACACGTGCCTGTGCCGAAATCGTAAAAAAAAACCAGTGTTTGATTTGCCTCAGCGACGAATTGATCTTAAACTCAAACTTGAAGTAGAACAAGAAAACGATGAAAACTGGTAGCCAAAAGACTTTTAATGTCAGTAGTATATTTCGCCTAAATAGATATTCAATACTCGGGACGACAAACACGAAGTCCACAACGGCGAAGTATTCGATGAATTACAAGCTACTCTCAGCTGATAGACTTGATCCTTTGTACATTGTCAGGCTTTGTTAAAACTGCGTCCAACTGTACTGACCACCATTAAGTTCGAGTATCGTGTCATATTCTGAATTCATTGAATCTGTACGTTATTGAAGTCGACAACTACAACTACTACGGATCGTAATACAAAAACAAAACGTAATAACTTTTTTTCTGTGTGAGTAATCGGGTTATTTTTCTTTTTTATTTTTCAGGTTACTATGTAGATTTGTTAAAATGAATAATTGGGCACGCCTTCGGGTAGATGGACCATTATGAGCCTGGTAAACATATTTGCCAAATCTGGAAGCATCGCACGAAGACCGTACCATCGAGATCCCTATGTTTGTGTTCAAGACAAGCGTTTCGACCCGGAACTTATTGCCGCAAATCGCAGTTAGCAGACGGTCATAACAAGGGATAATTCATGATGACTTAAACTTGTTTCCGTACAAAGTCCAAATTGCAAGCAAGTTAAACCGTCTGGATTTGCCTATTCGCCTTGAATTTTGCCAAAAATGATTGAACTAAACGGCAATGTAACTAAGCAAAATGGCCGTATATGGAGTGAATCTAATCCAGAAATACTCCATGAGACGGTACTGCACCCAAAACGAGTCTCTGTGTGGTGCGCAGTTTCATCAAGGTGCATTGTGGGTCCATACCTCTTTGAAGAAAACGGTGTAACAGTAACTGTCAATGGGGACCGTTATTTAAAGATGTTGAAGGAGATTTTTTTACCCAGAACTGTGCCGAAGAAGTATTCGTTTCAACAGCATTTGGTTCCAGCAATATGGAGCAACTGCACACATAGCCAGACCGGTTATGGCGGAGCTCCAACGAAAATTCCCAAACAAAGTAATATTTAGAAACTCCACTTTCCGCTGGCCCCCAAGGTCATCTCACCTGACTGCACCAGACTTTTTTCATGGGGTTATGTCAATCAATAAGTGTACAAAATAAAACCAAGGAATTTAACTGAATTGAAGCAGTCCATTAAAACAATAATTGAGGCGATCCTGACTTTAACCCTTCAGGCCGCAATGAATAATTTTCTGATCAGGTGTCGCATATGTGTGGATGAGCATGGAGGTCATTTACGGTCTATCATCATGAAAAACAATGAGTTATATTAAATAAAATTGAACTTTCTATACAAAAAAAAAATAAATACATTGATTAAAAAAAAGTTATTTGAATTTCTTTTTGTAGCACAATTACTGCGTCACCCTGTATATATAAAGTTCATTAATGGTGGAGCGTAGCTGTTAGTGCTAGGGTTACGTCACCCTGAAATCACACCTATAGCACGTGTACCAGGTACAAGTAAACAGCAAACTGGGTTCAATCTTACAACGGGATATAAGCGCACATCCTAAGGTGCGTATAAAAACCGTTCTTCGTTTCAGATGCGGTTTAAAGAAAGCGATTGCTTTCTGATTTGCTGATTTTATATAAACAAACCCCATTTTGACAGCGATCCGGCAAAGGTTAATACGGTAAACTCGAAAAGTAATATTCACAAGATCGTTCTCTGTCTAGTTCAAACGCCATGAAACGACCAATATGACAATACACAACAGCACTGTAACACGAAAACAATACACAAGTTGCACTTAAATATTTATTCAATTTTGTAGACATATAAGAACCAACAGATGGTGCTTGTCCTTATGATCATATCGAAATACAGTGCATGGTGTTAATTCTTTTCAAGATTTGCAAACAATAGCTTCGCTGCATTTAAACAACAGGCCTTGCGAAATACTATTTCACAAAAGTCGCCCACCGATCTATTTTGTCACTTTTGACGACATGGGATTAAAAGTCATTCAGCGAATACAATGCGGTTTGTAAAAAAACAACCTGAACTTACTCATTCACTTGAATAAACTTTGCGGTTAATGCGGTGGCGTTATGGAGCAATCGGAAACATAAAATGTCTCGAGAATTGTTAATTAATTCCGAAATACACTCAAACAAGCAATGTGTCATGTTGTGGGGCGCCACCTTAGAGGTTCACCGAACCGCAAAGCAAATTCAACCCCAAACCAGCGGCAGACAAGTGACCGACATCAAAATGCGTCTGCCCATCAAACATGGTGAGATGCTAATTTACATACGAGTATGTTTCCTATCCGGCCCCCTCTCTTACTAAATGCACACGCTATTCATTCGGGCTAGTGATAACATCAAGTCAGCGAGCGTCAATTTTTCTCAGATTTTTTGAATGAAACTCCGAGACGAAAAAATACAGCATACTTTTAATTACGAATTAATCCATTTAACAGGGCCACCAGTTATGCCGGAACGTTCCGATTCGTAAAGCTTCAACAGGTCGGTTTGTATTTTATAAGTGGACAGTGTGGATTTCTCTCATAAATTGACAATCTGTTGATGTTGCCGCTGAATCTGTCATAAATTCATTACTTATACGCACAGTTCCTGATATTAGTTACTTTGACATTTATTCTTCGCCATCCTACCGAGGTTAACTCATATCATTGGCAATCACATGTGAGAGGAAGCTGTTGACTTGACCTTAAGTCATGAACGAATCATGCTTAAACCCAAACAAGCGACTACTGACATAATGCTGCTACGACTGCATGAGATATGTAGGCGAAGTTCCAGTTCCACTTAGCTGATTGACTATGAACTTGAACCATTTTTTGTATGGAAAAGCGTGGTGCTGGAGTTGTAAATTGGTTGTGACAGCTTCATGAAGCATTGGCATCATGCGACTACGTCTTTAAGCCCACGCGCTGCATGAGCAGTGTTTTTACTACGAATGTAGCGGAAACTCTTACAGACTACTTGCGAGTTGTGAGTAACATTTCAATTAGACTAATAACTTGTTTTTTTCGCTTTGACTAGAGTGGAAACAAATAAGATAACTTGTGGAGGTAACGAATTGAGTTTTATGGTGACTTATCAAGTGATAGGCATGCCAAGAAAAAACTGAAAAGAAATACCTAGGACAATTGTTATTTCTAAGGCTTAGGGATTTCTTTAAAATTGTGTTGATCTTGTTTCTTAATGTCTTGAATTCAAGCCCTTATTAATATGAGAGCGCTAATAGTAAAATCGTTCCACATAAGTTCTTAATTACGTAGTTAGGCAACAGGTAAGATGTGAAACACCTCCATAACCAAATCTGAAAATGCCTAATAGATCAAATTAAAGGATCGGTTTTACCATCAAACGTCAAATATTCTGGAAGCCCCACCAGAAGCAGAAAATGTAAGCAAAGTTTTCGTAATACTGACTTTAGATGGCAAAAAACCGAAAAGAATTGACAAGGTGGAGCAAAAGTCAGCAACGTATCATAATAGTGAAACTTCAATTTTTGCAAATGGCGTCTGATTTCATCGCAACTTTGATGTTTGTGAAGATTTATTGTATTTTTTAACCCAGTATTAGCTTCAGACTGTTATATTTATCAAACCAATTATCGGATTACAAACTGTCAGTGTCCATTTTATGAAGTAGTTTTTGCAATTTCATAAACATATGTATAAATACACGCCTCAACAACGTTACCAAATTGTAGAAATTTATGGTTCTGTACGTCAAACTTTTAGAGCACTTGCACCATATTACACCCGACATAATCTTTGTCTCTCCGATGACATTTATCAGATCATGCCGGGTTGGGCATGGGCATATGCTCGAAGTTGTGTAACTAATTGCAGAATGTATTTTCACGATTGAGCCCAAGTGAATGGCTTTTTAATAAAATTGTTTGTTTTTTGCTCAAAATCAAAGTTAGTACTGGATTAAAAAAAGAACTTTACCTATATAAAAATAGAAGCCAATAATGGACGTAGACCAATCATGGACCTTAAACCCTTCAAAAAACGGAATAATTAGCTGAAAGTAGATCTGAACAGAATAAAACAGCACAATAGAGTGAACAGTGACAGCTGTCAGATCAAGTCAGAATAGGAAAGTACAGCTTCGAGTATTATGTTTTTCTCTCAGCTGGAAAATATCAAACCTCTCTGTGCGGTTCCGGTTTTGAGTGAGCATTGTACTGTCAATATTTGGCCTAATGTCGATTTGATCACAATTTTAACTAGTTCTAAGCAATACAATATTTATCTAATGACGAACAAATAAATTATTTAATATCAACACAATTTGATCTTTCTAATTTGGCACTTTTCACTCATTTGATCTACCCCAAAACAAATGTAGAAAATCAACACTTTTGGGCGAGTTCACTCATGGAACACCGAAATCTACACTTTTCTGATCTTTCCCCTATTTTTCTGTGCGGTTCATGTTCATTATTTATTTTTATTTTTTTTTTTTATTTATTTATTTGTTTAATTCATCTACAAGCATAAACAGACGTTACAAATTTACAAAAATTAAAATATAAATATAGTTCCAATTTTTACTCGTTGAGTGCGACCAATGAGAAAAGATGAAATCCAACGAAGAATTTCAGAATGAAACCTAAAATATTCTAATTTTTCGAGAAGAATTGAATGCTGAACCGAATCGAAAGCTTTACTAAAGTCGGTGTATATGACGTCGACTTGACTTCTGTTCTCCATTTCATTGAGAATGTAAGAAGAAAAAGAAACCAAGTTCGTAACTGTAGACCGTTCAGATACGAAACCATGTTGAACTTCGCACAAACATTCCTTCGTCAAAAACTCAAGCCTATTTTTAACAATACTTTCAAAAAGTTTAGGAATTGCTGACAGTTTACAAATACCTCGACATTATTTTTTTAGCCGGACTTATGAATTGCGACCAAAAATGACATCTTCCAAACCTCAAGGAAATTTCCTTCGGAAAGAGAACGGTTAAAGATATTTAGCAAAGGAGTACTTAGAGAATTACTACAGAATTTTAGTATAATGGCAGGTCATCATCAACACCGCAATTTGCGTTTAGCTTGAGAGACTGAAGGGCCAGGAGGGCTTCTTCAAAGCCTAGTTGTAGTGACCCAATGATAACACAATTACTGATTTGTCTTCTCGTATTGGTATGAGAATTATTGTTGTAGACAAATTCAAAGACGGTAGCGAAAAAGTCTAGAGTTGATTCAACATTAGACGATTCCACGTTTTTGTAAAGCATTGTATTTGGAATTCCAACTGATTTTCGTTTAATATTAATATATTGCCAGAACGACTTACTATTCTGTTTTATGTTGCATTCAATAGACATGATGTAACCTTTGTGAAGAAATTTACTAAGCCCTATGAAGTCTCTGCGCAGTTTGCTAAAGTTCTCATAATGGTTTTGATTATTTGACTTTTTAAGCAACTTAAATGCTTTATTTTTCAAATTCTTTATATGAATTAATTCTTTATTATACCAAGGAGGTTTGGATAGAACCCTTCTCTTAGAAAATGGGACAAATCTAGCAAAGCCCTCGCACAAAATTTGAACAAAGCGTTTGTACACACAATCTAAATTCAAGTAATATATGTCATTGAACCAATCGATGCTAAAAGTTATTAAGACCCAAAAAATTAGTTTTAGAAAAGTTAAAGCGATAATCATAGTGCTTTACGTTAAGTTTTAAATATGTATACGTTTCAATTTCCATTAGTAATTCTATATGGTTCATAGATGCATTCAGTAAAGAGAAAGGAACCAGTGTAACATTAGCTTTAAGTTCACCACAACAAACAAAAATTAGATCTAATATCTTTGAAAAAGAGTTTCGGATTGCATTGATTTGAATTAAATTTAGCGAGTGAATAAAATCTACAAAATAATACTCATGAGCATATTTAATATTATTAGCAATAAGCATTTTATCAGACTAGACATTAAACACACCTATTGTATCGTTGATAATATGAATGATTTTCATTCAAAAGCATGATGAGCGACGAGGCGAATTTCCACCTATGCGGAGACGTGATTAAGTTAAATTACCGTTTGTGCCAATGAAAATACTGCGTGCGGTATTTACGAAGAAATGTGATTGACCAAATTTTTGCTGAGCCCGAGCGGAGCAGTTTCCTTATATAATTCTTGGTCAAATCTCGGATCAAGTTGTCCTTTATAGAGTTCCGTTTGCTCTGGGGTAGGTGAACTCCAACTACCTCGAAGTTGTTGCTATAAAGAGAGACGTTTGGTCCTAGTCGGACAAATGGTTGTTTATTTGTTAGCAGCATATACCTGAGGGCAGATCAAGTAAAACGATGATCGTTTGACAATAGCTGTCTCTGTCATATCTACAAAGATAGACAGAGAATGGTATGGTCGAAACGATGTCTTTCAATCGTTTTCATTCTACGTTATCTGACTCCTGGTTTTGTCTTCGTCGACTTCAAGACCACCCTGTTTTTAATCGACGTTAAAGCCTCTATCACGGAATGCTGGAAGCGTCTAATAATACCAATATATCGTCCTCGTACCCCAGAAGCTGGACGGTACTTTTGAAGACAGTAATGTCCGTGTAAACACCTGTCCTCCCCAATTTCTGCACTAGAAAAAGATTGAAAAAAAGTCATATTATAGAGCTTATCCGTTCCGGAATTCATTGCAGTTTTGGATTAGTTTGAAAGTGCTTCTTTCATGTTATACTTTGCACCGTGTGATTTCAGGGTTGCCCCGATCTCGAATTCAGACACTGTCTTGCAGAGCCACTGATGATAAATCAAAGCATATCCAGCTTTTAAGTCAATGAAAATGTGGTGAGTTTCGTCTTGAAATTCGTTGGCTCTTTTTTCAGTAATTGTATGTGTGAAAATTTAACCTATTGCCGATCTGCCAGGGTGGACGCCACACTGGTACACAGTGGCGGACTAAACAGGCGGCGGAATGGGCGGCGCGCCCCGGGCCTCCGGTCTTGGGGGCCCCCAAATCCTTCAATTTATAATAAAATGGGACTTCAGTGAATCAATACCCTGTATATCGCTCATACCTCAATACTTCTTGACCATTTGCATCTCGGTTGCATCGAGGGGTATTTCGAAACTGAAACTAATTAAAAATTATCTTCGATCTACAATGGATCAAGAGCGACTGGTTAATCTAGCTGTGTTTTCAATAGAAAGAAAAATTTCCAAAGAAATCGATTTCACAGAAGTTATTTAGGAGTTCAGTAAATTGAAGGCCCGAAAACACATACTCGTATAACACGCTACAAAAAAAAAAAAAAAAACTATCTTTGATTTATTTTCCTCACCTATATCCACTCCATATTGTAGGTATCTATGTTTATTTAGCCTAAATAATTTAATTCGAATTTAAATTTCTTCAATTTAAATTCGAATTAAATGATTTAGCCTAAATAATGTAATTGGAATTTAAATTTCATTTGCCAGATTTTAACGAAATAAACATAAACATTTATTTATACATACAAATGTGAACTGCATAAAAACCTTGTAAAACTTTTTTTTTTAAGCTTGGGGCCCTCATTCAGCTTTGCCGCCCGGGCCTCTGACGCGCTTAGTCCGCCACTGCTGGTACATACCGATAAGTGTGTTGCATACCGGCTTTTATATGTTCCATTAAGTAAGGATATGCCTCGGATATGCCTCGATGGGGCAAACGGATGAGATAATCCCTTCATAATCAGAGACGGCGGCCCTAAGATTTTTATTTATTTTTCAAAACTAAATTAAAAAATATGAAGACAATATCCAACTTTGCTTGCTTCTTCTACTACTTAAACGGCGAAGTTATGATTAGAGGGATCATAACTTTAATGTGTGGCCAGACTACTCCCATTATTCACCTTAAACGACGACCCCTTGTTTAAGATGGTGACGCAGTGATATAACCAGTCCTTCCTAGCATGAGAAAGTCAAAAACTTTGCTTTTAATTCGTACTTATATTGTTGTTCGTCAAGCCTACATTTCAGGGTCTTTTTTATCAAATCATTGTTTTCACGTCCACTATTTTTGAGCGTTTTTTTTATCAAAGGTTCATTCGATTGATTCAGTATTTTTCTTTGTTGACAGACGTTACTGCGGTACCATACAAATAATGCATATCGCAGTAAAATCTTTATTCATGTCAGCTAGTTCATTTGCGTCGCTAGCAAATAAAGGAGTGGTATCCAGCAATCCTGAAAAGAATTCGATTCATCTATCGTCCAATTAAAATCATAACTAAAGGCCTATTACAGCGACTTCAAAACAAAGAAATGTTGGTCAATGGCACCGTCAATATTATCTATTAAATGCGTATATTAAAGTATCATCACAAATCCATCGTAAATTCCTGCACATTCCGCCTGAGGCTAACGGACGCATCCACCGGGAACCCACAACTACTGCTGCAACACACCATCAGTAATAAGCATTCTCGATGCAATTAATATGCCCAAGCTGTCAGTTGCATTACTTTTTTCTGAAATTATGATATTTCCTTTGAATATGTAAATGCCTTGACGCTTTAAACGGATTTCACCCTGTATGTACACTTATCTTCAACTTTATGGGAATAAGTGAATTCTAAGAAGTGCTTTGTATTTCGTGTCGAACGGTTATTTGTACCCACTTAACGTAATATGCAAACTGACGTCCGGCTATTATGTCATTGGGGGGTCCTCAGTGGAATAAAACCATACTGACATAATTATTAGCACACTTTGGGACAGCAAAGACCAATCATAAAGGCTTTTGGACATTTCCACTGTGAGAATTGTCAGGTGTTATTTTGTATTCGTGCCTACGCTAAGTGCTTTGAAAAATAACAAAAATGCCCTTGAAAATGATTTGTGAATTGTTATGTGGTCTATTAGCGCATTCGACACCTTCGATATCAAATTCTCGCTGATTGTCTAGTGTAGGTAGTACCTAAACTATTTTTTTCAAATGCCAAATGCACACCTCAATTAACCTCATTCCAGCAGATACACAAAACATTTGCCCAGATGCAAAAACTATTTCCTACAATTGACTGTTATTTCTGGTTCAATAGAAACCAATCGAAGCGGAAGCTTACAATTACAGGGCACATCATGCATAACTGTGGGCTTCCTGCATCCCATCAATGGCGGTGGCTGACATAAGTCTCCATTCAGTTGCCAGACTAAATAAGATACTTAGATGCTATTCTAAAAGGGCGGTTGATTGTCAACGCTATGTCGGGGAACGAGTTAAGAAACTCTGAATTAGGTCCGGTCCCAAATTCAAATTGTGTTCCGAGATCTTTTGTCCCGATATTACTGAAGTGCTGAAACGCCGTTAATTTACTCATCGTCGTTGTGCAAAAAAATTGCGACTTCTCGTCGCTGCGCTCGTCATATGGTCAGTAGTTTTAGCTCATTGATCGACAGACCGTTTTTGTAGGCGCGTTCGTCTCCAATTAGAATCGAACAATCAACGAACTGAACGCGTAGATGGAACTGCCATGTGTGGCTGATGACACGGTATCTGAAATTGAATTTTAATTGGAAATTTATTAACCAAACAATGCGTTTTGACGTCTGCTGTCGACGGTGGTGACAAAGCCGAATACATACGATGGCTATGATAAACCGAGCGACAAATATGAGTCCGATAAAGGGTCGATTGCAGATAGAAATGAACCGAAGGGGGATCTTGGTGTAATGGTTACGATATAAACGGATATAAGCGTATCACCTTTTATGGACGGGAATGGGTTAAGAGTTTTGAGCTCCGACGCCACACAATGTAGGTCAATGTCCGGAAGCATAGCAACTTACAACTAGATGTTAATGATATATGGCAGACCTTTTCTGGTTAATGTGCTTCCACCAAGATATGCATTAGAAAAAGACGGGTGTGGTACCACAGTTTAGACAGAAAGAATAAATTTAAATTTTACGATCGTGTTACATTCTTGAAACTTTGTTGAACATATAGCACGCTGATAATCCTTCTTAAGGCTAGATGATGTTTCACATTGCGTGTTTGGGGCATTTAGTATAATTAGCTCTTGATTAAGATTTTTAATGAAAAGAATCATTTGGATGATATAAAACAAATTTTTAAAAGCTTTATAGCGTTTTGTATACCATATCCTAAGGATGCACATATTAATTTTGACTTTTGAGTGCGATTTCTGACATGCCTTAATAATAACCGCAGGCCCACTTTTCAAATGCGTTTTTGACACAAACATTGTTTTTTTTATTAATTGCGCAAAAAACCAAAAATAATAGTGAAAGCAAACTATGCAGACAGGCATTCTTCACAACTGCGTAGACAACGACTTTTTGTCACGCCCATATTTGAGCCGTTTATTAATTGTAGAAACAAAAATATATCAAAATATTAATAAGGGCTCTCAACCCAATACCAGGCCCACTATGGGGAGATAGGGATATAGACAGGGAATCCAACAGTTCGCCCAAGCGGACTGTAGCTTTTCCTTATATTTTTATGTAGGTCCACAGAGCATCAGTTATTCTTTGCTGACGAGGATGCATTAATCAGTGATGTTCAAACGCCGCTGCAACGAGCATGATATATGGCTGGTTGTTTTGGAGGGGAATGGGTATAGTATTAGTTTGAAAGAACACAATACTTATGCTGCCCGTATTCTGACCAACTCCCGCTCGTTTACAGACAGTTATATAAATGCAAGAGTGCTTCCCAAGTGCGAAAAGTTCAAATATCTGCGAACTATGATCAATAAGGAAGCAATCTTTGATGACGACATCGCAGCTCTCGACTGCCGTTCATCTCTTAAGGAGATGGCGGAGCAGTTTAACACACCTCTGTTGGGTGCCGGGGCATAGAGATATTCCAGGAAACTGCAGGGCTGATGAACTCGCCAAAAAGGGAACCAAACTACCTCTTTTACCTGAAAAGGGTTCTCTGTGTATCCCAATCGCTACCTGCAAACTTTTGTTCAAGCTATCTGCAGTCGAGAGAACAAACCTTAGGTGGACAAGTAGTAATACGTATCTAGCGACTGAGCACATCTGGCCAAAGCTGGACCTGCGACGCTGTAAGAGTCTGATCTCACTAAACCGACTGCATATGAGCTCCACTATAGGTGCCATTACAGGGCACTGTCTGATAGGCAAGCACGCATCGAGGCTTGGCGTTTACTCAAACGATTTTTGCAGAATTTGCTTGGACGAGGAGGAGGAGACTATACTTCACCTTCTCTGCACATG
The DNA here is from genome assembly GCA_949715645.1 of Portevinia maculata. Lineage (NCBI taxonomy): Eukaryota > Metazoa > Arthropoda > Insecta > Diptera > Syrphidae > Portevinia > Portevinia maculata. The sequence continues at coordinate 277,686,374 of OX454526.1, read as the reverse complement.
TCCTGCTCTCTTCCAAAAAAGAAATCTTTATCTGGGAGATTTCTTGCTTAATGATCTTAATGACTTGGCTAACGCTGATGTTAGAAGTCTATCGCGCTTCATAAGAAGCTCTAAATGGTTTAACTAGTAGCGGGAGAAACCCCTCGATCCATGTGGCATCACAATGGACCTAACATTGGTCTAAGTGTGTTGGCCTTACGCTGACAGCCACTTTAACCTAACCTAACCTCACCTTGATGACGACATTGGGTGGTGGGAAAACTCAGTCATCTTATGTGAACAAAAAACTCCCGCTCATCTCCCGCAGTAGTGCGCCTGCCGCTCAGATACGGTGTACAATGTTGGACAGATATGAGAGAATAAGAAGTTACCAGATCCGAGAAAGCCTTCACATCAAAGAACGTATCTCCAAGAAAAATGAACGCGACCGGCTCAGTTGATACTGTTATGTTCAAAGGAGAGATTCTATGTACCCCGTCAAAAATGCAATATCAATTGACGTTCCTTTACAAAGCGAAGAAAAACAGGCCTAAAAATCCCTCGATCACACAAATGCAGCAGCACCAGCATTTAGTGGGCCTTAATAACGAAGTGATGCGAAATCGGGAAGCCTGCCGATACTTTTTGAGGATAAACCAGCAAACGCCACAGGCGGACCAGTAGGGATGCAGTGAAGTGGAAGGGTAATGATGTCTTTAGTCCAGATCATAAGCCGTTGTTAAACAACAAGAAGATGTTGATACCTTCATAACTATCTTTTTTTACATTAGATGAAGCTTTAAAAAAGGCGGACTTAAGTCTCAACTACCATTTCTATACAGCCAGTTAGATAAATAGCTATTTTCATAACGTATTGTAATCCAAACTGATTGAAGTCGCTGTACAGGCTCTGTCGAAGTGTTCCTCTGCGGTGAGTTTAGCGGCTCTCTGGCCTGAAGTGGATATGTTTTTTAGGTTATTGTGCAGCCTCTACAATTTTTAATTTTTCTTCTCCACATTCCATCGAGACAAACGCTGCCAAATATTAACCTATTAATAGTATTTTCATCCGCTCTTGAAGGGTCAAAGTTTCTGCGCCATACTAGAATTAGGAAGGCTAGATAAGATAGGCTTTGGTTGCTCGGGAGAGCGCGAGTTTTTATCTATATATTTAAAATTCTTTTTGAAGAAAGAAAGAAATATTTTGCCAAACCAAATGAGAAAAGTGTTAAAAATAATAACTTTCGTCAAATTTTCTTTTGCTTCCACCCAAACGTTCCCTTCTTAATTGGTTTCTTTTTGCACACATCACACCACTTACAGTAAATCATATTATATAATTAAAACTGTGTGAAAATATGTAACGCTATATGAGTTCTTTTTTTTACTTCTTGTTTCATTAAACTTTAAAACTATCTGAATTAACTGTCTGCGTTTCTATTTCAAGGTGAACTCTTTTCAGCTTAATCTTTAGGTAAACTAATAAATTCAACAGGTTATGGGCCCAGGTCGACGCTGGAAAAATTTATGTTAACAAAAGGATTTTATTAGGAGATTATTTTGCTGAACTGGATTAACGCTTTTTGTGCATCGATAGCGAAATTGTGTAGTCTGTGCTTGCGATTACATATTTTTGGAATAATTGCTGGAGGCATTAAACAAATTTCGGGAGCATCGGTCATAGGCGTTATTGTAAGCGAACACAAAAAAAAAAAAAACTGAAATGGAAAAGGAAGCATCGGTAATTGAAAAATTCACTGACCCATCGCAATGGATGATGTGGAAGTTTCAGGTTCGTGTGAATTTGTTGGCATCGGAATTGTTTTGCTTCGTCGATGGAACAAAAAGGAAGCCAACTGATATGAAAGACGCAAACTACGCGAGAGATTTTGCAGAATGGGGTAAGAATGATGCTAGGGCACAAAAACTTATCGTGAATTCCTGCGGATCGAAGGTACTCATTCATTTGTGCAACTGTTCTTCTTCGAACGAAATGTGGGAAAAACTACATTCAATATATGAGCAGAGTAATGACTCAGCTAAGCATTTATTGGAAAAACAGTATTACGCTTACAAAAGGGATCCAGCGCACGATATAGCTACGCACATTTCGTCCATAGAAAACTTGGTACAAAAATTAAAAGCCACGGGTGTTACGATCGATGACAGCATGTTAATAACAAAGAATTTGATGACGTTGCCGTCAGAGTATCAGCACTTTTCAACTGCATGGGACTCAACTGCGAAGGGGGATCGCACGATTACAAACCTTACAAATCGGCTCATGGTTGAGGAAAGTCGGTTAGGGATTCAACGCCTAAACTTGAGCGAAGTTGAAACAAGTGAGGCACTGTTGGCCCGACAAAACACTGGTGCACTGCGGAATAATTATCAAACAGAACATCATAAGAGAAAAGTTAAACCAAAACGAATGGGCAAATGCTTCAAATGTGGGTCAACTGAACACTGGAAACGGGATTGCAAAGCTCAATTTGCACCGGAGAGTGCTCAGCCGAAGAAATCATATGCGGACAAAGCTTTCTTTAGCAACATTGCTCAGTCCTTGGCCAAAAGTGATTCTTGGTTTATTGATTCGGGTGCCACGAACCATATGTGCAAGCGCCGTGAGTGGTTTACGACGTTCACTCTATTGGATAAGCCGGTTGATGCGTTACTTGGAGACGGAAAATTAATGCTAGCAACTGGCCGCGGTGATTTACGAGTGTTGTCATTTAATGGGATTAAGTGGATCGAGAAAACAATGAAAACTCTTTTGTATGCACCTAGTTTGTTTGCAAACTTATTTTCTTCGATAAAGGCAATGGATAGCGGGCATACTAGTTGGTCAAATAAATCAATAGTGGCTATTAAAGACAACTCTCTGCACATTTGGCACGAGCGCTTGGATCATCAAAATCTGGTTCATGTCCGCAGTTTCCTGCGAAACCATAATATTGATTTTATCGACGAAAACTTTAACTGCGATGGTTGTGCATTCGGGAAGCAACATCGATTAAGCTTCAGTTTGCGACCGGATAGATCTACAAAATGTGGGGAGATGATTCATGCGGATGTCTGCGGACCGATGGAGGAAAATTCATATGGTGGGTCTAGGTATTTTGTACTCTTCAAAGATGATTTTTCGAAGTTTCGATTTGTGTTTTTCCTCAAGAACAAGTCTGAAGTGGTTGACAAGTTAAAAATAGTTCTCAAAATTGCTGAGAAGCAATGTGGGCATTCAGTTGGAAATCTTCAAACAGATTTGTGAATTCTTCCATAAAACAATTGTTGGAAGAAAATGGTATTCATCATCGTCGTTCGGTCGCATATACACCTGAGCAAAATGGATGTATTGAGCGAGAAAACCGAACAATAATGGAATCGGCACGATCCATGATTAATGCAAAGGGTCTAAGTCCAAAGCTGTGGGCAGAGGCAGTACAAACAGCTGTTTTCATCCTGAATCGGACGGGTACCAGTACAATTAAAAACAAAACACCCTATGAACTATGGCATGGTAAGGCTGCACAGGTGGAACACTTCCGTATTTTTAGGTCAGAGGTTTATGTGCATATACCCAAACAAAAACATAGTAAGCTTGATGCAAAATCCAAGAAATGCATTTTTGTCGGCTACGATGAAAGTCAGAAGGGATATCGCATTATGGACAAATCAAATTGCATCTTGGTAGTTCGTGATGTAAAGTTTTTGGCGGAAGAACCGGCCGCAGTCACAATCATCGAGGATGATGATGCAGATTGTGACGCAAATATTAATTTCCAACGGGAAGATCATCAGGAAAATGAAGCGGAAGACAATACAGCAGATTTGCGACGACGTCCGACAGCATTGCACGACATTGACGAAAACAATATTTTGGAGACGCGCTTACGTAATCGGAAGGAGAGCGCTTCAATGGCGATGGCTTTATTGTCAATTAGCGTGGAGCCAAAAACGTATGAGGAGGCAGTCAACTCATCAGAAAGTGAAAAGTGGTTACATGCGATGAAGGAGGAAATAGATTCGATGTTGGAAAATCAGACCTAAGTGCTGGTAAAAAAACCAAATGGTCAAAAGTTAGTGGACAATAAATGGGTTTTCAAGGTCAAGAAAAATCCTGGTGAGTTGACTGAACGCTCCAAACACGTCTGGTATGTCGTGGATTCATTCAAGAATACGGGATAGACTATTTGGAGACATTTAGTCCAGTGGTTCGATTCACATCATTGCGAACGATTCTAGCTCTTGTTGCTGAAAAGAGGATGCATATGAAGCAGTTTGATGTCAAAACAGCTTTTCTTAACGGCGATCTTGAAGAAGTCGTATATATAGAACAACCAGTTGGTTTCAACGACAATAGCGGACGCGTTTGTAAACTGCAGAAGAGTAAGTATGGTCTGAAGCAAGCTTCGCGTTGCTGGAATCGCAAATTCAAGTCATTCATCGAACTCTTCGGGTTTCAAGTCTGCGATTCAGATCCATGTATATTTGTCAGTCATAAAAATGGGAGCTCTATCATTTTGGCGATTTATGTCGACGACGGGATTGTGGTAGGCGATAATGAGGCAATGATATCATCAGTAGTTAGACATCTTCAGGAGCACTTCGAAATAAGAACAATGCAAGTGGGTTGCTTTCTTGGGTTTGAGATCGATCAGCGAGGCGATGGTTCTATTTTCATGCATCAAACTTCATATGCACGAAAGGTTTTGGAACGGTTTTACTTTGAGTAATGCAATTCAGTTTCTGTTCCCAGCGACCCAAATCAGGTAATTCAAAATTCGATGAATCAGAACTAAGTAAATTCCCGTATCGGCAGTTGGTTGGAAGTCTTATGTACCTAGCCATTAGCCTAGCAACAAGGCCAGATATAAGCTATGCAATCGGTAACGTCAGTCGGTACTTGGAAAAACCAACCATGATTCATGAAAATGCAGTCAAGCGCATACTGAAGTATATAAAGGGCACGATCAGTTGCGGAGTGCTGTACAAGTGTAGTGGAAGTGGTCGTTTGTGTGGTTTCAGCGACGCGGACTATGCTGGTGATGTCGTGACACGAAGGTCAACGTGAGGTTTCGTTTTTAAGTACAACGATGGTATAATAAGCTGGAACAGTACGCGGCAGAAATGTGTCTCGCTTTCTACGACAGAGTCAGAATACATCGCAGCATCTGAGGCAATAAAGGAACTAGTCTGGTTGCAACGGCTGCTTGGAGAATTAATACCAAACAAGATTGATAATATCACATCGTTTTTCATGGATAATCAAAGTGCTATTCGCTTGATAAAAAACCCCGAATTCCACAGGAGGAGTAAACACATTGATGTTAGATACCATTTCATTCGTGAGAAGTTCGAGAAAGGTTGCTTTGATCTTCAGTACGTGTCAACAAAGGAAATGATTGCAGACATTTTAACCAAAGCTCTACCGAAAGAGCGATTTCAGTTCCTGCGTGCATTGATGGGAGTTGCATCAATTGGAAATTAATTTATTTTTTGGTGTGGTGCATTCTAGACTTATAAAGATTAAGGTTTAAATGTTGACAAAAAGTGAGAGTGTTAAAAATAATAACTTTCGTCAAATTTTCTTTTGCTTCCACCCAAATGTTTCCTTCTTAATTTGTTTCTTTTTGCACACATCACACCACTTACAGTAAATCATATTATATAATTAAAACTGTGTGAAAATATGTAACGCTATATGAATTCTTTTTTTTTACTTCTTGTTTCATTAAACTTTAAAACTATCTGAATTAACTGTCTGCGTTTCTATTTCAAGGTGAACTCTTTTCAGCTTAATCTAAAGGCAAACTAATAAATTCAACAAAAAGGTTTCCTAGGGTAATTCTTCGTCGGATCCCCACTAAAATGTCATTTGTAAATTTGATTTTCACTGCGATGTAGTTGAACTCCTGAACTACCTTAAAGTTACTGTTATCGACATTGACGTTTTGTCCTAGGCGCTGGACAAATGTAAGTTTATTTATTGAAAGTAAGTACCTGGTTTCGTCCTCGTTGGCTTCAAGGCCAACGAACAAGTTAGTCTCTAGATTTAGTGAAAATGTCAATCCCCAGTCGTTGGATCTGTTGAAGAACGTGCCTGGCGTGTTGTCACGTGTCCTACATACTTCTGCTGCAGAACAATATTGAAGACGCATGACACCGCGTCTCCTTTCCAAGATCCGATGCAGTTTTGAAATAGTTCCGAAGAGCTATTGCCCAACTGACGACGTAGGTTAGGTTAGGTAAATGGAGGCCCTTGTGACTGGTGTCACGGCTCACTTAGACCATCAGTTTGAGTCCATTGTGTCCATTGTTGTTGGGATTTCCAAAATTTTAGAACCTGCAAAGAAACAACAGATATGCCGCTGTTACACAGCTCAGTGATCCGCTTTATTAGAACCACCCGGATCTATATGCAAATCTCAGGATTTTGTTCAGCTCAATATTGGTCAGATCCTCCAGCTCCTCAAAAAAGTAGCTGCCAAGAATCTTGAATCCATTTGTTCTTAGGGCAGGACATTCACATAGTAGGTGACGAATAGATTCTGTCTCTTCGACGTCTCTGAAGCTCCCGCAGTAATCGTTGTGCGAAAGTAGGTTTGTTCTACTCTTTTATTCAACGTCGATTTTCCGTGTCAGTGAACTGAGCGGAGTTTGTATAGATTTCAGAGCTAGAGATGCATCCATCTCCGATCCGCATCTTGCCAGCTTGTCTGCTTCTTCGTTGCCCGACATGTCATTGTGCCCTGGTACCCAGCATAGGGTCACCGAGTTGGCGGTTGATATCTCGTCTAGGTGTTTTCTGCACTGTAACCCTTGATTTGACAACTGCTGACTCCATGGCCATTATGGCCGCTTGACTGTCAGAGTATTTGGTGATCTGCTTGTCGGCCAGTTGGCGCTTCTTCACCTCCTTGGCAGCCTCATATTTGGTGATCTGCTTGTCGGCCAGTTTGCGCTTCTTCACCTCCTTGGCAGCCTGAGTGATCGCAGCAGTCTCTGCCTGAAAGACGCTGCATTCATCGCTGATTCTGAAGGACACGCGCAAGCCCAGAGTCTCACAGAAGATGCCTGCACCTGTACCCGCATCCATTTTGGATCCATCGGTATAGATAGCTATTTCGCCTTCTTCTGTGACTGTTTTCTTGATCCATTCGCTTCTTTCTGGCATTCTGGTAGCGAATCTCCTTTTGAAGCCGGAGGTGTGTGGTAGGTAGTCAGTGGATTTTGTTTCTTTCGAAGCCCTCCATCTTGCCTCGATCGATGCGTGTCCGTAGGGCCTGAAAGATCACAGTCCCGACTCCCTGAGTCTAACGGCCGTTTTAACCGCTATGCTGCTGCAGTATAATGTCCTTTGAATTTTAGTAAGGCTTGAGAGATGGCATTTCTTCTCGGTAGCCTTCCACCATACAGCAGCACCTTACTGACGACGCAACTGGATCATTTTTGCGAGGATCGTGAATTCGGCCAACGTCACGTCGAGACTTTTACACAGTACACAGTAAAAAGGAAAATCGATAGACAGTAAAAATTGAGAATAATAAAATTGAGACTTGCATTCGTGAATATTTGTATGTCTAAAAACACATTTTAATTTCACCGAGAATCAGCTGATTGGCAAAGGAGTGGTAACAATGCAGCCCATAGTTGAATTTTTGTATAGCTCCAATTGGCTTCATACAAAATTTCTTAATTGGATACACGATAGACAATCGTGTCGGTGATAGGTTGCATGTGCAAATTGATGACGATTTCATTCACTAATATCGCTTGCACGATTATCGTCAGGAATAAGTAGGTACCCAAGTCATACCATGCTAATACGATCTTTTCTGAAGCCTCTGGTACAATTGTTGCCAAGACCCAAATCGCTATCTTCCACAGAAATGTGTGGGTATGTTTTGGAGGTTTTTGTGGATTTAAGCCTTAAGGCGATAAATCATAAGACGCTCTTTCAGATACAGAAAAGACTCGTGTAAGCTGGTCTCTTATGATAAACATTTCGTTGAATTGTCAATCAAAATCAAGTCAGTCGACACGACTCCAGTCTAGCTATTGCTCACGAAAGCTCAGTGCTTAAAAGACCTTCATGTGTCAACAAAAAAAAAATAAAAAATAAAACTTAATTAACATTTTAAAATGGAAATCACAATATTATTAGCTTCAATTGTTTGTCGAGTAATTTTATTTAGTTTTATTGATTTACAAAAAGAAAAAGATAAACAAAAGAGCAAAGTAAAACAAAAAAAGTGCATTTGGGTCAAGAATCATACGATTGAATCGAGAATAATACAATTGGATTGAGGTAAGCAAAAGAGTCGTGCACCTCTACTTTTTTTATCAAGCTGCGACACTACCGCTCAACGAAAGAGGTCTTCCCCTGTTTTTGAACAGCCATTTATTATTTTGCAGTAATTCGATAATTTTTTTAATTTGTTGCATTTTTAAATGTTCCGCAATTAGCTATTTTGAATTTTTTTTGCTTATATTGGCGGATGATGCATATTGACGCGTGTATTTAGTATCGGGTCGTCATAGTCCATCTGATGTTGGACAGTGAAATCACGAGACGTTCATTAAAATAAAAATAAAAACATGGCTTTGCTCAGTTCGAGACTTCGGAATACATTTATCGTGTAGATGGAGATGGCGTGCTTTGTTGATTTTGGCAACTTCAGAGGAAATGACGATAATTGGATACTTGTGGGTAAATTGAGAATAATATATTATAATACATATATTTTTTGTTTTATTTTTTATTTTTTACGCAGATTAATACTTGGCAGTGTTGTTTATGACACATGTTGTGTTTTTCTTATTTCACGGTTCAAGGGAATCGTTAACATGACCTTGGGTTGTGCAATTTTATTATGTCATGAGATATAAAGATACTCATTTGAAGGTAAGTTCTATAGGAAGACCAGAAGTGGTTTTTTAATGCAGTTTTAATGGAGGAGGCACCTAAGAGGGAGTTAATTTCTTTGTTTTTGTTGTTTTGAGAGGGAGAAGTTTTTAATATTTGCGGAAATAGTTGACAAGATCGACAACACAGCACCGTGAATCTTTGCAATTAAATCTTGCTTCCGGTTATACATATCTTCAAGCTCTGTTAGCTCTCTGGCGAAATAGTTAAGCATTCCGTTGAGTAACTTCTGCACATTCTAGGATAAGTGCTGCCGTTTTTTGATCCTCTTAGCACAGTCCTGCATATTTTTTTGTTGAAATTCGTTTATCTCACAACAACCATCTTATTTTGTGAGATCACCGGATTCGGCAGGAAGTTATTTCTTCGGCCTAGATCTACAGCAGATTGTGCGGAGGGCAGGTATCAGCAGGAAATGCACTATCTTAAACAGACTCTCCCAATTGCTGGGGCATGCATATCCACAATATATTAATCTATTCTCCCAGCGTGCCGTGCTGGAAACTTTCAGGGTGATTGATATGTGCGAAATTAGTTGACCTTGAAGGTAACGAAAACCAAACCAAGTGAATGCTGTATTGGCATTTTCAGTTCACTGACTTCGATAAAACATCACTGTTGATAGCAACTACTTCGAAGCAGTTAAGGAGTTCACACACCTCAGAGTAAGAATCAATTCTACGAGACTTAGTGAATCCGACGAAGAATAACTTTCGGATACCGGAGCTACTATGGTTTGGCAAAATAGATGGGATGAAAACTGCCAACTAGGTAGACTAAGGGGAAGGGGAAGCTCTTAAAAATACTCTAAGGGAGAAATTATACTGCGTTAAAAAAATTGATAAATAAAGATTTAATGCATTAACGGTCCTTACAGAGACTAAAGTCTAGCTTTTAACCACCCTTTGTGTGTTCGAAGTTCTATTTTTGTCACGAGCGTAGGTGACCCACAATTCTACACCGGCTTCGAATGCAAATTTGAGCAGCTTCTCGTGACAATTGATAGTCCGAATTTCGGAACAGCTGGGGTAGTAAGAAAAAACAACTTTAAGTGTTATTAGCCCCCTGCGTGATAAAATGGTGTGACCTCGGTCAGCAGTTTAACGAACAATCCTTATGTTCCAATTTGTTTTGTTGCTCCATAGCATTATATATACTGCTCCTATGCAGGGGATGAAACTACAGGGTGTCCCATTAAGACCGACTATTTGAAATTTGAAAAAAAAACGCATTGTTTCGTTGAAATATTCTTATTTTATTAAAGATTGTAGACATGTAATGTATGGAAAACAATATCTGATAAATTACCGTTTCGTGACTGATGGTACACGCGCAACACTTCTGTTTTTTGTTTAACTATTAAGTTCGAAATGGGCCCCATCTTCTTCGAAAAATCACTATTAACTTGATGTTGCTGTCAGATCAATTCTGCTATCGCTCGGCGCTGCGCATAGTCTACTGGCTTCAAATGTTGTATCAATTGAAGATTCACTTATGATGACAAAAAAAATCCACGACATTTTCGAACCGCAAAAAAACTCACCATATCTGAAGTTGATTGCCACAATTTCTATGTAAGCCCGTGTAATTCCTTGCGACTAAACCTTAATTTACATACATGACAGCTGTCAAGCTAACAACGCTGTTAGGTTAGGTAAGGTTATAGTGGCAGTCGGCAGAAACCGACACACTTAGACCAATAAAAAGGTCCATTGTGATACCACACGGATCTTCCTACTCGTTGAACAAGTTGGAGCATTTGATGAAACTTGAGACTGTCGATGTTTATGAGATCGTTGAGATCTTTGTAAAAGAAAGATTCCAAGTGGAGTTTTCGTCTTTGAGAGAGAGCAGGGAATGTGCAGAGAAGGTGGAGAATAGTCTCCTCCTCCTCCTCGGCCAAGCAGCTTCATTTATATAGATGCCAACCCTTGTTACATGCTTGCCTCTGATACAGTGTCCGGTGATTACAACAATTGTTGCACCAATGTGCAGTCTGTTCAGAGATATCAAATACTTAGAGCGTTTCAGATCCAGCTTTGGCCAAATCTGTTTTGTCACTAGACAAGTGTTACCAATTGTCCACCTAAGGTTAGTTCTCTTAATAGCCTCCCTCATAAACATGAGTTTGTATGTAGCAATTGGAATGTCTAAGGGACCTTTATCAGGTAGAAGGGGCAGTATGGTTCCTTTTCTCGTGAGTTCATCCGCCCTACGATTCTCTAGAATTTCTCTATGTCCTGGCACCCAGTATAGGTAAATGTAGAATTGCTCCGCCATCTCCACGAGAGATTAACGGTAGTCTACCATTACGATGGAGTTTATAGAGACAGAATCCAGAGATTTTAGCGCAGCTATGGTCTCTGAGAAGATTCCAATGTCCATAGCGGATATCACATTCCTCTTAAGCCACGATAGGACTTCTTTAATCGCCATGATTTCCGCCTGGAACACGCCGCAGTGATTATGGAGATGAAAGTAGAGACTGAGGTTTAGCCCGTCAGAGAACACAACTCCACCTACCCTCTCGTCGATTTTGGATCCATCGGTGTAAAAGTGGATCGATTCATCTTCGACAGGGGGCCTTTCAAAAAAATATTGGGAAGGATGTTGACTTTGAAGTTTTTATCAAAACGTGTCTGAGGCGTGGTGTAGTATATGTTGCTAGGGAGGATTCTAAAATTGTTTACAATAAAGACGTTGTTTTAAGGCGGACAGCCGCACTGGCAGTCGCTTGCTTGCTAAACATGTCAAGGGGTGTCAGGTGAAATAGAATGTCCATTGCAGCAGAGTGAGTAGTGCGCAGTGCACCACTCATGCAGAGACATGCTAATCGTTGGACTTTGATTAGCTTATCGCTTTGTCTAAGGCCGTCCACCAAACAACCCCGTACATAAGTATCGGTCTTACATAACACATTCATAAGAACGCTCTACAACCGACACAAAAAAAATGGCGCTAAATTCAAAATAGGCGGTCTTAACCCATAAAAACCAGGTACCAGTTCCACACATGCTATTTTCAAAAAAAATTATACATGAGATAGATTTGTTCCAATATGCTTAGAAAACAAATGTTAGCCCTGTAGCTCAATGGACGCTTTTGGACGCCATTGTGTATTTTTATCGTCTTGATACTATGATTGCGATTTTTTCTTTTAACATTCTTCTTCCTTTATGACGAGGTTATAATCAGCATTAAGGGGTTCATAACAATCCCACTTTGCTGCATACCTGCTGGTTCGAAATCCATAAACATCGTCAGTTTTCCTGGGTTTTTGGATTATTTTATCAGTGAGGTCAATCGAATGCTGGTGTTGTTGCATTGATGTGACCAACGAGTTTCAAGGCCGGCCTCATTTTAACGATTTCGCCAGTCGGGTGAACCCCCTTGCATGCACACTTGCAGGCAGCTTTAAAATGTTAAATGGGGCCGTTAGGCTCCCCTGGATGTAAGCATTTGCTCAGATGTGACTTCTCGCCTCTTACGACAAGCGCTGTTTTTGGGGGCACTGCAGTGATATTCTTAACCCCTCCATGCATGGGCATTGAGATTCTTCATTTTTTCCTGATAAATTGATTCCAAGCTTCGACTAGTCCCCACACGATTTAATCATGTACTGAATTTCTTGTCAGTCTTTGAATGCTAATATTAATTAACATAACATTCAACAACTTGATTATACCATTTGTGACAACGAAAACATGTGCACCTTCTTTCCATGTAATAATTTAAACGACAACAATTAAAATATGCGGAAACTTCATTTAAAATTATTTTCTACTGCACCAACTGTGACAACACTAGCCACTGTCGCACTGCTGCACCCCATCTAGCAAAGGTTTATGCATCCACAAAGGGTCAATGACAAAGCCTACCAGCCTAGCTGACTAAACATAACTCAGCCGTGAGTCGGCCTCTGACGGACACTTTGATTATGATGGCAATAATACGCGACGAGGAGCTCGACACGTCCATGGTTGCACACACACGCCGGATATGCAACAGAATACGCGTAAATAATTTATTTTTTTAATTTTATTCTCAAATTCTTTCCGTTACTTTATTGCGCTAACAGCCATCCAAACTATGCTCAAATTACTGAATAACACATCCGCGACCACATTATCAGAATATATCACTGTATAAACCAGATGCAGCAAAGCGGATTGATTTTCAATTCCATGCACGATTTTTGGCACTGGCTCCCGGCCCGGCAATACACTGAGCAACATTTAAATTTCGATTTTGTATTTTGATTGGGACACATTGTGCCGCTTAAAAAAACAGAAAAATTGATAAATACAGATGCAAAGATCGCACTACGAATTGAACTCAATTGATTTGTCTTTTTCCCTCTGCAAACAAGCGAGAGTTCATTGTATTACGTTTAAGATACTTGTATACGGTTAAACTTGCAATCGCAGTGAAATATGATCTGGTTCTGATTTAAAATCTATCCGACCTTGATTTGCATTTTGAATGCGTATGCAAAGCATTCGATTGAGTTTGGTGGTGTGTTGAACATTTCGTTTTGCAAATTAATTTTTGATTTATTGGCGTTCAAGGGGAATCATGCCTATGCAGCTTATGTGACTCGCATTTGTGTTCGATTAAGCTAATTTACTGGGCTACAAAGCTGATAAGAGTGGGCCGCTGTTGGTTCTCTTTCTTGGTGTGAATTCTGAGCGCGATGTTTGATTGAATTTTGTTTTGCTTATATGTTTGATTGATATGTCTTACATTTCAGGGTTTTATTGACCTAATAAAAACAGTCAATGCATTTTTTTTCTTATAAAGGTAGGTATGTATCTGGCGTTTGTTCTGAAGTTGTTTGATAAGATTATCTTTGGAATAATTATTTCCTAACTGCTGCTAACTTTGTGGTTTTGAATACACTAATATTACTCGTAGACCTCTTAAAATAAATATATTTTTGTGATCAGCATAGAAAGTTATATCGATCCAGCCAATCCAATAAGCCTCCTTAAATTCAAGCTAGAAAGCTAAAATTGGGAACATAATATTCTCTAGGGGCCCGAAATTGTCAAGTGTAAAAATATTTCAAATCCGCCCACTGATACGCTCACTATAGAAAAACCCGGTGTATCGAAATAAATATGTAGAAACTCGTTCTCAACAGTTCCTCCAAACAAAGTTGTTTGCCACGCCCACTTTTCGACATTGTTTTTTTTACAAAAACATTGTTTTTTCGATAAAATGATTTATGTACTCAATATCCTTCAATATCTTCGCCAATAGTAAGTTTTTTGCCACGACCACTTTTTGGGGATAGAAATAGGAATACGGCATCTGGCAGTTCGACCAAGCGGGACATAAGTCAAGAATATTCATCGTCGCAAATGAGACACAAGTCGCAAATGAAATGTCGCACTTTCAAGACATAAATATTTTTTCCCCCAAGAAACTCAATATATTTTTTGGAACAAACAGTATTGCGCGATTCTTTGGAACGCAAGCCTAAAAAACCGGAAATTTGTCTAATTATATACCCAACATAGCACGTAGGTACCCCACGTAGACTATGTGTATCAACTTTTTTTCTAAACATATTCGTCGGGCGCTGCCGATATTATTATATATTATATGTACGCCTCGATTCTAATTTCAATTCCCTCAAAAGTGGCATTATTTGTTTTCGTTTTAAGAATAAATAAATATTTGCATAACTCAATGGAGCACCACACCAAAAAAATTTATTTTTAAAGATCGGTCTCGGTTCCAGAAAAACGCACGCTTTTCTCTCTTTTTTGTGGCATTGTTAATTTAATCTTCTTTCAAAAATTCTTTAACCACTTTTAACAAAAAGGAATAATCGACGGTTTGAACAAAATAAGAAGGAGATCATTTTTTTAAATTTCCTGGAAACAGGAATAACTGATGGTTAATTACCTAAGACATTAAGCCCGTGCAGGGACGGGCCCAAACAGCGCTTGTCGTAAAAGGCGACTAAGGGGGAAATCAAATCTAGGCAATTTGAACATCCAGGCGAGCCTAGCGACACACTTAACATCTTAAAGCTGTCCCGCAAGTGTGTATGCAAATCCGGGGGTTAGCACGGTTTTAGACCGCATTATAGCTGAACTACTGCACTTGCAAATCTGGTTGAAAACGTTCGTGTTGAAATGGACAAGGACAATGTAACATCACTGGTACTATTAGATTTCTCGAAAGCTTTCTATACAGTGCCCCATGAAATACTGTTGCATAAACTAAAATACTTCTTCCACTTTGACTTAACGGCACTTTAACTAATGGAAAGCTTCCTTAAAGGCCGCAATCAAGGTGTGTATATCAACGAAACATTATCCGCTTTTCTTGAAACCAAAGCTGGTGTCCCACAAGGGTCAATAATGGGTCCGCGGTTGTCCACACTGTTCAACAATGACATTCCATTAGAAGCACTGAAAAGTTCAAATGTATGTAGATGACGTGCAGTTGCACTTAAGCTATCCTTTTGGACTGGTGGAAAATGCAACGAAACGATTTAATGAGGATCTGAATTCTATTGTTTTGTGGTCCCGCAGAAACAAATTGACGCTGAATTCCGGATCATGACTTGTAATTGATAGCTCACCCTTAATTAATGTCTCCAGCATCAAAAATCTGGGAGTAACGTTTAATCAAACTCTTACGTAGCAGGTCCATATCATAGAAATATGTAGTTGGTAAAATCAAGCGGGAAACTGCCTGCCCTTCAATATTAAAGCGATGTTAGTGAAGTCACTTCTGTTACCTTTTTTATGCTCATCCAGTTTTCTGGGATTTAGATAGCCACAGTTTCCATAAGTTTAAGGTCGCTTAAAATAGTACAGTGCGATTCGTCTATAACTTGAGTCGAAGAGACCACTTTTCCAGGCGTGTGAAAGAATTTCTGGGAATGGACCTGCAAGGTTCTATGGATCACAGAAATTTGACTTTACCGTTTAATCTAAAAGACAGCCAGGCGCCAGATTATGTGTTCCAAAGATTACAATTTGCTTCCTCAGCTAGAAGCAGAATTCTAATTTTGCCAACCTATAAATCTAACACAACGAAAAAACAATATTTTTGTGTACGCCATTCGACTGTGGAATACGCTTCCGGTTAACATAAGGAGATCATCAGGCTTCAGCGACTTCCAGAGAAAATTGAAAGTATATTTTTGCACATAAGTTCAAACTTATTTTAGGGTTTTTGTTTTCATTTCATTTCATTCTTTTTTCTTTCCTATTTTTTTTCTTTATGTCACCTTTTAAATTAGTACATATATGTAGTTTAAATTTTGTTTTAAATTCTTGTTTGATTCTTGTTTTTAACTTGAAATTATGAACTTTTCAAATTAACCTTTTATATCTGTTACACAATTAATGGATTTTGTATCTACGGGTTAACATAATCGTACATAAATAAACAAATAAACAAACAAACACGAGTGGAGATCACCGTTGCTGTAAAAGGTCGATGAAATAGCAATCAATACTGGAAGCATGCACGTGTCGAAATCGTAAAGAAGAGGCAGGCCACTCCTGGATCAACAGCAGCATTTTATCGGCCTCAGTCATACAGTGATTTGAAATCAGAAAACCTGCCGATGTCGATTGAGGTCGAACCGGCGAATACCACAGGCAGACCATTATGGATGAGGTAAAGTAGGAGAGTTATGATCCCCTTATTCGTAAATGTGTTGGACTACTAATTTAAAGGTCTCCCGCCGGTGCTAAGTAACACATAAAAAAAAGTTTTTCCACTGCCCCACCTCTTGCGAAAGTCTGACAAACATCCAAGAATATCAATTGTCATGAGAAGCTTCTCAAATTTGTGTTCGTTTTCGGCTTAAAATTTCGCACAAGCAAATAGTTGGAAAAGCTAGGTTTTAGGCCCTGTATGGGCCGTTAATGCCTACCATTTATTAACTTTAACTACTCAAAACTTTACTTTGACATTGTGCGACAGACCCTTAGTGTCAACAATACTTAGTTTTTTGCAGAAACAGATGCTCTATCTTTACTGGATTAGAAAGAGATGGAGGGGTACTACTTGCAATACGCTCCATTTACGCTTCTACTCAAATAGGGTAGGTAGGAGTGGCTGCCTGGTTCAACCAGGACGCAATTAGCGCAGAGGCGCCGTTTTGATGGCACCACTCAAGAGAAAAAAGTGTCAATTTGTGTTTCAAATCCAGCCTGTGGAATTGAGAAATTTGATGAAATTGCACAATTTAGTATTGCTCAATTCTGATAGGTCGTCAAAGAATGATTTTCCGAGTGAGCGATGTCTAGCTCTATCCAAGGCCGGACACTTGCAGAGGAAGTGGTGGCGAGTCTCCTTTTCCACTGAATCCTTGCAGCTGCGCCAGTATGGGTTGAATGGGATGCCCAACCTAGCAGCGTGAGTACCGACAGGCCAATGTCCAGTGCTGACCGCCACAATTCTGGCAATCTCCTGTCGAGTTCTGTTTGTTAGGTCGTGGGTTCTTTTAGCATTGAAGCAGGGCCACATCATCCTGGATATTACACAACTATTTAGGCCGCTCCGTCTGGAGTTCGCCTGTGAAAGAAAGTACTGGGATATTAAACTCTTGACAGCTCCAATGGCTACTCAAATAAGTTTACCTTCTTTTTCCTATTCTATAATCGAAATCGGCGTCGGGCGCAGTGGCTCACTGGTTAGTGTGTCGGACTACTAATCTTAAGGTCCCCGGTTCAATTTTCCGGGCCAAGTAACATCTAGAGTTTTTTTCCACTGCCCCACCTCTTGCGAACGTCTGACAATCCAGGAGTATCAATTGTCATGAGAAGCTTCTCAAAAATTTGCTAATCGGATTCGGCGTAAAATTGTAGTTCCCCGCGCATGAAACTGGTTTTAGAATCTAGGTTTTAGGCCTTATATGGGCCGTTAATGCCTTATATTTTTTTTTTTTATACTCGAAATCGTACAAATCGTTGTTAAATTATAATTAAACTGCAATAAAAATAATTGTGAGAATAGTTGAGATCGCATTCTGGGTTAAATAATTCCGTTTCCCATTTTTAGGGTTCCGTAGCCAAATGGCAAAAAACGGAACCCTTATAGATTCGTCATGTCTGTCTGTCCGTCTGTCCGGGAATGTCACAGTCACTTTTTTCCGAAACTATAAGAGCTATACTGTTGAAACTTGGTAAGTAGATTTTTCATCAAACCCATACGTTTGGGGTATCTATGGATAGGTCTTCAAAAATTATATTGAGGTTTCTAATATCATTTTTTTCGCGAGAGACACTTCCAAATTTGTAAAATGTGCCCCCCCCCCCCCCCCTGTAACTTCTAAAATAAGGGAATTATAAAACTAAAAAAAATATATGATGTACATTACCATGCAAACTTAAACCGAAAATTGGTTTGAACGAGATTGTAGTATAAGTAGTTTTTTTTAATACGTCATAAATCGTAAACCGCGATTTATCTTTCATTCAACCAACTCAAATATAAAAAAAAAACATTTAATTTCATAAACATAAACCTTATGCGTAAACCGTGAACCATTATTTTCTAATAATAAATCTGTAATAGGTGCCTAAGTAAATAATAACTATAATTCGCGCGGAACCCTTCATGGGCGAGTCCGACTCACACTTGGCCGCTTTTTTTCTAACTCAATACATCATATTATAAGCTAAGCTTTTAACCTCAAAATTCTTAACTGCTTTAAACCTAAATATTCATGTTCATTTTATGCTTATTAATTTGAACAAAAAAAACGAAGCCTGTGGGAAAATTATATTGGCCTTGAAAAGAGTTAAAATGTCCTTAATAAATTCCATTATAGAAATATATATAGTTTTGTTAAAAAAACAGAAGAAAAATTCTTTGAAATTCCCAAGAGCATGCAAAATTTAGGTTCCACTTTCACTAGCATAGGTACCTTCCATTTGTGAAGCTTTTGCGGAGTTTTCCAAGTCGAACTACATAGATTCTAGCCAGCATGATAACTTTTGTTCTGAAACTTCGTGGGGTGAACTTATAAAACAATTTGTATTATATTTAACAAAATGTAATAGAACAGAAAATTCGACTGAATAAATTAAGTTGTTTCAAAAATACTACAAAAGAAATAAGTTACTTTCAAAGATTTAATTCCTTCGAGACAAAATATGATTAAAACCGAAATTGAAATCATTTATTTATAGGTATACCTACCGGGAGCAGGATTTTAAAAAACGAATATTTACTTCCAGCCGACATCTCGTCGGTATTGATTTTACAGAGTTTAGTAAACTTTTCAAACATCCGGTCATTGTCGTTGGGTTCTTACCACCGACACTTCTCCACAAACAAATAGATATAATAAAATTCGCATGTGCAAAAAACAACCGCTATCATTCTTTCTGATTTGCTTTCCAAATCTTGAAACCTTCCTTCAGTTCGCAAAAACAAAATCATCCAATCAATCAGCTGAAATTCAATCAAGATGCGAATATTTAAATTCCTAAGACCTATTCAAGTGTCAACTGGATTCTGAGACAAGAGTTGTTGACTTTTATAAATAATGCAACAAGAATCTGTCTGAATAATAAACCGACAACAAACGGTCATTTGTTCCTTAATCCGTTAATCTTCCTGGCCCCGCAAATAAATTCTCCACTTCTCGTTACCCGCCTATGTATTTATGTATATCTATCTATTTTGCCAAACCAGTGGGTACTTGAGAAGTTCCTCAACTTGTCGATCAATTGCCTGCCATTGTCTTGAATTGCCCAAAGGAAATGCCCATAACAATGTGACAGCGTGTCAATTGCACTTCTACTGGTCTTTGCCACTGGTATTCAGTGGTGGCTAATGTTGCTGGTCGTGCTCCTGATGGCGACGACGATGATGATCTTACTGATCGTGCTCAAGATCGATTTTGATGGCGATCTCACGTCTGACAAACACAAATCCAAGGGAAAATATGTGTCAATGCTCCGACGACAATGAGACGACGCACGGCTAGGAACTCATCCGAAGAGGACGCCCACTGTGCGTGCTATATCCACAGGCATCTAAGCAGTTTTTCATATTTCTTTTCTGACTAGAAACCAGTCGCCTAACGGCACCACTAAAGCGCACATAAATAGTGACATTAATGCGCTCATTGAGGATGACCATTAATACTTCTAATGCACATTTTACTTTGAGCAAAATAGACCACCTGCAAGTGGAGCCAACAAGTCAGTACAACGCGAACACCACCTAAGACTCAGAGAGCCTTAGCTGGTTAGATGGCCATCTAGTGCGCATCTATGGAATTTAGCTAGTGCTCACACACAGTTTGTCCATCGTTGTTAAGAGTGCTGTGTATGTGTAAACAAGACCCGGTGGTGGTTCTCCAAATGTAAATCTATTTATGGCCCGACAGATGCACTCGGCATTGCATCGGGTCTTGACAGGAGAATGCCATTCTCAATCCTCTTATCCGATAGAATGGATTATATGTGATTTTACACTTTGCCAGTCGATGATGTAAGAAATCTGAGACTTTAGGTTTTTTATTCAGGACTAACAAGCATCAAATTGAACGTGAAAAAGTAAGGGGCGCTTTCATAAATCTAAGGAATTTTCTACCGATGTACTTAATTGAATTGAGAAATATCTTCTATCGCAATTTTAGCTTATGATGGCATGCTACGCTTCCACAAAAAAATAAACCAGTATTAAGGCAAAAAATTAAAAAAAATAATATTTATGTGTCGACCCTAGGAAAATAGATTAATCTGACGTTTGGCTCTCATTGTGACTCTTAAATTGAGACCATGAATGACATTACAACTTACACCAGAGAACAAATAAGTATTATTTTGTTTATCGATTTTCTGCAATGAATAGAAATAAATTATTTACTTTATGATTAACAATTAGAGTAGAGGAGGGAACTGGTGCAGGAGTGTTTGGGCCAGGAAATAAGCACTACGAATCCATGGGCAAATGTACCAGCATCTTCCAGGCAGAAATATGGGCCATCGACAGGTGCGTTCGAATCAACCTCAAAAAAACTACAGGAATTGCAACATAGCAATAATATCTGACAGCCAAGTAGCAATACAGGCTCTTAACGCCTACGTCATCAAGTCAAAACTCGTGTGGGAATGCCTACACGGACTGAATAGACTAGGCAAGAACAACAGAATTCCCATCAGCTATGTACCTGGCCCTATTGGCATTACAGGCAATGAGGCAGCGGACTCTCTGGGAAGAAAAGGGGCAGAGGAACCCTTCATAGGACCTGAACCGTTCTGCGGTATAGGAGAACACACTCTACGCGAGAGTTCAGGAGACTGGAGGAAGAAACAAGGGCCAAAACCTTTCTCAACCTCCAAGGTCTGAGGCAAACAAAGAAGCTCTTAGGAAACTATAACCAAAAGAGATTCAAAGCTTGCATCAGAGGGCTCTGAAAGAGGGCACGAAGCTCTCCGAGGCACAAGCAGGGGACACAATAGACCAACAGGTCGCAGTGTAATATACCCTAACTATATATTATTATTAACTATTATTAAAAATTAGAGTAAATATTAGAATTTGTTTATTTATTATATACTTACTTCACGGAAACTAAACTTAAATGTCCCAAGAAACAAATCAAAGGATCACCCAACAACAAAAAAAATCACCCCATATTTAAATTATGCACCCAAGAAAGATGATTAAAGACAGGTATACACCGATGTGAGTTCCTTGCACGGCGACAAAATGCTCTCTTATATCAACTTACACAATAACTAGAAAATAATAAAATTTTAAAAATCGATTGTGAAGTTCCCGGAGGGGCAAAACTTAATAGAACGATGTAAGAACCAACAAATTCTTCAAGAAAGTTGACATTTCTCGTTGTCTATTGAGAATGAGTGCGTTCAATTTGAAAGACTGTTAGTCCCTTCTATTTTACGATTCCTCATTGATCGAATAACTCGCGTGACCATCGTTTGAGGTTGACCTACTAGGGAACTCCTATTTGCCTTGCAAATTGAACGCGCCCAATGTTCTTGGCGGATTGGATATGAGCAGCAAAAGAGAGAAATCCAGTCAACGTAAGGACTTGTTGCATATTTTGTTGTTAGGAATCCTTTCAATATCCATTTCGATTTATTTCCCTTAAACAGTTGGAGAGCTAGCTAACTACCTTCTACGTAAGTCAAAGTCCTGACCAATTTTTTTTTTTTTTTTTTTTTTTTCGGGCGGCGCGTCACCTATTCGACTTGAAACATTAAATTTCCTGCACAAAAAGAAATGCAAAGAGAAAACTATGTATTACCAAGCCTTTGACATAAGTTACAGTTCGATAGTTGCCATAATTCAAATATACAATTTTTGAATGAACCTGCACCACTCTCGCCCCCGCTCGCCATGTCGAAACTGCTGTGGAATAAATGTCAAAATTCGCTAACGAAGCGGGGATGACTACATCATTCCACAGTTTGTTCAAAACAAATGTCTTCTGATCGTTTGTTATAATTACTGTACGAACCTACATCATGTTGTACAGTTTTATTAATCCTGTTATATATTTGTAAGTTCGTTATTCTCTTGATGCTGTAAATTTATCATTTAGGTGTTAACACGTTACATATTTCATTTATTCATTATTTGTATGATTTTGTTTTGATTTTGTATTTATTTATTTATTGTATGATTTTTTGTAATTATTTATTTGCTTATTATATATACTAATTGTTGTTATATATTATAATGTACTTTGTTTATTTATCTTATTTTATAATTTTAATTTATTTATTTATTCTATCAATTAACATATTATATTTTTTTATTTATTATATTTATTTATTTATTATATTTATTTATTTAATATATTGTAATTATTTACGTACCTATTCATTGTATTTATTTATTATATTTTGATTACGTTTATTTACCTATAATGTTAATTTATTAGATTTCTTACGAAATTACCTAATAATTTCTTGTATAATTATATACTTTAATATCTGTGATAATTTAAATGAAGGTTTTTAAGTAGCTTTTTCCTTCGCAATCTGTCAATCTGTTTTAGTGCTTGCATTCCATTTGTATTATTTTCATTAGCAAGGTAGATTCATACCATATCTATGTACAAATATTATTAATCAACCATTGTAACAATTTTCCTACAAAATAAATATAAAAAAAAAAATGTGTTCTGTTGTTTTTTGTCTTTATGAAAAACAATGCGGGTCTAACAACAAGTTTACTAATTAAAGATTTTACTTCCATAATCGACAAGAGCTGAGGAAATTCACGAAATGATCATCTACAATCATATCATGACTCGGTGTTCGAAACGAGATCAATGAGAAACAATGTATAGTTATCTCCGGTTTTCTAGATATGTCTCTCTCATCGATAACCGCAGGCCCAACATAATCGCACACTAAGCCATAAACTCCACATACAGGAACTTAAAAAAAAAAGAAAAAATTAAACGTAGAAAAGGTATGTACTTGAAAAAATTGTTCATTTGAATAAAAGTAAATTTATTTTGGCAAGAGGAAGTTTTGGACGAAGGTGGAGACCCCTGGCCTGCTGAAGTGCTACTTGGCAATGAATTCAAATTCGGAGACAATGAAGACGCAGATGATAGCGAAAGCAAACGCTATTACGATCCAGAGACAAAAATCCACATACAAGACTGCTTACCGTCATCAAAGCCTTCGAAGATTCCCATGATGACATGTACGAACTGGATGCGGACGATTTTCCAGCGGAATAGCGGGGCAGCGGCGCTGTGGCTATGGTTTTAGGGGACAGTCTCAGGGCCGGCATCAGTCAAACAAGCGCCCTGTGCAAGATTTACAGAAAGCGCCCTATTTTGAGTTAGATTCTTCTTGAAGTTGCAAAAATTCAGCACAGGTGTGATGGATGTTGCTATTTTGAGCTTATTTGAACGAGTTTTTTGTTTTAAATGCAAATGGCAGCATCCGCGCAAGGTAAAATAAATTTTTCTTACTACTAGCGATGAGCCCACGAATTTGGCGCCCTGTGCATTTGCACATCTTGCACATATGGTAGGGCCGGCCCTGGACAGTCTACATGTAGGTTTATTTATGTTGGTGAGTTCGGTTCGCGAAAAGCACTTTCGAAAAGTAAAGGGGAGCACACATTAATTAGTTTAACATTTTTGTTGGGGTTTCAAAGACAATTTGTCGAAACCGCAGGCATTTATTTGTGTTTGTTTTTGTTGTGTTTGGCTGAATTTCCTGATGATGAAATATTATAACTCCCAAAGGTAAATACTCAAATATCAAAGAGAATATCAAAATATCAAGGAAGGTCTTATTTATTTTGCAATTCCATTCTTATGAAAAGTATAAACTTATTTAAAATAAAAGGCAGTAAAAATGTATCGTCCTGACGCAACCACAACTGGCAAGATGTCGAGAACGTTTAAAATTATTTTTATTTTTCCACAGCTGAAGGCTTCATTAATAAATAAATATCAAAGATATGTCGGTGCTACCAAGTATTTTGGATGGATTTCCTTGTCGTCGCCGAGCGTTCTGTTGTGCAGTCCTAATATGCGTGCAAAAGAACACAACTTAAAGATTCATCAAAAACTTCAAAATTATAGGTACTGAAAACTTCAAAGGCATTACATCGAAAATACAATTTGTAAAATCTTTTATAATAAATATGTACTTTCATTGCCAAGTGCAGTTCCAATTTTGCTACACTTAAAATATAAACTCTCACTACTTCTATGGCGGACTTGTTTGGAACAAGCGGTTTTTTGGTGTAGAAGAAGTGTGCACTTTTTGTACACTTATGGTCCTGGGTGTGATAAAATTAACGCAAAGCCAATGAAAAAATCGCTGACTGTTGATTAATTTTGTGTTCTCTTTCAGATCTCTGCTGGCTTAGCTTCATTCAAATTCGCATAAACCAAATGAATAGTTCAACTTTCCAATTCTTTGTCGCATAGCAGTTCGCAAGCGACTCAAGACATTTGCACTTTCTAAGATTTATATCTTCCTGCTGTGAGTTCCCGTTTTTTGCATAAATGTTTTGGTCATGTACATTTGGAAATACTTGCAAAAATGTTTCTGCACATACTCATCACCATTAGATGATACGATGTGGCGGTATTCCCGTTTGGCGGATACTACTTTCAACTACATGGCTATCGATGCATTCATCACCTTCGCCGGCTATAAATTTATATAGTCCAAAACTCGGCTTCGGCATTATAAACGATCTGTTGTAAAATTTATAGCGATACTTAATTGACCATTGGATATGGCTAATTAGTCTGAGAAAATTGCTCCCACATGATCCATTCCGTTGATTTGGTCACCGTCACGCGGTCTATGGTAAGTGAATAGTGGCGGTTGCTAGATAATTGTATTCATTTTACTATGTATATACGAGTAGATAGATCTTGCCGAGAAATAGAGAGGTGTGAGTAATATTTTTGATTGTTTCTAAGAGCGACACGTTTGATTTTTGCCACTTATAATTTTTTGCACAATACAATGCGTCGTACTGTAAGAACATACAAAAAAGCGTAATAAAGTTGAGAAATGACAACAGGATGAGAAAAGCAACAGCAATATGATTCAAAAGAAAACAGGGCGCTCTCATTCACATTTCTGCAACGAAAATTCAGAAACATTTTTATATGGAATAGCTAAATACCGAGAATAGAATAAAGGTATTCATGTAACGTCGTAAAGGTGAAATGTTGATGTACATGAACTGTCGAAGGTCGTATAAATTTTGACAATTTTACGAAGTTTTCGACGGGTTTGCGAAGTTGTATGAGTACACTTAATGTGTTTATACTAGCAATCCCCAAGGAAATGCAGGGATCAACCAGTATAGTTAGTCGTTAAGGATTTGTCATATAAAAAACGAAAGACGAATTTTAACCCAGCGACTTCAAAGAATAAATGGAAAAGTTCTTAATTCAACGTTTACATCAAATTGTCCCAATAAAAAATGCCTCGAACCAAAAATTAAAAATGGCCCCAACTTAAACTTCATTTATATCACAGGCAACAAAAACAAAGCGTCGATTAAATGTTTGTGAATTGCGTGATATTTTATATTTTGGTGAATATTTTCATTGATTAGTTTGGGGTGATTTCATTATTATAATGAAAAAGTGTTTTAAAATTACGATAAATTAGTCTAAAAACCAAGTGCCTCACCCGGTCTATAAAAAACACTGATCCTGCCAGCTCAGCGGAAAAGATCTCGAGTGCTCTACTCATAAACAGAAAACTCTTTGTGGGATGATCCTATGTGCGATGACCGGCGGCGTGTGGAAGTGGACTACGTCAATTTAAATCAAGCCCAAACACATCGTAGTGACACGTTGACCGAATGAACAATAATAATGTAAGTGGATCTTTGAATCCAGCCACTAGGTTCCATAAAGTGATCCAACCTTAGCTGTAATAATACCAAGCTTCGTTGCAAAGGGCAAAGGTTGCCCTAAAACGAAGAGGGAAAAATAAAACAAGACAAATTATCGCAATAACGATCCCACGCATACTACAAACAAGTATGAACTCGGTTAACGCAATCCTCGATTCGCGCAACTCCTCGATTTTTGCAACACTTAAGTCGTCGCACTTCTTGACTCTATAAGTGCAACTTTTGAACATATTTTCCTCGTTTAGTGCAACTTCTTGCGTTTATTCATCTATTTTTTATTTGTATGTTTTCCTTTTGCCGTTATATCACAGTTATAGAGTTTTGTTTGCACCTGAACCAATTTCTTTTGTAAATACAAGGTTGCACAAAAGTTGTCACCCGGCTGTAATATTTTTTTAATGAAAAACTTCGATTCTGTTTTTGGATTCTGTTTATTGATGTCTTAAATTTTAGATAGGCTAATGACTTTTGCGCCACCTAGTACATCCATGTCATTATCTCTACAGAAACTAAGGAAAATGGATAGGTCATCATTTTTTATTTTAAAAAATGTAACCCGGTTAGTGCAACAACCTCGGTTATTGCAACTGCCACAATTTCTATTAGTTGCGTAAATCGAGTTTGTACTGTAATACTAGTTTGTATCCATATCCATCCGTCCGTGCAGGTACGGGCTAAGAATATAAATGCTGCCCCCTCCCCAAAAAACAGCACTTTTCATATAAGGCGACTTACCATTCATGTGAACCTAGCGACACATATAAGATGTTGAAACTGCCGGGCAAGTGTGCATGAGATCGCCGGTTTTATAAAAGTAATATCAAATAATAATCGCTAATGAGAGCATGCACGTGACAAAATCGTAAACAAGTTGGATAGGTGTGACACAGGAGGTCCTCATAATTTAGGACGCTTGCGCAGCTTCGCTGCTCCGCTGAAGGTAGGTGCTAGTTGTCTGGCAGGCGTCTTTATCAACTCAGTTTTTTTTAATCAAACAATGAATCCATTCGTGGTGGAGTGGTGAATCTGTATATTATATGCATTGGAGGGACCACACAACCTTTCCAATTTACGTAGTGGTTTTGTAAGCGAAACGATGTGGATAATAAGTAGAGCTTGATTGGTGAGTGGTCTAAATGCTTTATTGATTCACTTCTGATGCTATTTATAGAATACTAGGGGTCGCCCCATGGTCGAAATTCGACCAATTTATTCTATTCTATTCTAGTTGAAAGAAAAACAAAGTTGACTGTTAGACATAATAATCGGAAAATGAAATTTTTCGACATTGCATTCTCTGATTTCACATGATATAAATTTTTTCCGGCATCTTCAAGTAACTTTAAGCATTTTCAAGTAACTTCAAGCATGTCCAAGTAAATTCAAGTATGTTCAAGCATTATCAAGTAACCACATAGCAATGTTGTTGTTGTTGTAATTCCATCCAATTTTAACTGCTGTAATTCATAATGTGTGTTATATATGTGGATAATTTTTGTATTGTGCACTTCTATGTATTGCCCCTACCCAAATATATATATTGTTGGCATATTTATGTGACGTATAATAGCAAAAAAGGGGGCAAACACGTTATAGGCAACTCCGTATTAATATATAGATTGAAATTTAAATACTGCTTACATTAACTTATTCTATGACCCCAATAATGGTTGCACAGCACACTCTCCTGCGAACTAATTTAGTGACACTTATAATTATTACAACTGGTCCTGACACAGCTCGTGGCGCAATTGTACGAAGTTTTGTGGCGTACGCTGGTCTAGTTTGGGTTCACTAAGGTCATGAACAAATGCCATCACTGATTATGTGCAAACAAACAGCGTTTGGGTGGCTAGCTTCGCTGGTTAAAAGGAAAGAGCAATTTCATTAGAGTTGGTGTTTTCATGCCTTGTTACAGTTTTCAATCCTCACATGCGTCTATAATCAGTTGAACGAACATCCTTGATCTTGGAACTTATTCGGATCTGGGAACTTTTTCTTCTTCTCTAAGACATTCTATATATAAAGGATTAAAATTGGTTATACCTGTCCCTACCTCCTACTATGGTCTAGCTGAATAGGCAAGTCATATCTACAAAAACTGCATTAGGTATTCATTAGAATCGATCGCAATTAGCTTCGACGCAAAAACGTGCATATTATTCAAAACAACTCCGCAAATGATTAACGTTATTTCGGCATTTTCCTTTTATACTGATTGTAACTGTTGCGTCAATTTGACGGAGACTTTGCTGACGTTCACGTGAACTGCGCTATACCCGAATTTTGATATTTCAGGAAGACACTGTAATTTTGTTCCCATATACCTGTGATTCTCAGCTAAAATTATGAAAGCGAAAATGATAAAGCAAATGACATTTCCATTTTGAGGTTATAGTTCGAAAAAAATTCTAGATCGAAAGTTTGTGGTTCACTTTCAGGTCAGTGCACTGCAAATTACACATTTGGAATTCAAAAATCCGGTTTTGTTTTAAACTATATAGGAAGGGGTTTTTGTGCGATTACGAACTTGTAGTTACGAACTTAAGCTTGGCATTCCGTCAATTCACATTGGCCTAGCTTTCGTCAATTTACTTTGAATGGTTGAATGAACAACAGTATCTTGTGATTGATCGTTGGGGCTAAAGTCACAGCGGTGTTTCACTGTTCGCCACAACCGATCATCAGGCTCTTTTGTCGGTGGTGCTATGATTGTTTGTATTACTAAACCAATTTTGTTAAAGATTGATTGCAATTCCTGCTCTTGGAAAAGTAAAATATGTATATTTTCAAAGTGATTTATTGACAGTTCCCTTCGCATGGTGACTCATGCGATCGTCCCATTAAACCTACAAGTTTCCCCGAATACTTATATATATATTATTTCAGCAACTTGCAAGGCCAGCCTCTAAGTGGAGTGAAACATTGTTAGTTGTTACAATTTTACATTACTATCCTGCATTAATTTAATAGTAGTAGGTCAGTTATTGTCGATAAGTGTAAGGCAATCGTTTTTAAATATTTCCAACTTTTAAATGGCGCTACGTAAGCAGAGTTCTTCTTAAATTAATAATTGAAACAACAATTACATCCATATTCCTTCGAGATGACCGCCACTCATGTAGGGCTCCCGCCCTTACTTTAGCCTTTTCAAAGCTTGATAGAATTTGTTTAGCAGGAAAAATAACATTGTTATGATATCGATTATTTGAAAAACTGTATACGCTTTTTTTCGTTTAATTTGCTTACGCTAAAGGGGTTTTTACAGTATCCTTATAGTGCTAAAAACACAGCTTAAGCATTTGTAAGCAGCACCTGGGAATATCGTATTTCATTGCATGCTTTTCGGAGCTACCTACTATTAGAAAGAATAGAGAGATAGGAAAGAAGTGTTTGGGTGCAGTTGTAGGGTTTTTCTCCACGGGTGGTGTCTAAGTTGCTTAGGGAGATTACGATTACTTGTATTCGATATAAAGTAATGGACTTGGCCGTGATTCGAACACACGACCTTCCATTCATTAAGCGAATACACTACTACTGCACCGGTGCCACCCGCTAACTTAACTTTCTATTAGACAAGAGTAGGTATTTACTCATGAGACTTTTGGCAGATTCCGCCTTCATATAGGCTTCATGAGCTGATATCTTAATAACTTCATTCGACAAATCTATTCGATATGATGCAGTTAAGTGGGAGGGTTATGATCCCTGAAAATGCAAACGCGGAGTTTTAAAAACAAAACATCTCTTCTGATGCCACTTTGAAGAACTCGACCCGTTTTGTTTTTGCTGCATCTCGAAGAAAATGATGCTGCACATCAATATGTTTTGTTCGTGCATGATGGAGTGAATTTTTCGAGAGATCAAGAGCGCTTTGGTTGTCACATCCTATTTGAAGCATTGTGTCCCCCGATGAAATCTGCAACTCTATTGCCATCGTCCTGAGCCATAAAGCCTCTTGCGTACCGTGAGCGAGAGCCATATACTCCGCCTCTGTGGTTGAGCGTGCAACTGTTTGTTGTTTCTTGCTAGACCAACTTATAATGCCATCCGCCAACTTAAATGTGTAACCGCTCATAGAAACTCTGTCATCAGGATCGTCCGCATAGTCTACATCTGTATGACCTATGATTTTGTCATTTCCCGTACTTTTATAAACTATTTTAGCTCCTGCTGTTCCTCTCAAATACCGCATAACACGTTTAACTGAAGACCAATGCTCTTTGCCAGGATTAGAATTGAATTTGCTTAGAACCCCCACTGCGAATGAAATGTCTGGTCGTGTTGTTTGTGCTGCGTATAAAAGACTCCCGATTGCCATTTGATAGGGGATATGATGCATTGCTTCCTTTTCTGCATCGTTAATTGGTGCCATGTTTTGGCTTAACTTCTTCCCACATTCCAACGGCGTAGATATAGGTTTTGCGTCACTCATGTTGAATCGTCTTAGAACTGCTTCGATGTAAGCTGTTTGATCTAGTGTTGTCTGACCCATTTTTCGGTCTCTTATAACTTGAACTCCAAGACAATACTGAATTTCGCCCAAGTCCTTTATATCAAATCTCTTCTTAAGCTCTGCCTTTATGAAAACTCTTGATTCTTCGTTTTCTGTTATGAGCATAAAATCGTCAACATAAATAGCAACAATAATTACCTTGTTTTCGCTAAGGCAATGATAAACGCAAGTATCGAATTTTGCTTGAACAAGTCCAAGATCACGTAACTCCTTGTCCAGCTTGTCGTTCCACAAATGGCCAGATTGTTTGAGGCCATATATTGCTTTGCGCAATTTGCAAACCTTTCTGTGGTTAGATCCATCCACTTTTTCAAATAACTTGGGTTGCCACATGTAAACATCCTTATCTATCTCTGGCTGAAGAAATGCTGCAACCGCATCCATCTGGTCCATGTTCCAGTTTTTAAGTGTAGCCACCGCAATCAAGAAACGAAGTGTTGTCCCGCGGACCACTGGTGCAAATGTCTCGTCGAAGTCCATACCACTGACCTGCATGCATCCTCGAACAACAAGACGTGCCTTGTAGCGTACTGTTTCACCAACGCCGTTCTTCTTTTTGCGAAGAACCCATTTGCATGAGATTGCTTTTCGGTCTTTTGGTAGGTCAACCAATTCCCATGAATGTTTTTTGGATAAGTGTTTCATATTCTTCACGCATAGCCTGCTTCCACATTTCGGCATCACTTCGAGAAAGAGCATCTTTTACATTTATAGGATCTCCATCAGATATAATTCCTAGTGCGGAAGACAAAACGTAGTCGTTGAATCGTGTTGGCAATCCACATCTGCGGCGAACATGTTCATGAGTTGATCCTGCTTCAGCTGTATCCAAAACATCATCTTTTTGATAGCGGCTTGGATCAAGATCTTCGTTTTGGATACCACCTTCTTCACCAACGGCAGGTGGAATCAAAATGACTTCATTATCTGCTTGCTGCTCACCATGTTCTACCGGTTGCTCAATAAGGTCCACCAATATATTGTCAGGTTCGCTGCTCTGGCAATCACTATTTGTCTCTGCACCAGCTTCACCACTCTCATAAGATGACATAATTTTGTTTTCATCGAAGACAACGTCACGCGATTTAATGATTTCCTTTGTTTTAACGTCGATTAACCTGTAGCCTTTCGAGTCTGTGCAGTAGCCGACAAAGAGATGTTCTTGGGACTTAGCATCCCACTTCTTACGTTTTTCTCTAGGAATGTGTACATAAGCATTACAACCAAAAACTCTTAGATGATCTAAATCTGTTTTTTTTATCAGTCCAGGCTTCCTCAGGTGTCTTCTCGTTAACAGCAACTGTTGGACTCAGATTTTTCAAATAACAAGCGGTGTTAATTGCTTCTGCCCAATATTTCTTCGGCAAATTCGCGCCAAATAACATCGATCTCGCTTTCTCTACCAAAGTTCTGTTCACTCGCTCAGCAACGCCATTCTGTTCTGGGTTGTATTGGATAGTGGTTTGATGTTGGATACCATGCTCCTGCAGAAAATGTTCAAAATGATTGTTAACAAATTCTTTACCATTGTCACTTCGAATCGCTTGAATTTTTCTTGCCGTCTCCTTCTCAACACGTACTTTAAATTCTTTAAACTTTATGAATGCCTCTTCCTTGTTTGCTAAAAAATAAACAAACGTTTTACGTGTGAAGTCATCCGTAAAAGTAAGTACGTAGCGTTTGCCACCAATCGATTTTTCCTGCATGGGTCCGCATAAGTCGGTATGTATCAGCCCCAACTTACTAGTAGCCCGACGTGCTTTTCCTTTTGGGAATGGATTTCGATGCTGCTTTCCTTTGACACATCCAACACAAACACCATCGCATTCCGGGTCTTTGAAAACGATGCCCTTTGCCATACCGTCCCGTAATCTTTTCATGCCACTCACACTCAAATGGCCAAGTCGACGATGCCAAGTTGCAAAGTCAGTGCTGATTGACGAAGAATAACAGGTCCATACAATAGGCTCTTCCGCTCGTTTGAGCTTATATAAATCATCGCCCGATGAAGATGCAAAAGCAATAATTGATCCAGTGCTTCGTAGAGAAATTTCGCATCTTTTCTCGTCAATAATTGTTGTTGTTATTCCCTTCTTGCCTAACTGCTTGCAAGAAATAAGGTTAAACTTTAAACCTTCGGCATATCTCACGTCACGTATCGGCGTTTCAACAGGTTTTCCATTTATATCAAGCAATACCATAGTGTCGCCTGTTGCTGATATATTAAATTTATCACCAGACGCAGTTACCAAATTTCCACCAATGTTTAGTTGTTTAACGTTTGTTAACCAGTCTTTTCGTCCTGTTAGGTGAACTGTCGCTCCGGAATCCACATACCAATCGTCGATGTTGAATTTTCCAACTCCGAGTGCAGTGGTAGTACTAACCTGTGACATTAAACCTGTTTCAGATTTCTCTCTAACAAATTTCTTTGCAGAACGGCAATCTGCAGACTTGTGGCCAACTTTATCGCAATTAAAGCACTTGCCACGAAACTTGTTCCACTTTTTCTTTGATTGACATGCTCTTGTGGAGAGAGCTGTCTCCTTTCCAACATTTTCAAATCGTATTGATTCGGCTAACAGACGTTCCTTAACCAGATCTGTAGTTAAATCAGCTCCACAGTTTTCTAGTGCCATTATTAATGGCTTGTAACAGTCAGGAAGGCTAACGAAAATCAGAGTTGCAAGAACCCCATCCTTGATTTCGTTATCGATTGCTTTCAGTTGTTGAGCAAACATAACCTTTTTGTTTAAGTACTCTAACATGCTTTTACAATCGCAATAGCGAACCGTTACTAGCTGCTCGATTAACGCGGCCACTCTAGAAAAACCTTTTGGCTCGTATAATTTATTTAGGCGTTCCCAAACAACTTTGCCAGACTTAAGTTCACGAATGTCTGTAAAAATATGCGTTTTTACACCAGACACTATTGCCGCCAGTGCTCGTGACTCCATTTTCGTGTCATTTTTGGTGCCTTCTACATATTCCCACAAATCACAATTTACGAGATGGATCTGCATACCATACTTCCAGTCGATGTAGTTTGAACTACCGTCCAGCTTTTCAAAAGATGATACAACTGATGTGCACTGCATATTTTGTCCGATGCCTCCGTTGCCGTTTGCTGAAGTTAAAATTGGAATGTCTTCCTCGTCTTTAAACTTGTGCATTTAGTAATTAAAAAAATGGAATATATATATGCGACCAATCTGGGCCCATAACCTGAAAATGCAAACGCGGAGTTTTAAAAACAATGAAGTGCTCTTTATTGAGATACGTTTGTATATAATAAAATGAAATAAAAGATAATACCCCAAAATGTCAATTGGGTTAAAAAACTTAAAGCTATCAACACTTTGCTGATACTGATGTTTGCTGGCAGATGACGCGCCAGTATCACTGAACAGGAAGGCGTTATATATCTTCAACAATCCCCACAATCCTGATCAGGACCTCGCCATAAAGGAAAAATAAGTTACATATCTTTCCAGATCGTTTGAAGTCGTGTTCAAAATTTGAATGGATCGTTTTCGCTTTTATTCTAATCATTTTAAAATTGCATTCACTCGTAGATAGTTCTTTTTTGTCGTCATCTTCTTTGTCGGCGAAGTTATGATTAAAGGGACGATAAGCGTGCCACTTCACTACCTACGGACAGCCCCATGGTAAACCCGACGGTTACGACACAAGCATGTTATAGATTATTGTTTGATCGCTTCCCTTTACACCACTGATCCGTTTCAACCCATGCACTTACAAGCAAACTTGTGGGACAATTTCAAGATGTTAAATTATCGCTAGGCTCACCTGAATGTTGTAATTGCCTAGACGTGGTTTCTCCTCTTATACGACAACCGCTGTTTTTTGGCGGTCGCATCAGTGACATTTTTCGTCAGTCCATACACGGAATTCCTTTTTACATAATTATTTATTAATATATTTGTGTTACAACATAATGAGACGAACAAAGTGATAATGAATTAAGAAACAAAAGGTAACAAACCAAAGTTAGTTCCTAAAAACAGTACGAGTACATAAGTACATAAGCAAATGTTAAAACAAAATTGCTGATTAGTCTTTAGACTAGGTGCGATTACTGGAAGGATGGTAACATCATGCCTTCCCTGGGTGTTTTTAGTGGGTGATTCAAGTCCCAAACTATCGCAAAGCTCGCAAGCGATGTCTTTCAACGATTTTCACTTAGCTACACGCAAAAAAATATATATATATTTGTGGGCAGCCACGACTGGAGATCACCGGTGTCGTAAAAGGGAGATCAAACAATAATCAATAACGCGAGCATACACGTGCCGAAATCGAAAAATAAAACATTATGTAGGTTAAAAAACTCCTGGATCACAGGATTGCAAAAGTACCAGCATTTAATTGGCCTCATTTATGAAGTGATTCGAAACCGGGAGGCCTGAGAATATTCATTGGAGTCAAACCGGCGAACCCCACAGGCGGGCCAGTAGGAATGCAGTAAAGAGGGAAGTTAATGATGCATTTAACCCTGATCGCAGCCTCGCCGTGAAGAAAGAAGATTTATTATTATATAAGTACCTATGCAAATATGTTTCAAAAATGGTAGTATCGGCTTAAATTCCCAATACTTTTGAAATCGTTTTATGCGTTTTTGAGATAATGACGTTTTTCTAAAACGCGGTTATTGGAGTCATTAAGAAAAACTGATTTTATTACCCTAACCCCTAATATTTAAAACACCACAGGAGATCAAAATCGTTAGACCTGTTTTTGAAAAAAATTAAGTTTTTTTTTAAATTTTTGAAACTGATGTTTGGAAAATTTACAAAATAATATTTCAAAAATCTGAGTACATATCCAAATTTCTTCAAAAGAAAGGTATTGAATGCGTATTTTTTTAAATTACTTTACCTACCGTTGTTCGACTATTTTGGGAAAAAAATACGAAATTTGAAGTAAATCTGTCCTCTCGTTTGTTCAGGATCAATATTATTTATACTTGCCATTAATGATGTTAAGGCATGTACAAATCACAGTAATATCCTGATCTATGCTGATGATATGAAAATATATAAATCTATCACTAGTCAGCAAGACAGAATGTTTCTTCAATCTGACATTAATAGCTTCGCCAATTGGTGTGATAAAAACGGTTTATCCCTGAACCCAACTAAATGTCAACATATGACTTTCTCTAGAAAGAATATCCCTTCCACCTTTCAATACTCTCTGTCTCAACATATTCTTTGTAGTGTTGATAATTTTAAGGATCTTGGGGTTTATTTCGACCCCAAACTGGATTTTGCTAAGCATATTAATTCTATTATTAATAAATCTAATTCTATGTTGGGCTTCGTAAAACGGTGGGCCAAAGAATTTAATGACCCTTATGTTTCTATGTCATTGTACAATTGTTTTGTCCGTCCGATTCTAGAGTATGCCTCTCAAGTTTGGACACCGTTCTACAACATTCATTCAAATCGAATAGAGGCCATTCAACGTAAATTTATTCGATTTGAACTTAGAGGACTTCCATGGGATGATCCATTTAACCTTCCTCCCTACAGTCAACGTACGAGTATTAAGCTTCTTCAAATGTTACCCCTTTCTCAACGAAGGCTTAATAGCGATATCATTTTTTTACAGCAGCTTATATCCGGTCAAATAGATGCACCTGACTTGCTGCAGTGTTCAATTATTGTTCAGCCCCCATCATAGAACGAATTATGGGAGGCATGAGCCTATTAGTCGCATGAGTAGAATCTATAATCTAAATGATCATGTGATTGGCTTGCATGTTAGTAGAATTAAGCTAAAAAGTATTTTGCGTAATAATGCTTTAATGTCTTAAATTGTTTGCATTATTTTGTGTCTGTGTTAGTACTCGTATTTTATAGGTACATAATTATTGTATTTTTAATTGTTCTGTCCTTACTAACACCTGCACTAAATGATGAGCCTGTGAGAGCACTTTTAGTGCCGGCAATTTCTGCTCGTGATAGTTGCTTGCTTTAAGCACTCCACGACACCGAGCTGATAGTGTTGTAAAAAAAAAAAAAAAAAAAAAAGGCCCGAGGCGCACCTAAAGACTGGCGGACGGATCGATGGATGAAGCATTCCAGATCTTACAATAAGTATAACTTTTAAACCAAGCTCGCATTTTTGACAGTTCTGGCATTTGGGTACACTATTATATGACATCATCATGAATCAAATGGATTTCGTTTGGAGGTTGTGTTAAGTGACGAAGCTCCTTTTTGGTTCAATGGGTTTGTGAACAAGCAAAATTGAGGTTTCTGGAGTGAGACGCATCCACAAAACACTCTATTATACCCAAAAAAGTTCATCGTTCTGTGGTGTTAACACGCCACAACATCGCCTGTTATTATTTTTTCTAAAATGAGGCCGAAGGTTGCAATACCACGCAATGATCAAAGATTATTTCTTCGAAAATGTGGAAGATATTGATCTTGACGATTATATGGCTCTAGCAGGATGATGCTACGTGCCATACTGCGAGTGGAATCATTAACT
This sequence comes from Portevinia maculata, assembly GCA_949715645.1. Classification (NCBI taxonomy): domain Eukaryota; kingdom Metazoa; phylum Arthropoda; class Insecta; order Diptera; family Syrphidae; genus Portevinia; species Portevinia maculata. The sequence goes on along the minus strand of OX454526.1, from coordinate 277,649,046 downwards.
GACTTGATTCAATGACAACATTATTTCTCGAAATGGGTTACGATACCATAAGTAAGGGTTGGTCTGAGAACCGGCTAGAATATCCATAAGACTACTCTAGCCTTCAGACCGCAAGTAGAGCCTTGTCCTATGGCTATCGTCGCCTTATTATGAGCTCTTGTACATTCCAACTGAGTTTGCTGTGTAGGATTATTTCCAGATATCTAGCTTGGTTAGGAAAATTGGTTCGTTGTTAAGCGTAGGGGGCGTTATCGCCGGGATCTTAATTTTCTAGTAAATAAAACCAGCTCGGTTGTTGCTGGGTTAACATTAAAACCGACTATCTTAAACCATGAGGATAATTTCCAGAGCGCTGATTCCAAGAGGTATCTGATAGTGTGGGGAAAATTTCCCGATATGGCTATGACAAGACCATAGGCCTTCACTTTGCAACTGAACTCATCTAGGTCGGAAATAATCTCGTTCACTACTAAGATCCAGAATTGTGGTGAGAGCACTTCCCCTTTTGGTGGGCCCTTATGTAGAAGGTAAGTCAATCACAGATGTAATTCAAGTATATGGAATTTGCATATATGACGTTCCTTGATTTTGAAAAGGCCTTTGATAGACAACGTGCAGAGAATCATGGATATGCCTTAGGGAGCAAAGACAAAATTAAGATGCTCCGCCGGAGTCACGGAGGATTTCCAAATCAATGTCGCTCCGACTTCTTTTGTCAAAAACTAAACATCAATTTTACTGGGGTTAATCAAAACTTAATGTCATATTTGTGTGATTCAAAAGTTTTCAGATCTACCTCTTTTGACGATATCGACACGTGCATGCTCCTGCTATTGATTATTGTCCTTTTACGACACCAGTCGTGTCAAACTACATATTTGCATGTACACTTGGGAAAGTTTTGATATGTAACATGTGTCGCTAGGCTCACCTGAATGTAAAAAATGCATATAATGTGCTCCCCTTATTCGCCCTAAGGTACGATATTCCAACAAAATTCGCACGCCTGTTTGTCTTATTGCGGACCTGCTACACAAACGGGTGGACGGATTTTATTTAAAGTGTGTATTTGGAATTTCTTGGCCTAATATCTAAGTGCTAACGGAAATATTTCACAAACATATCAACATAATTACCACATTTCGTAGATCGAAAATAAAAATTGCAGGAGCTTATTTTGCATTAACCCCTTCTTGCTCCATTGCAAAACCGAGCCAAAGCATACGTTAAAATCACCACCGCTAATTGCACTTCAATCGCACATTGCGATTAAACTATTTTTTCCGCTTTCAATTCCCCCATTGAAGGGCAAGTTGTGAACATTCTTAATAACACTCAAAGCAAAGGAAAGAACACAATTCAAGAAATTAAATTGCGCACTGTCGCTTCGTTGTCTTTTATATTCCCACTGGATAAATTGTATCAAAGAGACGTTGTGTTCTAATTAACTTGAGATTGGCTTAATTAAATATCGCAAGAGTTTGTGATTTCGACAAATTTCTTGTTTGCTGCCGATCCCTTTGGGAATTCGGCGTTTGTGCTGTAAAATTGTATTAATAAATTCAGAATGAGAAGTTTAAAAATGCTTTGGGATCATTGTCGGATAAGAGATGTGATTTTGATTTAACGACACGATCGGCGAAGGTCGGCGGAAATTATGTCGAGCAAATTTTTATTGAAAAACAAATTGAAAAGAAGGTTTGAATTTTGAGAATGCAAGCAGTCATCGATAATTATGGACCGCCAGGAAGAAGCATTATACGAGTATACCTACATGTTATTAACCACACTGAGGATCCCCTTCATCAACTCTTTCATCAACTCCATTCCGCTTTTATATTTAAAAAGCCCATATTTGGACACAAAGATTCACCTTTAAATTCCCACATAATGCAGCACCTATGAAACCAATCTCCGACTATCCAAAGAAAGTAAACAAACAATTGCACAAACAAACATGACACACTTACTTACGACTCCACATCCATTAAACGAAAATGTCAATGCCTAACTGGCCAAAAATGGTAAAATGTCAAAGAGAAAAATTGACATAAGTGCCACGACTTAGTCGACTCCTTAGTCGGTGAATTAAATTTTTAAATAACAACATTTGGGATTCAAAAGACCGGCTAATGGTGAGGAAAGTGCGATAACAAATCAACCAAAGTATCTATGTATCAGCCCATAAATAATTCATGAGTTAACCAGGTTACCCAGAATGAAGATACGCAATCCACCAGCAATCGGACAGTCATTACTTTCATAAATGATTAATCAATGAATAGTTAATGTTCTCTGGACAAAATTATTCTTCATCACTTGGCTGCTAGCGAGTGGAGATTTTCAAAACAAGGATCCATACACGACGAGTATATACGTAGTTCGAGTATATCGAATATATCTCAATCAAACTCGAAGACAGTGCCCGATGCGAGTCAATTGATCATGACCATTTTTAATGTTGGTATTACTGGTGCCCGCGGTCGGCGCTGGTGAATTTAAGATTGTTGTATCCATAAAGAGACTTTTCATTAGTAAGGCCATGGAACACTATGTAACTAAACTTATTATGTGAGTATGTTGTTTGTTTTACTAACTTGATCAACCCAATGAAGATTGCAGATCTCACTTTCTATTAATTCCACAAGTTCAATCAAATTCAAGGTATAGCCTTGATCGCATTAGGAATAGTACGTCTGAATATAGAAAATATGTGGATTTCGATTCGAAAACAGATGTTTGCTACAGATCGACCATCATGGATTAGCGACTTCAAATCCACCCTTCATTTTTTGGAATTTTAAGGCAAAACCTTTCAAACAGCAGGCAACTATACACGCCATCGTCCAATTTTCAATCGTTGTCAATATTGAGTGCATGAATGGAAAGATAACAAACTGCGCAACTATTTTGTCTATCAATGTTAACATGTTTTTACAGGAGAGCCTTGTCAATCTAATCTACAAAAGTGCCTCAAAATGTTTGCAGATTGTTGTTGATTTTTATGCAAACAAAATACATGCTCTACCGAACCCTTACCCATGCAGTTCTTATTGCAAGGAGGAGGAATAGTGTATCAAGAATTCCTTGTAACAATAAAGTCTTCGTTGGATATTAGATCCTCTCTGCGAAGAGGGAGAATGGAGGAGAAGATACAACTGCAAGTGCAAACTCTGTTTCATGCAATGGATGTAGTCCAACAAGTTAGACACGCTACGCTGTTTTCATTGGCTCAGCTATACTTCGAGCGAATGGAGAATAAGTGTCCAGCCAAGGGGATCCCAGCCCCCCGAAACGGTAAAAAATCACAATCTCTGTTTTAAGGAGAAACAATCGAGGATGCCAGAGCGCTTGGTCTGGACAAATGCAAACAGCGTGTCCATTGCCTGAGAAATCAATCAAACTAAATAAAAATGAAATGAAAATGGATGGCCGCAGTGTCTGAGGTAGAGTTTTTCCACGACTCCGGAGCCCAGTAAGTTAAACACGAGAAATTAATGATTACATTAAATCTCCAACCACTGTCTCGTCTAAGACTTGTTGCTTCTATTCTATGGATGCTATCATGGCAGATGTTGGAATTCAAAGAAATAATTCCAAGAAATGCAACATTTGCTCATACAAGGCGCTCAGCTAAACTGCTGATGGTTCCTTGCTAAGACATCAAAGTTTGGATTTGCCTTTCGAAGGATATCTAAGTGAAAGAAAACAATTAACAAGAATTTGAGAAACGCAGTAGGTGAATTGATGACTTATCTAACTGAAAAGTAAAACAAATCTATTCACCATGATGGTGAAGATCTTTGCTCTTAATATTTCAAAGGCATCTGACATAGTTTAACATCGAGCTCTCTTGTCGAAAATTGCATTTGGAATCGATGATACTCTTTTTCAATATATTAAAAATTACCTTTTAGACCATCCAATTCAAGTTGTTTTGGACTGTTTTAAGTCTGCAACTTATTAAATAAATGCTATTGTTCCCTAAGGCTCTGTTTCGTCTCCGATTCCCTTTCTCATTTTTATAAATGATCTTCTGCCTTTCATTTCTAATCCGATCCATTCCCTCGCTGATGACAGTGCCCTCAGCTTCTCATACATAACTCAGTGGGGGTGCAACCAATAGAGTGGAAATTAGTGCTTCTTTAAAGGAATGCTCCTTCTGTCATTAAACAAAACCCTCACACTCTGCCATTATCCATGAATGGCACTTGCATTGCTGAGACCGAACGACCTTCCATTGTCGTATATGTGTTAATGACAACCTTCATTTGAATAACCTCATATTCGATGTCGCCAAGAACGCTGCGAAATATCTAGGCTTCCTTAAGCGGTGCAAGATATAGTTTACCCCTTCTGATCGGGCTACAATTTATAAGGCGTTTATTCGCCCCAAACTTGAGTGCCGGTGGCCCAATTACATATTTGGAGCTACCCAACAGAATAAAAAATAGCGCAATAAATTTATCGGCGATCGTGACTTCACAAAAACGTTTGGCTCTCTTGGTAATCGAAGTAATGTCTCCTGTCTATTGCTGTTTTATCGATAGTTCCACCATAAATGCTCAAACGAAATGCCAAGCTGCATTTCACCCTTAGAACACTTCAACTGCAATGCCCGCTATGCCAGGAACGTGCATCAGTTTGCCCTTAAGCCTGTTTTCGGGAGTACAGTGAAATATAAAGAATCCTTTCTTAGCCGTACAACACCGATGTGGAATGATCTTTCCCGTTCAGTTTTTCCTACCCATTACAATTTACAAAGATTTAAAATCAACGTACATCAGTTGCTCCTCTGCCATCGTTACCCCTCCTTAATGCCCTCACTACGTAACTATAAACATATCTACATTATAAATACCTTTAGTGCGCGACAATTATAAAAAAATAAACCTATTCAAGATAAAACTGTCAACGCTAATAAGGAGTGAATAAATTGAAACGTTTTCAAATTGGCGCTTTTAAATTTAATGGAGAGTCAATAAATTGGGCCTTAATGATCGTTGTGCAGTTAAAAATAATAGCAAGACGAAGTGTATCTACCAGATCCCCGCTAAGTACAAATGTTGTCATCAAGTTAAGACAATGCACTTAGTGACATTATGAAGGGAGAGTTCTATAACAAAAAGTGTTCTGGGGGTAAATCTAACTTTTTCAATTCACTAGGTACAAAAAATGATTATCGTTGAGTAAGTGAAATCGTCGTGGTGAATTGAACATCGTGGTCATTCTCTCTTTTTATTGGATTTTCTATTTTGAGCCCGTTTTCACCCTTTCACTTTTACCCTTAAACATGCACTTCCAAATGACGGCTGGCAAGTGTACCAGTGCATTAGCTGACAACCTACTAGAACGCCTAAATGATGTGTTTATATAAGTTATTTCATTTAATACCCTGAAAGGAGGAAGGCATGAAGAAATACAATATTTGTGAATAAACACATCTCGCTACAGCGATTGCATTTTTTGGCTTGAGTTCGTTCGATGTCAGGGGCAGGCTTAGCGCCCGCCAAAAACACAACGCTTGTCGTAGAAGGCCATTAAGGGGAGAAATGACACCTTGAACATTTTTACATACATAAATACATCATCTTGAAACTGTCCCCGTAAGTGTGCATACATTCGGAATGACGAGAAGAAGAAGAAGAAAAAGAAGAAGATATATTTTTTAAAACAATTGCGCAAATAGTCAATAGTGTCATACTACATAATATTATAGAACCTACGAGTTCGAGTATAGGCCACACCAATTTTGTTTTAGTGGCGAGTTAACTTGACTACATAGCTATTTGCGCCACTGAATACATTATAAATACCTAATTACCTATTACAATCCTAACTTATGGCAATTCTGTCTGAGATCGATTGCGTGATCAACAATATTTATATTGACACAAGTAATACTTACAACAAACAGTATTGTATTGGTAATTGGGACACAAATCCAAGCGGCAAGGTCATGCGGATGGATCACGTTCGTGAAATCAAGTTTATTCTATTTGGAGGCACTCGTTGTACGGTTGCAGATATTCCTTAGGCGAATCACTATTATTTTCAACTTCGAATTTCTTATATTCATTTATATATATTACGTTGAACGGAACTCACAGAGGCATTAGCACTACACATAGGTTACACTCCAAAACCGCGTATTAATAGATATTATATCTAAATCTATTCATAGATTTTTATTTTTTCTGGTCAAAGCGCAAAACGCACGCGGACACTATAGGTCAAACCGAGCACAACGACATCGAATCGGATAGATACTGCTTCTCCGGCTGCATTTAGCTGAAGGATGATAATGGTTCAATGGCGAAATTTCGGTAGAAGCAGTAGCAGAACTCCCATCTGCGGTACATGTGCGGATGCGAACTTGTCTAACTGGTTTGCGAGTTTTGGTTTTGGTCACCTCAAACAGGAGCTTTATTGTCTGTTTTGGGTGAATGAAACTTGTTTTCTTTTTTGTTTGATGTATCTACCAACATCCTCCTCCCCTTGAAAAGGCGAATTCTCGCGTAATCCAACTGCTAGAGCGGCGTTTCACAGGGATTCGATTGAACATCGTCTGTCGGCTGCGCCAGAGATACACGTTGTGTCTCAGAGTGTGGCCTGACTGGTGGTGTTTATTTTGGCGAGCTCCCGCCGTCAGATTTATCCGTTCGTACCGCGTCGTCGGATCGCAATTCCATGCAGTCAAAACACACAATTGTGTTCATTTTGAGTCTGGCAGTCCGACACACAATAGGTAATTAGGTTTTGGATTATTGTATGTTCTCCCCAGAAGCGCAACAATGGGATAACAAACTCAATTGCATGCGAATGGATATGGATGCACGCGGTGCAATCTTTATTCTAAGTCGTTAGTTCGACGCATTCTGAAAGGGTGATTTGATTTGTTTTTGTTGGTGTTTATATTTTTTATTTTTTTAGCCCGATGCTCTTCTTGTCGGAGCGGATTGCATTTTATTACTGCGGTCTTGGGCCTAAAGTATGTAGAGATCTTCTTGGTAATGCTTCATATGCCTTTTTTTAGTTAGTTAGCTTTGAAATGCACATACTTAGTGCATCGCATCTTGATATGGAGGACGATCGAATGGGGAAACGGGAGCGCGAATAAGGCATAGGAGCTCACTAAATAAGGGGAGATGCACACACAAATAGGGAAGTCGGATGGAATGCTTAAGAGTTTTGTCGATTGTTTTGGATGTTGCTGATATTGTGGTTACGTTTGGGCTGATGTTTATTTTTACTTGGTTGTTGGGAGTTTGTTTTTGTTAAATTAAAAAAATCGCAACTGGGGATAGCAGATGAAGATAACAAAAATGTGCTATGTTATGTTCGATGATTTCGATTTTCTTCCTTGTGGTAGGGTCCTTAAGTGTATAACACTTCCAGTGTATATTATAGAAAGAGCTGTGTCAACCGTGTTTGATTCGATCTTTATAATTCGTTCATCGAAAAGTATTGTTGATTGTTATAAACACAATATCAAATCAATTTATCCCAATACTTTGAAAGAGAACGACATTCACTTGAATGATCGAAACAAATCACAATCTCAATTTTTTGAACAGGACCGAAACGCAATAAAAGTACTGAAGCCAACAACTCCATTAAAACGATCATAATCCCAATACATACTTTGAACGAGACAGAAACGCAATGAAATGATCGAACCAATCACAATATACAAGAAACAACCCTAATCGCAATCTCAATACATATGTACATACTTCCAACTTCTCATTTCTTACTCAATTGCAAAATCAATTCGATCCTTTTATTTTAGTGAGATTGGTTTACTTTTTATTTAATTATTTATTTCAAAGAGTTGCTTAAATAGAGTAACGGCCAATTTCTTCACATGAGTATTAAGCTGTCTAGTACCCAGATTAGCTAGCCCAGATACTAGCTCTGATACTCGGTACCAACGAAAAGTTATTACTTGCTCATTTCTTCACATCGCTAGTACCGGAGCTAAATGCGCCAAGCCTTACTAGCCAATAATACGTCTAAAACTGGTCTAGTACCCATTTTTACATATGAAATGTCATAACAGCGTCAAACTGATATAGTTTTATTTGTTTTTTTGTGTAAATTCATATGAATATAGTTTTGTAGTATTTTCTATCAATTTAAATCATTTTGCAGGATATTTTATTCGTAAGTGTAAGTTTTCAGTAATATTTTAGTTGTATTGTTTATATTACGAACATTTTCATTTCTCGGAAGTATTAGATAATCACAGAACCCATACCTAATACTCAAACGAATGACGATAGCATTTGCGATGATGAGGACGATCCCAAGGACAAATATTAGCTCTATATTAAATTTAAATTTTTTGTTAACAGGAACGTTTTTTCAAATAAATAAAACAATTAAATGAAGTGCAGATTCTTTACTCTTGTAATTGGAAAATAATTTCGTCTCTAACAGTGCGTTGTTGATTCGATTGACGTGATGAATTCGAAATGTCCATGTCAATTTGTCCATTGGCTATGATCGGCGCAAACGATCTTCATCTTTTGGATTTTCTGGGGGCTGCGATTCGTTGTCCCCACCAAAAATCAAATCCATTTGCAAAAGAACAATTTAAAATATCACCACAGAAAAAAGAGACACAAAAAAAGAATAAAATTTATTAAAACGAAAATCGAACGGAATACGTACGAGTATTTACTTTTTTGACAAGAATAGGCAGAAAGTGAAGAAATAAAATCGACCTAATTTAGGTACTAACGATGCTAGACTGCCGATTTTGGTCTAGGTAATACCGAGTACTAACAAATACTCCGTACCAAATTCGCGTTAGTACTTTGAGTACCAATTTTTGGTCTACTACTAGTACTAGTGCTAGTACTCGGTGAAGAAATCAACAAATTCAATTAATGAAAGCTACATGAGCAACATAAAAATGGGGGGAAAATTGATAATTAACTTACAATGAATAATACCAAGTAATATGAAAGTTGAAAAAAAATATATGACTTATGCAATGATAAGATAAGAATTTCATTGCGTTTCTAAGAATTAGTAGAAAGATATTTGCTAAGTTTGCTTCTGAATTCTGTTGTGCTGTATATCCTCCTAAATTCACGTGGCAGAGTTCCACAAACCGAATCGAAGTTACAAGCAACTGACGTTCAAAAGTAAAACAAGAACACCGAGGAGGAACCAGCTGAGCTGATCTGTTTGAAAAATTAAATCTTATTTTATCATAAATATATTAAGATCGGTGAGTCAAAAGAATGTCCGAAAACATACTTAAAGTACGAAACTTAAGAAGGTCATCAAATGTCATACTGTACAAGTACTTTAAATAGTTAGAAATATGATCAAAACGACGTAGTCCAAATACATAGCGCACTATACTGTTAAACGCAATACTGAGTCTCCGTTTAGAATCATAGCTAAAATTATAAAAAATTTCACAACCATAGGTCAAGGTTTCACAAGTGTTTTTGCGAGTTGACTTTAAATGGAGTGAAGGATTGAGCGGCCCACAGCATACGGAGTATGCCATAGGTATACCAAGTCTCCTATAGAGATATAGCGAGCTTTGTAAGACTGGGTGTAGTACCTGTCGATCTGGATCACAATCCTCTCAGTAATGAGCAAATGGCTCAGATTCAGGAGAGAATTATGGACATCACCATCGAACAACGTGATGAGGGGACCAAACCAGCCTTCCGCGGTACAACCTTCAAAGCCGGATGGCTAATGATCGTATGTGCGGACGCTACCACTGCAGAGTGGATGAAAACAAACTTCGCGAAGCTCAAAGAGAAATGCGGGATGGAAGTGACGCTTGTGGGGGAAGAACTTTTCCCGAAACCACATATCGTCAGAGCCTTCTTTTATCATGGTACCGGAGTAGCGAATGAGAGAATACTGGCAATTCTAGATGGCCAGAATAAAGAACTCAACACCAGAACGTGGAGAGTTCTGCAGAGATCTGACGACAGAGATGTCGCGCATATGGTCCTTGCTGTCAACGAAAGCACGATGAAGCGACTTGTTGAGCTAAAGGGGATGGTCTCGTTCAGGTTTGGACAGATCAAAATAATCCTCAAGAGCGCGGACAAATCGACAAATCTGGCATCAAGAGACAACCAAAGGAAGGCTACAACGTCAGGGGTAGTATTAGTACTGCCACTGATGCTACAGAAAATAATAAGCCATCCACAAGCGCCAACAATAGCGCCACACCACCAGTGGCTGGCATTAGTGCCGCCACGGGTAACTCAGTTGCTAAAACAACTGTGGTGCTGGATGCTACTACAAAGGCGAAAAGAACGGACAGCACAAACGCGCACCGTAACCGCTTTAGGCCAAAACTGGCGGCCGAACAGGCACATACAAGCGGGAAAGATGGACAGAACACCAGAAGTCCAAGGGGGAGACAAAGTGGTCTCTCTCAACAGGGTTACGTACGACGCAGGGGTGATAACAAACCTCATAGAGTGCGTAATCCCGAGTACGTGAAGAAGAAATGACGTCTCTAACTGTGCTGCAGGCAAACCTGCACCGCTCTATGGGTGCATCGGACACCTATAGCCAAAGATGTGCCGAAAGGAACGTCGCTCTTGGTTTAATCCAGGAACCATGGGCAACTACAGGTAAGATCTTTGGTCTTAACAGCAGAAATGGAGAGCTAATTTTTGCCAAAGGTAATTTCAGACCTAGGGCAGCTCTTTCCATTGCGAAAGATATAAAATTCTCTCTCATTCCAGGTTTCAATACTAGGGACCTGGTGGCCGTTTTAATTGAACGCCACAATGGCCATGTGATACACAAGTTTGTATGCGCATCGGCGTATTTTGCTGGGGACATAGAGGAGGTACCACCTACACCAGTACAGGAACTTGTCCAGTACTACCAAACTCAGCAAGTACATCTTGTTATCGGCTGCGACGCGAATGCACATCACCAGATTTGGGGCAGCCGAGACACAAACAAAAGAGGTGAGTTACTTTTAGATTACCTATATAGTAAAGACCTAGTTATTCTAAATAAGGGTGATAAGCCCACTTTTAGGAACAGTATACGAGAAGAAGTTTTAGACCTTACTCCCTCGTCTCCTTTTATACAAAACATTGTAGAGGACTGGCACGTGTCTGATGAAGCTTCTCTGTCTGATCATATGCATATTATGTTCAGGCTGCGATGCAACACCGAGTGCGCGCCGGTCAAATACAATAATAAATTAACTAACTGGAGAACCTATAGTGAAAATCTGGCAATCAGAACTGATCTGCTACCAGATTCACCACTAACACCGAGTGATGCGGACGCTGAACAATGTCAGCTTAACGACATCATTATCTCATCCTTTAGGAGTAGTTGTAAGGTAAAGCGCACCGTGGTAAAAAGAAGCGTACCATGGTGGAATGAAAACCTGGAAACTATCCGCAAGAAGGTGAGAAAACAATTCAATAAATCGAAACGCACCGGCGTATGGGATCAATATCGATCCCTGTTAACCAAATACAACCAAGAGTTGCGAAGATCTAAAAGGGCCTCATGGCGCGCAAACTGCGAAAAGCTGGAAAAACTCCCAGCAGTGGCGCGGCTCCAGAGAGCACTTTCAATAGATCCTTCAAACTGCATGGGATTGCTCATCAAACCTGATGGAACAATCACAAGCGACCGGGAAGAAACTCTCACAACCTTGCTGCAAGTTCACTTCCCTGGTTCCCTAATTGTCGATCACACAACTGATCAAACTACTGAGGTTTCATATCCAACTAACCTCAGCAGAAATAATAGTTTATCTGGTAAACTATTTAGTCCAGATAAGGTAAAATGGGCCATAAACTCATTTAAACCATTCAAGGCACCAGGAAATGACGGAATTTTTCCAGCCCTCGTTCAAAAGGGTATGGAATTCTTCCTACCTAACATGATTGCCTTATTTAGGTTCAGTTTCAACTGGGGCTACATACCACGCACTTGGCGGGAGGTCAATGTAGTATTTATCATATAAATCATATCGTCCCATAAGCTTGACATCGTTTTTCCTGAAAACAATGGAAAGAATAATTGACGTTCATATCAGAGAATGCGTAACTATTAGCATGCCTCTACACCCCTGTCAATATGCGTATCAAAAAGGCAAATCAACGGAAGGTGCCCTGTTAAAACTAACGAATCACATAAACAACGCCTACCGTTGCAATGAAATTGCACTATGCGCTTTTCTTGACATAGAGGGTGCTTTTGATAACACTGGTTATGATTCAATATCAAATGCTTTAATTCACCGGAAGGTAGACCTTCCCACCATAAACTGGGTAAAAGCGATGCTCGAAAGTCGGAAAATTACTGCTTCGTCAGGACAGACTTCAGTATCAGTATCAGCTATAAAAGGCTGTCCACAAGGAGGAGTTCTATCACCCCTCCTGTGGTCTTTGGTCATAGATGACCTACTTCAAAAACTAAGTAATTTAGGCTACGACATAATAGGGTACGCCGATGACTTGGTCATCATTATTAGGGGCAAAGAATCAAACGTAGTTACTTAACGTATGCAAAACGCCCTTAAGATAGCTATAGACTGTTGCGTCAAGGAACATCTCTCCATAAACCCCAGTAAAGCTATCATAGTTCCTTTCACAAAAAGAAGAAATCTCAACTTAGCCCAGATTTCACTAAATGGCACGACCATTGAGTATTCCGATGACGTCAAATATCTTGGAGTAATCCTGGACAAAAGACTAAACTGGAATTCTCACATCACCAACAAAATCACTAAAGCTAACAGAGCTTTATGGGCCTGTCGGCGCACATATGGCAGAACCTGGGGAATCTCTCCAAAGAATGTCCACTGGATCTACACAGTGATGATAAGACCCATTATAACATACGCCTCCATTGTATGGTGGACGAAATCCACACAAAAGGTCGCAATAGAGAAGCTCAAAAAGGTACAACGGCTTGCGTGCCTTGGTATCTCCGGAGCCATGCGAACCTGTCCAACGGCTGCCATAGAGGCAATAACAGGTATTACACCTCTCCATATATACATTCAAAAAGTGGCGATCCGCAGTGCAATAAGTCAAATACAGTTAAACGAGATAAGTCTTAACGATCATCCGGAATTTGAGACCCTTCTCGATGAACTGCCAGAACTCAACATGAACTGCGCGGTCACAGACCGCATCCATAAAAAACTATGCTTCAATAAGCGGTTCTCCACGGAGATTCCCAAGAGAGAAGCATGGGTTAGTAATAACCCACCTAACAGCCACAACGGCATAAAGTGGTATACGAATGGTTCTAAAATGGAAGCGGGGGTAGGAGCGGGAATATACGGACCAAACAAACGCTTTACGATACCCATGGGAAAAAGTCCCAGCGTATTTCAAGCAGAGCTCCACGCCATTCAAGAATGCGCTAGCCACATAAATTTATCTGGTATAAAAGGTGCAACCATCCATATATTCACGGATAGTCAAGCAGCTATAAACGCCCTTAGCTCGCATACGATTGACTCCAAATCAGTCATGTACTGCTTCAACACCCTACAGGTACTCGGAACAAGTAACAAGACCAAGCTATGGTGGGTTCCGGGTCATGTCGGGGTGGAAGGTAACGAAAAGGCCGACGAACTGGCCAGAAAAGGTTCGGAAACACCCTTCACCGAACCCTTCTGCTGCACTCCTAGATCAGCAGCAACGGCGGCAATAAAAAGCTGGGAATACAGAAAATGTATCCATCTTTGGGAAAGCATCCCAGGTTTAAGACAGACCAAACAAGCCATTCGGCCTTTCAATAAAAATGCCAGCAAATGCCTAAACCTAAGCACGCATGATATCAAAAACTTAGTAGGTTACCTTACTGCTCACCATGGTTTAAGATATCATCTACACAAAATGAAAATAGTAGACTCTCCTGAGTGCCGACTCTGTCTTGAAGAGGACGAGTCAGCTGAACACATTTTATGTGAATGTCCGGCCCTAAACGGAATTAGAAAGAAGATCTTTTTCAGGGAACAAATGTGCCCCGAGGACATAAAGAATTCTTCGACTAGTAGAATTGTCCGCTTTACACGGAAAGAGGAAACTCTACTAGTCTAAACTTTTCTGGCCCATACGGCACAAAAGATCTTTTTTAGGTCGAAGTGCCCCATATTTAATCGCCTTGGCGAGCCAAAATTTAAAAAAAAAAAAAAAAAAAAAAAAAATACCATGGGTCTTCCCAACAGCGACATTAATATGATTATCCCAGGTTAAGTTTCCATTAAAGGCCATGCCAAGATTTTTGACTATTTGCACATACTTGATTGATTGATAGATCTAATGTCCTTCTTGATATAACTATACAGTTGCATTTCTTGGAATTCAAAACAAGACCATTTTGCTTTGACCAATATCAGCAAGATCTTGATTAATACAAGTGGAACCGTGCTCGATTAAGCCCAGTGGGCAGCTAAAGACGAGCTGAACATCATCAGCATACATATTTATCGAACTGTGCTTAATGATAGTTGGAAGCTGATTAATATACAGTGAGAATAGAAGAGGTCCCAAGATAGATCCCTGAGGCACACCACTCTTCATCGAAAGAAACTCATATAAATTATTGTTTACGGCAACTGTTTGTGTCATTTTAGCTAGATAAGACGATTTTAGTTTCACGGCACATGATGAGAAATTGTAGAGCTTGGACAGCTTGTGGCATAAAATAGAATGGTCTACCATATCAAACGCCTTAGAAAAATCGAGGAGGACCAAGAAAGATACCTGCCCTTCGTCAAGAGCGTGCCGTATGTCTTCAGCAACTCCTATCACAGCAGTAGCTAATTTTTTTTTTTTTTGAAAGCTACTCGTAGATTGCCGGGAAGACAGAAGCTTGTTCGTAGATAGGTGGCTATTCACTTGCTTTTGTAAAATCTTTTCCAGTACCATAGATAAAAATGGAAGGATGGATATAGGTCTGAAGTCATCACACTTGGATGTTTTAGGAACAGGTATAACCTTGACCGATTTCCCCTGCGAAGGGAAAACGCCTGTAGCTAATATGGAGTTAAAAACATGACTGTGTTATGTACGGAAGTATTACCGGCAAAATTACCTTTAAAAACAATGTGGGTAAATTATCCAGTCCAACTGCTTTAGATTTTAAAGCAAGCATACTTTCAAGCACATCAGCGGAATCTACCGGATCAAAATGGAAAATAGGACAACGAGCAGAGAATGCAGGGTTCTCAGATATAAAGGATGTTTGATTAATGTCACTAGTTGCCTGCGAAGATATAAACTGACGATTCAATGCATTAAGGTTCAAACCGTCAGGGTTAACACATTTACTTTTACCAATGCCAATGTTACGCAGGTTATGCCATATGAGTCTACCGCCAAGAGACGTATTGAGTCGATAAGAATACGTTCGCGCTTTAGCTGCACGTATTTCAACAACAACTTTATTGAGAAGTGAGCAGTAAATTCGTCGATGCTCTACCAAACGGTAGTTTCCCATTAAAGTTGGAGGTAAAATTAAAAAACGTATCTTTTCGAGAGCGAGAAATAAACAACGTTCCTTTTGAGATTTTTTTCGTTCTTTTTTGTGAGATTCGAATGCAATGATACCATTTTAATTAGAATGCTTTAATTACGGAAAGCAGTAAATAATCAAAAGCAGATTGCCATGTTTATCTGTTTGGAGCAATGAAGTCTCAATCCTAAAATGGAAATACGCTCAAGTCCCGAGCAAATAGCATCCACAAAAAGCTTCATTGAGAGATGGCCTCTACCTGATATTTGTAAGCAGATTTCGAAAATTTTAAAGGTAAATTACAAGTTCTTCTATAATATATTCTACGGCGTTGTCGTTATGGGTTAAATTCGGACGTGCATTTGTATTCGGTCTAAGTGATATCTCGACAAGACGTTAATTTTTCTGTGCGATATCTTTTCCTACGATTTGCTTGGTACACATGCGGTAGCGATTCAATTTCAATGAGAGCCTCCTGATTTGCTCAGTACGTACGGCAGCGGGACGGGATGGTACACCGAGTCTGGGTACGAATAATCAGTACGGGATCGATATTTACCTGCAATATTCTACTCCGCCAACGACCTTGCCACGTCGAATCAATAGGTTCTAGTTCGATCACCGCAATTAAACGACGTATTAAGATGGGGAACCACTTTTGAATACCACGTGTTGTTGGCACCTCTTACGAACGTCTGACAAACATCCAAGAGTACCAAATTGTCATGACAAGCTTCTCAAATTTGCCGTTCGGATTCGGCGTAAAACTGTAGGTCCCCTCCACTTCGCATGAAAGTGGTTAGAGAAGCTAGGTTCTAGGCCCTTTATGGGCCGTTAAGGCCTAATATGTATGTGTGTATTCTACTCCGAAAATATACCCACAACTGTTGATTGGAGGAAGCATCGGTATTATCTTGATGGAGATTAATAAAGCTAAAGTTTTTTTTGAGGAGCGACATCAATTTCAAATCGTGCTTCACTTGCGTCGATTCATTTTGCTTTTGGTATTCTGTTATTCAATCGATAGAGAAACAGATTATTGTTAATAAATTGCGAATATTGTGGATACGGCATACATTGACAGTTGTTTGCGTAATAATTTATTTGTATTAGAAGTAATTTTAAAAAAAGGGGGCAATTGAGTTGTGGTTAAGGGATTCAGAAGCTGAAAATGATAATGACAAAGTAGGTACTAAAACTAGCCAGAAAAACAAAAAAAAAATTAACAAGTATTGAATTGGCAAAATCCAACATGTTTTTAGCGCTTAAAGAAGTTATTCATGGGTTAGAAACTTACATTTGTCCTAAACAGATAAAATTGCATCTCCAAAAAAAGAATTTCAACATGCGTATTACAAAAGCAAGGGCTTTTGTACTATTACTATGATAATCAACCCTAGCGAGGTATCGATCTCATTAGAAGCGGAGGATTTTTTGCTTCGAGGTGTCCTTCGAAACGGGTGTTTGAAGCAAAAATCCTCAGATTAGTATGAAATCGTAGAATTTTCAGTTCCGACAGATACCTCGCTAGGGCAGAATAAGTTAGAATTAAATCAAATTTGAAATGTTCCATATGTACCCCTTTTTGGGGACCCGTCCCGCTTTTTCATCTCAAAAACTTTTTTGTCCTCAAAACAGCAAATACAAAAGTGGGAAGGAAATTTCGCACAAAGCATGCAAAGGCCAGAGCATTGTAGAGCGCACAATAGGGCTACTCACAAATTGGTTTAATGTGTTTGTTGAGAGCAAGAGATCAGCATTAAAGGCAACCATATAAGTTTTGTGCAGCTCTACATTAAGTTTGTGGTCGAGGAGAGACGAATGGTGACGAAGAGTTGAATGCCCCAAAATGTGGCAAGGAACTTCCTGGAACCGACGTAGCGGTACAAATCAGGAACAATACATACATATTCGTAGGTCCATGAGCATATTATTTCTAGAATGAAATAAATAAAAATTACTACTTTGCAACTCTTATTTCATGTCATT
Source organism: Portevinia maculata (assembly GCA_949715645.1). Taxonomy (NCBI): domain Eukaryota; kingdom Metazoa; phylum Arthropoda; class Insecta; order Diptera; family Syrphidae; genus Portevinia; species Portevinia maculata. The sequence goes on along the minus strand of OX454526.1, from coordinate 277,631,556 downwards.
ACATCACATTGTGGTCTTAAATTTAAGAGGATAAATTAGATTGTAGTAAATTTCATTTCATTCCAATATTTCGTGTTCTACTTTAATCTTTATTGCCCCGTCGCTTTTGCACTTCACTTTTTTCCAATAAATTCCCAGTCTTTCTTTTTTCATAGCCAACAACCCCCCGTTTTGTATTTAATAGCATTTACTTCTGTATTTCTATTAGTCTCTGGTAGGGTCTTTCTTTCCTTAGTTTTCATGTTTTGACCTTAATTAGGCTGATATTGCATTGATTGAGTGGACACAGTTGCAAGAGAAAGAGTAACAGCCGAATTAATAAACGCAAATTAAGGGTGAATTATCTCTAATCAATGAATTAAATGAGAAATCTTAATAACAAACGTTTTTTAAAGTTAATTGACGTTGATAAACATGCAATCAACTAATTCACCGAAGTAGGTGCATTAACGAGAAATTACTAGTAAGTTTAAATACATCGTGGCGGACGAATCGCGCTACAAAAACAAAACGTAATAACTTTTTTTCTGTGTGAGCCGATTAGGCTTATTTTTTTTTATTTGCCAGGTTACTATTTAGACTTATTAAAATGAATGCTTGGGATACCGAAAAGAGAATTCGGATAGTGCAGCGGTACCCTGCTTTGCAGTCCTTCATTTCCGTCCAATGGGAATTTAGGCGTGAGTTTGGCGTCACTCCCCCGTGTAGATGGACCATTAATAGGCTGGTAAACATGTTTGCATCGAGATCCCTATGTTCGGGTTCAAGATACAATCGCGGCTGAAACATCGTCAATTCAGGCAACTCCAAGTATTTCGACTCGAAACTTGTCGGCGCAAATTGGAGTTAGCAGACGGTCATTCCAACGGATAATTCATGATAACTTAAACATGTTTCCGTACAAAGTCCAAATGGCAAGCAAGTTAAACCCTCTGGATTTACCTATTCGCCTGGAATTTAAAAAAAAATGATTAAAATTACCGCAGAAGACAACAACAACAACTTGATGAGGCCCATTCAAACGGCAATGTAAATAAGCAAAATTGTCGTATATGGAGTGAATCTAATCCAGAAATACTCCATGAGACGGTACTGCACCCAGAACGTGCATTGTGGGGCCATACATCTTTGAAGAAAACGGTGTAACAGTAACTGTCAATGGGGACCGTTATTTAAAGACGTTGATGGAGTTTTTTTTACCCAGAACTGCGCTGAAGAAGTACCCGTTTCAACAGTATTTGTTTCCAAAATTAAAAAAAAAAATTATATCCAGAAACTCCACTTTCCGCTGGCCACCAAGGTCACCTGACCTGACTGCACCAGACTTTTTTTTATGGTTTTATGTCAAGCAAAAGGTGCACCTACAAAACGAAACCAAGAAATTCGACTAATTTGAAGCAGTCCATTAAAACAATAATTGCGGCGATCCCGACTTCAACCCTTCAGGCCACAATGAATAATTTTCTGATCAGGTGTCGCATCATTTCCGATCTTTTATCTTCAAAAACAAATTGTTATACATATAAAATAAAATTTAATTTTCTATACAATACAAAAATATACCTATATGAAATACATTGATTAAAAAAATAATTGAATTTATTATTGTAGCACTATTGAATGCGCCACCCTGTATAACTTAGAGCAATTTCGGCAACTGACACCGAACCTTTGTACCAAATGGGATGTTTGATGTGGTATCTCCATACAAATAATTACTTAGCAATTCCCAATTTCCATACCATTTATTACTTAACGACAATTAGCTAATGCATAGAAATGATTTTTAATTAATAAGGCGTGAATTAACTTTTAATCCACATCGTAGTTAAATTGTGAATTAGAGGCAAATCAAGTATTTTTTATTAACTCGACTGTAAAAGTTCACCGTACTTTAATTTAAAAACATGCCATGGATTTGCTAAATGTTAGTCAAAAGTAATAACTAGTCACCCTGTTTCAATTATCAGTTCTCAGTTGCACTCATTTCGGCGCACTTAACCGGATCTATTTAATTTTCCGGTTTGTGCACTAGCTACCGGTTTGAGTCCTCGTCTTTGCAATTGACGACCAAATTCCTTTGTGGAACCCATTTTAACCGATCATTTCCACCCACTTCTTCTTTATTACCTGCTGCGCTCTACATTTGCCTCGGTTTTCCAAACTGATATCACACCGAGTGGGTGGATTTCTTGCAGAGATACCAACACCATCAACCTCAACGTATCTGCCTGACGGCTATTTGATTCTGGAAAAAGAAAAAGAAAATACAAATGTACGGCCACAAATACCGATAGTATCTTTATCACCACACAATTTAAACGACGGACTTCCATAACTAACACCAATCCAGCAACTCTTCCAGTGAGTTGCTGTGTCGTCGAATGCGAATCACCTTATTTGCTTTCGAGATTCCTCCATAGCCTCAGTCGAGTTCAACATCAACAGGTGTTATAATCGTGTGCAGTTTTATTCCTCGCGTATTGCTTTTAGTACTAACATTGGACAATATTGTTGTTTTTTTTTAGTTTAAGTTTATTTGTTCTCTTTTATTTTGCCGTTTTATCTTATTTGGTTTCGTTCGTTTCTTGTTCCAGGTGAATGATTAATAGTAGAAAAGAAAAATACAATATTTTTATCTTTGTTCTTACTGAGAACTACTTCTATATAGTGATAGCGATTGCATTTATTATTTTATAGAAAAAAAGACAGTTGTATTGCTGCGACTATTCATAGATATGGTACCTATATCTGTGAATAAAATATAATCTGTGATTTAATTTTTTTTCTGTGCTTGCAGTGAATTAACGGATATACAAATTCATTAAAATAAAGTACTTAACTATCGTCGCCTAAAGGATTAACATTTAAAACAAAAATCAAGCCTAATACCGCAACCCGGAGTAAGTATCTACAAAAATTTATTTAAAAGAAATTTCTATTTTTTAACTCGATCGCGAAAAACGTGAAAGAAAAGAAACCCCAAAGAATGAACGATCAGTGAAGTGAAAGGGAGATAGAAAAGGTTTCAAGTTACCTGGTTAAGACTGGATAACCAACCTTATAGATACTTATTTCTCTACCTACGCTTCGCGTTCGCTCGCATTGTAAGTAAATGTTGGTTAAGTCAACAGGCTAGTGTGGAAATTATTTGATTTTCATCTGTGGCTTTAGTAGTGTGTTCACCACTTTGACATTTTAAATCGTCGGGTTGTGAAGATCCCAAATTCACCATAAAAATTCCTACATCATCGTGGTGAATTTATGGATTTTTCTCTACATATTGACTAAGCCAAAGATAAGTTACTACTTATTGGGCTTTGCTCTGCTGCAATAAATGCGCACAATTGCAATGCGACAGCGACTTATACATATACACCTTATATATATGCATATTTAAAGAAAAAAATTGGCATACGCGGCTTTTAAAACAAAAAGATAAATATTCAATGGTTTTATATATGTATTTGAATAACCTGCATACATATTTCAGTAGGTATTAAATTTAAAAAAAATGCCTATAATTTTTCGGCATGAAACTTTAGTTGTCAAGTTGATTTCAGTTTCAGATCAGAGTTCGTTCAGTCTTTGAAGTGAACTTTTCTTGGCAGCAAATCGGAGGGGAACCACAAATTAGTCTGTAAACAAGACTTAGTGCACGACAGTGTATTGTATACGAGTAAAGGACCTACACCAGCTATATACTCGTAGGTTAGGTTGCAGTAGGTATAGGTGTTTAAAACATTCAATTTCTTGTAAAGCATGAGTAATAAGCTCGCAGATGTGCGGATTAATGAAACCGGTTTTAGAATTATCAGATGTAAACTATTGACGTTTATTCAATTTTAATGAGATGTATTGTAGTATACCCATGTGTTCGTCCCCATACCTACTAGTTAAGAAGTTTAAGCTTTCATTAGAGCGCTAAAATATATCTATTTTCCTGTATGTTGATAAAATCGGCGCTTCTTGGACTTCTTGTTTCAAAAATGCAGAGGCAAGTCTTTACTCTTAAGAAACACATAGGTAGTTGTCAATGGACTGAAAAGTCAGGCAACGAACATTTGTTAAGGGAATGTCAGGGATTTTTGAAAGCGGTCAGGGAAAACACCGATTGAAACTTTGAAGAGTGTCAAGATAACTATGGAAAATATGAATTCCACTCCCAAGACATTTCAATGAACCTATATCGAAGAAAATGGAGCGCGACCGGCTCAGTTGGTACTGTCATTTTCAATACGCCACCCATTAAGAAGAGAAACGAATAACACCTTGTTTCTCCTACCTCTTCAAAAAAAGAGGATTTCTGCCTGTAGTACAATGGACCGCTGGTCGCCAGGTCTGCGTGCTCTGGGATTTGAATTTCCATTTTTATTATACCTACAAAAAAAATGGAGAGAGGCAGACCTTAAAACCCCTGGATCACACAATTGCAGCAACACCAGCATTTGATTGGCATCAGTGACGAAGTGATTCGAAATCAGGAGGCCCGACGTTGTTTTTTGAGGTCAAACCCCCGAACCCCACATGCGGACCAATAGGGATGCAGTGAAATGGGAGGGTTATGATCCATTTAATCCAGATCATAACCTCGTAATTAAAGAGAAAGAAGAAGACCCAATGACTGTACGGACAACTTGGAATGCAATTGTTACATTGTTCTATATAAACAACCAACCAATCTATCAGCAGATTCATTGATATCAGCTGAAAATAACTTCCAATCTTCAAACGATTGTATGGTTTCGATTGAAGACATTTTATCAACAACTCGATAAAATATTCCGCTTCCAAGCACAGGTGAGCTATTGGACATCGTCGAATTACAGAGTCTCTCAACTTGCCCTAAACGAAAACAGCTGTTAAACCACTTTTAAATGTTTGTGTATGGGTTTATGGATAGAAATCAAATCGGAAGCTCACACACACATTCTCAGTTAGAATACTTTTGCATGGGCGCCGCTTTTTTTTTAAATGTGAAGTTAGGAGCAAATTATTTTAAGAAAGAAAGCAAAAATGGCACAGCATTTTTATGTTGCCCCATAAAATGGCAATTCAGTCATATCTGGTCTGCAGTATTGCAAATATTTGCCGGTTTTAGGCGACGAGGATATGGAAGGGGTTGGCTACGATATCCTGTTTTTCAAAATACCGTTTTTCAAAATACTGCTTTTAAAATCCCGGTTTTTTATCCTGTTTTTACAAACCCGCTTTTTATAATCCTGTTTCTTAAAAGTCCGTTTCTTTTATTCCCACTTTTTTTTAATAATCTAGCTTTTGCAATTGAAACTAGATTATAAAAAAAGCGGGAATAAAATAAACGGACTTATAAGTAAAAACAAATTGAAATAATTGAAATAAAACAAAACTTTGCCATGATTTAATATTTTATTAATACACAATCTGGTTATTTTTAACAAAGAAAAAATATTACATGACATACATAGTGTTGCGCAGAATAAAAGAGAACACGTCCGAACAGGTAAAGAGTTTATTAGGAACTAACTTATGTATAGAAGTACAAGTACAAGAATATGCAAAGAGGATAATAGAGGGAAAAGAACATAAATATACATTGTGTAGTATCAGTGAAAGTACTAGATTAGAAATATATAAGTATATAGTTTTAAGCATTGGTTTCAGGCAAAGTAATAACAGATATATTATTTACTATTTACTCGACACATAGGTTTAACAATTCAACAAATAAATATAAATAAATTAAAAATGCTCATTCAGGTACTGAGAAATTAAATGAAATAAATCTCCAAAATTCTATATTATTATGTGCTTTGGAATAATTATGAAACAAACGAATTTATTTTCTACAGTTACTTAATTGTATATTGTAAGCAATACGACGCAAAAGAAAAAACTGATTTGTTCATTTTTATACCCTATTCTAAGGGTATATTCATTTTGACGCATAGTTTGTAACATACCTTAATATTGCCCGTAGACCCCTAAAAGTTACTATATTTATGATCAGCATCGATAGTAATGTCGATCTAGCCATGTCCGTCCGTCCGTCCGTTCGTCCGTCCGTCTGTCGGCAAAAATTAGGCCTTTAAACTGGACCTAGAGACCTGAAATTTTAACCATATACTCTCTAGGGTCCCGAAATAATCAAGTTTACGAATTTTTGAAATCCGCCCACAGACACGCCCACAAACTCAAAAAAACAAAATTTTGGAAAAAATCGAATTTTGAGCTAGAAAGCTGAAATTTTGTATATATGATCTATGACTCCTAAAACTGCTCGGGATAAAAAAATTTTAAAATCCGCCCACTGACACGCCCACAAATAAATAAAATAATTTTTTTATACCCTATTCTAAGGGTATATTAAATTTTGAAAATCCAAAGTTTGAGCTAGGGAGCTGAAATTTATAATATATACTCTCCATGGACCCTTTATGCTCATGTGTAAATATTTTAAAAATCCGCCCACTGACACGCCCACAATAATTTTTTTTTTTTTTTTGAAAATTCAAAGTTTGACCTAGGGAGCTGAAATTATAATATATACTCTCTAGGGGCCCTTTATGCTCATGTGTTAATTTTTTTTAAATTCGCCTACTGACACGCCCACAATTAAATAAAACAATTTTATTGAAACACCCAAGATTGAGCTAGGGATCGTTTTTTTTTTTGATAAAATCCTTTAAATGTTATATAACAAAATATGTAGAGCGTTCTTAACAATTCAACCATACTAAGACTTTTGTCACGCCCACTTATAAGGGATAGGAATAAGAATAGGGTATCCAACAGTTCGCCCAAGTGGACTGTAGCCCGTCCCTATGTTTTATATAATTTTTCTTCTTGTTTATTTTAAAGTTTTTCTATTTCTGTACGAGTTAAATTGTTTCTTTTGCTAAATTCGCAATTAATTTGTATAAGCAAGCCACAACTTGTTCGTCCAACTAAAACTTTAAGTCTGCGATGCCAAGCTTCAAAATTGTTCTGAGTTCGAGGAAATTTCTTTACTGCAGTGTCGGACACAGTCGGGATTTTAATAATTGATAATTGATTTTAAACCACTCTGCAAAACTAAGCGCTTCTTCATCATCTTAAAAGCTTTTTGCGTCGAGAAAAACAATTGAAATGGATAAAATTATGAAAGAAAATGGGAAACAAGCAATGTTCAATTTTTAACGATGACGTTGTTAAAATTCAAGTGGGATTCTATATCATTAATAAAAAAAAAACATTGGGTTTTCAGATACTTAAGTTTTCCCAAATATGTAATATTATTCACATTCACATTTTCTGATAATATCAATATACCTAATTAATATTAAAGCTGAATGGGCACTAGCTCTTGCACTTATGTAGAAGTTCTATTGTATATACTTGTAAATGTCTACTTGAATTTAATAAATGAAATGAAATGAAAAGTGGGATTCTAAGAAACGGGCAAAACGGGATTTTAAAAAGCGGGATTATAATAGATCAGGATTTAGAATAAGCGGGATTTTCAGAGGCAGTATAAAAAAAACCGGGATTTTAGAAGACGGTGTTTTAAAACTTTTTAAGCGGGATTTTAAAAAAACGGGATTTTCAAATGCTGGATGCCGATACGCTCCCATATGGAAGTCGACAATCTCATTTAGCTCATCTGTGCTTCCAAGAAACGGAAAGGCCCTTTCGAACTTACGAGTATATTTCTCTCACCTTGAATATTTAACAAATGATTACTCTTTCTAATTTCAATAACTGCTCCCTTAAAATGCAGAACGAGTAGCTTTCGTATAGGAATTACTGTTTAAAACCACACTCGGGCATCGGCATACTCGTATTAACATCATCTTTTGGAGTTTATCATAAAGAATATTAATATTCTGGCGTAAACCTGCGTTACACAGGGCCTCAAGTCTAAATTTTCGAACAATGTTCGTTTGCTAAGCTTAATTTTTATCACGAATGGAAGTAACTTAAAGTTATACGCCGATTCCAAGCAGCAAATTTCAAGAAGCTTCTCATGACAGTTTGTACTTGTGGATGTTTATCAGACTTTCGCAAGATAACGGGCGGTGTTACTGGCCGAATTTTAACCTGGGACTCCAACACAATAATAACTGACGCACTGTGCCTACGAATTGAGCCGAAACTGAAAAGTCTGTCGATATTTATTGAGCTCGAACCCGCGAGCCCCAAGTGCAGTAAAATGGGACGGTTATTATCCATTTAACACTGATGACAGCCTCGCCTAAGCAATAAAAAATTATAAGTATTCATTAGTTCAACGATTGTCATTAAGCCAAACGGAAGTCATGTGCTCATTCTTATTTAATAAAAAAAAGATGTACCTATCTATTGAAATAAAAAATTGTATCTTTCGAAATAGTTGTCGACTCATTGGGACTCTCCTAGGATTCGAAATTTAAACTTCTTGCTAATATACTAATAATGCACACTACTTTGTTCGCATTTTAATTTTATATACCTTCTCTAATGGGAGTGGTTAGCACCTAGTTTTGTTACCCCGAGTTTTAGGGCAGTTACAGAAGTTTTCTGGCAGTTGTTCAATTGCCCGACTAAGGTATCACCATTTTATTAATTTTATTATTTCGGTGTTTTTTAAAAGTTAACTGACAGATATAAACATACTTTTGTATTGGTCAACAGCTACATCGCAGTCAGAAGGCCTTCGTTCAATTTAGTATTTTATAGAGACAGACAGATAATATAAAGTACTTTAGTTTCGTTCTTTCTTAACTCGCTAATCGAGATAGCCGAACCAGTAAGATAAACGACAATCCTATTGATTTTGTGCTTAAGTGTTTGCAATGGCAAATACTTGATTGTTAACGGATCAAAAATATCGAATAAATCACGATTCATAAGAATATCCGATACTCTAAAAAGAAGTTCATCCTTCTAATTGTATCTACGAGTACATCTTTTTTTAATGTGAAGCTGATCATGAAATTAACCGAATCGTCCATAGAAATGCAGATTCAAAACATATTAACATTGAGCTTTGCAGTGGTAGGAACTATCAACTAGTTAAAAAGAGTTCCAAACCCGAAAGACCTGCCGATGTTTGTTGAGGAAAAACCGGCGAACACTTCAAGCGGACCAGTATGGAATCAGTAAAATGGGACGGTTATCGTCCCTTTAATCATGATCATTGCTTCGCCGTTAAGGAAGAATATTCAATTTGTTATTGGTAACGCCCATATTAAAACAGACATAACTAATAAAATAAATACCCGATAAAGTACCGTGAAAACGAATACCACACTAAGCCTTTAAAAGCAAAGTAGCTATGACTCAAGCTAGTTTTTAAAAATATGACTCACAAATTAATTGTGATATTATTTTTTTGTCAACATAAGCAGCCCATAAGTGGCGTAACTTTAGCTTTTTTTTAACTAATTCGTTTCGGCTATAATAACGGTTAAAATGGGAAGGAAACACTGTTTTACAACGTCTCCAAAAAGCCCCTAATGAAAGCAACAGTCTTGAATCAAGCCATTCTGTAGTGAAAGATCGTGTAGTATTTCCTGATAGTGTTCAAACCTCAAACCCATTTATTCATTGACTTTTTATTTCACAAAAAAGAAAATAAATGAGCCGAATTGATACTGAGTTTGTTTATCGGAGACATCTATTCTGAGAAAAAAACGCACTTCGATTGAGGAAACCGGTACGGTTGAGTATACCAGTATCTATACTGAGTAAGCATGTTTCTGATAGCTATGTATATTTTTCTTATCCGTTCTCGATGGGAAATACGGTCATACCTATTCATTCTATTTCCAGCATTAACCGACAATAAGAGTAAGTACAGTTTTTGCTGCGCAATTAAATGAAATTGTTCTTTCTATCGTTTGCTGTGACTCTTCGAATAGATAATGTTTTTCCCATCTATGACGATCAATGGGAATAATATAAAATAAACGAACAAATATTCAAAAACGTGTGCACAACCATCGTTGGTTTTTTTTTTAAACCGGTTAAAATCACGGTTGAATTGATTCCATTGGCTCTACTAACTTAACTGAACACGTACCATAATACATAATAGAGTCTAAATTACAAGGAAAACTATCTCTTAGGCACTTCTGTTTTAAATAAATGATTTATTTAATCTCTGTTGTATTTGACACGAAAAAAGGAATACAGGGATTAATTAAGCAATTAAAACTATTCAATCAGGCTTTTTAAATATCTACCGGTTAAACACAGTTTTCACTGATAACACAATTGTTTTGTTTTAAGGGGCCCTTACACGGTCAATCGGTCGATATCATGCATCGCGTATGTGTGGTTTGACGCTACCCCTTACACACTTCAATCGATTGACATGACATTTTTAGTTTTTGTGAGTTTTCGCGGTGTACGGATGTGCGATGAGTGAAACGGACGATTGTATTGCATATATTGCTCTTGCACATTGCATAAAGAGGAAAATGAAAAAAATTTCGAGAAAAAAGAGAATTTGGATGAAGGAGTGGTTAAAAAAAAAGGAATCAGTTCACACATGAAAATCTTTTGAATGAATTGCAAAAATATCTGCACAGGACGATTATAAAAATTATATAAAATAATTTCTCCTTTGATTATGAAAAAAGATACATGCATACGTGAAGCGATTTCCGTAAAGCAGAGGCTTTCTACAGCATTGCGATATCTTGCTACACTGAATTAATTTGAGGGTTTAAAATTTACAGCTGCAATATCTGCAATATCAATCTCAACGTATTTATTTTTCTGGTGACATGCGCTTTTTGTGCATCAGGATACTTTTTTTTATACTTTTGCAGTAAAACTTCATATTGTTGAATTTTTTTGTTTCGGTCCCTATAATCTTTCCCTTTGGCATCCCTTAAACTCGGTAATGACCGACACGTTTCAATTAATTCCGATGCAATGCTCGGTCTTCATCGTCCTTCAATTTTCCGCTGGCGCCAGACATGTTTTCGCTTCCGTGACACAAAACACAATGAAGTAATTACGTCAATCCAACCCTTACACATGCCAATCAGCATGACGTTCATCATGCAAAATCAAACTTTCTTTGATTTTCGTCAATCAGACTTCACCAAATGTGTGTGACTCATACAGATACATTTTCACAAACACATGCTAGTGATTGATGTCATTCGATTGCCCGTGTAAGGGCCGCTTTACAGAGGGCGTTTTCTTTAGATGATAGTATCTAGGAATATTTGTTTTATAATTGTATCTGCCATTGTGGTGATAAACGCCCCGATGCATTGCGGCTCATTTTTGAATTTTTAAGATAAGACTTTTAATTGTTTTTCAATGCTAAAAGTTTGTGATAAATTTCATTGAAAAAAAAATTTACTACAATGTCTTTCCCAACACGTCCCATAGCGTCCTTATAATGTAAATGCTGGCCTACATTTTTAGCGATAAATTGCAATTTTATACGGTCTTACTTTAAGGAACCCTGGGACTTACACACATATGTATATAAATGCTGTAACCGTTACTCGAAAAGTATATAGATATATACGTTTACTGATTTTACAATTTTAGGCGATATTATTGCACAGGATAGAGATATGATAACAGTTTCTAAAAAACTATTTTTATATTTCAATAAGCTGATATTTAACCGTCAACACCTTCCCTTAAAGATGAGCATTCAATTGATAAATGAATCGAGTTTATACCTGTACTATACTAATATGTTAAGTGTGTGTTTCTTTAGATTGTTTCGAATTAACAGCAATTTGATTGGCATCCACCCACTACTCGTAAGTGCAATGTTTAATTTTTAGCATGAATAAAATGCAAAAACAGTTTAATTTAATATCCAAATGGCGTTACTGAGGTCATTTCTCAAGACGATTCCCTTGATCGTAAATGTACTGCTCAAAAGTCGTCTTATCAACTTAAAACTGGCTTCGGTATCTAATAGCAGATCTGTCAGAAGACGAAAATCGCAAGGTGGCTTTCTTTTCCCTTCTCGAAGTTTGATGGTGAGTGTATTATTGATATGCCTGGAAGCTCAGGAAAGGATCTCAATACAAGCTAACTAGACAGGCAAAAGATCGATGTGGATTTGGTATAAGCCCTACAAAACTCCATCCACTCTCATACATTGGTCCTCCCACTATCAATGGTAAACGCCTAACATCTTCTGATGTAGCTGAATATATGGGTCTTATTTTAGATCGAAAGATCAGCTCGCATCTTAACATAAATTAAAGAGTAATGAAAGATACCTACAAGTGCTACTGTAGGTCCTCCATTTTTAAAAAGCTATTGGAAATAAATTAATGCAACCCTGTTTTACTCATTGGCTATATGTTTCGGTTATAGGACAGATACTTAGATACGGTTTGGTTGTCTGGTGTATTTTCTTAATTAATCAATTCCTTAATTTACAGTTACCATTTCGAACTATTGTCTCTATCCGACTGACTGATAGCGCGGTTGTTCGCCTTGAATAAAGGTTTTTTAGGTATACCAATCGCCACATGCAAAGGGGTGCAACATGTACAGCGATAGAAGACATCTTCGCACATACAAATAGTTGGAGAAGCAAGGTTATATGCACTTTATGGGCCGTTAATACCTAATATGTATCCTGTGCTTAAATCGGATTTTTTTCCAACACTTCCAAAGGAGGTACTTAAAGTAAGATTATCACCTATCGGAGCAGCACCTACCTTTACAGCTTTCTCGCAAAATAACTTACGTATGGTGTGAATATGGGCTTAATCGGTACAGACAACTCCTAAGTCAGGTGTTCCATTTGGTTTAAATGAACTTTATTTTCGTCAAGCTAGTCAACCTTTTGTTCGGGAATAGATTTGCTACTTGTACGAAGTGATTGAAATAAATATTAAATTTCCTAAATGATTTGAAAACCCCCTCACCCTTTTTGTTTAAGCCGCGTATCAAGTGCTCGGCGGAAAGTTATATGTAGGCACCTATACTGGTTAAGTTCTAGATAACTCCAGAAATGCAGCATCTCTTCTATTGATCTCGCTAGAAAAGTAGAGAATGCATGCAAGAAACTGGTGTGACTTATAACTTATAAGTTGGCATAGCAAACGAGCTGCGCACTACAGCTCTTTTAGACAAAAGTGCTTGCAAAAATTCAATTTTGCATTGGGTCTATAATGTGAGATTTTAATTCACTTTATAAAAAAATTTCTAGTTCCTGTTGTTGCAGAAATCATTTGCATCAGGTCATAATTAGGCATAATTTAAAAAAAAAATCCAGAAATAGATTTTTTTTCCGGGTTGGAACAAAATGTTGGTGAACAAAATTTGATAGGCGTTCAAAACTCTATAATATATGATGATTCTCAGTTCTTATTTTGGATTGATATCTAAACTCAGCGGAAAAATTATTTGCATATATTATGTCTCTACATGTTGCTGAAAATACAAAAAAAAATGACAACTAATGTGGTAGAGACTTAATAAAAAAAAGGTTTGTTTTTTTAATTTTTTAAGAACCCAATACATATTTATGTTTGAAATTTGCAATTGATTGTTAATAAAATATATATTATATATATTTTTTAATTAAAAAAAAAATATAATCATTTTTGCTAGTCCCGTGATACTCTTCTGAATTATGTGGTTAATGACAGAAAGATAAAAGTTAGCAATCACGAGCTCATTTAAATTATGATTGATGGAAAAGGTTTGAATCAACTAGTGACCAAAATAAATACGAGTATGGTGTAGGTAGCCGTTTCTTGCGAGAATTAATCGCATGGAATTTAACTAAAAACTTGCAATATCTTCTTACTCTAGTTGAAGTGTGCATGACGAAGAAAATATTAGTGGAAGTACAAGGTGGCGCAAAAGTAATCCTCCTATCAGAAAATGCTATAAATTTTGCGATTGGCCCCTAATGTCAGTTCTGTTTTGACATTTGTGTAGTAAAGACATGCGAAATACACGTTAATAAACAATGTTACGCTACACTGCTCCAGAACGCGGAATATTGGTGACTATTTATTTGAGCAATAATCGGTCGGTGACTTTGGCACAATTTGAATTTCGTCGCAGATTTCCTACCCGTCCAACGCCTACTGGTGAAACACTGCGACGTTTAGCCGCTCGCCTCGAAGAGACTGGCACAACACGAGATGCTGCCAGGCGTGGCAGACCCCGGAGTAGCCGTTCTGCAGAGAATATTGCTGCTGTAGCCGAAGATGTCATGGAAGCGCCGTCGACATCACCAGACGACGTGCCACGCAAATGGGTATCAGTCGACGGTCTTTACAGCGAATTTTGGTACAAGATTTGAAGATGTTTCCGTACAAAGTCCAGACGGTGCATCAGCTGTTAGCTGCTGACCGCCAATCGCGTCTAACATACGCTCAAGCCATCCTTAATCACCACCAAGAGGAAGATGATTTTTCATCAAAAATAATCATGAGTGATGAGGCCCATTTCCATCTTAGCGGGTACGTAAATAAGCAAAATTTACGCTTCTGGGGCACTGAAAATCCGCGTGTAACCCACGAAGAGCCATTACACCCGCTCAAAGTCACTGTATGGTGTGCTGTTTTCGCTGGAGGAGTCATCGGACCTTTTTTCTTCGAAGACGTCGCGGGCCAAACGGTTACTGTGAATGGTGAGCGCTACAGACCAATGATCAACGAGTTCTTTTTGCCGCAACTTGATGAATTGGGATTGGAAAACATGTGGTTCCAACAGGACGGTGCACACACTGAACGTGCCACAACCGATATTCTGAAGGATGCATTTCCCGGGCGCCTAATCTCCCGTTTTGGCGATTTGCACTGGCCAGCAAGATCGCCTGATTTGACCGCTCCAGACTTCTTTTTGTGGGGCTTTTTGAAGTCGCGGGTTTATGTCAACAAGCCTCAGACTCTTGCAGCTCTTAAAGACAATATCCGTCAACAATTTGAGGACCTATCGCCGGAAGTTTTGTCCAAAGTGATGGAAAATGCCATAAAAAGGGCTCAAATGACAATCAACTGTGGCGGCGGCCATTTACATGACATCATATTCTCGACTTGATGTAAAAAAAATTAAAAGACCCAATAAAAATAATCCACAAGAAGAATCAAAGTTTTTATTTTTTTTTTTTTAAATTACAGCCAAAAAACATCGGAAGGTTATTTTTGCGCCACCTTGTACATATTGTAATAATTAAGGCAGAAAAAATAAGAACGACCTTCTGTTCCAGGATAAGCCAGTTTTGCAATTTCCTCACGATCATCTTAAACTGCTGGTGATATAGAGTTACCTCTGACCATTTTGCAAACATGAGAACCAAATCTTCTGGCATTACGATCAGGCTTTTGCTACTGCTCCTTGATATAGAGGTACATATTTATAAAACTGATGTCGGTGAACTTGCGTAAGGTAAAAGAACATTTAATTTGAAAATGTCAATGGCACTACTGTCGGCCATCTGTTGATGAATCACCACCATTTTGTGACAAATTAATAACTTAGTCACTGTATAACCATTGATAGTTCTTTCCCGGTTATCTATTATTAAAAACAAAACTCGTGCACTTTCCGCCAAATATGTTTTCTCATGATCATTGTCAAAAATGCTTGCATTGCATAAATATCTTGCTGCTAAGTGTTGTTTACAAACAACCAAAAGTTGTTATCCCATCTAGTATGATCTATTACGAAAAATCAATCGGGCATAGAATACCTTAAGCTGCCCGGATCGACCTTGATGAGCTTTTTTATCGCACGCGTTCAAGGTGGGCCACACCCACCACTTACTGTGCTATTGTTTGCCATTATGAAGATACTCAATGATGTGAACATCCCAGATCCCACACACAAACGATCTCAGTATCTACATACTTGCAAGCGCTCATTAAATGACACTGTATAAGGATGTCTGCTTCATAATTCAATTGACAATATTTTTAAATAAAAATTTCCACTTGAGTAATTCATAACTTCCTCATTTCGAAAAGTGTGCTTATAAAGCCGATTACGACAGGACACAAAAGAAAACAAAAAAAGTCAAAACTAATGCACTGGAAGTTTATTTAATCGTTTCTCTTTGGGCCAACAAAATATAAAGGCGGCTACAAGCAATTAGTTTAGTTCCACACATTTTAGAACGGCAAGGTAAAAAAAACAGGAAAAATATTTTACTTGCTCAGTGTTATGTTCCGTTGGGTATTTACACCTTGTAACCACTTAACAATGTCTGTATGTGCAAGTAAGTAGGGCCGGGTGTTGGTTGCCTCAAGCTGGCTTTGGAAGACACAAATCTTGTGCTATTGTTACCTTAACTGGCGTGGTGCAAAAACGTACGGGTGGTTGACCGTACAAATGTGGTAGAGTAATTGAAGGTACTCGTGTTGTTATTTTAATCAGTCAACAATGTTATGTTTTGAATTTCCAGTCACGTGAAGGTGGGAGCCATCTGACAATGGAATGGATTAGGACATTAGGTTCCACTTCCTAGTTAAATGTTCTTGTGACTGTCCTCAAGCCTAGCGAAGGTTTAGTGAACTGATTATCATCAGACCGAAATGAAGATAATCAACAGCTTAGTGCATTGTATGAGTCACTGCAACTGGCACTGTTAGGTACTTGCATCATCCACCCACACTAGTTGCACACTTTTATATTCATTTCCATGCAACAAAATGATAATGACAGAGCAATTGACTGGATCGTTCATTATTTCTGCGACTCGCTCCACATACGATGAGCCATTAAAACTGTGAGGTTCCATTCCTAGTGAATTTATAGCTCCCCTTAACGATTGTGAGCTGAAGTGGTGCTCTTGCAACAACTGCTCTTTATAGGATGAAGTTAATGTCGCGCGAAATTGTGTTTTGATTAAACTTGAATTTCAAGTTTACCTTGAAAGAGGCTCTGCTTTGAGACTATTTGCCGCATTGATGGGATGTCTTCATGTCACGCCTTAGAGTTCGCGAAATAGCCCATTAGAATGGTCATTTGAGAGATAACATGAGCGGCGAAAATTTTCATAAATAAATTTCATAAATTTTCATGTGTGTTAAACCTGTGAACGCACTTTTAAGTAGATGACAATCTATTTTTTCATTTATAAAGAACCCAAATGATGTACATCTCCAGTGGATAACAGAATAATGTACGCATCGAAATCCCATAGGGGTCTAAAACATTGTTTATCTAACCACTTGTGTGTGCCATATAGCTATATTTTTGGCAAGAATGGAAGTGATCTACAGTTTTACGTCGACTGCAAATGTCAATTTTGAGAATATTTTCATGGTAGTTTATACTATAATGAACTAATCAATAAACTAATTTCAATTGTTTAACAATACCCTAAAGGCAGCTATTATTATGAATGAACAATCTAACTTGTCTCTGCTCTATTAATAATTATTTCCTATCTGCCTCAATCAAGTATTTTTATATGCATATTTGATTTATATTTCTTTTGAGAATTGTCACTACTGAATCAATACACAAAATAATTTTGATTTCTCAGAGCGAAAGAGAAAATAGCATTTCGACACAACAGCATCCTTATACAGGCACTAATCAACCTCCAAACAGCTTATGCAGCCTCTAATCAACGTTGAGTAAGTTTTATGAATAAGGTTTTTGTGTTCAGAGCAGTGCTGCCATTTCTACTGTTCTTACAAGAGGCTACTGTTATTTATATTGAAAAAAGTCCAATATAACGTTGTTGCCACGACATATTTTAACAATTTCTCCTGTTATTTTTGCTTGAATAATTTTTGTGAATTTAGCTTATGGATCCGGAGAAATTGAATGTTTGTGTAAATATATCGGTGGTTTCTATAAATAAACAAAATTTACTTACTTATTTACTATTAAAGAGACTGTGATCGTTTTGAAAAAGACATAAAGAATATTCGGGAGCATGATTTAACAGGTTACGCTTCGGGATTCTATCTAATAAGAAAAGGTTTTCGGTAAATTGCTTTTTAAAAAAAAATGTTAATCCGCGTTTTTTTGAGTATCCTTGATTTTAACAGAGCAGAGCATTTAAATTCTCTTAAGAAGACATGTTAGAACGCAAAGCTCATCAAATCGTATACTTAGACCTCGCGATTTATTGAATCCCAACAACTCCGCCAGTGGGGTTCGCCGGCCGGCTTCATCTCAAAAAGTATCGGCAGGCCTCCCGATTTCTAATCATTTCCTCTCTGAGAACAATGAAATGCTGTTGTTGTTGCATTTGTTTGATCCAGAAGTTTTAAGGTCTGCCTCTCTTCGCGATTGTGTAGGAACTTTGATTGATATTGCCTTTTTGGCGGGATTCGTAAGCCACTCGCCCTTTATGTTCCGTAGGTTACATTGGAGTCTTATAGCAAAAATAAGCACGTATTTATTTTTTTCAAATACACATAAGATGACTGAAGACTGATAGAAGGTACAACGTTTTCCACATTAAAATGCAGAATGTTATCGAGTTGTTAGGAAATGTTAAGGAAAGAAGTTAATTTAAATAGTACAAATTCAAAAAAAAAATCTAAACAAAAGTAATTGTACATAGACCTTGCAGCTGCTGTCAATATAGACATTATCTGTGCAAGGATAATGAAAAGAGTGGCTGTTCTTATGTTTCATAACGTACAACAATGAGTAGAAAACACTTTTTGGTTTCAAAATAAACGGAACAAATTTACGTTAATTAAAAATCTCCTGTTATTTTCAACCCTCAAACAGAAGATCTCCCGGTTTTTCTAAATTTCAAAATGGCAGCACTGGTTCAGATACATATTAGAGCCTGCTTAACTTTATGCACTCCTTAATATACGTTTATGAATAAGGCTGTATGTCTTCGAAGCGATCATGGCGATAAATTGTCTACCTGGCAACACTGTGGACACAATATACGAATAATTGAAGACTGAAATCTCCACGGCAACTATCGCAAGTATGCGCACACCTTGTAACTAATTAGTCGCAAATAAATCGCAGCGCATGAGCAACTCGACTTAACGGTTCTGTCCTAAGTATCTCGTAGCTCTCCGACACATTTCGCATAATTTTTGACGTCACGAAATGTGACGAATTTATTTATTCACAAACCGAGTTTATTCCAGAATAAGTTTTCATCTTGTATTTAGCAAATTCAAATTTGTACAGTAAATTACTAGATTTGGAGAAGATTAAGGGCAGTTTAGTTTTTATCCAAGTTTAGTGCTCGGTGAAAACATAGAATAAATCTTCTTATTCTACTCCATTTATTCTACTAAGCGAAAGGCGAGCAGAGTGGGGTGACTATTAAAATCGAATCGAATTCTGAGGTTTTACCACGTCGTTTCAATGCAAAGATCAAATATACACGTTTTTTTTTTTTGAACAGCTATCAATGCTGACTTTATTTTGACATATTGAATGTTTAAATTTTTCTTTAAGAACCTAACATCTACACGTATATACTCGTACATACAAACATTAATATTAGATGAACAGAATGAAGAATATCTATTTTATGACCATTTGACCACATCCAAACAGGATATTTAGCTGCTTGATCCTGTTATCCAACCACATACCTACCAAGTCTATCATTTTAATATGGTCAATAGAAGACTGCTAACTATATAAGCTAAATAGAATTAAATATCTCATCAAAAACAAAACACTCAAAAAATCGAATGTCTACAAAAATTCATATCACGATTGACATTCGTCAATTGTTTCCCAATGACAGCCAAGAATATAAAACACAAGTTAAATAAGGCGCACATGTCCGTATGTCTGTATAAATACGGTGGCAGACCGAGAAGTGTTTTTTTTTTGAAGTTCGTAATCAATAAAAGTAACAATTCTATTTCAATTAGCAACAAAAACAACAACATTTCAAGTATAATACACTAAGTTACACTTTTGAATTACAATGTAACGAGTCTTGTCGACAAGACATTCGAAATACTATTGTTCTGTTGAAGTTTGTTTATAGAATTTATACAGTTTTTTATTTGCATTTTAAGCAGAAGCTGAATAACAAGTTGTTAATTCTTTTTGCTATAAAATTAAATGCGACTTACAAATTTTGGCATAGTTTTATGAGTAATTCTTCCCAAAGCAGACGATGACTATCAACCAAACAAAAATAATAAATTAGTCTCGAGGTTTCTTTCAAGGTAGAAAAAGCTATAAAAGACTACGTTAAAGCGTATCTCATTCTTGGAAGAAACCATTTACAACATCAACCAGGTGTCATTGGCATAATGATGATTGCGAATGGAAAGTTCGGTGATCTTGCAATGAATTAGACCAGCAGTTGGCAAAACAGCGCGAAATCAAGATAAAATTATAAAAATTAATCCAGATTTTGTCAATAGCTCGTTCTAATGGGCAAGTCCTTAATTGTAGACGTTAACCTTATTATTACTAAGTGCCGTTTTGTAGCCAGAAACTCGTGTAAGCTGGGTGTTAGCCTTTTGATGATGAGGATCCACATCCATGGAATATAAGAAAGCTATTAGTTCATCAATACTTTTCTCAGAGACTTCCTGAAGTGAATCCAAGTAGGGTTAGGTTAGGTTAGATTAGAGTAACGAGTCGTTGGCTTGCGACTTCTTAACTCATAGTCTGAGCTGTCGGTGATCGGGAACGTTTCTTCACTGCTCCTCCTCTTGCGAAAGTCTGATAAACCTCCAAGAGTTCCTTCATAAAAGTATAACTTTGCACACAAGAATGTTTGGAAAAACTAGGCTATTTTTTACTTTTATTTTGACTGGTTGACAGTTAATACCATACCACAAAGTGATATCGTTTTATATGTATATCGACAGCCAGGCAGCTATTCAAATCCTTACATCCAGCATAACATCAAAGACAGTGAAAGAATGCCGCGTATCTCTTAACGAGATAGCCACACAGATTAACATCACCCTTTGCTGGGTAACATGTCGTAGCGATGTCCAATGCAATTGTGCAGCTGAGGAATTGGCTTGACGAGCGAGGCTGATTCGGTACAAAGAGCATAATTATAGACATTATTGATGCACCAATGGCGTCCGCTAGGTCCAAGTCGATGCACTGGACAAAGCAAACTCTATATAAAGCCAGTATATCCAATGCAGAACCGCTAGACAATTTTGGGCAAAGCTGGAACAGAGAAGATCCAACGGCTTAATAAACATGACAGAAGAAACCTCTCCACGAGTGACGAGTAAACGTAATGCAGGGCCTTGAAGTAAAAATTCTCTCGACACCGTTTGCTCATCTATTTAATTTATCCTCTCAATTTTTAATCGTTTCGGTGGCAGGATTAATTCAGCAATTCAGTTGGGCCATTTAGTCTGGACTCTGAAACTAATGAACAATGGATAAGGCATAATAATGAGTGCCCAGTGGAAGAATTTCTTTAATATTTATAAAAAACTGCAGCGTTATTCTCATATTTTATTCTTATAAAATGGAGTTTGACAATCCAAATTTTATTTTTTGAAAACAATATCGGCTAAATGCCGTCCATTGCTATCAACACACACTATCATTAAGATACCCTCGAATTAAGATGATAACCCCATCAAAAAAAGTCGCACGGTGTCAGATCAGGTGACCGAGGTTTCCAGGGTATGTCTCCACTGCTGATTAATTAATTGGCAAAAATTACCCTTTGCTTCTCCATGGAAACTCTAGCTTTGTGTGGAGAGCTGCTGAAGGTGGGTTCAGTTGTTGTACCCGGGAAACAGCTGCAGTTGCGGTAGCAACAAATCGTCGATCATTCGGCAATACACGTCAGCAGTGACTGTCGCAATATTCCCTATCGATTTACGCGGATTGCGCATAATTTCGCTTCGAACTTGAACCACATGTTCAAATGACGCTGCTGACGTATGATGGTCCCAGTGGATTTCGGTTAACCGTTGTCCCTTCTTGTCTGAACTTTTGAACCACGACCATATCGGACCATCACTGATACTCGTCGAATGTTAAAATGAGTACAAAACGCGCGACGTGCACGAACCAATCAATCAACGCACTTTGAATATTGCTCAACCATAGAACAACTTTTATATTCTTATTGGCGGGCCCCTTACAGCGCGGGGCCTGAGATTACTGCTTTCGCGTTAACTCGCCTATACTCTCACCCTAATAAACTTAATTACTGGGCACTGTGCGATAAGTATAGACAACATGCTCAGAGTTTGGGCATTTCCTACAAAAATTTCTGCAGAAGCTGTGTCTCGAACTTTCCAACGTAATGAGAGATCTAAATGATCTTAACAATGTCTGAACGGCTAAATTTTATAAGAAAAATTTTATAAGAAAAGCCGTATCACAATGCACCTACCTTGTACCTCATCGAGGGTTCCAACCAACCAATCGATAGATATGACTGTTACTGTACTAAAGATTGAATTTGAATACCTGAGATGAGAAAGTTTTGAGCTATTTGAGTATAAAAATATTTGTAACGAAGGTTTTATACGAATATAACATTCGCCATTAAACAAATAAGAATTTGAAGTAAAAACATAGTGACGGGCTACAGTCCGCTTGGGCGAACTGTTGGATACTCTATTCTTATTTCTATCCCTCATAAATAGGCGTGACAGAAGTCTAAGTATGGTTGAATTGTTAAGAACGCTCCACATATTTTGTTATATAACATTTAAAGGATTTAATCGAAAAAAAATTAAGCTTTTGTAAAACAAAACGCTCCCTAGCTCAAACTTAGTTTTTTCAATAAAATTGTTTTATTTAATTGTCAGTAAAAAAATAAATAAATAAATAATTTCAGCTTTCGAGCTAAAAATTCGATTTTTTTCGATAAGTTTGTGGGCGGATTTCAAAAATTCTCAAACTTGATTATTTCGGGCCCCTAGAGAGTATATAGTTAAAATTTCAGCTCTCTAGGTCCAGTTTAAAGGCCTAATTTTTGACGACAGACGGACGGACATGACTAGATCTACATTACTATCGATGCTGATCATAAATATAGTAACTTTTAGGGGTCTACGGGCAATATTAAGGTATGTTACAAACTTCGCGTCAAAATTAATATACCCTTAGAATAGGGTATAAACAAAGGCTTGCTAATTGCTACATATTTATTTGCAAAGTATTGGAACATTGCCAATCGTTTAAGGTGCGTTACAAATTTCACTACAAAAAAGTATTAGAAAACATAGTTGCAATGACTGTGAAAATTAAGTATCATAAAATGTGGACACAGAGGTTAGTATGTTGGACTTCCCTTTTAGTACCGCGTTAACTTTAGTTAGCTTTAGTTTCTGGGAGCGGCCTGGCTCGCCAACTTTTGGTGGTGCTTCCGTGAACTGACTGACGCTGTAGGGTTTCAGTCGGCTGAAATATAGATGCCTAGTTTTAGAAATTTCATCGATGAATACATAATGTAAGATTAGTTCATATAATATTTTTTGGGCCGAAAGACAATAATTATAAGACTATAGTTAAGTTCAGAGCATCAGCACCAGGACCATGAATTTAAAATAAGCATCCTGTTAGTTTTAAGTAAGATTTAATCTTTTTTGTCTAGTACGTATGTTGATATATAGTACATAATAAAAAACGAATTTAAAATAAAAAATACAGCAATGTGTTGAACTACTTATCTACAGCTCTCAGGTTCAAATCAGCCTGGGGGCAAGTGACATGTAAAAGGTTTTGTCCACAGCCCCACCGCTTGCGAACGCCTGACAAACATCCAAGAGTATCTGTCATGAGAAAAAAAAATCAGGCTTACAAATGTAATGTTGGAGAGGCTAGGTTGAAGGCCCTGTTTAGGGCGTTAATGCCTAATATTTATTTATTTTAAAATGAAGCACAAAATATTGCCTTTGTATTTTTCCGTATGTAATACAAATGCAATATTTTCGAGGACAAGTCGTAAAGAATCAATCTCAAATCTTAATAAAAGACTACAATTATGTAACTATTTATGCAAATTTACTTGGAGTTAGAACTTCCTTCCTTGACACAAACATTCACTTCCATTTGTTTACAAAAATAGTCAATCTTATCGATCAACCTTGTCAAAGCAGCTGTCAATTAATTCCCGACTTGAATTCTGTTACTTATTGTTTCAGTTTTAGTTCTAGCATCAGCAATTCATAAATATATTTGCAAGGATGACAACATTGAAAATCCATTAATCAGATAATATTATTAAGTGCAAACCAATGTAATTGCCGCACCAGATGATAATGATAAAGAGCTAATGTAATGTGATACGCATGTCAAGTGTCAAGTATATTCCGCTTTGTACTCGTAGATACCTGTATCATGATTCGTAACACTGTTGATTGCATTTGTAGTTCAAATAAAGTCAACTAAAGAAATCAACGAAAATTTCATTACGACTGAACTCAAACACTAAGGGTATACAACGTCGTAAAACCGTCGTAAACTGTCAAAGGCCATACAAATTTTGACAGTTTAACGAGGTTTACAGCGTTAAAGAAGTTTTCGATGGTTTTACGATGTTGAATCAATACCCTTACTGTAGTGATTATGTAAGAATACATAGTAAATACTAACACTCGCCGAACATATAAAAATTTGTATCTCCGATATCTTGGACCTATACCAACGTGCATACATTAATAAAATATATTCTTTCGCTCTCACAAACTTAGTATTTATCGAGTGTAAGCAAGTTGTCAAAAAATTATAAACAACAATTTATCGCGACACAGAGTAATAGTTCTATAATAATCAATAGTTGATATACGTACTGACTAAGGTGTGTTTCGTAATATAACCTACCTATCAAACTACCTACACTACTCAATACTACTTAATTAGGAAACGAAATATACAGCATTTTCCATTTTGTGTCACCTTCAATAGAAAACGATCAATAATCATGACGCGACGCTGAAGCCGCCCACACAAATTCACAATCACGCCGAGAATGACACAAGTCATAGTTATTATAGAAGCTGCAGCCACGAAATAACGTACCAGTCATCGTGTTTTATTTCCACAATACAAGCTTTTCTTTTGCATTTGTGCCGAAGTAAAAAATTAGTTTTTAAACTCATTCAAAATGGGAACGTGGAGCGTTTCAATTAGGTAAAACTGGATTTTCGGTTTCTGATATTTGCTTTAGCTGAAGTTTCATGTAAATATATGCGTCAGCAGAAAAGAAACAAAACAAACCCAGGCGACTATATTGAATTGCTGAGCTTAGCAACTTATGTGGTATCAAGTTTTCTTCGATACTTTTTTGCGATCGGCTTCAAAGTTAATGGGGTTATTATATTATACAAATTAATTCGCTATAAAAAATGCAGACACATAAAGTCAACAAAAGATAAGCGCTTCTTAAAATAACAGCAATGACAAATGGTTTTTATTTATGCGAACGTCAGAAGTATGGCTACTCACTGCACTTTTAATTTGTTTTATTCTGTGGCTTTTACCTCAAAGACTTGGTCCGAATTCGCTTCAGTGGTAAGTGTTTTGGACTACTAATCGAAAAGTCGCCGGTTCAAATCTCTCCGGGGCCAAGTAACACCTATATTTGTTTCCCACTGCCCTACCTCTTGAGAACATCTGACAAACATCCAAGAGTATCAGTTGTCATGAGAAGCTACTCAAATTTGCCACTGGGATTCGGCTTAAAATTGTAGGTCCCACTTCACAAAAGGAAGTGGTTGGAGCAGCTATGTATATTTCTTCCAAAAGAACCTAATATTAGCTCCCCTTTCCTACTTATCAATGCCTAGTATATATTATTTCTAGGTACTGCCTCCGGATTGTTAAATCACTTCAAGCAGGCTTTTTATGTACCTAGAGAGTTATAAAGTGCCTTTGGATAATTAATTTGGAGAATTTTCGGACCAGGCTCGTTTTATGGCTTGAATTATCTCGGTCAAATTCTTATGTTGCCTCCCTCCTTCGTAGGGACCCACACGTTTTTCTGATGTTCAGGTTAGGCGAGTTTGGTGGATATATCAATAGGTCCCAATTTTGGGTAAGAATCCAGGCTTTTGTTGTCGTTGCTGTTGGTATAGTGGCATTTTCGTGCTGAAATGTCCATGGTTGTCCAGCAAATAATGCCGAAAGATGAGATATAGCTTTTTCCAGTATATATTTGTGTGTATTCGCGGTCATTATAAAGCTCTGAAACTCTACTGTGCCGTAAAAGCTAATTGCTCCCCATGCCATTACACCGCCTTCCTTGCTGTGTCTTCCAAGATTATTTCACCTTTCCTCAAATTATGGAAATAATAAATGTAACTATCAAGTACATCTAAATTAAATCTTTTTTTTCGGAAAAGGACTAATCATCACTGCCGATTCCACCTGATGTGTCTTATAGCAAAGTCAAGTCGCTGGGCCCAACATCAACGTGTTGCGCTCAGTGGTGTCTTCACCTTCATTGTTTTTGTGCTGAATATGGGTGGCTTTCTGTTTCACGCAGTTAACAGTCATACTGGTGACCTTTACCCCAGTTTAAGCCTTAATTTTTCCGATATAGCCTTGAGATGGAAGCTGCTCTAAATTTTGGCCGCCGTTCTTGAGCTGCTGTTGCCCTGCAAACACGCCCTTTGCGATTTTGTCAATAGTTATCAGGGTGCTTAATGTAGTTATGTACAACTTTATAGTCTCTTCCAATCTTCTACGCTATGATACTTTGCCCTTGCTCCTTATAAGCTCGAATTTGGCCTTTTCTCCGTCAGTTAATGTCTTTCATTTTCCCATAGTTGCTGATTCAATAAAAAGATTTTTCAAACTAATGTCCTTTATACTCTTCACGCACTTCTGATGATTCTGAATGTCATAACACGCAGATTTTCCATTTGTCCTTAATCAACTGATACAAAAAAAATTAGGCCCTTTTTCGAAAAGAAAATGCATAAAATTAAAAATCTTCAGCCTGACCGCGAATTACTTTTTACAACATGATAGCTTGATATCTTCTTATCTTCCGCAAAAGAGTTTTCCCACTTAAAGGAATGGGTTTAAGATTATCACGTTTTAAAAAAAAAAAATACCTGTCCTTAAAAAAGTGGTACGGAGTGCATGGTATGTTTTACACTGTTTCGTCCTTCTCCAGATGGAGTCTTCAATCAACCACAAATTAACTTTTCTGACAACTGCCCGAAAGAATACAGAAACTGTGATATACAGAAGCTGTCACTTATTCCGGGTTTTATTAAAAGAAAAATTGTCGTTTTAGTAGGATTTCTGACCCTTATCTTCATCACTTCTCTTTAACTCTTCAAAATGATTCCGTGTTTATTAAAGTTTCAAACAAAAAGTTCTGATATCTGAAATATCAGAAAACCCTTCTCTTGATGATTGGTTAAAAAATTGTTGTTTCAAAACGTTTATGAAGCGGTAGCCTACAGAGCTTAAACAATTTATTGAAATCCTAATTCCTGAAAGCATGGAAGTATAGTAGGTAACGATTTTCCTTAATTATTTAAGTAAATTATTTCGTGTGCAACATTGATCCCGGCGTTTCGCATGAAAAACACAGTCTCAACCCAAACTATTGAAAGCTTTCGTAAAATCATTAGAAATACACCAATATTTCGGCAGTTTGGAAAGCATCACAATATTGTATACGAGTATTATACCTACCTGTTCCAAATGATCTGTTCAATAGTTTCAAAATTAGAAGAGAATAAGTCTGTTAGCAAACCATTTCCAATGTAAAACCATTGTAACCATTATTGTGTAGGATACTATTTTCCTTAGAAGAAATGAATGCAGTCATGTTCGGGAAAAACAGCCGGATTCGTATAGCTGCTCTTAAAACAAAAAAGTAATAAAACAGCAACAGGGTACATTTGTGAACGCAATTTAGTACCTGTCTATGACGCAGTAAGCCACATTAGAAATCCCCTGAAATACACTTAAATCTAAAACCGGAAACCTCTACTCTACCTACCTTGTTTATAATACGAGCCAATGCTGGTTTATCCCAAATCACATAGCGTCTAATTTTGGATTAACCGAATTCGAACAAAGAAGGGTGTTTATCCATTGTCCAACTATCTGTTGTTAGAATATATTTAAGAATAAAGTTTCAATCTCAACATTTTTTGTTGCAAACATCTGCACTTCCATCAACCAGATGTTTGGAACCTTCACCAAGGTCAATCTCCGATCTTTGGCAGTTGTTCGGACAAACATTTTGGTAAACTTATCTATTTAATTCTCTTGTTTATGTCAAAAGCAATAAAGTCGAGGGGACTTTGGAGCAACACAGGTAGTTTTTTTTTTGCAATTTTAACACAATCGTCAAGCGTATGCGATTCGTATCAATTGCACTTGATTATTAATAAATATTCCAAAGCTTTATATTCAGAACTGGCTTCAAAAGTATTATCTTGGCATTTAAGATAAACAAAACGTTAGGTCAGCTGACAAGTAGTACGTGCAATTCTGCATACAATATCCCCAAATAATAAATTCATTTGATTTATTTATCAGGACGGATGCGTCTATTTTCGACAAAAAAAAACTGTGACTGATATTTATGTCATTGTCGCGCAAAAGAACTGTCAGAGGTCTAAAGTGACATTTTAACTAACCTGACCATTGTTCTAATTGATTACTTCCACAAAAATGGAGGCAATGGATGACCTCATTGTTATGATTTAAGATTCCACTCTTTTTATGTTTGCATCTTTCACGACAAAGAACAAATTGTAGAAATGGTTTTCAACTTATTTGATTACCATCCACACCGTGACAAATTTACTGTGTATCACGCCGAAGAAGTGTGTATATCTATAAACCTAATCGGCTAAGGCTAGATTATAGGTTTCTGACTACCTTTTCATCTACTTTTGTTTTATTTATTCATTTTGTGATGTTTATATCGTTGAGGTATCGCTTCGAAAAAAAAAAATGTGGGAATGTATCCATTTCTATACGAGTGAATTTATCAAGATCCCGGAGTAGCGGAGCTTAATCAAAAGCCTGCTGATCTGGTTCAAGTGAGGCACCACTCTTCTGAAACTGGAACATGTATGAAATTGCATCTGTCCCTTCGTTTTTCATCACGATTAGCAAAATACATGTGTTGTAAATTTGAATGATCGGCATGAAGAGATTCCATCTTTTGAAATCAAAAAGCCTTTACGCAAGTCGGACCCTGTATTATCTTTAAAGCATGTCCAACCAACCAAACCATAGGTCAACGTGCAACCGATGTCTAACTTCTGGAATGGTGGTTAATGCAACAATTGCGAACAGTTTCTTTTTTGAAGAAATTACTGAATTAGAGGTTTAACGTACCATCTTGTTCTCGTTACCTGTAATATGCATAAATCATAGGTATCGTTACAGCAAATTCGTTCGTTATGACTCTCGTCTCGTAGCTCGTAATCATTGCCCTAAACCCTGCCCTATTGTTTTTGGAAGTTATTTTTCAGAATTCGTAAGCTCTGCGTATGTCTTTGCATGATAATTTTCTACACAATTCTGGATAAAAATATGGTAACAGACTTGCTGTCGGTGTTGCCATATTGAAAAAAAAACTTCTAAAAAAGCAACTCTTAGTCCGACCTTAGCCATTCATAATCTGAGCCTTTTCCCAAAAAAGAATCAATTAATGTGATGCTGTATTGAATATGAAATAAATGAGACCAATAAACATATATCGGTGCTAAACCTGCGCACTACAACATTTAGAACAACCAATTAGCTGGTCTTCAAGTGATACCAACCAGCATTCTACGACAACTTTAATTATCTTTTCATTGACATGATAGCATTCATCAGTTATGTCGCGTTACACTTGAAAACATGCGGTGTAATGTGCAGTTTGGAAGCAGCTCTTCCGAATTATTCCAAGCCTGCACCGGATTTTGACAATCTTCAATCTTATTCTGGGAAAATAGTGTCTGGGGCAGGTGTCAACACGGAAGACACTATTAAGTTAAGTAGTTAAGGAGTGCACCTACCTTGGAGTAAGTATCAACTAAACAAATTAAACACTCCTCACTCAAAGAGCAAAATGCATGCTCTATCGAACATTAATCCTGCCAGTCCTGATTATGGTGACGAGCGCTGAACGATAAGAAAGGGGAGCTAATATTAGGTTCTTCTGAAAGAAAAATTATCGGTCGGGTACTTGGTATTGTGTGCGACGAGGGTGAATGGAGGAGAAAATACAACCGCGAGCTCTATGAGCTGTACCAAGATGTTAATGTAGTTCAAAAAGCTACATCACGTCGACTACATTGGCTCGGCCACATTGAGCGAATGGACAATGATGCTCCAGCCAAGAGGATCTTCGACTCCCAACTTCGAGAAGGCAAGCCATCGCGGATGCCAGAGCTCTTGGTCTAGACAACTGGAAGCAGTGTGCCCGGTATCGCAGAGGATGGATGGCTGCAGTTTTTCTAGCAGAGGCTCTTCAGGGGTCTGGAGTCCGTTAAGTAAGTAAATTGAAGCTTTAGTCGACTATGAAATCTCCCCAGAAGACACATACATAAAGTTGTTTGATGAGGTCGTACCTTTCTCCCATTCCAGGAATACATAAGTTACTTGCAGGCATATCAGTCAAGAGTTTTAAACATTCTTAACATAACTGCATCCCAGATTCCAATTTTTAATTAAAAGTCTAAATAATGACAGGTTATTACGAATTCCAATGAATTATTCTACTGCTGCTACTTTACCATGTTTGCATGCCCGCAATACGTTGCTGATGCATAGCGCAGTTAAACCTGAAAGTTATAGACAGTATGAAAGAAATCGAAAATAAATTCGTTAAACACAGCCACCATCTAATCATTTATTTATTTGTGTCTGTAGGTATTTACCTATTGGACAGAACACAAAAGATCGACTAATAGAACCTCTATTATGCACACGTATGCAAATAAATTCAAGCCTCACCTAGAAAGCACACATAATAAAGATTCCAAGCAACGCGTCACAAATGCCATTCAAATGACATAAGAAAAGGCAGCTTAAAGTTCTGTATCAGGTATCCAAAAGCCAATTCAAGCGCTAATTAATTCTCGTTTGCTTCAGAAGAAAACCCATTTGTGATCGTTTTAAAGAAATTTGTTGACATTTACCCTTTTCTGCGAAGTAATGTGATGCCAACATTTTCCAAATGACATAACCTGTACCTCGTAACAAATATACTTTAATATCGCAAAAATCTAAAACGAGTTAAAATTAATTAAATTCGAATCAAAACATGGCCGGTGGATCGTAAAACGACAGCAGCTTGTGGATTTGAAAGCATAAGAACCTGTTTTACTGATCTTTTCCGTCCCCTGAACGATGACGACAATGCTGTTTCGGTCTATTTTGTCGGCGAGTGATGGGGATGACACTCAATAGTGCCGCTTTATGGTATGTACATAAAAAATGATTACAGTAGTGGTCTAGTATAAAGAATGATTTCATGTCGAAAGTGCGTTCGTTGTATCGAAAATTCGTTATATCGAATTCATTTTATCTTACTAATCTTTAGATATTTAGAAAGCCAATATTTTATTTTTCAACACTTTATTTCATACATAATAACAAAAAGAACAATTTTTAACTTAAAAAAAAAAAGAAAAAGAATAAACTATAACTACGAGTCATTTTAATATTTATGTGCATTTTTTTGGCAAATTATGTACATTATACACGATGCACTTTCATTTGTGCTGATATTTTAAGAAAAAAAATCCAAAGGTCAAAGAAATAACAAAGACAACAGAAGACGTAAAAAAACAAAACAAATGAAGTAAAAAAGAAGAAACAGAATTCCAGCGAGAATTGAGCATCCACAGGCATGGAAAATTGTTTATGTATATATCTTCCAGCTTTATTATATAGATACTTGGATTTAAACGCATTGTCAGTCAAGAGTTTATTTTAATTTATTTTCTCTATTCGTTTCCGTTACAAGTTACAACAACCTTAGTTATTTGTACATTTTTCTTTTCATTTTCTAAAGTTCATTATTATTATTTCGTTACCTATATTGAAATCCTTATGGACTTGAAAAAAGTGTTTGTAACAGCGTTCATTTGTTATATCCGGATTCAGTATGCTGGACCACTACTGTATTATCTAAACTTGCTAATTTTTCGGCAATAGTTTCAAGTCACGTTATTTTTTTGGTCTTTTTCGGTTGGCTGGAATTTCCGATGTTGGCCTTCTAAGATTGAGAATAAAATGGGTGAATTCCTTTTTTTTATCCCGTGAACTTGTTTTCATTGTTCCTTTCACTCACATGTAAAAGGTAATTTAAATGAACGGGACCAGTTAAATTTATCATTTGTAAGGCCCATTGACTCATGCAGTCGGGAGGGTAGTTGGATTATAGGAAAGCGTTGTAATGAATAACAGCGGGGTTCTAAATTTCCAAAGGTGGTTCGCCACCTACAAGATGTTCAAAATTCAAAAAATGTATCGAATGTCAGTTTTTCGAGCTTTGTGTGTGGCATAGAATGGATCACAAACTGTCAAACGACAGCGTAGGGCGAAGTAGAACCCAATGCCAGCAGACAGGTTATACTTTATTAATGCTCATAAAATATTCTTCACAGACTTGTAGGAGTGGTAATATTTCGTTTGTTTTTATTGTTATGTGAAGTTTTTATTAGATTATGAGAAGTATTAGAATGAAAAAACGTCACATTTATGACTAAATTTGGTAAAAAAAAGAAGAGTTTTAACGAGGGCATGGATTTCTCTTCTTCGTCTTGGAATATTATGGTTCAATTTGTCATTTTTGAGATCTTCAATTGGAACTCTAATGATAGTATGGCCATTATTAACCCTGTAATAATTTTATTGTTTTGCAGAGTTTATTAAAAGGTTAAATAATAGATAACGCAAAAAAATTGATCCTTGCCTGAAATATAGCAATGGTACTAACCTAATCAGCGAAACAATTCCTTTTTTCTCCTATTAGTAATAAAGAAACAAGTAAACGATTTTCTATACGTTTTTTATCAGTTTATGTATCCTTTCAATTGCTTAGTTTTTTGAATGTTGTAGGCAGGTAAATCGGGCCTTATGCCAATGCTGTGACTCCGCGTAGCGACAAGGCTGCGCCTCAAACGTTATCTGCATGTGAATTGATTTATAATTTTCGTCAATCGACTGAGTCTTTGAATTGTTCACATTTGTTGAATTCAAACGACGCATTACAGGTCTAATTTTGTATGGTCGGTCAATTGAACTATTGTTTATCTCTAAATAATTCAAAATAATTAATTGCTTAATTGCCTCACAGTCATAAAATACAAATATATGTATTTTTTTTCTTAGAGGAAAAGTTGTGATCTGAATTAGATTGTTCTTAATACCCGCACTTCACTGCAAACGCTACTGGTTTGCCTATGCGGTTCGCCGAAAAAAATACAAATAATGTTGAATTTTGTGCATATTATTATTCTCTACGCAATTCATCATAGTGTTACATTGAATTAGGTATACAAATAATAGCAATCATTGCAAAAGTAGTAAATTTCAGCATAAGATTCAAAAATAAAATATTAGCGAAACAATACATTGGTACATAGTATATATTTCATATCTTAGGTATTAGATAAGAAAAGGAAGAAGGCAATTCTCAAGAGAGTGTCAGTATTCTTTCGGCGATTTAATCGGCACATGCACTGCCAACTTTGGGTTTTATTGAATGAATGAATCTTTAAGCTGATACAACACACGAAGAATAAATATACAGAAATGACGTCGTCGTATTGATTACTGTACAAGTCAACTGTATTAATTATTTCTTACATTTTCATAAATAAATGCCAATGCGCTCATAGGAAAACCCATTTGCCTATATGAAGAGAGCGATTGCAATTCAATTTCCATTAAAACCTTTAGTAATGCAAAATTAAAAATGAACTTTTTCATTATGTAGTCACAATATCGGTTAATTGGATGGTTATCATAAAGGAATAAACGATTTGGCAGAATTCGTCCGACATTCCCATACAACACAGAAAAAACATTTCAACGCAAAAGGGCAAAAAGATGAGTGCAGTCATATCAAAACCATGATAATTTACCAATGTGATTAACTAAGCCAGTGTCATAAATCACAATGAACAAATTAAAGCTGCCACAATTTGGTGATACTTATTAACAAAAACTCGTGCGCAAAACAGTATGGCCGCTTAAAATTGAATATTTTAAAATAAAATGGTTTTATCTAGGTACATATTGGAATCGCGATGGCTAGTCAGTTAATAACCCCATATTAATTGGTGTCACCACTATTTGATTTGGTTCTGAATTTATTTCTTACGTGTGTTCGGTATTATTGTTTGGAACAATAATTGCAATGAGAGCTTTTGTTATTGATAAATTTTAAAACAACTCGAAGGTCTTCTCGTTGGTTAAGGCGCAATTTAGAAAACGCATACGCATTGCTTGTAAAAGGTATTTAAATTTAAAACGTACAAAATGTAAAAAAAAACAATACCGAAACCGTGTTGGATTACTTCTTTCCAATATATAGACATTTTTTGTTTTGCGAAAATGCAGAAGTAGTTCTGTTACCAAAAATTAGTAGAATATAAGATCTTGTTTTCATATCAGAAGAACTTAAAGCTATAGTTTCCGAAGCTGGCTTTCCTTGTCTTAACAATAGTGCTCATCATAAAGCTTTAAAATTTGTATTTTATTTAGATATTTGAAACTATAAGTAATTCCAGTGGAAATGGTAGAAATTATAAATATGATTTTCTTAATATTGATAAGGGTGAAGTAGTGAACATTTGATACCGGGGCACAATTTTCACTGTGAAGACGGTCGAAGACCAAACAACTTGAAATGCAGAAAGAACCGTAATTTGGTTTCAAATAACTTCACGAACCACAAACATTAAAGTCATACTGCAGCTATTCTCATTGTTATACGTACTTTTGTAAACTTGTAATCGCAGCTGTCAATTTTGAACACGCACCGGTACGTAAGTTTTTTTTAATGATTTTTTTAAATGATTAAACAAATTTGTTAGAACGTCTCTTAAGTGTAATAAAAAAAAAAGTCAGTTGTTTGAAAAAAAAAAAACGTTAAATGAAAAAGAAGAAAAAAGTTATCCGGGACATTTGTAGTACATTTGACATTTCTCAAATGGTGGAAATCGTACGTAAACGATTTTCGAACGGCTACTTTCCAGGATCACTAATTTTAACAAAAAAATTTGAATGGATGATTTCCGAACTCTTCATCGAATTGCTTTAACATAGCCAGGCGTACATGGGACACTTTTGACAAAATGGCTTTTATCGGCAAAAGTTAAACAATAAAGACCTTTAAAATATAAGTGTCAAATCGCACCTCCGCTCAAATAGTACCATAACTCAAAAAAATTAGAAAATCCGTTTATTGCACCATTACGTCCCCCATACTTCAAACTATTATCTCAAAAAATTTCATATTCATTGTTCGAATATTTGTCCCTAAATGACACAAATATTTCATTGTAATGTAAAGCAAAATGTATGGCGGCCCAAACATTTGAAAGCCTTTTTCTCGAAAAAATGATTTTTTGACTTATGACACTATTTGAGCGGAGGTGCGAAATGTTCCCCACTTTATCCCATATCGCTTTAAATAATGACTTACTGTTAATCTAACAAAAGAATATCTTTTCAAAATTTTAATTGAATAGCGCATACTGTATCCCTGATTAACATTATCCAATTTGTGATCTCTAGGTTCGTCCCCGTTAGAAAAATTCCAAATTCAACGTGACCTATTTGGTTTAATAATCGTATAGTAAATTTAAAGAAGGCAATGTTGAGAAAGTAATGTCAAAGTTTTTGAATTCCGTCTTTTCGAAGACCTAATATTTATTTTATTTTAGCTAAGCTTATGTTGATTCCTGAGGTTTTTGAAGCAAGATCAAGTTCAAAAAATTTAACGGTCTTCAGTAATTTTTGGAGTCAGAGGAACAACGCTAAGTAGACACATTTTTTACTGATTTCACCAAAGCATTTGATCGCTGGCGGCTTCCGGAATTCATTCAAATTTATTAATGTGGATCAGTAGTTTCGACGGAAAAACGTAACTACTCCAGCGTTCCACAGGGTAATGATTTTGGCCCACTATTGTTTGTTATTTTCATAAACGATCTTAGTTCTTACGTGTCTTTTTCAAATTATCTGTTGAATGCTAATCGCATGAACGCAACATTTACAAAAGTCTGTATCTGACTGTTGATAATGTAATGGCAAAGAGATCTTAACAGTATCGGTTTGTGGTGTAAACAAAATGGGTTACATTTTAATATATCAAAATTGGGGACGTTTACACATATTTTAAATCGATTCAAATTAGAAAATACCATTTTCCAGAAAGACTTGTGTGTTATGGTTTATACAAACTTAAGCTTTCGTATGCACTTTGACTACATCATCTCCAAAGCTAATGCTATGTAAAGTTTCTTATATTAAAATTGCGAAGAGTTTACAGACCCTTACAGACATTAAGCCTTATACGTTTCAATCGTTCGGTCTGCACTTAAGTACTGCGGCCTGATCTGGAGTCCTTATCCTTACTATTAAAAATTGCTAATTGTGTGTTGAGCGTATACATAAAAAATTACCAAATTACCTCCTACGAAACTAGATGCATGCTTGAAGGTTTTGCAATACGCTAGTAAGAGAAGGCTATACTTTCTTATACTTTTGCTCCAGATAGGAGAACAATCCTCCGTTTCTGTTACAAGGCCTGTATCTGTAAGCACCTGTGCGTTCACCGTTCACTTGGAGCTAGAGATACCACTTTCTCCCTAACACCTAGACATTTAACAAAAACTGGCCAAAATGAACCACTTACCAACGCTGCTATTCAATTCAATAAATTTTCAAATGATATCGATTTTAACATGAGAAGAATCTTTTGTAAAAACAAAAAAAAACATTATGAATTCTTTATAGAATGTTATTTATACAATTATTTATTTATTTTTATTTGCACAATATCCAATATCCATTTATGTTGAAAAATTGTAAGATGAAAGAGCGCGTTTTAAGTTAAGCACCGATTTGGGTTATCCGTCATTTTAGTTTGACTATTCTTTGTCAGCTCATATTTGACAGGCGTGGAGTGTGGACGACCACAATTAATTATGTTGCATCGATGTTATTACAACATAATATTAACATTTCAATTTTGAATAAAATAAAAGAAAATAGCTTAATTTTGCTGGTCAAAAAGTGTCGATATCGACCGACTTTTACGATCCCTTGATTTTGATGGGGGCAGTGTATGTACATTAACAAAACCAATCAGAATCCTTATGTTTAAGAAAAACATTTGAAAAGAAATTGCCACTAGAAATCCGCAAGAATACTATTGAAAAATATACCCACATATCAAAATACAAATGGTTTGAACAAATTTCAACATTTAAAGACTTGATTAGCATTGCTCGCCTCCTACCCCAAAGGCTAAAAATATACATTTTTGTATTCTATAACCTGCGGTTGAAAAGTACAAATGAATAATTCCCTTATCTTTGAATGATGTGGCGACTCCATAAAAGCATTGCCACACAATTCTCCCCTACCTAGACAGAATTGTGTACATAACCTCACACCTCATAGCTCCATAGAAATACCACAACTTCGAGTACCCGAATCTACACAAAATTTTACCTCCATTAACCTCTGTCTGTGTGGGAAACCTTTCTAGGTATTTTCTCTTTTTTATCATTCTTCCCGCGTCGCGTCGCTTCGATCACTGGAAAGTTGCTTTAACCAAATTCAAGCCGATATCAACCAGATCAGCGAATCTCTGCCTATGAAAGCACCAAAGGGCATTTCACAGTTTTATGGAAATTTCCTTGTGCCAATGTCTCTGTAGGTACTTATGAGTATTTCAAAACAGAATCCGAAAAATAAAAGCTGTTCATCTAACCCAGGGCGATGCATAAAGAGGGTAAGCAATTGACGCAATTGCCACTGCTGCATCATTAACTCGTTCAAAGACAATTTTTTTCGATAACCAAGGATATGTGTTTGTGTTCGCCTAAGCCATTCGACTACTCCCACCAGTATCTTACTACCTCGGCACAGTGTACAATGAAACGTCTTTCTCTGCTAAGGAATACCTATATAAAACGACTAAGAAAATGTATCTGTACTGGAGCTCTGAGTTGAAATCTCGAGAGCTAGGAATGAGACATACTACTAGGTAAAGTATAACAAATCGCATGCGTAGGTAGAGTGGAAAACTGGCCTTAGATATAGAGATGAGGTGAAAAAACTTTGCGTTTCATTATCTCCAATGTACGAGTCAAGACCTGGGACTTTTGTTTGTTTTTCCTTTTTCTTGTTCGAAAAGATTCAGTGGTTTCGATAACAGGAAATGCATTTTTGTTCTACGACATTCCAAATGGCACTATCTTGCAACGCACACACACTCACTGTTCTCTTTTTACGGTCCAACTCCAACCTATTGATTGATGGATGGCAATATGTAAAACTTCATTATTGCCAATTTAACTAAGCAATAATTGCTTTGGAAGCACGCTGTTCATGATTGAAGTTCGACAACTGTCGTCATCTCGGATGCACTCCATGAGTCCGATTCTGAACTGGTGTGTGGTTGGCAAATGCTTCATCATTCCCTTCTCTGTTGCGCTAAAAAAAAAAATTGTTTTAGTGAAAATAAGTCGTTTTGCACACGAGACAACATATGGCGTGCACAGGATCTGCGGCAAAGAACTACGCCTTTTCATGCTGGGGAGTCTACCTCTGCTTCTGCTTGCACCTGCACATGTTGCCAGTTTACCTTTTTCGCAGTCCCTCATCTGGAATTTACCGAAACGCGCTAAAATATTACTACCAAAAAAGTTGATCGTTTTAAAGACAAGGGTACCTTAACATATAAGTTTTATTTTATTTTGCACCTGGCTTAACTGCGTAACATAATCGCTGATCATGATGCGTGGACTTAGTTGAGCGATGACGAAATTCTCTTGCTGCTACTTGATCGAGAGTCAATTGTTTCGGTTTTTTACGCTTCTCTTTTTGCCGTATCTTTATTAACCAACCTTCAACAAGAAAGTTGACCTCTGAATTTGTTTTTTTAATGATTTTCTTGACCGAATAAAGTGGCGATGGTTTTTTGTTAGTGTCGTGTGACTGTTCTTTGACTGAACTTTTGCATGTTAACATGATATTGACAGCTCTTTATTGAAGCTGTTATCACGTTTGTTCTTCTACTGGTAATAAGTATAGGCTTTGGCATCACTTCACATTTGTGATGTACGGGATTAAGTAAGATAGCAAAAATAATTTATTAACTAAGTTTCTTGGACGTCAATCAGAGGTTTTGATGGCTAAGCCCCTGCAATATAGGTACACGTAATTGTTTACCTTTACCTTTATTTTAAGAAGTGCCTTTTGAAGACTGTTGCTAATTTGAAATTTCTTTTAATTTTTTTTTTCAGACGGGTGAAGTCGATTTATTGTGCTGATAGTATTAATCAAAACGTAAGTTTATATATTACAATATAAATGTGTGTTGATTGTGTTTCAATGTTGCTTGGTAGTGTACAGATATAGAATGGATGTATATAGTAAAGTAAAAGAGGTATCCGTTTCAAACTCGGCATTCCAAAAGTTGACTCTCGTGCAATAGGCAAACCGTTCTTTGATGGCCTCTCGGAAATCTCATAAGTGTGAACAACATCATCGATTTCCTCAACTCCACTGACTGAGGTGTTGAGCTTGGCTTCCACTTTCCTATAAAAATTTACGGAGTGTTTCATGAACCTGGGCCCTCATCACGTAACTTTGCGGACGATTGTCGTCCATGCGATTGCACTGAACGCTAACGTCAATAGTTTGATTCACGAAACACAATCGTTCTCGTGTCGTCCATCGCTCTCGTTACCTACAGTTTCAGAAACACTGAAAACAACATCTAATTGTCAGAAACGTCAGAAACGAAGAAAACTGACTGCTGAGATTTGTTTATAGCTGCTGTTTTTTTTTGTCAAAAATATTTATTAATATTCTTACTTCATTATATGTAATGTATTTTCGTTGAAACTAAAATGTGTTTTTATACATATATACATACATATATGCTTGAAAGCATGTGTTTTTATATGTACATATATGCATGAAAGCAAGTCTCAATTTTATTATTCCAGTAAATTTCTTCTAATTGTTAGTTTCCAAATCAATTATCCTTTTTACTATTAATCCCTTGTTAGCAAACTAGTGCGAATGTTTTCGGGGTGGCAAATTTGTTTCATGTCCGAAACTTTTTTAATGTCTTCGCTTACTCACTGAAGACATCACCGGATACATATATTTGTTGAAATAGAGTTTTATATTTATAATAAATTGCATTAATAACAATCTGTTTTGACGTTTTGTGAGTTATGTGAAGTAAATATTGAATCGTCGTAACGATATCATTCAGACGCGAGTATTACATGAAGCATTGCCATCGAAGTCGATGTCGAAAACGAGATCGTCAGCCTTACGTGATGAGGACAAGGGATAAATAGTAAACAAAATAATTGATTTGGAAAGTAACAATTAGAAGAAATTTACTGGAATAATTAAATTGAGACTTGCTTTCATGAATATATGTACATATAAAAACACATGCTTTCATGCATATATGTATGTATATATTATGTATAAAAACACATTTTAGTTTCAACGAAAATACATTACATGTAATGAAGTAAGAATATTAATAAATATTTTTGACAAAAAAAAAACAGCAGCTATAAACAAATCTCAGCAGTCAGTTTTCTTCGTTTCTGACGTTTCTGATAATTAGATGATGTTTTCAGTGTTTCTGAAACTGTAGCAAATGAGAGCGATGGACGACACGAGAACGATTGTGTTTCGTGAATCAAACTATTGACGATATCATTCAGTGCAATCGCATGGACGACAATCGTCCGCAAAGTTACGTGATGAGGGCCCCAGATCAACGAAATTGATTGTGAATACTTTACTACAGTCATTTCAGAATGTGACACGTAAAGAAAACTAAAAGCCAAAATGCAAAATTGGATGCAGCTGCAATCGAGGTAGATGAACATATTTACTTTTATTAACTTAATAGTTCAAACGGTTCTTCGCTTTTTGACGATGAAAGCTCGAATTCCTCGCTTGATACATATATTTTTCTTCAAACCATCAAACCCAACAAATCTTTACACAACTGAGGTCTCTTTTGAATATTAGCGAGCGCCAGATGGTGCGAACTAATTTTTAGATCAGAAAAATTGATCCTGCTCAAAAGCAAGATCTTGCATTGTTGTTGTTAAGCAAACAAATGATCTATCTATGCAGCAAATGATCTGTATGGATCATGGGTTAATACTGCCATCTATCTTTTTCTCCGCGGGATACTCCTTTTTTCAGCTCCCAAAAACCTATCCCACGAAAACTTTTTTAATCCTTCCTTTTCATAACAAAGACCATTTTTCTTCCTTGACAACGAAGTTATGGTCAGAAGGCACCATAACTCGCCCACATAGCTCTGCCTTCTTATTGGTCCGCCTGTGGCAGTCCCCTTGCATAAGTATTTTTGACCATTTGGATATCCAATTTCCAATTTATGAATTTATGAATTTATGAATTATGGGAACAATATCTTGTCATACTTAAATACGGCTATTGCTTAACACTGCCACGTTATCACAAACTCAGAACGACCGGGCTACTAATAGGCTTTCTTATTTCACATCTGATTCCTCATAACGTAGGACCACTATCGTCTAAGCTAAAGCTAAACAAAATATCTTCCAATCGCCATCGACGAGACGAGACACCAAATTATGCGGATGGTAGATACTTTTCATACCGCTTTTTTACTTCATATGGGGCAAGTGCGCTGGAAACGCCATATTATGTATTTGAGAACAATAGGG
Organism: Portevinia maculata; assembly: GCA_949715645.1. Classification (NCBI taxonomy): domain Eukaryota; kingdom Metazoa; phylum Arthropoda; class Insecta; order Diptera; family Syrphidae; genus Portevinia; species Portevinia maculata. Next base: position 277,589,782 of record OX454526.1, on the reverse strand, counting down.
CGAAGACAGTTAGCAATACGGTACCCAACCTAAGAGGACCTTAATAGCGTTTTTCGTTGAAAATCGAAGGAATTGCTCTCAAAATCTACAATTGCTCTTTTCAATAAAACATGTTTTGGTTCTGATCAGTTGCCTATTCTAGTATTGGTGAGGCCCCACCCTCGCATAATATAGTATCTGTACAAATTTTTTTGACTTTTGACTTTGAAATTCATTTTTTTATTCATTATTAGATATCTTTCTTTTTCTTTTTTTTTGTTGGGGTGTGTGAGACTTTCTGCACTGGAGCACTCAGACTCAATATTGGCCCATTGTACTACCAGGCAGACACACCACATTTTACTGTGAGAATTTACTCGTTTTCCTAAGAAAAACGAGAAGGCGCTTCAATGGTAAGGAGCTTAGGTTTACAGCACTCACCATATCCGCACCAAATACCTGCCACCTGATACGAGCAAAAGCAGGACAATCACAGAGGAAATGTTCCGCAGTGTCGTCGCTTTCTCCACAGGCTTCGCAGTTGGTGGTATCGCTTAGGCCTAGCACCTTAAGGTGTTTGCCAAAAGCGTAGTGTCCCGTAAGAACGCCAGTAGTCTGTCTGCAGTCTTTTCTGTTGAGAGACAACAAGAATGCCGCGGATTTCCTACAGACGTCGGGGAGAATTAGCTTAGTCTGTCTGCACCCTGGAGAGTCATGCCAACGTCGATTGTGTTCATAGGAAACCCAACCGTCAATGAGGACGCAGGCAGACAAAACGCTGGTTCAGGTCCTGAGAAGTCCCCCTCTGAGCCCTGTCTAGCAAGTTCATCGGAGATCTCATTTCCCGTGATCCCGTTATGACCCGGGACCCAGACAAGTTTAAGTGAATTCAGCCTTCCGACCGAATTCAGAGATATCTTGCATTCACGTACTATTATGGAGGTAGTTAAGGATTTGAGTAAGGTCTTAAGCGCAGCCTGACTGTCGCTACAGACGCAGATACTTCGCCCCCTCCACCTGTTCCTCGTAACATAGTCCATGGCCATTAAGATAGCATAAGTCTCTGTTTGGAAGACTGACGCATATTTGCCTAATGGGAAGAAAAGTCTAACGTTGTCGCTCTCCACGAAGACACCAGCACCAGATCCTTGATCGGTTTTGGAGCCATCCGTGAAGATTCGATGGAATCCCCTCCCAGTTTCAGAGTCCGTCCAGAGCCAGTCCTGAACGCGAGGAAAGTCGACTTCCTAGTTGCGCTTTAGCCGAAGTTCCGGTGTCATCGCATCAGACGGCATATCCATAGGACAGGAGTCGAAGGACAACCGTTGCGCAAGTTCATCAAAACTTCATCTTCTTAGACGTGAGATAGCTTTGATTGTACAGGCCATGATGTAAACATCAAGGGGCGGGAGGTCCATTGTGCATCTAGGCCGGAGCCAGGCGTGCTGGGGAAGGCCCCCGTGCAGCCGAGACATACCTGCCTTTGAAGTTTGGCAAAAGCAGCAGTAACGTATTTACGTGAAAGTTTATTCCACCAAACAACCGATGCGTATGCTATAAATGGTCTTATCATAGCCGTATAAATCCATAGGACTCTTTTCGGTGATAAGCCCCATGTCTTGCCAAATAAGCCTTTGCACTGCCAGAAAACAGACAGCGCCTTGGCCTTCTTTACTGTCAAGCGCGCCCTCAATTCTACCATCTAGATTTTGCAGCGCAGTCTCGCAGGATTTTCCGCGTTGATAGGCATGTTGCATCTGAGATAGTGAGTGCAATCCCAAAGCAGTTTCCCGCACGTAAAGCTCGACCAGCCTTTCCATGCTTTTCAGCCAGGAGAAAGTCAGACTGATTGGTCTGAAGCTCTTGGCGAGTGAGTAGTCCCTTCTGCCAATTTTAGGTATAAATGCCACTCTAACTGTACGCCAGGGTGTTGGAATGTATGCCAGTGCTAGGACAGCGATGAAGATTTTCTTCATAGTCGGTAGCAATTGGTGTGTACATTGCTGCAGCATGGCTGGGTATATTCCGTCCGTACCAGGTGACTTGAAGCCGTCAAAAGACGCAAAAGCATATTTAAGGGCCTCGTCCGTCACCACGGCCTTCGTAATATACCAGCTACGCCGAGTTGTTTGTCTTGGCTCATTCATAGTCTCGGTAATCGGGGCTGGTTGTGAACCAATTGTAATCTGGTTACCCGGAAAGTGAGACTCCAGCAGATAACTCAGAGTTTCCGCTTTCGTCTCAGTGAAGGTGCCATCAAGTTTTCTAAGTGAGTCCAGTTTGGCTGGTTTGCCCTTTTTCTTAGATATCTACTTACATACTAGACAAAAATTATTAAATCAACTTAAAATTAACAGGATACTTATTCTTATTTATTGGTCCTTATGCGGACGCTCTAAACTTAACTATAACCTTATAATTATTGCCTTTCGGACTAAAAACTATTTTACGAACTAATCTTACATAATATATTCGTCGGGAAAATATGTAAAACTCGGCATCATTATTTAAATATTATATATTTTATAAAACAAATTAAAAACTATCTATTCTACTTGCTTAAACTACTTAACGTATTCTAACTATAAATAGGGTTCTGAGCACGCGTTGCCTTGAGCAACAAGTGGTCAAACTACCTACTGACATAATTTCACAATCAAACAAAACCACGTTTTCCTCACTTTGACGTTTGTCGCAAGGCTATTTGTATGTATGTAAATTATGGAGCAAATCTCTCGAAAAATTTAGATCGCATCTTTCGTGTTAGGGGCAAATCTAAAACTGCTCTTTGTCTTAAATGAAACATGGACAACCGAAAAAGATTTGCTCTTTTGAGCAAAAGAGTAAACCTTTTGGGCTAAAGAGCAAATCTTCAATGAAAAACGACATAAGCTAAAGCCTATCGCTTCCCTACGAATATATACCTAACTGCAGGTGACATACATAACTTGAACTATGTTTGGTATATATAACCTTATTATGTATGGGTTTTACTATTGTCTTAAATGTTTGCCTTTAATGGAAAGCTCTTAACGTATGGTCAAAGGTGAACTTATCATGTTTCACTATCACTATAGAAAAACCTAGAACATTTTTCACACAAATTTAAAGCACATGAAATGCTAGCATCATTGTGTCATGCCATTGCTACCTATTATGCAAAATAAAATAAAAATCAATGAAACTCATAAAAACACTCTCTATTAGGTGACCCATAAAATCTGCGCACCCGACTAGAATTCAGTATCTATCCCCTTTTAAACCACACTCTGTTCCTATAAATTTTGATAGGATCGTAGGGCACTCCACAGAAAACACAATTCGTATGCAAATCATCTCGGCGACGATACTTTTTTAAAAGTCAATCAAAAAACAAAAAAGGCCTCAAGCCAGCTTGTGTCTTCAGTTTCACCTCAACCTATGTTGGAATCTTTTTACACTTTTCAGTGTGCGAACAAATACCTATATTGTTGCTAATTTATTTCGCCTTGAGTTGGAGACGCCAGGTACACATGTCGCCGTGCCGACACAATTATCTTCCATTGTGCGATTTACGGTTTATACATATGGCAACAAAAGTTTGAAAAATAAAAGAAAACAAAATTGTAAAATCAACACTGCTGCTTCACCACCATCTGAAATCATCCATCGCCTTGTCAGATCGCACAGAGGAACAGACACATCATGCAAATGAGTGACAATTTTTCGCGCAGCTCTTTTAATAATTCAAAACAATCAGGCATCAGACAAGAGATACACCCAGACCCAGACCATGGACTCGAGATTTTATAAAGTATTTTTGAAGGCCCGTCAGCACTTTGCTGCGCATTCCAGAGACAGAAAAGGTTCATAAAGAGATTTGCCAAAGCATTTGATTACGGATTCATGAATTTTGTTTTATGGTTTCAACGTCAGGTAATTTAGTCGCTGTTGTTACAATTGATCCAATGTGGCAGACGGTAATAGATCCAGACGTAAAGACAGTATTGGTGGCCAATAAATGCAAAACGAAAAAAGACATCCAAGACACAATGGGAATGTACACAATGCAACAACATGCATGTGACTACGTACAATCTGCACACACTGCCGAACATCGCCAGAACAATTAGAAACGACATTTTATCGAAATTAAGTCGTGGGGGCGTTGTCTGGCATTTTAATTCTGAATGACACTAGCCTGTGTAAATTTATTGCGGTCTTGTAATTTTTACAAGTTCATGAAAAATATGTTTTTCATTGTTTTGAAATTTAACAGGAATTGAATGAATGCGTAGAGTAAAGCCTTGCTAAGAAGGTAATCAAAGTTGAGCCTGGAACTGAATTTTACTTTACGACTGTATCGAGTATGTAATAAAAAAAAAGACTACAAGCAGTCGATCATTTTCTCGTACCTACAAACGGTATGAATATCGCATTTTTTGAGACGAAAAACGTTGACAGTTTTAAAGCCAACATCCGTCTTTTGGCCTAGTTGTCCATTTACAAAAGGTTAGTGCCGAGGTTATGCCATGTGCCAAACTGAACTTTGTGTGTGCCATTTTGAAAGCAATTGTTTATAACAAATTTAATGCCTAACCATGTGCTTTTATTTTATTTTCACTGACAGCAAAGCGGCCAGCAAAAAAGCCATTTCTGCCGTAGAGTAGAGATAAAATCGAAGGTTGTAGTTCGGTGTCGCGAAGAGCAACGGGTTCTTGGCGGGCAGCACAAGTTTTACAACTTTTTTATGGAGGAGCTTTTTTTCTACCAGTGGTGCCTGTAGATACTCTCACCGCACTCAAACGCAAGAATTGCCACTGAAATAAAAACCAAACCACTGTCATACCAAGGAATTGTTGTTGTAATTTTCCTAAAATTCGCATACAACCCAGCACAACCAGTCTCCCACACAGCCGAATGGGAATGAGCATGATCGTCTTGTGCTCGCTTGCTATTATCATCCACCAAAATAAGCAGTGTGTGTGACTGAAGCACATCAGAAGAGTATTACCATCTCTACAATGAAGCATATCATTAATGGTTTTTCTATGGATTTTGTCAAAGAACTTTCGGTGTTGGTGCTTTTGAGAACGAATTATTACGTGGAGTGTTGCCATTCGTTTTTAATTTGATTGCATTTGTATTGTACAGCTGCACAAGTGCAGTTTTTTTTATCATCTGTTTAGGTATATGACATTGCGTCGTGGTTATATAATTTTGTATTCTCATTGCCTGATTGTGTCTACCTTTCACAATATGCATATAGCGGAAAGGACTGGTAAATGTTTTTAGAAAATCTTGCTGATTGAGTTTATGTCACAAACTGTTTAAATAAAAAAAAACATAAATACATCCTTTCATCTCATTATGTACCTGTTTGTATGATGTCTTTGTTTTTCCGATGAATGACGCCTATTTTGCCTATGAATACGGGAATTCCCAAAAGGAAGATCTCAAGTTAGGTAGGGATGCAATCATACAATGGGTTGCTTGAAATTGTTAAACGTTACAAAGCCAAGTATGAAACATAGGTCGTGGATGAAATGGCTCAAAATGCGGGACATAAAGTGCTTCGCTTGCCGCCTTATCACTGTGAGCTTAATCCAATAGAATTGGTTTGGGCTCAAGTGAAAGGGTTTGTAGCAAACCAAAACAAGTCATTTAAAATGGCTGAAATAAGAGACTTACTAACGGGAGCACTTACAAGGGTTGACAAGGAAAAATGGCATCGATGTGTCCAACACGTTGAACAAGTTGTTGAGCCAAATATGTGGGACATCGACGTTTTTGCCGAGGAAGCAGTTGAAAGGTTAATAATAGACCTAAATAACGAGAGCAGTAGCAGTAATTACTCATCCGATTAGTTGTGTATTGATATTAGAAATTAGTATTTTATGTTTTGCAATATTTATAATGAATAAATTGGATAGTGATATATTTTTCGTTTTGATTTTTTTTTGTGTTCCGAAATTTATATATTTTGTTGGTCTACTGGAGATACCCTTAAAAAAACGCTCCTATTATTATCTTACCAGAAAAGGGAAAAGATAAACGGAATTTATTTAAATTGGAAGATGGTAACCCTAATAGAATTGCTCTCTGAGTTATGGCGAATTATCATACACACTACGTCAAGCCTGTGAGAGCTTTGAAGAGTGACGGATTTATGTAAGTCATTGCAACTAGACTGAGAGACAAACATCCAAACTTCCCTGTACTGACAATTTTTGTTGGATAGAGTATAGTGTGAGAGCTAAAAACTCCAAGGGCATCACAACGGATCTACATTGATCTAAGTGTCACGGGAGCTGGTTTCTCCTGTCTCCTCAACCCATTTACCTAACCTAACCTATGTGCTAGTATGTCCAATTCAGCTATTACATCCAACGTCTCTCATAGAAGAGTAGCAACTGTATTTTTCTTATCTACATATATAAAATTCAAAATTTGTGTGTGTGTACGCTATAGTCTCGAAAACTATGCATCGGATTTTGATGCGGTTTTTTTTGATAGATAGAGTGATTCAAGGGGAACGTTTGTATGAATTAGAAAACTTCAGAATTGGACCCGGTAGGTGGCGCTGCGATCGGGTTCCAGAATTAGTTTTTCGGATTCAGCTCAATTTACGGCAATTCTTCGGAATTGACGAGCGAGTGTTCCTGTGAAGTTTTGTCGAAATTGGATAAAGGGGCGTGGCCGATACAAAAAATCATTCAAATCACCATTTCTCGACACTTATAGGAGCTTATGTTGTAAAATTTGGAAATTTTGATGTGTATAGTTTGGGCAATGCACATAGAAAAATATGACCGTAGTTGGACAACGGGGCGTGTCACCACCCATAGAAAAAAATTATTCAAATCGCCATTTCTTTACACTAATGGGAGCTTATGTTGTAAAATTCGAAATATATATAATTATGTTGGATTCCGGTAGGTAGCGTTATATTCCCAGTTTTGTATATGTTGGTCGATTTCGTTGTTGACATTCAATTAGAATTGTTGCATGTAGTTAAACCGTGCGCATAAACAAATTGATTGAAAGAAAATGAAAATCGAAGTTTCTTTGTTTCGTGTTGCTGTTGGATTCAAAAAAGTAAGGTGACATAGGCGCCTGCCAGACATCTATCACCTACCCTTAACGGAGCAACGAAGTTGCGTGAAAAGTCTAAGCGAGTCCCTTAAACCACCGAACCGATTGAGCTCAAATCAGGCCATCTTTGGTATTGAAGTTTGGTCAAAATCGGTCCACCAAGTTTGACTTGCAATTCTGTTTCTTACTAAACAAACACATGTATTTGTTTTTGATAGACGCAGCGTACCCCGGATAGGTACCAGATTGGGCACGGGCAAGGCCGGGCGGGTACAGCTAGTTGCCTATAAAAATGAGTGAGCTACATTTAACCGCAGGAAATCTATTCTTACACAAACTATGCAATACATTTTAAGCACTTTCCCAGAAAGTTGACGTATAGTAGGCAACGGGCTGAAGATCACGTACAATGCCAATCCTTTGGAATATTTTTATTCATTTATTACTGGTGGGGCGTGAAGCGATATCAGACGGAAAATTAATAACGTAAACTTTTTACTAATTTTCCTGCATTATTATCAAGTAGTACGCATCTCTTTTAAAGCCATTTCAATCGAAATGTCGTTGCTTCATTAATGTAAATGCACTCATTCTTGTAAGAGTCGACAGCGGATGTGTTTAAGAAACTTCAAGAAGATGGAATAATATTATTTAATTGACTTCAAGCCAACCTCAATCTAGCTATGGTAAAACCATTTCATCACTTTCTTACTTTATATCGACAAGGATCCTATACCTACCTATTACCTATCTCAAAACCTCGCCAATATAACCAATCAACTTTGGAGATCGTCGTGGGCGTCCGGTTTCTTTCAAAGCAATTTGCGGTATTCGTCAGTAATCCTTCATGGATTGAAAATCTTGCAAGTGAGATCCCCTTAAAGACGGCATGAGTGTTTTCTGTGAAACCAGTCTCTAGCTAAGAGAGAAACTGACTCCCCTATGGTTTCGCGAAGGCAATTGTAAAACTGCATAAGCCACAGTGGCGAAATTTTCTCCGCCAAGCTGCACATGTAAATCGCTTTGTTGACATTGTTGAACAAATAGTCGAACTCGCAATAAGTCTTTCTCTTTTTTCTTTTTTTCTTTTGTAAACTATGAGCTAAAGTAATACACTCTGTTCCAAAGTGTATGTGAATAATTTCAAAAACACATATAGGCACACACGTGACTGTAAGAGTGAATGAGTTAATTTGACTTTGTTGTCACGTAAAGTTAACGTACAGGTATGCGCGACATTTGTTTAACGACTATTACTGCAGCAAATAGAATGCCTGTATGACTGATTGATTGATGATGGATGCCTGTGGCATTCCTTAGATTTGACTTGACAAGATGCGCGCTATTCCATTTCCTGTTGCTCGAAATAAGAAAAATATACAACAGGATTTCCATTTTTGTTCTATTCAAATTGTATTGATGTCAACAAATGTTCCGTTAAAATTTATGTGCGGATACCAGTAATCGATTCACAAGTTTAATTACTTTTCAGTTTCCATATGAACACCCACTCGAGGTGGCATATATGTATGTATATCATTCCCTATGGGAACGTTGACTGATTGTGCCCGCTGTTGAGACAAAGCACATCTGTGTGTTAGACTGCGGAGTCAGATGCAGCTTTTGTTTTGTTTAACTATGGAGTAGGTAGCGATCGTTGTGGAAGATATTGCCAGTATAAATTGATGATTTCGAAATATTTAGTCGTTAAGGTGGTAGTAAAAACCCGCCTACATGTCTTTGAATAAAACGAAGTCAGACTTGAGTCTTGGGTGCACACTCATCATCACAATCTTATCTTGCCACAAATAAAACTGTGAAGCAAGCCTTTGAACTGAGGTGTTAAATACAAGCTTGCACTCGTGATCACATAAAATTTCGATTCTCATAACACAGAAGGTGATTAATACCAATTAGCATGCAGCCCAAAAGAAAGCGTAGACTTCTGAAGACTCCAAGACCATCTGCAGCAACGACAAAATATTGCAAGAGGTCTTTTAGTGGGAATTCGTAAAAGGAGATCTAAGCAACAACATAAGTTGCACGAAGGAAATGGGGGAGTGTTAAAGCTTTTTTTTAATCTCAGATAAATATATCGAAATCTGAGACTTGACATGATCCTAAATCGATATGACTTCCCTGCCCCTTTTAAGGGGCTTTATGTAATTAGTGATGGGCATAATCGACTGATTCCAATAATCGAGATATTAGTATTCGAGTGATCTAAATAATCGAATGATCACTTGAGATATAAAAACAAACAACAACACAAGTTTCGCAAAAGGAAACAGCAACAGCAAGCAGTTACTAATACCTACTAACACGAAGCCAACGAAAATTCAATCAGTTGAGCAAACGGCTAATGCACTTATCGCAAACATTATGTGAGTGAAGTAGTAATCCATATAAAAGTTCTAGAATGTCGATTCTTTCGAAGATTAGTAACTAATTATAAATTAAATAGTAATGCTAATGCTTTTTCATTCGAGAGCTCTTGCATTCGAGATCGAGTACGGGAAATACGAAAAAGGCAGCCGCTTATCATTCGAATGGATAAAATCAAAAACACAGAGCAAGCCATAAGAATATGAGCTATTATCTTTTCATACTTAAATAATAATATAGAAACAGGTATTCTTCTTACACAAACTCACCGTCACCACTCATGAGATTTGTGATTGTGGGTAGTGTGTTCGGTGTTTAAGTATGTAGTTGTGATGAGACAATTTTTTTCCCGAATGTTACTATTTTTTTTTTCATTTGAGTTATGGGACTTGGGGTAGTTGCGCATCATTTTATTTGAATGAAAACACACACTCACAAGGTTTTTATCACATTTGCTTTACGACGAATGGGTTGACTTGGTATGTGCTTGCAGGAAAGTGCGTTCTCTGTGTTTTATTTAGTAGTTGTGTGCGAGACATTTTGCTCTAGTGTCGAGTCGAGCGCATGCGAGAGATTATTCGAATGATTTGAAATAAAGAATCGAGATATCTCGAGATATTGCAAGAATCGATTATAATCGATTAAATCATTCGAATGCGCCCATCATTATTTGTAATACTATAACTTACATCCCATTAGTCGCATATGTGTGCAACTGATTACAAACTTCAGAACATATGTATGTATATCGAATATGAAATAAAACATTACAAAAACACCCCACAAAAGTTTCGTTTTCGGATTATTAGGCGTGGAGGAATCACGCGCCGTGATGAGCCGCTCCGTGTGCAGAAGGAAGTGTTCACTTTAACCCTAATCAGCCTAAGTTAATTTTCTTCCTTATCCACCCAGGTCGGGCGCAGTGGCTCAATGGTTAGTGTGTCTGCCTACTCCGATCCTGTTTAACATTTACACGAGTGATCTGGTGGGTTCACTCAGACATGTTATAGCGTATGCCGACGATTTGGTGGCATACAGATCAGGTCCGAAAATCGAGGTCATTAATATCCTTTTGCAGCGTGACTTCGATCAAATTAAGCGATATTGCGACGACTGGAAGTTGAAAATCAACTTTCAGAAGACGGAAACAATCTTGTTCAGAACTCCATTGGCTGGGGCCTCTAGGGATACTAGAAAAAACTGGAAGAAATTGGCCATTATTGGACAAAATGGGCAGCCATTGGCGGTGAGAAGCGTAGTTAGATATCTGGGTATCTGGCTTGACCAGTATCTGTATTTCGATAGACATATAGTTGCTTGTCTTGCTGGGGCCAAGAAGGCTTATGCTCTGACAAGGAGACTGTTTCATAGCAGTCAACTTGACTCTAGAGTGAAGGTCATTTGCTACGTGGCCCTTATAAGGCCGATCATCGCTTATGGTTGTCCATTGTGGTTTAATATAGCGCCTAGTTATATGGAAAAGATTCGGGTTTTGGAGAGACAATGTCTTAGGACCTGTCTCCGGTTGTTCCGAACGCCCGAATCCAACTATATAAAATACTATCCCAACAAGGTCCTATACGATGGGGCTCAGTTGAATAGGATTGACAATTTCCTCATTAAGGTCACTCGAAGGCACGTTGCAAAGGCGATGGCCAGCGACAATAGTCTGATATTTGGGGCTTACTACCCCAATGAAATGTACATAGAGAGTACGCTCCGGTCTGGCTTTATCCCGCCAGAGGCATTTATATTCGACACGGAAAAGCAATTCGCCGAATTTTGGTGGCTTGTTGAGGGGGGAGGGGTCAACATGTGGTGGTGCTTCCGGGAGTTGACTGACGCTGTAAGGCTTCAGTCGGCTCACGGCGGCGCGTGTGCACGTTGACGACTGCCAGGCGCTCGGAAAGCAATTGGGATTTTGACCACTTGTTGCGCCAGGCAACGAGTGCTCAGAATCCTAATTATAGTTAGAATATGCTAAGTAGTTTAAGTAAGTAGAGTAGGTAGTTTGTAATTTGTTTTTTTATATAAAAATATAAAATTTGATAAAGATTCCGAGTTTTCTTAACAATTTTCTCGATGAAAACATAATTATGTAAGATTAGTTCGTAAAATAGTTTTTAGGCCGAAAGGCAATAATTATAAGATAGAGTTAAGTTTAGGGCGTCCGCATAAGGATCAATAATCTAGAATAAGTATCCTGTTAATTTTAAGTTAGATTTAATCATTTTTGTCTAGTATTTAAGTTGATATAAGCTAATAATTAATAAAAATGAATTTAAAAGTAAAAGTAAGTGTGTCTGCCTACTAATCGAAAGGTCCCCGGTTCAATACCGGGGCCAAATAACATCTTGAGTTCTTTTTTCCAGTGCCCCACCTCTTGCGAACGTCTGACAAACATCCAAGAGTATCAATTGTCATGAGAAGCTTCTCAAATTTGCTGTTCGGATTCGGCTTAAAATTGTAGGTCCCTTCCACTTCGCAAAGAAAGTGGTTGGAGAAGCTAGGTTTTAGGCCCTCTATGGGCCGTTAATGCCTAATATTTATTTATTTTTTTATCCACACAGGTGGTGACCCAAAGTCACCATATTAGAAAAGTGCTAATTATATTTTGAAATAATATTGAAAAATATTATTTAAAGTTTGTTATTGATTTTTTATTTATAACTAAATAACTAACTCCATTTGTAATGTGTTTAATTTGTTATTTTATTATTCGGTTAATTTACTTTTAAGGTACAAACTTGACATAACAAGTGATTTTTCTGAGTGTTCGTTGCAAATGCTCTTATTGCATTTACAACATATTTGTTTTGACGAGCGGCCTTTACCATGAGAACAAATGTAACATGTTTTCTCTTTCTAGCCGTGTCAGCTTAGTTGTCTTCAGAATTCTTTGCTGCAGATGGCACTATTTCACCAATGACATGTTTTAGTGGCCCTGATAAATACCTAGTCTTGCGGCGTAAAATGTGAGGTGTAACTAATCCCATTGCAAGATCTCTGAGAAATAGTAGGCTTGCTTTTTGGGTGCATTCCAATTTGCATATGTTTTCATCCAAACCACATATGCAGCTATACCCGTAGCATCAATGAGGTTGTTGAAAATTACAATGGGCATCCTGGTTGGCTTGCGTTTGACTGAAAATGCATGGCACATATCGTAATAGCCGCCCTTTAGTTGGGTTATAAAACAAATTAACTTCTGGTTTGGTTTTGTTGTTGATGTTCATGATGCATGGTTGATAAAAAGAAAACTGATTTCTTTTTTTTTTTTGAGACGTAACTCACTAATAATATTTTATCCCTGAACCCAAATAAACTTGACTCCATATCCTTGCTTTTATTGGGAAGAAATTCTTTTGGAATGCATGTTTTTTTTTAATTCTCAAACGTAAGATTGCGGTTCGATCCAGAGTAAGACTCGGAAAGCATCAACACCACATTCTCCGCTTGATTATAATTTCTTTTATTCCCTTCCTTTCCAAGGTAAGGAATACCAAACAAGGGATAAGATATAGAGCTATCACATATCCACCAGATCTTCATGCCATATTTATCCGGCGAAGAGATGTATTGTTTGAATTCCACTCTACATCGGAAGGGGACCAGCTGCTCATCAATTGTCAGGTTCATACCAGGCACATACATCTTCTTCAACTTTGTCATAACGGAGATCCAGAAATCCCTTATTGGTGCAAATTTGTCTCTCTGTCGTCTATCTGATCTAGTTGATGTGTCATCGAATCGTAAATGTTGCGAAATTTTGGCGAACCGATTTTTTGACATTGTTGCCCTGAACACTGGACAACCATGAACTTCATTCCAGAACTCTCTCTTTCTTCTTATCCTAATTTCCCTAACGCCCGCGCTGTGTAGCCAATACATGATAACGGTACTAATAAAAATCCCTTTAGTGCGCGTAAATTATAAAAAAAAAAACAATCAAAAATGCCGTCTTTTTTAGTGCCAGGCGTAAATAGGTAGTCCTATGAAACTTCTTATTTCAAAGACGTCAGTCAGCTTCCATTTCTGCCCTTCCTATTCCGCACCATGGCAATTCGTAAATTGTAGAAAAAAAAGTAGAATGCATCACTTGTCTTCAATATGCTTTCCAGGCGGTAAAACATCTTTATCTAATTGCCCTCTCATAATGTTATGACTGGCCGATCTTCCTTGAACGGTTCAGAGTTCCATTCAGTTCAATCCTTCCCAAGATATTTTTCAGCTTCAATAATTACATCATCATCCTCATCATTTAGCTCTAGCATAAAAGAATACACTTTGCACACAAGGCATGCTTTTCCGTGTATTCTATTATTGTTGACTGTGAGACACCGCCTGGATGGATTAGGTTGGCAAAAAATAATGGCTGTACCTATATCTTTGTTACAGTAATACATTCTTCACTATTTTTTTCATTTCTAAGTAGTGTTTCCTTAAGGAAACAAGGTCAATGAGTGCGAATGGAATTGCTTTTCAAAAATTTGTGAAAATTATTCTCGAAACTGAAAGGGTGACCCAAAGACACCGGGTGGGTGGATTGTAATTGTAATTGTAATTTATTGTGTATATATAAAAAGGGTGTACATTAAGATTCATTCTTTTATAGTACTTAGTATGATAACATTTGGAATTTGTAATTAACAATAATAATAATAAGTAGACTAAAATTAAGAAAGGTTTCGAATTTTAAATAAAGGGAAAAAAGAAAAAAAAAAGAAAAAAAAAAGAGAAAGAAAGAATAGAGTAATAAGAGCAAATAGAAAAGAGTAAGACAGATTACAGATTAGTTAGCTTTGAGTAGAGAAATGTAGGAGGATTGCATTTTTACAGGTTGTAGGATTCGATATGCCTCTGATGTAAGGGGGCAGTGAGTTCCATAATCTGATGGTGTGAACAAAAAATAGATGAGAGGAGTTTAAGTATTTAAAGTGTGGCAAAGTTATGTTCAACGTTCTAGTAGAGCGACCGAATTCTAATTTATTAAAGAGATACGAAGGGGATTTATTTCTAATTATTTTCAATAAGAAAATACAATTTCGCGCATTGATGTACTGAGTTAAGCTGCACCCCAACAGATTTCTAGAAAATCTTGAGATGTGATCATACCTTTTTAAGCCATGAATGTACCGCACTGAATCATTAAACGCCACTTGTAATTTTCGCTGGGATAAGGAATCAAGTTTGCTAAATACAACTTCAGCATACGTTATGATAGGAACAATAAGAGTTTTAACGAGCCGTTGACGAGTTTCAATTGGGGTAAAGTTAGCTGTTAGCCAAAGCTTGCGGGGACTTCCATATACGCGACCAATAACAACGTTGGTGTAATTGTAACCTGATAACTTACGATTTAGTACAAAACCAAGGCATGTCGCTGAGTCCACAAGCATTAGTCTCTCTCCTGATAACAGTACATCCGGTATAATATTATCGGCAACTACCTTATTTGAGATTGGAAGCACCTGAGATTTTAAGAGATTTAGGGACAATCCATTATTTAGGGACCAGCGATGAATTTCAGCCAAATCCTGATTCATTTTAGAAGCTAGAACATTCAACATGCTCAATGGTAGTCCAAGGAAAAGTTGCACATCGTCAGCATAAAGACGAACTAAGGCAGATTTGCATACGGATGGTAGGTCGTTTATAAAAAGGCAAAACAGAATTGGTCCCAAAATCGACCCCTGCGGTACACCTTGTCTAAGGGGTTTCAGTGATGAGAATTTCGGTCCAATCACAACCTTTTGCCAACGGTTTAAGAGAAAGTTTCTCAAAAGTTTAACTGCCCTATCACTGAAACCAAAGAAATTTTTAAGTTTCCAGCAAAGAATCTCATGATTCACTCTATCGAAGGCCTTTGAGAAGTCAAGCAGACAGAGAAGGGTGACATAGTCCTTATCAAAAAGTATTCTTATGTCATCAAGAATGTTCACCATGGCAGAGGAGCAGCTGTGATTAGCTCTGAATCCAGATTGAAAGGGATTCAACAGTTGGTTTAGAGACACATGGTTCAGGATTTGCTTCGACATGATTTTCTCAAATACCTTAGACAAACACGGTAGTATACTAATGGGTCTGTAATCGCCAACAGAAATAGCTTTGGCATGTTTGGCGATCGGTATTACATTGGCAATTTTCCAGGAATCGGGAAAAGTTGAAGTCATAATACAGCAGTTTAAAATATGAGTCAGGTGACTAATTATATGAGGCAAGATTAGCTTAATGAACCTTCCTCGCCCTTAGAATTTGAGTGTATTGACCTTACGGACTCAATGACATCAACCTCCGTAACCACTTCGAAGTCAAGTAAGCTTGGTGACAATGATTCAAAATTTTCTGAAAAGTCAAAAGAAGTATTACCAGCATGACTACCCAGAAAAAAGTCGTTAAGTAGATCAGGATCAAGTTCACATTTTATACCAGACTTGTCGCCAGACACTCCAATTTACCTAAGATTGCTCCAAAGTTTTTTAGTGGGCAATTTTATATCCAGCTTAGACGCATAAAAGTTTCGTTTTGCAGTACGAATCATATGATTTGCGTTGTTTCGGGCCATTTTGTAGGAACTCCAGGTAGCGCCGGAAGGCTTATGTTTCCACTTGCTATAAAGGGATTAGGGTTTAAAAAAACATGACAGCAATAACAAGTCGTAAGTTAACTTGCAGGCGACTTGTGTTTCCTTGGAACTTGAACCTTTAACCCATCCAAATATGTTGCATATAAAGCAACAGTTTCTCGATTAAGTGTAATACAATAGCACGGCGAGATTATTATCATCAGAACTAAGCATAACCCTCCCACTTTACAATAAATATCCGCAGGGCTCACTGTTTCGATTCAATTCGTCACAGTAGTTAGTACGTTGGACTACCCAGAACACCTATTATTTTTTTCACTGCACTACCTCTCACACACAAGGAGTTGGAGAAGTTGAGTTTTAGGCCCTATATGGCACATTGATGCCTTATATTTATTCTCCATGAGTTTTAGCCCTACCTCTTTGTTAAGATTTAGACATCTGCATTCCCCTGATATTGAATATTTTTTTATCTTCCTTTTACAACGCCGGTGATCTCCTGACGTGGCATGGCAACCCACTGATTTGCATGCACACTTGCAAGACAATGTCATGAGGTTAAACGTGCCTTTCTCCCCTGAGCCGCCTTTTATGCTTATAATGCTTTTGTTTTGAGGGGCGGTTCCTACACGGGTAACATGTTGACTTGAAATGAGATGAGGAAACTATTAAAACGATGAGCTCTATAAATTAGCGGACATGTCTTTAAGTTATACATGTTCAAACCTCACTAAACCCAGAGATTAAGACAAAGTTTGCTAGAACTCGCTCGAAAACCGACTACGTTTTGTTTGACGTTACATTGACACTATCTGGCAATATTTTCGTGGAGACTAAAGACTTTTATTTTGATGGTCGCTCGTTTTTATTTGTTAATTACTATGTAATTTGTTATTAAAAATATATAAAAAAAATACCACATTCAAAGCATCAACAGAATATAAAGAAATTTATTGTCACAGCTGTTTCATTGAATGTCTCAGAAGGTGTAATTGCTTTCACAACCTTACAATGCCAAGCAGACTGTTAGGATTGAGGAGTTCTGATCAAAAGCACCCATAAACTTAATTTTATGTTTCATTAAGGTGACGAGCGTTAACGAGAAAATTATGTTTGTAAAAGTCCATTGTGAAGCTGCGTTCTACAAAAAGCGTTACAAAAAGCAGAAGTGGCTTATAGGGTGTTTTTTTAAGCCAGTACTTACTTCGATTTTGAAAAAAAAATACATGCAATTTCATTCATTAGAAGTTCAATCAAGAAAATACATTCTGCAATTAGTTAATCAGTTAGTAGAAAAGCGGTTTCAGATGATGGATTATATCATGTGCAATATGGTGCAAGTGTTCAAGTTTGAAGCACAGAACCATAATTTATTAAACCAAATTTCTAAAATTTGGTAACGTTGACGATTCAATTGCAAAATCTGACATTTGGTTTGACAGATACAACCGTCTTAAAGTTAGTAGTACCGGATTAAAAAAAATACCCTTTATATCCGATAAGCCAAACTTCTGTTTGTCCTATACAGTCCTGCGCAAGTATAATTTTGTATTATAATTTTTTCACCGAAAATGTAACAGCCCCCCAGGTAGGTATGACGGGATCTGAGCTCCAGAAATGTGGAGGTATTAGAAAACGAAATATAAAGAAAACACGGTCACGGTTGGTTTCAAGCCTTCCACCAACAGAACTGTGGCGAAGAACCGGTTACTGACTCATAAGTGACGCGGTTCGACACACGAGGCTACTCGAAGAAGACCGAAATAAATAGTTTATTCGGAGTTGTCATGGAGGTAGAACAATAACTGCCATCAGTTTAAAATTTCGTTTCGGTTCATGTGGTCTTGTATTTTGTGATGCAAATAAAAACATCCTTGCACCCTACTTCCTAATTGGTATTTTTTTTAATTTCAGCATACGTTATGATAGGAACAATAAGAGTTTTAACGAGCCGTTGACGAGTTTCAATTGGGGTAAAGTTAGCTGTTAGCCAAAGCTTGCGGGGACTTCCATATACGCGACCAATAACAACGTTGGTGTAATTGTAACCTGATAACTTACGATTTAGTACAAAACCAAGGCATGTCGCTGAGTCCACAAGCATTAGTCTCTCTCCTGATAACAGTACATCCGGTATAATATTATCGGCAACTACCTTATTTGAGATTGGAAGCACCTGAGATTTTAAGAGATTTAGGGACAATCCATTATTTAGGGACCAGCGATGAATTTCAGCCAAATCCTGATTCATTTTAGAAGCTAGAACATTCAACATGCTCAATGGTAGTCCAAGGAAAAGTTGCACATCGTCAGCATAAAGACGAACTAAGGCAGATTTGCATACGGATGGTAGGTCGTTTATAAAAAGGCAAAACAGAATTGGTCCCAAAATCGACCCCTGCGGTACACCTTGTCTAAGGGGTTTCAGTGATGAGAATTTCGGTCCAATCACAACCTTTTGCCAACGGTTTAAGAGAAAGTTTCTCAAAAGTTTAACTGCCCTATCACTGAAACCAAAGAAATTTTTAAGTTTCCAGCAAAGAATCTCATGATTCACTCTATCGAAGGCCTTTGAGAAGTCAAGCAGACAGAGAAGGGTGACATAGTCCTTATCAAAAAGTATTCTTATGTCATCAAGAATGTTCACCATGGCAGAGGAGCAGCTGTGATTAGCTCTGAATCCAGATTGAAAGGGATTCAACAGTTGGTTTAGAGACACATGGTTCAGGATTTGCTTCGACATGATTTTCTCAAATACCTTAGACAAACACGGTAGTATACTAATGGGTCTGTAATCGCCAACAGAAATAGCTTTGGCATGTTTGGCGATCGGTATTACATTGGCAATTTTCCAGGAATCGGGAAAAGTTGAAGTCATAATACAGCAGTTTAAAATATGAGTCAGGTGACTAATTATATGAGGCAAGATTAGCTTAATGAACCTTCCTCGCCCTTAGAATTTGAGTGTATTGACCTTACGGACTCAATGACATCAACCTCCGTAACCACTTCGAAGTCAAGTAAGCTTGGTGACAATGATTCAAAATTTTCTGAAAAGTCAAAAGAAGTATTACCAGCATGACTACCCAGAAAAAAGTCGTTAAGTAGATCAGGATCAAGTTCACATTTTATACCAGACTTGTCGCCAGACACTCCAATTTACCTAAGATTGCTCCAAAGTTTTTTAGTGGGCAATTTTATATCCAGCTTAGACGCATAAAAGTTTCGTTTTGCAGTACGAATCATATGATTTGCGTTGTTTCGGGCCATTTTGTAGGAACTCCAGGTAGCGCCGGAAGGCTTATGTTTCCACTTGCTATAAAGGGATTAGGGTTTAAAAAAACATGACAGCAATAACAAGTCGTAAGTTAACTTGCAGGCGACTTGTGTTTCCTTGGAACTTGAACCTTTAACCCATCCAAATATGTTGCATATAAAGCAACAGTTTCTCGATTAAGTGTAATACAATAGCACGGCGAGATTATTATCATCAGAACTAAGCATAACCCTCCCACTTTACAATAAATATCCGCAGGGCTCACTGTTTCGATTCAATTCGTCACAGTAGTTAGTACGTTGGACTACCCAGAACACCTATTATTTTTTTCACTGCACTACCTCTCACACACAAGGAGTTGGAGAAGTTGAGTTTTAGGCCCTATATGGCACATTGATGCCTTATATTTATTCTCCATGAGTTTTAGCCCTACCTCTTTGTTAAGATTTAGACATCTGCATTCCCCTGATATTGAATATTTTTTTATCTTCCTTTTACAACGCCGGTGATCTCCTGACGTGGCATGGCAACCCACTGATTTGCATGCACACTTGCAAGACAATGTCATGAGGTTAAACGTGCCTTTCTCCCCTGAGCCGCCTTTTATGCTTATAATGCTTTTGTTTTGAGGGGCGGTTCCTACACGGGTAACATGTTGACTTGAAATGAGATGAGGAAACTATTAAAACGATGAGCTCTATAAATTAGCGGACATGTCTTTAAGTTATACATGTTCAAACCTCACTAAACCCAGAGATTAAGACAAAGTTTGCTAGAACTCGCTCGAAAACCGACTACGTTTTGTTTGACGTTACATTGACACTATCTGGCAATATTTTCGTGGAGACTAAAGACTTTTATTTTGATGGTCGCTCGTTTTTATTTGTTAATTACTATGTAATTTGTTATTAAAAATATATAAAAAAAAATACCACATTCAAAGCATCAACAGAATATAAAGAAATTTATTGTCACAGCTGTTTCATTGAATGTCTCAGAAGGTGTAATTGCTTTCACAACCTTACAATGCCAAGCAGACTGTTAGGATTGAGGAGTTCTGATCAAAAGCACCCATAAACTTAATTTTATGTTTCATTAAGGTGACGAGCGTTAACGAGAAAATTATGTTTGTAAAAGTCCATTGTGAAGCTGCGTTCTACAAAAAGCGTTACAAAAAGCAGAAGTGGCTTATAGGGTGTTTTTTTAAGCCAGTACTTACTTCGATTTTGAAAAAAAAATACATGCAATTTCATTCATTAGAAGTTCAATCAAGAAAATACATTCTGCAATTAGTTAATCAGTTAGTAGAAAAGCGGTTTCAGATGATGGATTATATCATGTGCAATATGGTGCAAGTGTTCAAGTTTGAAGCACAGAACCATAATTTATTAAACCAAATTTCTAAAATTTGGTAACGTTGACGATTCAATTGCAAAATCTGACATTTGGTTTGACAGATACAACCGTCTTAAAGTTAGTAGTACCGGATTAAAAAAAAATACCCTTTATATCCGATAAGCCAAACTTCTGTTTGTCCTATACAGTCCTGCGCAAGTATAATTTTGTATTATAATTTTTTCACCGAAAATGTAACAGCCCCCCAGGTAGGTATGACGGGATCTGAGCTCCAGAAATGTGGAGGTATTAGAAAACGAAATATAGAGAAAACACGGTCACGGTTGGTTTCAAGCCTTCCACCAACAGAACTGTGGCGAAGAACCGGTTACTGACTCATAAGTGACGCGGTTCGACACACGAGGCTACTCGAAGAAGACCGAAATAAATAGTTTATTCGGAGTTGTCATGGAGGTAGAACAATAACTGCCATCAGTTTAAAATTTCGTTTCGGTTCATGTGGTCTTGTATTTTGTGATGCAAATAAAAACATCCTTGCACCCTACTTCCTAATTGGTATTTTTTTAATTTTAAATTTTAAGAAAACAACAAATACATGCAAATATACTCTTTTAAAGAGTATGTCACAATTTGGTGTAAGATATTGCTTACACGTTATTACATTTTCAATGTTATTTAAATATACAGCTTGCCCAGAACAGTACAGACATAAATTCAATAAATAAATAAAATAAATAACATGTTAAAGACATCATTATTTTAAAATATCACAAAAATGAAATGGTTATATCGCAACCAACATGTTATATGATTTGCATCGCAAAATACAAGACCATATAAGGACGAGAACAAAAAAATCAATTACAATCATTTAACATTGTTAGTCGTACATTTTAGCAAGTAAGCGTTCGGCATGAGGAAACTTGAAAACTAAACAGAAAAGGGATTTGACAAACGTGTCACTAGTAAATGATTAAAAAGCTCAAAAACGGCCAATACAAAAACCTAGCTTCTCCAACCATTTCTGTTTGCGAAGTATTATTTTGGGCACGAATAAAAGGAACCTTCAAGATAACAAGTTGGTAACCAATGAGTTTGTACCGCCCACCGAGTGTGATATCTTTTTTAAGTTTTATTTGAATAAATAAAAATTAAAGAGTAAGATTAAACTTTCTGCGTGATACCTTCAAAAGCCAGCGTTAAAAGTGGCAAAATAAAAAGTCAGTCATCACATCATCCAAGTAACGCTGCGGTCATCCACAAATTCCAACCTTTAACCCTATAAAAACTATTATTAAACATTTGTGTTTCAACGATTTAAATTCATCAATGGTGACTTTTTAAAAATATTTTGATCCGACCAACAACAACGTAAAATGTCGTAAAATGTTAAATGCGTTTCTCTTTTGTATTTATATTTAAATTTTGTTTTTCAAAAATTAACAACATGTGCATGAACTTGTTAACGAAAACAATGTCATCTGCAATTTGTATCGACATAAACAAACTTTTCCAGTTGCCCTGTGTAAGATGTGAGTGGGAACGGCTACAGGGGGCGGTGCTTCCCTTTGATAAAACAACATCGATATAAATATGCATTTTGAGTGACATATTATTTCCATTTTTGGTTGAATTTGTGTGAATGATCGGTCAGGCCTTCAACGTTTTTGTTTGTACGAATAATTGTCCAAATTTCCATAAATAAGAGTCAAAAAGTAAAAAAGAAAGCGCTAAATTGTGATAATCATGGAGGATTATAAACTCGTTCGAGAATATTGACACAAGCTTATTGAGTTTGAGTTTTTGATTGTTAGCTTTAAAAATTAGCACTCTTGTACGGTTTAGGGCACTTTCACGTCATTAAAATGGATCTTTATATTTTCCTTTGGTAATGGTTTTATTTGTTGTAAAATTCTTAGAAAGATCGGAATAGGTTTGACAAAAAATATTCCAATGTGTAACTTATGCATTCATTGATGTTACATCTTCCAACGGAAGCTATGGATATACCAATTAAAAAAATGAATATCCACACCTTATCCCACAGTAAAAACAGACAAATCAATTATTTTTCCAACTGAGTGGTTCGGGCAAAATAAATATTAGGTCATTCTTTATTTTTTTTTTAGTTTTTATTTGTACGCGTAAAAAGATTACTTGCTAACGAATTGATATTAAAGTGGTATTTCAAGTATTTGAAGTCCTCGGAAAAACGTGATTTTAAAAAAATACTCAAATCTAATAAAGTTAGTTAACAAATACAAATGTTGTATATTAATTTGATTTTTTCTGCTTTCATTATCATTCTACATATTAAGTTGATTCTTAGATATGTGCTACTATGTATGTATATGATATTTTTCTATATTCAACTGGAAAAGGATCAAATTGGTGAAATGTGATTAGCTTTTCGGCGTTCGGTATAAATAAATAAATTTAAAAAAGAAAACTATGATGGTAGACCAGTGGGAGACGACACTCATCGTTGAACTTGACCCGACTTGAACTCACTGAAGGGAGATATCCGTATGTTAAATTATTAATTAAAACTTATATTACTTGATGACATCCAACACAATCTTGCGTCAGGTTAAATTTTGCGACCATACAAATTCATAGAACCAACATTTTTTATATGGAATCGCAGAATCGCTTACGTCACTATCATATTCTTATTTCAACTTTTTATTAAGATATACTTACCTCATATAAATATGAAAAGGAATCCCTAGGTAGTTTGACGCTTATTATGGCCTCGATAAATCTAGCACCTCAAGATTGAACATAAAAGATTAGTCAGTACTGAAAACTGCCAGTTTAAATGCTAGATCCGCAATCTGCATCGAGTGTCAGAAGTTGATTCAATGATACAAATTAAATACGTTTTTTGGCACACTTCAGTCGGTTGCGCTGCCTATAGAATTGATTGTGTTCTTTCTAGTCCATTGCCATGTGAGCCGCAGGCTAAACGAATGAGAGTCATGCTGCGAGTGTCTAGTTTATGCTTCCTATCGGTACAGAGAGTTTGCTTGTTGTCAGACAGAAGGAATACGTCGTAGATAGATTTTTATATTACTAACTGCAATCAGGTGGCAATGGTGCGATGGTAGTGTATTCACTAAGTGATTGGCAGGTCGTGCGTTCGAATCCCGACCAGGGCCATGATTTTTATAAATTGAATACACACAACAAAAACTGATCTCCCTAAAGCAATTTAGGCGCCACCTGTTGAGAAAAAAAAATCCCATCGCACCAAACTTCTTTCCTATCCTTCTATTCTTTCAGTAAGTAGCACCCAAAAATAGGCAATGAATTGCTGGGAGCTACTTGCGCAACAAACTAAAAATGCCTTCGCTGTGGTTTTACCATTATAAGGGTACTGTGTCACTACAGAAAAAATAAATCCCTTTAGCGCACGCAAATTATAAAAAAAAAATAATTTTGTTGGCAGTTACTCAATATGCTGTAATTTTGTACAGAGAATTTATAGCGTGAGCTTTGACCGAAACGAAGTTGAACCGGGCTTCCATATCAGGCTATATACAAAGTAGAGTTCCATATAATTTGATTTGAGTCCGTGTTATGTAAAAAACACGTGTATTTTTCAATATAGTTAAATACACGGATATCAGGATGTCTTATTATACGTGTATCTAACGATCCGCGTAGTCAAAATATCTGTGCCTTAGCAAATTTATAAAATATCAAATGAGATACGTTGAAGACGCAGTTCTTAAAATATTGAATGGAAAAAAAGACTTCACCTTTGCAGCTTTAAATGCTCCGAACTGCAGGTTGACTAGGAACTTACTAAACTTATAAATAAATAAATATTAGGTCCATACAGGGCCTGAAACCTACCTTCTCCAACCATTTGCTTGTGCAAAATGGGCGGGACATACAATTTTCACAAAATTTGGAAAGCTTCTTAAACAACTGATACTCTTGGATGTTTGTCAGACGTTTGAAAAAGGAAGGGCAGTGAAAAAAAAAACCTAAGATGATACCTCGGCGTGCTTTGAACCTGAGACCATTAGTAGTTCAATACTGCACATACTAAATCAACTCTGAACAAAATTCTACCCAAAGTGAAACGTTAAAGTAAGTCACAAAGCTAAAATAATTGAAAAAAAATGTGTAAACAACTTGTAGGTTTTTTGCACATACGTTCAATAATCTATGTAAAAAAATTACCCTATATAATTATGTATTTTAGGTTTGGGTGTTAAAACTAACACACATAAATTGTTATTAACAAACCCACATACAGCAAGGTTCCAGGAATGAGTAAAATAAAATCGAAATCGAAATTAAAAATCGAATAAAATTGTTCTCAAATAGATGTTGTCACGTAAAAAACATCTACGGCCGTGTGTACGCCACAATCCAGTAGTTTGTTTATATAATCTTCCAGGCTTGAGTTATATAAATGTCCTTTTCGGGAGATATGCTGACTTACGATTTTGTCGTAACGATATTAACGACCAGTGCAGATTATTATATTACGAGTAAAAGTGAGAGTAGCAGTCAGAAAATGTTAGCACTGCAATTATTTGCATAATTTTAAACCGCATCCACCTTCATGTAACTTTTTTTATGAACTTTATTTCACTTATCATGTTGACGCTAGCACTCCTATTACTGCGATCTCGTAACTCAAAATGGCGTTTTGCTTAACGATACTCTGGCAACCTCTAGACTCGCGGTACATGGTAAGGTTGTTCATCTTTCTCTGAGTATATTTATCGAAGCCTTGTGCTTCTAAGACTGGAGTTCATTCACGAATTCTTCAATCAGCACTCCACTCCGAGGGCTTGACAAGAAACAAGAAGAATTGATACAGTCACCCCCAGTTTGCTATCTTCTCGCTGAGGAGACAAAATAGGACCAGGGTTGGAGTTCGATTGCAACAGTCACCTCACTCTGCTTATTTTACATGGTTCTCTGAGGTTGATGTGTGTTCTAACACCTGCATTGCATTCCCCGAATTCATTATTAGTATTATCCTTAAATCCAAACGGTTTAACTAACTTGAGGATATTTATCGAAGACTTGTGCTTCTAAGTCTGGAGTTCATTCACGAATTTTACATCAAGTTGCTTCAATCAGCACTCCACTCCTGGAAGGATTGATACAATCACCACCGGTTGTTATCTTCCCGCTGAGCAGACAAAATAGGACCAGGGTTCGATTGTAACAGTCACCTCACTCTGCTTATCTCCCATGGTTCTCTGAGGTTGATGTGTGCACTAACACCCGCATTGCATTCCCCGAATTCATTATAAGTATTATCCTTAAATCCAAACGGTTCAACTAACTTGAGGATGCACATTGCACACCCTACTCCGACTGTGGCAGCTACTATTCCCTGCTCCCGTCTCGTGGACCAGTGAAGATTGTGGTTCATATTGCAGCACTCACTCCAAACTGCACTCCCTCCGCGAATTGCATAGCACTCAGGGGTTAGCTTGCTTCAGTCACTCCCTCAAACATAGTTTTCAATTAATTTCTGGACTGTGTAGTCGAGTCATTCCGATCCGCCTTCCATGGTATCTTATAACGTTTTCGGGATTCGATTGTATCAGTCACCAACTCGGAATTACCTGCTAGAGAATAGAGAACAGTTTGAAGTTCGATTGAAACAGTCATATCTAATGGCACTTCTTTCCGTGGATCAGGAAGCAGCAGCTCTCCCTCCGCTGCGCAGGTGCGAAAAGGGATTAGTCTAAGGTTCGATTATATCAGTCACCTCACCCTATCGCAAGTCGGCCTGAATCTCGACTGCAGAAGTCACTCTCAACAGATTGCAACCGCTGTGTATTTTATAGTCCCGCTGTGTACTCCCTGACTCTTCACGAACACCATCCTTACAACCACTACCTCACAGTAGTTAATCTCAGGGTTCCCAGTAGGTCGACGGCCTGCAATAAATCCCCCCCATCTGCGATATCACAATAGACCGACACTTTGTGGCCAGGCAGCCACCTTACCAAACCTAACCTACAACGAGTTGCACCGGGGTAGATTCACCGGAATCCAAGTTCTGTAGTTCCAAGGTGCGAAAAGTGAAACAAGGCTACCCACTAACCCACCATAGAATGTATTTTTAATTCATCCCGCCTCCTAATAACCACCTTAACTTTGAAGCACTTCCACAAGTCAGGCTACTAAACGCAGAAGCAAATTTAATAGATCTACATACTTAGAAGGCCGAATGACAACAGGCAACGCAGTCTTTGTTCATATTGAAATTCATAATTATTATAAATGTTTCGTTTTGTTTTATTATTTATTTTAATTTTTTATCTGTTTCTTTTTCGGAATATAAAATATCTTTCTTAACCTTGAAATATGAATGCTATCCTCGCTATATTGTATTCGGCTGTGATTAGTAGTCAGATAAAGGCGTAGAAGTAGAAGCTATATTTGGTATCAAAATAATGATTTACAGAAAAGTTATGTACATTTTTTATCAGCAGTTTATTTTTGGTATGTGACATAAAAGACAATAAATTAACACTTTACAATGAAAATCGCTTACCAGGCCGAAAATATTACCAACTTGAATTATTAGAATGCTGACTTGACACGTAAATAGTTGGAAACACCACAAAAAATAAATGCACACAAATTAAAAAAGAAACACGTTTTATGTTAATACTCGTAAGACCTACTTCAGAGATTTTATGAATTTTTAATGATTCTCCAATTTGCCCAAGATGAACTTTTAAGCTAATGATACACCTCCTTGGCATCCCTAATAGAATATGTCATGAATAGAGTTAGATGACGGTTTTGTATATATGTAGCTACACGAGTACCTTTGGAAAGTTGTTTAGTCTCTTCTGTTTTATTTCACTTTTGAATATAAAAATAAAATTAATATGCGATGTATGTACATAATAAGTGCTGTTGTTGCGTTAGTAATCAGTGCAAGTTTTTTCAAATTAAACATTTAATTGGTACTTTACTTTGCCATGCTGGAAGAGTTATTTTTCTTTACCATACAGGGACGATAAAATCCTTCAATTCATCATCAGTATCACCAAATAGTACGTAGATTATGTACGGTTTTTATAGAATTAAAATATATTTGAAATATCATTCATATCAAGATGAAAGTAATTAATATATACAAAAAGTTTAAAAGTTCCTATTATAAAATGATCTGTCTATTGTAGGGTAATTTTAGAGAACCTGGTTGTTTTTCGGGACAGTCATTTTATTTGGGAGCATTATTATGGTTGTCAAATATAAATACGATAAATGGCAATGATCAACACATTAATTGAGAAATTGATATTATCGTGATCAATCATTAACATTTTTAATCAACTGTGACTTTTATGCTGATTTTTTATCTATTGTAAAACATTTCTACTGATAAATTAGGTACAGTAAAAACTCTTTTATCCGGAATGCTTGGGACCGAAAGTGTTCCGGATAATCGATTTTTCCGGATAAAGGAGGTTAAGAGATTTCGAAAATAAAACAGTTTTTTATAAGTATGTACATTGTACATACATATGTATTTATTATGTTTCTCAATATAATTCATATATGTAAATATATGTAAATACATTTCAGTGAACATTTTGCAAGTATGTACATTTGTACATAGATACAAATGTTTTTTGAAAAGAAATATATCTATCCAGGGTTTGTTGTCTTAGCAGTTTCGGGTTTTTCTTTTATTAGTTTGTCTTGCAATCTGTAAAGCAGCATCACTTCTTGTTGCGAAATAAAGTTTTTTTCCTCAACAAAATTAATAAGTTTTCCAATTGAGAGAATAGATTCAGTTATCTTAACTCGATTAGATTCAGTCAAAACTTCGATTTCTTCGTCGCTTCCATTTTGATCAGTTTTTTTTTCTTGAGGATTCAGAACCATTTCCACGTTTTCGGTGTCAGTTAAAGTGTCATATGCAGGAGCCTCTGAGTCACAGCCTATCCAAGCGCTTAAAGCTTCTGCATCAATTTCTTCGAATGTCTCCACCCAATGCAGTAGTATAGGTCAGGATTTCGTCAACAACATCTGTTCTTTCAAAAATAATCGATCCATCAGTCTCATTTTCATCATTCGGTGGGATAAGATTGTGCAATGTTTTTTTTTTTTCAAAACAGAAGATGTAACACTGTTCCAAGCGCGAGAAAGGCTCCAAATCGCATTTTTTATGTTGAACTACGAGTGCTCACGAGATGTGCTATTTGGTGAAGGAAAACAAAACTTAAAGTTTGCCTTTCAGTCTAGACGACAAACGGTAAACTTATTTTTTAGACTAAAACGCAGACGGCAAATTTGTTTTCCTTTTCAGGCACGCATTCTTGTGCAAATCGCAACATGTTTGAACAGTTATGTACATGAAACAGCATTGAGGATATTAGAGGTTTCTCCGGATATTAGGGTGTAAATTTGACAAATATTTTCTTAAAAAAATTCCGTATATTAGAGGTTGCCGGTTATTGGAGTTCCGGTTAAAAGAGTTTTTACTGTATTATCGTTGTCAAATATAGTAATAGCTATCAAATTTCCAGTCAATCCCAAACTCGTTGTTGACAAATACCTAAATATTGAGAATTCAATCGCGCTTTTTGTTTGTTAAACAACATTTTCAAAACGGTTTTTTGTCAGCAGAATATTAGTATTTGTAAGAATTATAAGTAGCTATTGAGGAAATGCAATCAGTGGAATTAAACTTTAAACTTTCAAAAAAATTCACGAACCTAAACAATAACAAATCAAGAAGGGCATAAACAACAAAAGTTAATTGGCACTCATACAAAAAACATTTTGATCGATTGATAAATTCGGGGCTCAGTGGTTAGTGTGTCGAACTTCTAATCGAAAGGTCCCCGGTTAAATACCCGCTGGGGCCATGTAACATCTAGAGTTTTTTTTTCCCCCACTTCCCCACCACTTGCGAACGTCTGACAAACATCCAAGAGTATCAATTGTCATGAGAAGCTTCTCAAAGTTGCCGTTCGGATTCGGCTTAAAATTGTAGGTCCCTTCCACTTCGCACAAGAAAGTGGTTGGAGAAGCTAGGTCTTAGGCCCTGTATGGGGCCGTTAATGCCTAATATTTAATTATTTTTTTATAATAAATTTTATCGTTTATCTTGAGAACAAGAGTGTCTTACCGCTAACTTTAAAAATTCGAAAGATAAACAAATTTCCTGTCCACTGGAAACCTGCGGCTATTTACCCCACAATTTTCTATGAAAAGGTATGAAACGGGAAAACTTGCCCGTGGAGCGAAGGGCTACGAACCTCACGAACCCTATTTTAACCCATTTTTTCTAGTATGTACATTTATACGGTTCTATCGAAAACGGATAGTCCTTACACGACGCACTTAAGTTTCCTATTAAATTTTTGGATTTACTTTAACGTTTTTTCGACAACGCATCCATCAGCGGTAATGCACTCAACGGAAAAAATCGGCCCATAGAATCCGTCGAAAACTTTGTCAGTCGAAAACTCATTGGCTGCGTCTACTATGCCTTTTGCCTAACCTAGAATTACCTAAATACCACTGAATGAGTACAATTATTCACTTCTCACCTTCTAGCCGAATTTAAAAAAAAAACATCCCTACAATTTAAACCAATCAGCGGTCAACTGCAGTTTCGCTGTGGTGTACTGAACTGTCTGTAAATCGGCAATGCCAGAAAGTACAGTAGTTTTCTCTCATTTGTCTTATTTTCCAATGTTTCGACAATGTATGTGCCTCTCTCGAACTTCAATTTGTTTGAATGTGTGCATATGTCGACGAACAGAAAAGAAGAAAGTAAACCTACTTTATCCGTCGACGCAATCACAACGTCACAATCCAACTCTCCAATGAAGCAAAGTATCTGGGAGTCATCCTGGATAGCAAACTTCTTTGGTCCAAACATGTTGAGCTGAAGACTGCCAAGGCGCTGTCTGTTTTCTGGCAGTGCAAAGGCATTTTCGGCAAGACATGGGGCTTATCACCGAAAAGAGTCCTATGGATTTATACGGCTATAATAAGACCATTTATAGCATACGCATCGGTTGTTTGGTGGAATAAGCTTTCACGTAAATACGTCACTGCTGCTTTTGCCAAACTCCAAAGGCAGGTATGTCTCGGCTGCACGGGGGCCTTCCCCAGCGCGCCTGGCTCCGGCCTAGATGCACTATTGAACCTTCCGCCCCTTGATGTTTACATCATGGGCTGTACAATCAAGGCTATCTCACGTCTAAGAAGAGGTGGCTTTTGGTATAACTCGCACTGGAGTTTTGATGAACTTACGCAACGGTTGTCCTTCGACTCCTGTCTTATGGATATGCCGTCTGATGCGATGACACCGGAACTTCGGCTAAAGCGCAACTACGAAGTCGACTTTCCTCGCGTCCAGGAATGGCTCTGGCCGGACTCTGAACCTGGAAGGGAATGCAGTCAAATCTTCACGGATGGCTCCAAAACCGATCAAGGATCTGGTGCTGGTGTCTTCGTGGAGAGCGATAACGTTAGACTTTTCTTTCCGTTAGGCAAATATGCGTCAGTCTTCCAAAGAGAGACTTATGCTATCCTAATGGCCATGGACTATGTTACGAGGAACAGGTGGAGGGGGCGAAGTATCTGCGTCTGTAGCGACAGTCAGGCTGCGCTTAAGGCCTTACTCAAACCCTTAACTACCTCCAAAATAGTACGTGAATGCAAGATATGTCTGATTTCGGTCGGAAGGCTGAATTCACTTAAACTTGTCTGGGTCCCGGGTCATAACGGGATCACGGGAAATGAGATCTCCGATGAACTTGCTAGACAAGGCTCAGAGGGGGACCTCTCAGGACCTGAACCAGCGATCTGTCTGCCTGCGTCCTCGGTCAGGGCTTCCATTGACGGTTGGGTTTCCTATGAACACAATCGCCGTTGGCATGACTCTCCAGGGTGCAGACAGACTAAGCAAATGCTCCCCGACGTCTGTGGGAAATCCGCGGCATTCTTGTTGTCTCTCAACAGAAAAGACTGCAGACAGACTACTGGCGTTCTTACGGGACACTACGCTTTTGCCAAACACCTTAAGGTGCTAGGCCTAAGCGACACCACCAACTGCGAAGCCTGTGGAGAAAGCGACGACAATGCGGAACATTTCCTCTGTGATTGTCCTGCTTTTGCTCGTATCAGGTGGCAGGTATTTGGTGCGGATATGGTGAGTGCTGTAAACCTAAGCTCCTTATCATTGAAGAGCCTTCTCGTTTTTCTTAGAAAAATGAGTAAATTCCCTCAGTAAAATGTGGTGTGTCTGCCTGGTAGTACAATGGACCAATATTGAGTCTGAGTGCTCCAGTGCAAAAAGTCTCACACACCCCGACAAAAAAAAAAAAAAAAAAAAAAAAATCCGTCGACGCTCACTGATCCGTTGTTTATGGGTCACCTTAGTAGAAAATGCGTGTATTCTATATTGCTCTCCGTTGATTCAACGGATCCAACGGATCAGCGGATTGTATGGGTTGGGATCTTAACATCTTAATGCGGTCCCACAAGTGTGTACGCAGATCCGTGGGTTAACGTTTTATTAAAAAGAGATAAAACAACAATCAATAACAAGAGAATGCACATACCGAAAAGAGGCAGACTTAATAATGCCTGGATTATAAAAATGCAACAACACCACCATTTCATTGGTCTCAGACACGGCATGATTCGTAACCGGGAACCTGTCTAGGTCGAACCGGCGAACACCACCGGTGGACCAGTAGAGAAGGGAAAAGTGGGAGGATTATGATTCATATTATCCATAACAGAGTCTCGCCATTATGGGACAAGAAGAAGGTTACTATTGCGCTTCAAACGGAGACATTTTTTTTATAATTTACTTACGCTAAAGGGGTTTTTGTTTTTCTGTATTTGTACAGACCCTTAGGCCCATTTCACACATAGCCGGCAGCCGGGTAACTGGTACCGGCTACCCGGTCGTTGGGAATACATTCTTATATGGGCGTGTTCACACCTGCAAACCGAAACCGTCGCCTGTTACCCATACAAACGACCGGGTAGCCGGTGCCGGTTAGCCGGCTGCCGGGTATGTGTGAAATCGGCATTATAGTGTTGGAACACAGCGCAGGCATTTTTTGTTGAACAGTAAGCAGCACCCAGCAATGAATTATTGCATTGCATGATTTTAGGTGCTTCTAACTATTCTAAAGAATAGGAGGATAGGAAAGAAGTTTGGTGCTTTTGTAGAGTTTTGTTCTCCACGGGTCTTTACGCGCCGTAAATTGCTTAGGGAGATTTGTATTTACGTGAGTATTCAATTTAAAAATCATGACCCTGGCTGGGATTAGAACGCACGACCTGCCAATCATTTAGTGAATACAATACGATCGCATCAATGCCACCCGCAACATTACGACGGCGTTAAGCTATGTCACGATCGCTAATGAGTTTTCTCCGTAAAAGTAGACCGTAAAAGTTTGAAGTTTGTTTATTTATCATCAAATATTAACACTCACGTCACATCTGGTCTAATGTTAAAGCTTGGGTCGTGAACGGCTTATACATTTTGGCAGATCAAAAAAAGTAGCTTCATTTCTACTTTGCTTTCGGTTCTCAATTCATTTTTTGCTTTCATTACGCGCTTAAAATTGCATAACGACATTTATTCTCAAATATTTCTTAACTTATTTGAAAACGATCCAACACAAATTTTTATAATCTCATTGAGTAAATATTCACCCAAAAATGTTTGCAAATCAATTTACATACATTCACGGGCTCAAAAATCGACCAGACAAAACTGCATGCGTCATCGATTAAATTGCTATCTTATATCATTAAAATTTGTTATTTTTTTTTTTTTTTATTAAGTCAATCTCTTTTTATTTATTTAAACAATATATAAAGATGTCGTCGCCCAAACTCACTATTTCCATTTTTAGAAATACACTGATCCAAAGGTGGTTTACCTCCCAACTGATCTGCTTTGACGCAAATTGCCTTATGGTATTGAATGTAAATATTCAAAACGTAACAACCATTGCAGATTTACTTGAAAACTTCACCAAGAGTGAGTCATGACATAAATGAGCGCCATTCGCATTGCATTTAATAGGATATAGAAGTATTGTTGTTACTTCAAGTGAATCCGATTGTAAAGTTCAATGGATTCTAATTCTGATATACAAATGCTTACTATTGCGTGACAGAATATGTATGTTCATAACACAACACACTGAAATAAATGCGAAGATTTATAATAAAGCTGATTATGATTTAATCATATATTTAGTAAAAAATCCTTTTTTTTAATATGAAAACAATTAATTATGAAAGAGCCTCATCATGTTATAATAATTAATTTAAGGTAGAAGAATAATCATATAGGAAGCATACATAATAGTATGCGGAGAGCTTAATAGGTGGAACGCCAAATGGAATCAGTGAACGGTGAGTGGTGACAATGTATAATCTTGTTGTCGGACGAGTCTACTGTGTAGTGCAACTCCAGTTGTACGGTATTTCAATTTGA
Organism: Portevinia maculata; assembly: GCA_949715645.1. Taxonomy (NCBI): domain Eukaryota; kingdom Metazoa; phylum Arthropoda; class Insecta; order Diptera; family Syrphidae; genus Portevinia; species Portevinia maculata. Next base: position 277,555,630 of record OX454526.1, on the reverse strand, counting down.
ATCATTACTGCAAACAAAATTGTAGAAATAACAATAGTGCGACGGAGGCTGAACAATAAAACAAAATCTTCTGGGAATTTTATGTTTACGCAAATATGTCAACAATTCTTATGAATATGAAGGCGGCAATCTTATCTAATAGCGGGTACAAATCATCCAACAAGGGCATCATTTTTGTACAAGGTGGCGCAAAAGTCATCTTCCTATTGGAAGAAGCATAATTTTTGCAAATGGCGGCAAATGTAAATTCTACTTTGATATTTGTGAAGTTAACTGATACAGAAAAAATTTAAGACACCAATTAACATAATCCAAAAGCAGAACCAAAGTTTTTCATTCATAAAAAAAATTACAGCGAAAGAACATCGGGTGACAACTTTTGCGCCACCTTGTATGATATCACGCTTAAGTGATAATGTGTTCAGTTGTATGACAATTGTAGTTGTAGCAAAATGATGCTCGCAAAAATGTTTACTACGTGTCACACTCACTTAGCGGCCGATATCATTTTTGGTCAGTGTGTACCAGTGTTGCCATTTTGACCGATTTCCGGCCAAATCTGACCGAAATCTCTTTCTTTTGACCGAAGAAAATTTGAAGATTCGGTCAAACGGATTTTTGACCGATTTTTTGACCGAAACGATTATATATTGTTTACCAAGAAAATTTATTTTCCAACTGATAAATAATTACTGCTTTCATAAACTTTAGGTACACAAGAAAATATTTTTCTTCCTTAAACCTTACCATACTTTACGAACGTATCCACTTAACTCGTTGGTTATCCATTGAATCAGCGGTTACAAGAATTCACTAACAGTTTTTAGAACTAAAAACTTATTTTGGGTTGTGTAAACAAAATGCAAATTGCTTTAAAGTGACAAATCTTTCAAAGCTTCATAAAAACGAAATCAATTACTTTTACTTCTGTTTTCTCAAACCAATTTTGACAGAAATTCAACGCGTAAATAAACTTTTCAAGATCTTGAATTTTTAATCTTGAGTATGATTAGAAGACTTACGGCAAGCGAATGAAGACGAAATTGTAAGTGTAAATATCGACATTAAGAACGCTTCACTGCAATCAAGACCATATTTAGGAATTCAGTGTGAAGAACTTCTATATGAACTAAGTTCAAACAACAAACTTAATGAAGTACAAATTGAAGTTTTTCGAAGCAACTGCAAGAATTTTATTATAAAACTGATAATAGAATTGCAAAATAGAATGCCAAAAAATTTAAATGTGTTGAAGCTTATAAGCTCCCTTTCCATTAATGAATGCATAAAATCACATCACTACTGCCGATTTTAAAGGAAATGCAAGTTGATAACGATCAGAAAAAATCTGTTCTCAGTGGAACAATCTGTTGATCAACGATTGGCAGCAAACCGAGTCTGGTGTGAAGTTACAAACTTTACAGATGCAAGTGGCGAAAATTCCTTCCACGACTTGGCTAATTTCGTAATGTCGGTACTGGTTTTACCGATTTCTAATGCCGAAGTGGAACGAATTTTTAGCCAACTTAATCTACGAGTAATAAAAACTAAGCAACGTTTATTAATTAGTATTTTAGTGATAAGAAATAACCTTCCGCCTAATTTTTGTTGTTACAATAGCCTAATGAAATCATACAAAAAATAGGGACCAGTGAAATATATAGAAATAATGAAACCGATTCAGAGAGCGATGAAGATGATTCTATTTTAATTTAATTTACATGTAATAACTTTGGATAACTACGATTTTATAGACTAAACCAAATTAATAATTCCTTTTATAAGATTGATTTATGATTTAGAAATAATTATTTATTTTCGTTATTTTCTCATTAGATTTAGATTGATAAAATTGTTATATATTTTATTCGGATCTTTTACAGAACACACTTAGAAATAAATCTTCAATGATATTTTTTGTTCTATTTCAAATATAATTTGTGAAATAAACGACTAAATCTATTTTTTTTTGTTTTTCAATTTTTGGTTATAGTAAATATCGGTTTTTGACCGATTTTTTAGTCAAAAATTCGTGTTTTAACGTTTGACCGAATTTAAATTAAAGTAATTCGGTCAAATTTGACCGAAATCATTTTTTTCAGTGGCAACACTGGTGGTGTACACAAAATGTCACCAAAAAAGCAGAAGCAGGACAATATGGAAGAAGAGATGCATTTTCCAAATAAATTTTTGATTTGGTATGAAAGGTGTCGTTGTGTCTGAGAGGAGTACAGGGTGTTTTTTTTATGATATGTAGACTTTGAAATAAAACACACACAAGTTGAGCAAACGTGACAACGTTTTTTTAGTCGATACATAACTTTATGGCGCTAATAATTTTGTGCATATGGCCACTACGGGAACGCCTCGGGAACTGTAACATGGAGCTCCAATTTTTGCCGACTTTTTGAGCATTTAAGGCCGTATCTGGAAAATTGTTCGTTCGATGTGGGCTTCCAAATCTGGAATCGTTGTTGGCTTGTCCGCGTAAACCAAGGACTTAATAACGATTTTTGGGGCCTATCATCGAACACTTCCTTATATTCAAAGCCTTCGCCGGCAGGACGGTATTTGACTTTCTCTATCCTTTTTAAACCAAATGCCCGGAACCCTATGTCTAACTTCACATACTATTCGTTGATTATGACTCTTTAGCAGACCTCATTTAGATTTTGCCTATAAACCCAACTAAATGGGGCATTTTTTGGATGAAACGGTAACTTATAAATCACTTTTAGATTTACCTCGCTCCGAAAACGACAATATTGCTTATTAGGTTAGGTTAGGTTTATGTGGCTGTCGGCAGAAGCCGACACACTTAGACCAATTTAGGTCCATTGTGATACCACGTATGTATTATCTACCTCAACTCTGTAGATGGGACTGGCCAACGACACGCGGTTGTTCTCCAACGGTCCCCATCTACGTACTAACCGCGCCCAACGTTGTTTAATTACGGTGATCTGACGAGAACCGATTAACTCGACGTGGTATGGTCGTTGGTTATATATTGCTTATTACCACACAGAAATGAGCCTCATCACTGAACAAAATGTGACTCTTTAAAATTTGTTTACTGAAACTGATTCGGAATTAAAAATAAAACTCCTAAAACGGCAAAAAAAGGAGGATCCGTATAAAAAAAATATAAAGAAAATTCTCTCTTCTTTTATCCACTCGTTAACCCACTTTGTTCTTCTGACTTCTGTTTTCTTAAAAAGGCCAAGTATTCGTTCAAGAAATCTGTTCTTTTATTTTATTTTAAATCAAGTTATTTCTATGAATAGTTTTTGAAAAAAATACTCATTACTTATTTTGACATTCCATTTCGAACGAAAGTTTGTCGAATTCGGAGAATCTGTATTTTGACATTCGATCGAATAGAATAAGTTTACATTCTTTTTGAAAACAAATGGACACAAATTAATAAATTCGGCAAAACTTCTGATCGAAGTCGAATGTCAAAATAAGCATGACTTTCTGACTTAAAATTTTGAAGAGTAAAAATGCACCCTACTACAGACATTTATTGATAGATGAGTGAGAATTCACTTTTTGTGTCACTTTCAAGGTGTTTCCGCCTCGGTTCCTTAAACGCCACTCGTTTTCGATCAATATGCGTTCCACATAAGTCATATTTATATTGGCTCCTGCCAGACAACCTGTATCTGTTCTGACTATTGTCATAACATTTCTCCGACAAAACGTAATGCACACCGGCAGTCTACGGTTCATTGCGATGATATGAGTTTTTTGCATTAGTTTTTGCCAGCCGGATGACAATTTCTCTCCAATGTTCTCGGGAAACCATTCGTCGATGCAATACATTTAAAAATACCAATGCATTCATGAACGTTCGGAAAACGAATACTGTGAATGTGAATTAAGTTTCCTACCGGATTTGCATTGCGGGTAAAATTCCTTTCCGAAGGGATATCATGACAGGGATAGGTTCAAGGAAAAAGATTTTGTCATAATTATCAACACATTTAAAGCAGAATTTTTAGCTGTTCGGCTGTGGTATCTCGAAAACTAAAGAAGATAGCGATATGGTGCCTACAGCGGAAAATATTGTATTGTGTCTTTCTCGAACAATCCATGTTTATTAGGATTAACCTATATTCAATCAGTAACCTCAAATATTTTTTTAAAAAAACTAAGAAATAACTTGATTTAAAATTAAAATCAAAACTGATTTCTCGCTTTGAAAACAGTTATGTATTATGTTTTTTTATGACAAAAGCGAATAGTAAGACATGTCTCACTAAAACAAAAGACAAACAAGCAAGCACTACCAAATTCTCTTCCTGCGAAGGAGCGGCACAAGGAATAATTTTACTGAGCCCGAGGTTGAGGATATTGCTTCAGTAGCACACGAAGATATTGAGCTGGTGCTCCCAACGCCGACTTCATGTGGTCACACCAGTCGCTAAAAGGCATCGGTTGTGTTTGATGTTGACCCCAGGGCTATGGAAGCAGACTAAAATGATTCTTTTTTTTCGAAAAACATATCTGTGAATCTTAAATGATCTCATTGTGATTTTTGTACGTTTTTTACTTGTTGTAGTTTTATTCTTTTGTGTTACTTTTGCGAAGAAAGTTAGGTACATATTTAAATTATTTATTTAACGTTTTTGTTATTTTTTTTCTGTTTTTTTTTCGTCAGTCTCACTGTTCGCCTGTTTCTCCGTTTCAGTTTGTTGTGATGCTCTCATGATTTATTTCACTAAAATTTCTTTCGCAACATTAAGGTCTTGTAAACACGCAGAGATATACCAATTTAAAAAAAAAAGTGTTTCACTGATTGCACCACACCACCATACACATCTTATTCCAGGCAGGATTGAAACTGAAATATCAAAATATGTAGCTGCAAATGAAAAAAAATAGTTCAGATGCGAATTTCATAGCGTACAATCTAAATGGATTTAAACGTACAACCAGCGTTATAGCTATAGGTTAACCATTTCTGAAGAAGAAGACATTTTTTAAGCTTTTGCAAGCAAGTTTAAAATAAAGTTTTGAAAAAGGAAACGCCCCAAAGAGTAACCGTGAAAAATTTAATGGATGAATATATCAAAAAGCTGTCGTATATTTAGTAGCCAAGCTAGCGTGTCAATATTCTTCTCTACGGCGCAGAAGTAAAGTGATAAGAATGCACATTGCATTATCCCACATAAAAAAATCAAATCGCTTCAACCTCAATTTGAGGCCAGAACTGCGAATTACTTATTTAAAGCCAATCACACCAATATTCACTAACGTTAAACCTTTAGCTAACACTCTGTTTGTCTCTTTCCAGCATAACTATGAGTCGCCAGTTTTGGCTGGTGGTGCTCGTTGTGGCGATTGTTGCCACAACTCTAGGTTCAACCACAGAAGAGTCTTTACTCAACTCATTGCATGATGGTGATAATCATATTGATGTTTCATCAGAAGTTCCAAAAGCTGTTAAACTATCCACACTAAAAATTAAGAAGCCAATTAATGCCACAGCAGGCAGCCACCCAAAGTTGGAAAACGATGATGTGGATAACAAGATTCCTCTTGCCTCTGATCCCAGGTAATGTGTAAACAAATTATATTCATTACGTAAATTAAATACATATGTTTATATGTTCCTTATTTGTTTTTCTTTTTTGGTATTCACCCCCGCACATTATCGTTCCATAAATTAACGTACATTTCCGCTGGGGGTTAACAGGTACAATAAGATGCTACCTGAAATTGTTGACCACCTGGATGACGTGGCATCGAACACTACAGAAAAGGTCGATGATGATTTTTACGATGATTACGATTATAATGATTATTCATATGACGAAGGAAGTTCAGAAAACAAGTCAACAACGGTGAAAATTGCAGTACAAGAAAAGAAACCATCCACCACAAGTACTGCTAAACCAGCTGCTGTGCCAAAGAAAGCTGAAGCCATCCCGAAATTGAAACCAATTAAGGGAGAAGAAAAGGTTAGTTCAGCATACAGACTTTGAAGTTTTGAAAACATACGGTAGTCAGTTTTCACTTGGTCTCCACTCCAACAACTCCTTCGTCACGATGCCCAAAGTAAGACTTATTAAATTTAATTCCAGATTCCCATCAAGCTTAATACCGAGCAATCGCTGGATAATGCCACCGACTTTGACTCCGACTTCGACGCTCACTCTGAGGAAGATGATGACTCCGATGATGATGGTAAAGAATACGATGATGATGACGATGACGATGACGAAAATGCTGATGAGGAAGAAATTAATTCTAATGAGAACGTACCCTGCCCCAGAGATTGTGTATGCGCAAGAAACATCAATAGCTACTTGTTTGCCACTTGTAGCCGACTTGATTTGGATAAACAAAAGTTCGGACCAGACATTACCGATTTGATTGTGGCTGATGTTGGTCCTAAATATCCAATTCTTCTTGGACCTGAATTCTTTGTTAAAATTGGTTTGAAATCTGTAGCATCAATCAAAATTTCCAACTGCACGATTGAATACATGCACGAGAAGGCCTTCCATGGCTTAGATGATTTGTACGCCGTCAACTTGACTAACGTTGGTCTAACCATCATCAATCCAGCAACCTTTGTGGAAAACAAGAAACTGCGCTTGTTGACCATCACTGGAAATGATCTCAGTGTGATGTCGAATGTGCATTACATTTTAAAAGTAAGTAATTTTAGATGTGTGATGGAATTTGTATACCAAACCATTTTCTTTTTCGACAGTCTGACAGCATTGAAGAATTGGATATTTCCCGGAACAACCTGATTGAACTGAAACCGTCCGCTTTAAGCCAACTCACAAACATTGTGTACATTAACTTATCCCAGAACAACCTCAGAGAACTTCCAGCGCACGTGTTCGATTCAGTGGAAACCATCGAAGAAATTGATCTGTCGTTCAACTCGTTGAAGTCGCTGCCACATGGAGTGTTTAACCGCACCGCTCTTGCCATCTTGCAATTGAAGTACAACGAAATCACTGGTGATCTTGACTTTGGGGCCAGTGATCTCCAGCAACTGGACTTGAGCTTCTGTTCGATCAAGCAGATCCACCATGGAATGTTCGAAAAAATGGCAGAACTGACCAGTCTGAACCTCAAGGGTAACGGTATCACGAAAATCCAACCAGACTCCTTCCTGCACCTAAAGAACCTTCGTCACATTGATCTATCCATCAACGAGCTGGATCAAGTGTCCTCTTTGCTGTTCTACAAGAATTCTGAATTGGATGTCATCCGTTTGAATGACAACCCAAGACTCAGTCAATTGCCAACAGACGGATTCCAGAGCTACAATGGCTACTTTACTGTCTACCTGATGGATGTGTCCAATTGTGCTATTGGAGCGTTGGGTCATAAGACTTTCTCCACCATGCCTCAGTTGGCTACTTTAAGACTTGCTTGGAACAACATCAACAATCTGGGAAGGGACACCTTTGCTGCCCTGAACAGGCTCACCGAACTCGACTTGAGCAACAACCTGATTGACAAATTGGACGATATGATTTTCATGAACAACAATGACATTACCAAGTTAAACCTGGCCGGTAATCCGATTAGGAAACTACCAACTAGACTCTTCATGCCGTTGGTCAAGTTACGCGAGCTCGATGTGAGTGAGTGCAATCTCCACACTCTAATGAATGACAATAGCAACGGTATGAGCCGTCAGTATAAATTCTTCGATACACTGCGCTTGTTCAATGCATCCTCGAACCAAATCAGAAAGATCTCCACCGAGGACATCAAGCCATTTAAGAACCTACGCACCCTTGATATCAGTTTGAACCCACTTAAGTGCAACGAGGAACTCAAGGGAATGATCGTGTACGCAACAATGAAGAGCATCATTCCTGGCAAGGTACCCACCATGGCTAATATCGATGCAACCACCTTCACTGAAAATGCGCGACCAATACCAGGTTGGGATGATTTGGCCCATGAAGTCTGCAAACACAATACAGACGCATTCAAACCGAAAGAACAAACCATGGAGGAGATTAAGAAGGACATCCTGAAGGGTGATGATATTGATATTCAGAAATTGTTCTACAAACAGGAGCAAAAGGAGGAACAACAGCTGTTGAAGGAAGAGAAGAAGGCTCAGGAGGCGGCGAAGAAATTGGAAGAGGAGAAGAAATTAGCAACTGATTTAGCTGAAGATACCAGCATCAACGAGGATGAAGATACTGATAACTGGGATAGTGATGAAGATGATGGGTATGACGACGACGACGAGGAGAGCGACAATGAAACTGATGCCACTAAGCCAGTAGTTCACGATATGGGGGTGAATGTGAAGGAAGTCGAACTGGTAAAAGAGACAAAGGACAAGTTCTTGTTGAGTAAGTTTTACATTCCACTAACGTTCCTTCGGGCAAAAACTTATCAATTTTCCCTTTCAGACAAACTTCTCGCCGATGGCGACGACGACGACGATGACGATGATAACGACGAAGATGATTCCGAAGAGATCATCATCGAACGTGGCCGCATCTACTACACTGGCTATAGATTCTTCATCCCAGTTCTTATCATTGTGACTTGTGTGATAGTCCTCCTGTTAGCCATCGGCAAAATTGTCTCATTGATGATGAGGAAACGTGGTGAACGCTACCGTATGGCCCTGCTTGCATCCAAGAATTCAATTGTTTATCAGAAACTTTCGGAGGATATTATCAAACCAATGCCATGCAAACAGCCGAAAGTGCATAAGTACCTACCTATCAACCAAGTCTAAGTTCGGGAAGGTGAAAAGGACAGAAATTAAGATGATGATGTTCTAAACGCAACAAGAAAACTCTTTTATGAGTTTTTCTTATTTTTTTACTAGTTTAGACGCTGTATGATATAAAGTCTTTTATTATTATTTTGTTTTATTTAATTAATTTTGTTTTAGTTTCTTTGTTAGAGCAGCTTTTTACAATAATTGGCAGCCTTAAAAGGTTTCAATAAATAACATGTAAAAACATAAAACAGTTAACACGGAACTAAAAGGAGAAGGCGCTTGTACTTAGTCTTTTTGACAACCTCCCTCTCTGATTGCAATAAAAACAAAAATACATTAAAAGAAGTGAAATAAACACATTCCCAACAACAACAAATAAACCCTACGAAAGTATCAGATTATTTTTATTTTACTTTTTTTCAAGTCCAATAGCAATAACAATGTCGTCGTCTGTTGAACTTTTCATAATTTTTAATTATTTTTAAGATATAAATAAATAGTTTATTTTTTAACATAAAAACTAATAAAGCGAGAAAAAACATATTCATACACACACACAAATAAAGCGAAATGAACTAATTTCAAGTTTGCAATTTTTACCAGCGAAAAAACGAAAAACATTATTTGGAGAGAGCGAGAAAACAAACTCGGTTGATGGAACAAGTTTAATATTATATTTTTATTCGTTATTGTTCTTTTCAAAATATATGTTATTAAGTGCCATGGCCCTTAAGCGTAGTATATACAATAAAATATTTACATATATTTCTATATTTATAAAAATTTTGTAAATTTTGTTTGGACCAGAGACAAGTCGAAAAAATAAAACGAGCGTGTGGAGCAACAGGCCTAGTTACAGATATATTTAGTACGAGTACCACAATAATTTCAAATATAATTTGTATTTACAAGTAATGAAACGGAGGTTTTTGAAGAAATTATTTTTATTTTTTGAGTGAAAAATAAACATTTGGCTTCCAGTAGACACTAATGATTTTGTTTTTATTCGTCGCTTAACCGACATTTTTGCAGATACTACTTTTTTGGGATTGGCGTCGACAGCCACTAGAGTACCTTAAACCTCGCTACTCCACTGAAATTATGCATTCTATAGAATGCCAAAACGGCCAGGCATTGTATGAAATGATTTTCAATTCTTTACTCTACCTAGGCATTTTAAAGATGGCGAGTTGATGTTAGGCAAAGTGTGAAAGAAGAGATAATGATGTTGAAAAAAATACTGGATTATTAATGTAAGCCTTTGGACTTTCTTTTTTGACACCAACTGGAGGTTATATAAAATATATCCCCTCGCCCCTTCTCCAATTCCAAGCGTGAGCCCAAGAGGGTTGTTGCAGTGATGCGGTATGCCCCTATAATACATGCTATTTTCAAACGTGATTTTTTGTTGGAAAAAAATTAAAATATTTGTCAATTGAAAACATTTTTCAAATCAAAGAAATTGAAAGTTGTTTTGCTCTTCTTCATTGATTATGGCAGAAGAAAAAGTATTTGTTGAATGTTCTCCAAAGACAATTGCAAATATTTGCAAATTCGAGATTGAAGAAACGCGAAATCAGAATATTTTTGTTTTACGTCTCATTCACAATAATTCAAACTTTGAGGTTTTTTATCTTTTTACGTTCGCGGACCTAGTTTGCTTTAAAATGAGAGGATTGTCTCTCTATTTTAAGATTTGACAGTTTTAATTTTTCTACACACAAAATTACGCGAATTATTTCTACAAAAATTATTAGGTTATACTTAAATTCTCCGCGTAACTGAAATAAAAAAACGGACGGCGCCCACCAAAATTCATTTCCCGAGTTTTCGTTTAATAAAATACAGTAGAAAGAAGAGGACCTACGCAGTATCCCAGCTCAAGGAGATCGAAGAGTCTCACGATCGTAACAACATCCGGAAGTTCTATAAGAAAGCCAAGCAACTGGCTACTGGCCTCAAAACCGGAACGCAGGCTCTTCGCGACAGCGAAGGAAACCTAGTCACCGAAGCGCAGGGAATAGTAGATGTGTTTAAGCAGCATTTCCAGCAGCTGCTTAATGGGCATCATGTAGAGAGAGTGATAGGGCAAGAGGAAAGCCCACGTCCAGTCAATGAAGAACCAGTTCCACCACCCAGTATAGAAGAAGTTGGCGTAGCTATAAAAAAGTTTAAGTACAACAAAGTCTGATTTCTTACCAGCGGAGCTCTTCAAATACGGTGATGATGTTTTGGTAGGGCGCATGCACCAAATCATTAGCCAAGTATGGGTGGAAGAAAACATGCCCGATGACTGGACTATCAGCTCCATATGTCCCATCTACAAAAAAGGCGATCCTATGTCTTACAAGAACTATCCATGCATAATGTCGCATATAAGATCCTATCCAACGTACTGTGTGAACGTCTTAAACCGTTTTGCAACACACTTATCGGCACGTTCCAGTGTGGCTTCCGGCAAGGCAGATCGACTATAGACCAAATTTTCACACTGAGGCAAATCCTGGAAAAGACCAACGAATTTCAAGTCGAGACACACCACCTAATTATCGACTTCAAAGCCGCGTGTGATAGTATACATCGTCAGGAGCTCTATATGGCGATGGCCGAATTCGGAATCTCGGCAAAACTGATTCAGATGTGTCCCGTGACTCTGGAAAACACGCGGTGCAACGTGCAGTTTGGAAATAAGACAAGACTAAATACATCAACAAACAAACAAACATCTGTCCGCCGCCTAGGATAAAACGTCACTATTGATAGCAACAATTTCGAGGTAGTTAAGGAGTTCATCTACCTCGGAGTAAATATGAACTCCACGAATGACACCTTAGTGAGATCCGGCGAAGAATTACCGCTGCTACTTCGGTTTTGCAAAGCAACTGGGTTCAACTGGGTCTAACTCGGAGGACGAAATGTATGCTTTACAAAACCCTTATCCTGCCAGTTCTGCTTTATGGCGCCGAGTGCTGGACGATAAGCAGGAAGGGAAAGCTGATACTGGGCTCCTTCGAAAGAAAAATTCTTCGGCGGATTTGTGGTCCTGTGTGCGAGGAGGGCGAATGTAGGAGAAGATACAACCGCGAACTCTATGAGCTGTACCAAGATGAGGATGTAGTCCAAAAAGCCAACATACGTCGACTACATTGGCTCGGCCACATCGAGCGAATGGACAATAATGCTCCAGCTAAGAGGATCTTCGAATCGCAGCCCCCAGGTTCGAGAAGGCAAGGAAGACGGAACCTACCGTTTCAAAAACCAAGCCATCGCGGATGACAGAGCGCTTGGTCTGGACAACTGGAAGCAGCGTGCCCTGGATCGTAGAGGATGGAAGGCTGCTGTGTCTCAGGCAGACTCTTCATGCCTTCATGGGTCAGGAGCCCGTTAAGGAAGGAAAATACAGTACCATAATCATGAATATACTTGAACACATCCTCATCGTTCATTCTTCCTCCCTGCCTTATGTATGTATTTGTCTCTTGTTCTTGGCGGTGTTTAGCTCAGACGTTTATTCAAGGTAGTATGTGTTTCAACTCATCGGGGCTCAGTGGTTAGTATATTGGACTACTAATCGAAAGGTCCCCCCTTTAAATCCCGCCGGGGCAATGTAACATCTAGAGTTTTTTCCACTGCCCTACCTCTTGCGAACATCTGAAAAACATTATACAAGAGTATCAATTGTCTCAGAGTCGCGATTTGATTACTTTTGATTTTTGAAATATAAAATATGTAATTAAGGTGAGCGTAAGAAAATGGCCGACTCAGTTTTTGCAAAAATAGTCGACTAACAGTTCTTTATGAAAATGCTAATTTCTCAAAAGCGGTTCATGTTATTTCGCAGACAATTCAAACACCGACTTATACTACTATTTGGAACGAATTTGTACAAATTTGTTGAAATTTTTTTTTTAAAACTTTTTTATAATTTTTTTTACAACAGTTGCTAAAATTTTGAAAAACATTACTTTTCTTAAAAACGGCTCTAATGATTTTAACGATTTCCGATTCAAAATAGATGCCGTCGCGTTACAAAATTAAAAATGTGACATCTATTACGTTTTAAAAAATTTGAAACAAGAACAAGATGTGCATTTGTATATTAAAGACCATTATGCACGTTGCATACATGTATGTTGTGCATACTCATACGTCATACCCCTATAAAATCCGTCTAGTTTTATTATTGAATTGAAATTCAAGATGTTATTAAACTCACCCATTCACAAATGCAATTAAGACAAATCAAATATATGTATCTACATAAATTCGACATTGTTACGATTCTTTTTATTACTGATCTTACGAGTATAGAGAATGGCTAACGAAAAAATGATATTCGAAAATAATTTTTATAAAAGCGAGAAATTTATCGGTCCAGTCGTGCACTTTATTTTTTTCTCGTTCTGTCCATTTTTACTATAAGTCCAAATCATTCGTTATTCCTAATACCCCTTGCAATAATTTTTCGTCATTCCAAATATCCCTTGCAATAATTTTTTTTGCGTGTAACTAGGTGAAAATCGTTGAAAGACAGCTTTGCGATAGTGTGGGACTTGAAACACCCACTAAAAACACCCAGGGAAGGCATGATGTTACCATCCTTCCAGTAATCGCACCTAGTCTACAGACTAATCAGCAATTTTGTTTTAATATTTGCTTATGTACCTACTTATGTACTGTTTTTAGGAACTAATTTTGGTTTGTTACCTTTTGTTTTTTAATTCATTATCACTTTGTTCGTGTGATTATGTTGTAACACATATATTTCTTTCCTTTTTACCTAGTTCACTAGTTCAAAAGGATTAACTCTACGTAATCTTCTAACTAAATTGTTGTTATTAAGTAGTTGAACTACTTCTAAATTAGCATGGTTGCGAAGCCTAACATCATGTCTCCTTGCGACTTTCCAAACCTCGTCCTCTACCATTTTAATTTTTAGATCCCTATGTAGATCAGCATTACGTATGTACCACGGCACATTAACAATATTGCGTAATACTTTGATATATGTGATTCGGATTAGCGGGACATAACTGTATTTAATGTTGTGATTGGATATCCAACCTGGTTAATTGAAGATTTTCAGTAATTTGATTTATTTTTAATTATAAAGGTGTTTTCAAGCCCAGTTCTAACTCCAGACAGTTAATTGCCAGATTATAAACTGCAGTGACAACTACTATGGTAAACTGGTACATTCGGCACCTTAAGTTAAAAGCTTTATATTTACGATATTTACTAACGTAATAGATAAAATGTATACTCAATGAAAGTTTGATATTTATAGTCTTAAATAAAATAAGAAACTTTTCCGTGTGACTTATGAAGCACTTTTTTTTATTTATTTAAGAAAAACACGGGGCACATTCGGCGATTTTATCAGTTCGTAAACATATTCCTTATAGTCCATGTTGATAAAATGCACATTTTCTTATGTATATAAATATAACTAACTCATCTTCTTGTTTCTGTGTCAAAATTTGCTGGGATGTATATTTTGATTGAAAGGTTTCTTCTGTATCATTCTCTGAATCTTTGCATAGTGTTAGAGTATCACGTTTCTTTAATCTGGACTATAGATAAGGTCGTGCTTTTTATGCCGTATGTTAAGCGGATACAATTATAGATAATGCGGAGATATATTTATGTACATTAATACATATTATAAAATAGATCGTGGTGTCGACGGCTAATGGAGACGTGTAGAAAATGCTTAATAAGCATTGCGAAAAGTCAAAATGGCTTTTGCTACACAAACTCAATCTCCATTCACCCAAGGAATTTATGCTTTGTATAAATAAGAGATATTACTCTGCCTTGCAAGACACTTAAAAGCATGATCGATTGTAAACATCCTACGATAAACAATCCTATGGTTTCACGACGCCAACAATAATTGTGCTTACGTAAACAGTCCAGAGACTGATCATGTCGCATACGAGATATGATTTATACGTTGCCAATCTGTTGAATTCGCTATCTATTCTTCACCCTCATACCCTTTCTTGTGTGTAAGTGTGCACTAACTGACTGTGTGAACGGTGAGGATTCATTCGTGCTGAGAACTTTTGTCAATCCCCATTTAGCAGTCCAACTGATCAGTCGTTTTATTTGAAGAGCATAACACGTACTTTCGAGAAGCTGAAGCTAAATTTTCTCGACCACATTCTACATCCGAAATAGCATTTTTTATATCAGTTTCATTTATTTTGACTCTGTCAGTCTGTTTCTTATAGTTTCGAGCCATATCTATACATTAAAATAAATAATAAAAAGCTTTACAAAATTTCTGCCTAGTATTTTTATTATAAACAAACGCCGAATGTGCCCCGAAGTCTAAAATGTTCTCTTTCAAATTATTTCACAAACACTAATAAGACTCGGACAGATTTGGGTTGTTTACCTGCAAAACTAAGGTTTAATCTTACTTTTTACAAAATATCATTTTCATTAACTCAAAAATAACATAAAAATTGCTTCGGTAGAAATTTACAGCCAGCAGCCCAAAAACACACAACCACTTGTAACTTTTTTTGCACACACTGATTAGGATTGTCAAACTACAAAGCATCTTGCGGGTGCATAGAAGGGTGCGTTTAAAAAACAAACAATCGGTTTACACCCTGGCGTTCTCGGTGAAAATGACGATGCCGAATGTGCCAAGAAGACGAATGTGCCCCAGTTTACGATACTAGGCCCCACTATTCTATCCTTCCCTTCCTCTTTGATAACTCATGTGACTATCGTTTGGCAAGAGTGATAGAGGTATTTAACTAATATTGAACGCGCAGTTGTCTTGGAAATCGAACGCGCCCATTTTTATTAAGTAGTCTTTGCATTTTTATCGTGATGACATACACGCTTCAATAACGCTATCAAATTTTAGAAACATTAGGTACACCCGATATAGGTAATCGCCCATCTGAGAACTAAGCGTGAGCAAGTGGAGCATGCTCTGAGCCGAGCGTGCTCAGAGTGTTCTGATTTGTTTATAAAACACACACACGCTCTGCTATCATTTGATGGAAAAATCATATTTATTTTCTAAATAAAAATTATTTTATTGATTTTTTTTTCTTTTTTACGCCACCAAAAGAACGCCCCGACGGTATTATTTAAATTGTTTTTGATGCCGTTTTTCTTTATTTTCAACTGGCATTGGATCCGCTGTTTTATCAAAAAATTGTGTTCAGCGATGGGCTAATTTTTAGCTCATTGGTTTTGCCATTTTTCGCGTAATGGCCTCCAAAATCTTGTGATTTGACGCTTCGTAATTATTTTACCTTGGGGATACTAGGCTAGCGACTGCCTACGCTGACAAACCAACAACATACAGCCAAATATGCATGAGAAAGTGGTCGAGAACTTTGTCTCTCCGATGGCATTCATCAGATCTAACCGTGGTGGGCTAACTACATTATTTAATGAAAATTCATGTTTTGTTCAAAATCAAACTTCGTACTGGCTTAAAAAAAACAAAATTTATGTATTTGTTGCTACAGTATTTGATCGACACAAAAAAAACAGCTTAATTTGAGAACGAGTTAGATGAATAAAACGGGTGGTGGTGGTAGTGTAGATGCACCTTAAGAATCAAATGACTGTGAGTATGAAATTCTCAAAATCATAACGATTCATGCGGTTGTCGAAGATTCCTCTACTCCTGAGTGGTTTTGCACGATTTTCCCACTGGAAACGAAACCATTTTTCAGGTTTTCGACATCAGTTACAGAAACACTTTTTTCAGAGGCAAGAAACAGCGAAATTGTTTTTTTTATGTGTTGTCAATTTGAAAACTTTTTGCATAAGTTGCAGAACTAGACTACATAATCGAAAATTTTGTCGATCTAGCCATGTTAACGATTTTGATGCTTTTAAAAACTGTTGCCCCAATGAAATCCCATCAGTGGTTAATAAATTTGACATAGAAAGCAAGAAGTTTTCCTTTCATAATCTAATTTAAAAAGAAAAAATATAAAATCGTTTTATTCGAAAAGTTGATGGCAATCAATGTTATCGTCTTCCTAAAATATATAGGTATACAAATACCCTTCTTAAAAACTCGCTCATACAGAGTTTTTCAAGCTCACTTTTTGACGACCGACTTTTTACTCACTCGCAATAGTAAAAACCGCAATACAATTTTGTATTATAAACAAATCCCACATTATACATCGAAACATTGTTTTTGTTTGAGGAATGAAAACCTATCGCCTTTTTTATATTCTAAGGGTATATTAATTTTGACGCATAGTTTGTAACATACCTTAATATTGCCCGTAGACCCCTAAAAGTTACTATATTATTTATGATCAGCATCGATAGTAATGTCGATCTAGCCATGTCCGTCCGTCCGTCCGTCCGTTGGCAAAAATTAGGCATTTAAACTGGACCTAGAGAGCTGAAATTTTAACCATATACTCTCTAGGGTCCCGAAATAATCAAGTTTACGAATTTTTGAAATCCGCCCACAGACACGCTCACAAACTCAAAAAAACAAAATTTTGGAAAAAATCGAATTTTGAGCTAGAAAGCTGAAATTTTTTATATATGATCTATGACTCCTAAAACTGCTCGGGATAAACAAATTTCAAAATCCGCCCACTGACACGCCCACAAATAAATAAACAATTTTTTTGAAAATCCAAAGTTTGAGCTAGGGTGCTGAAATTTATAATATAGACTCTCTATGGGCCCTTTATGCTCATGTGTAAATATTTTCAAAATCCGCCCACTGACACGCCCACAATATTTTTTTTTTTTTTTTTGAAAATTCAAAGTTTGAGCTAGGGAGCTGAAATTTATAATATATACTCTCTAGGGGCCCTTTATGCTCACGTGTTAATTTTTTTTTAAATCCGCCTACTGACACGCCCACAATTATATAAAACAATTTTATTGAAACACCCAAGTTTGAGCTAGGGAGCGTTTTTTTTTTGATAAAATCCTTTAAATGTTATATAACAAAATATGTAGAGCGTTCTTAACAATTCAACCATACTTGACTTTTGTCACGACCACTTATGAGGGATAGGAATAAGAATAGGGTATCCAACAGTTCGCCCAAGCGGACTGTAGCCCGTCCCTATGTTTATCCTTACAGAATGTCACTTTTTGGGTATCGACTTATCATCATAAGCCCAGCCTATAGGGGAATGGTAAATGCTCCACAACCGCCAACAAAATATGTGCAAAAACTGAAGCATCCCTTCTTTTTTACCTTTTCAACCGAGTTTAGCTTAACTTGTAAGAACTAGGTATGCGGATTTGAATAATATGATTCAGTTTGTAACAATAAACCTCTCGGATTTGTGACATTCAACTTTAGCTTGCTACAGTACAATATCGTTCGTTGGCGAATTTGAATATTTGGAAGAACTAAGTGGGTTAGAATTCGGAAGTGATGGGTTCGGCTATGACTATGAGGGAATGCATAGCAAAAGAAAAAGTCTCAATAAAGGTTAGAAAAAACACAAATTCAAAGCGTTTAAAAAAAATATAAATTTATTTAAAAATAAGTATTAAAATAATTTTACAAAAACAAATATCACCACAAAGAAAAAATAAATAATAAAAACGTGGATTTTCTTACTTAAAAAATATAAATTAATAAAATAGCACAAGTACTGCGACATTTAGACCATACATAGCTACACATACGAAACTATGGAGTGCACAGCACCAACGTTCCTAGTCGATATAACTATAAACCCCACTACTTCTCTCTTGTCTCAAAAGAACTACTTAATAGCATTTGTTTCGAGAACAACTTCTCCAGCTCATCGTCTTGTTCTTTGACCTTCATAGCTTGCCCCATATCCTCCCAGATTTCATTAAATTCTGGATCGTATGTGTTATATGAAAGAGAAGCCGTTTCTCTGCCATCCGAATCGCACATCTTATCAAATAAAATTCTGAAAGCGAAAGAGAAAAGATTCTAAAGAGAGTGGAACAAGGAACAGCTGACCAAATGTCAACTTGATTAAATGTCTTTTAATCAATTTGACTTTAGTCTCAATTTAAATTGAAGAAGACTTCTAATCTAATTATTAGAACTTCAGACGGGCGACGAACAGCAGCACAATATGCAAGCTCGCAAGAACGTTGTAAATTTAATGTCAACAATCGTTGGCAGCTCGTAAGTAGAAAACCTGTTGGATGGGTGCAGTGTACAATATTTTCATTCGGAATTACAGTTGCAAGTGCCCGGCACATTCACAGCACTATGGATCGACTGTACTCGCTCGGAAGAAAGAATACGCATTTGAGGTACGCCCCCATTTGAACTATTTAGATGTGATAAGAGTTTGTTGTTTGTTGTTCGTCAGATGTCTTCATCGACAGTGCGCTTTGGACCCGGAGTCACAAGTGAATTAGGAGCAGATCTAAAGAACATTGGAGCGAAAAACATTTGCATTGTCACCGACCCCAATGTTGCCAGGCTGGCGAGTGTGAAGAGTGCATTTGACTCTTTGACTTCGAATGGAATTAAGTTTGAGGTCTATGACCAGACAAGAGTGGAACCGACCGATGGAAGTCTCTGGGATGCGGCAAACTTTGCGAAAAGTCGCAATTTTGATGCTTTTGTTGCGATTGGAGGTGGTTCAGCAATTGACACTTGCAAAGCGGCGAATTTGTACGCCAGCGATCCGGGGGCCGAGTTCTTGGACTATGTCAACAAGCCAATTGGCAACAGCAAAGAGGTGGGTGTGGACAGTTAAGTGTGATATTTTTAAATTTTATGATGGGGGTCAATAGATAACAATGAAGCTGAAGCCAATGATTGCGGTGCCAACAACATCCGGGACTGGGTCAGAAACCACGGGAGTGGCAATATTCGACTACAAGAAGCTTCATGCGAAAACTGGAATTTCCAGCAAATTGTTAAGGCCACAATTAGGTGAGGAAATAGAAATCTGTGTGGGAACAATTCACAATTGATTCTGACTTCCAATTCTTTTTAGGTCTTATAGATCCGCTCCACACCCTTTCACTGCCCGAACGAGTTGCTGCGTACTCCGGTTTCGATGTATTCTGTCATGCCTTGGAGAGTTTCACCGCAGTTGAATATACCGAACGCGGGCCGGCACCGGAGAACCCCAAATTGCGACCACCCTACCAAGGACGAAATCCTATTTCAGACGTTTGGGCAAGGTTTGCATTGCAAACTATTCGAGAAAACTTCATAGAGGCGATCTTTCACCCGGACAATGTAAAAGCGCGCTCCCAGATGCATTTAGCATCGACCATGGCCGGTGTTGGTTTCGGCAATGCAGGGGTTCATCTCTGCCATGGACTTTCGTATCCGATTTCAGGAAATGTTCGTACATTCCGTCCCGAAGGATACGACAAAGATCATGCAATCATCCCCCATGGCCTATCGGTTGTTATAAGTGCGCCAGCTGTATTCGAATTCACAGCTCCCGCCTGCCCAGAGAGGCACTTGGAAGCAGCACAAATTCTTGGCAAGGATATTTCCAACGCCAAGTTAGCTGATGCTGGAAAAATACTTGCCGATGTTGTACGAGAATTCATGCAGATTGCAAAGATTGAGAACGGACTTAAGGGACTCGGGTTCGGCACTGGAGATATTCCAGCATTGGTCGAGGGAACCCTACCGCAGGAACGAATTACAAAATTGGCACCGAGAGAACAGAGTAGAGAGGATTTGGCTAAATTGTTTGAAAATTCAATGGAGATTTATTAAAAAGCTACTTACCTTACAAATTAGTAAAAAAGTTTCAACAGGTAAATTTGATGTGTTAAAATAAAAACAATTGACTACAAAAAAAAAACAAAAAAATAGTAGGAATGAGAACGATAAAAAGCTTTGACTAATTCGTAAAATAACGGTGATAGTTTGACAAGACAAGTAGGACTTTGGAAGGATAAATACACAGTAAGACTCATTCACAATAACAAGGCAGGTATTGTATTGAATATAGGTATTAACTCCCACCAATTATAAATGAGTATGGCAGAAGAAGGCTGATGTATACTCGTACCATGCCGAATGTACTAAATAACCTTCCTCAACACTTGAGAAACATCAACCAAATTAATGTCAGGAAACACAGACTAAAATATTTTTTTTTAGAAACTATAGCTTAATTTTAAACACAAATTAAATAAACTACGTCAAATATAATTTAAATTTAATAATATTAATATAATTGACCTTTTGTTAGAATCAAATCTTGTAAATAATCTCCTGCAGATAAGCCAATTGGCTTCGCAGGTCAATGATAACATTATGTTTTTGAATCTTGAAATAAATGAGGTTGATATTAAAAAAAAAAAAAAAAAGGTACTAATCAACCTTCAAACGCGTTTGCGGTATGCAGCCTCTATGCAATGTCGCATAAGTTTTATGAATAAGGTTTGTGCGTTCAGAGGCATTTTGGAGCCCGCATAACGAAATACAATTGTTATAATAAGCCCGATTTATTTATTTTGTTATAAATGACGAGCTCTTTAACAGTTTCTAACAATTGGAAAATTTGTATAAATGTCAAATTTCAAGTTTATAAAACAATAACATACTTGCCTCGCGTTTTAGTCGATCAGCTCTTGTCGTTATTTGAACCGTGGTGATTTTGTGTCGATTTAGTGTCAGCTTTTTTTGTGGATCGTATGTGGAATATAAATAAAAAGACACTGGAGGGGTGTCGCTCCCGTAATTTTTCATTTATTTCATTTTCGTTTATTTCATTTATGTCATTTGAAATGGTTTGTACATTAAGATAAATGCCTTTTCAGTTCTTAGAATACTGACATCAAGAACATAATATTGTTACTAACTAATCTAAACTGAATTACAAACAAATGCTTAATCTGTGGTGGAAGGTAGGCGGGCGATGTTGGGCCTAGAAAAAAAAGGAAAGGGGTGAAAGGGATAAAGGGGAGAATATATATAGGTTCAGTGATGTGTTGAAGTGGAAAAATGTGTAAGGATTGCACTTTTAAATTGGTTAGGATTCGATATATGTTTGATATGCGAGGCTAACGAGTTGCGAGGAATTAAAGAAATTATAAGGGGTTGGAATAAGATTATTCTTTCTTGAGGAGTGAATGAAATTAAGCCTGCTGTACACATAAGACGGAAGAGGAAGTGTATGGAGATGATATAATATATAATTAATAAAACTTTAGTAAAGTGAAAACAATTGACGATCGAATTTTTTGTGAGGGAGGCTTCAACACCCTATATGGGGTTCCAGTGACCTCTTGGTGAAAGAAACCTAAACACGGAAATACAAAAATATCCTTTTTTTCGGATTTTAATTTCCTTGGGGTGCTTTCCTCCTAGTAAAATAGCCTTGACGATAATTTGTTTTTTTTTTTTATTTTATTAACATTCAAATACCATACATGTATTTCATATATAAGAACCAGGATCGTTACATTTGTTCATTGAATTAACATTTAATGTTTGATTGTTTTTATTAAAATTGAAATCATTATGCCAGTTCCTCTTACGCAGCCGTCAGAGATTTTCCTCTACTGCCTCAGCTGAGATTTTTTATTAAATACAATAACATTTTCAACGGAGGAGGAATGTGTCTGGCAACACGTTTACATATTTTCTCTTTCTGCCACATCAAACAAACGAAAACTTCGCCTTCTCTGCCTCACATACACCAACAGGCATGCGACAACATAGTTTCCTCACATATAAACATAAAAAAAGTGATTGAAAAAAGCAAGAATCTTGAAATTTTTTATCTGAGTAAACGGAAAAAATCTCTGTCCCTCATGGAAGGAATCGTATTCCACTTACGGATCCCTCGGAGGTCTCCGTAGTTGGAACTGGCCTAATTTGTTCGCACATTTTTCCTAAAGTTACGCTCACGTTTTTGTGTTATTTTTCGTATGTAGTGTACTCGTCGTACAATAGTTAGATTACTACCGAGGTCGTACTTTTTAAAATTGTATGAACAAATTCAGCATTTTGTTAGTCAACTAAAGTGTATAACTGACTAAAGAAGAAACTGTTCAAATTCTTATTAAAATTATTCGAAAAATAACGCATTTAATTTTATAGATATTTTCAAAATACAGTACCTTGCCATATTATTAGACCCAAGTAAAAAAAATCATTTTTTTTTTAATTATTTAAAAAGTATGAAGTAGGCTTCTTTTATTTTTCATTTATATTTTGCGTTACCTAGGTAATTATTAGGCTTTATTTGAGACTTCTTTACGGTATATTATGCAACATTTGAAGTTTCTATTAAGTAGTGAATGGTTGTGTGACTAAAAACTTCAAAAAGTGCCTTAAAATTATTTGCATATAAAAGTTATTTCTGTCAAATAAAGCTCGTGTTTTTCGGTAAGTTCTGATGTTTTACTTTTGTTTATGGGTAAAACTATGCATACAGATAGTCATTATATTTAAAAAAAAAAATTTTAGTATTCAATCGTTCGAAAGATGGGAAAAGGGTCATACCTCTCCCCGAAGAAAGTCGGCCAAGTTGTTGGCCTATTAAAGGCATCCAACCTATCCAAATATGATATTGCGGGTGTAGTTGGAGTGTCGCGAAGTTCTGTTAAGAATATTAAAAAAAAAATGGATCTTGGGGTGTCTTTAAGCCCGAAGAGGAAGGGTAATTGCGGTAGGCCTCGCAACACAACCCCCAGAACAGACCGCAAAATTCGGGATATTTGCACGGCAAATCGAAAATTACCAGTTTCCCTGTTGGCGAAAAAGGTTTCCGATGAAGGAATTGGAATTTCCCAGCGAACAGTGCAGCGTAGATTGGCTGAAATCGGTCTTTTTGCCAGAAAACCAGCTCGAAAACCAAAACTGACTGCCACCATGATTAGAAAGCGTTCCGACTGGGCTCATAAATACAAAAAATTCACTGTTGAAGATTGGAAAAAGGTAATAAAATAAGACAAACTTAAAGCCAATAAGGTCATAAAAGTACAACTAATTTTTAACTTTAAAATCGCTATTTCTTTAACTTCGCAGGTTTGTTTCTCTGCCGAATCTGTTTTCCAAGTAATGATGGAAAAAACGAAGTTTGTCAGAAGGAGATCGGGCGAACAAAATAAACCAGAGTGCATTGTGCCCACAATTAAACATCCCCCATCCGTAATGATTTGGTCAGTTATTTCTGAGAAAGGCACAGGGCGGCTCTATCTGGTTGAAAAGACTATGCGGCAGGATCAATACAAGAAGGTCCTGGAAACAAGGCTGCTACCGCAGCTTCAAGAATGGTTTTCTGTGGGCGAGCAACCCATTTTTATGCATGATGGGGCTCCCTGCCACAAAGCCAAGAGCATAACTGCCTTTCTCCAAGAAAGGAGCATCAACGTTTTGGATTGGCCAGGAAATTCCCCGGACATGAATCCGATTGAGAATGTTTGGGAGCTCTTGAAGCGGGCGGTGGCTAAAAGTGCCATAACCACGAAAAGGCAGGTGATGGAGAAGATCATTTTCCGTGCAATCTTGCATAGAAAGCATGCCACGGCGAATTAAGGCACTTATAGCTGCAAAAGGAGAGCACACCAAATATTGATTTTTAGGAAAAGCATGCAACTGTTAAATAAAAAAAAGAAATCAATGTTAACTAACTAGCAAAATCTTTCCGTCTTTTTTTTATTCCTGATATTATATATTATAGTAAACAAATTCAATCTAGAACATATTTATTACAAATTTAGTCACAGCAACCATTTAAGACAAACAATTTTTTTTTATGCTGGGTCTAATAATATGGCAAGGTACTGTACAGTTTCCATTGCCTACCTCATCATTGTGATTGCAATTATAAAATTCTCTTTTATCGCATTTCCGCCATCTGTTGAATTTGTTCACCCTTCAATTTTGACAGTTTCCTCTGAAATTTGTGTACACATGTGCGCCGCGCATTAATAAACCAAATATTCCTTTCAAATACGAGGTAATATATACAAAACTGTGTATACTTGAAATAAAAGTATGGTATTTTTCTGCTGTAATTATTGCGGTGAATCCGTGAAAAAGCTATCCGTCGAGAAGCACTACAATTTCGTGTGTCGCGGCGCTACCAAGAACTTGTCCTGCATGGATTGCCAGAAAGATTTTCACGGTGAGGATTATGTGGCACATATTCGCTGCATAACGGAGGCCGAGAAATATTCCGGAAAAGACTACGTTGCCAAAGAGCCCAAGAACTCCGGCCAGAAGAAGCAAGAAAGTTGGATGGATATTATTCGGTCGATTCTCGACACCAAAGAATACAATTTGAACAATCAGACTAGGGCTGCATTCCAGAAACTCCAAACTGTCGACAACGTTCCGCGAAAGAAGGCCAAATTTCAGAATTTCGTAGAAAATTGCATGCGGATGCGTAAAGACCAAGCCGAGCAGGTTTGGTGTATTCTTGAAAAAGAACTCGAAAAATTGAAGGCATCGAAATCGAGTGCATCGCCAGTTATCAATGGCACTAAGGAGATTGCGAATGGAGAAGAACCCACTGCAGCGGTGACATTGGAATCAAAAGAAGCGGACAATAACCCGACCGAAGATCAACCAGTGATAACTCGCGTTAAGAAGTCAAAGAAGCGCAAAGTGGACAAGGAAATCCAAAATACCATCGAACAGGATGAGGAGACTGAGATTCTACAGACTGCAACCGAATTGGCGGACAAGGTGAACAGTGAACCAAGCAAAAAGAAGAAGAAGAAGAAGAGTGACAAGTCTGACGCGCGAAAGGTCAAAGTAAACGCCGAACAGGAAACCACCGTAAGTACGACAACGCCTGACGAGTTCCAGTGGGGCCTGGTGATGCTCTGTACCGTTCGTAAGTACGGCAATAGTATGAAATTGGACAAGCTTAAAAGGAAGGTACAGAGGATGTATCTAAGCAAGCGAAAAAAGCCCGCATTGACAGAGAAGCAGCTGGCCAAGTTTGAGAAGAAATTCTCAAAACATCTGAAAAAGTGCAATCTTAAGGTGGAGAAAGATGTTGTTAGTGTGGTTGCACAGATAGCTGTTGATAAATAATTAAAATGTAGAAAGTAAGCGAAAGTTTGTTTGGTTTTTGTTGCTGATATGGGAGTTGGTGGGAAGTTTGTTTTACTTACATAACGGGCTCAAGACTTGTGGAGAGTTTCTGCCTGAGACACTGCAGCCTTCCATCCTCGGCGATCTCGAACACGCTGCTTCCAGTTATTCAGGCTTGGTCTTGTCGTCTCGAACTTGGGGGCTGGGAGTCCTCTACTCCTGCCAACGAAGGAGGACAGCTTGAGGTTAGACTGCAACAGTCACTTCAATCAGCACTCTATTCTTAAGGGAAGATAAGATACAGGGGGTTGGATTGAAGAAGTCACACTCGGTATGTTATCTTCCGGCCGAGCAGAAAAATGGGACCAGAACTGATGTTCGACTGTAACAGTCACTTCACTCTGCTCCTCTCCAGTGATATTGGAATCGTGTGTGCACTTTTCCTAATCTCTATATCCACATAATCACCTAACAGAAGACAAACAGAGTCTTCTTCCAAGCCGAGCGAGCGCCCTGAGAACCTCCTCCTGTGATATCACAATGGTCCGACAAAACGGTCTAAGTGAGGTTGGGCTTCTTGCCCAGGCAACCACCTTACCTAACCTAGCCGATTCCCACTACGAATCTGCATACTAACATGTGCATCCTTTTGTGACAGCGGTAATATCTGCATCAGTCCGCTCCAGCTTAGATTTAAGCTTTTTAGCCAGGATTGTACAGTGTATGTACGTTCCACATACCTACTCTCAGTTCATAGTCCGTTGACGATCCAGGTTGTGATCTTAAATGAGGGGTATTTGTTTCTCTCATAACTAGCTTTTTTTATGTGGTTACGCAGACGGAACAACCCTCAACCTCAATGGCCAGTTCCAGCATACCTTCTGAAAAAGTAGTGGCAGTAATCCGCCTCGGAAATATGAGCGCGACCGTTGACCCATTAAATGCTCATCCGCCCCTATCTTTTCTTCGACACCCTGACTAAGTCTTGAAAATCCTTATTGACCTCAGCTCCAAATGTGTCGAACAGATCATGTAAGGTTTCTATCGTCCTGACTGTCGACTACACCCTTGATTTAATCCAGTAAATTCATCCTCCGTACGTCCTCTTTCTGTTTGACTATCTGCCATTGCATTTTATTTTGGACCCAAGTTTGGCGCGTTTGCTGGGAGTGCAGTAATCATATCAGGTCCTTGACAATATATTAAGACACATAAATTACGAGAGCCCGTGAAGAGTCTCTGCCTGAGACACTGCAGCCTTCCATCCTCTGCGATCCCGGGCACAGTGCTTTCAGTTCTCCAGACAAAGCGCTCTGGCATCCGCATCCGCGATAGCTGGGTATTTCAAACTGAGTTTCGGCCTTCCTTGCCTTCTCGAACCTGGGGACTGGGAGTCGAAGATCCTCATGGCTGGAACTTCATTTTCCATTCGCTCAATGTGGCCGGGCCAATGTAGTCGACGTGATTTAGCTTTCTGGACTACATCCACAGCTTGGTTCAGCTCATAGAGTGCGCGGTTGTTTCTCCGCTTCCATTCGCCTCTTCACACATAGGACTAAATATCCGACAGAGTATTTTTCTTTCGAAAGAATCCAATATAAGCTCCTCTTTCCTACTTATCGTCCAGCATTCTTCACCATAAAGCAGGACTGGCAGGATTAAGATAGAGCATGCATTTTGTTCTTCTAGTGAGGAGGAGTTTTGAACCCATTTGTGTGGCCAACCCTAAATAGCAGCGGTTTCCCAAGTTTATTCTCAGTCGGACCTCCACTTAGGTGTGATTTGTGGGGTTGATGTTTACTCCAAGGTTGGTGAACTCCTTCACTACCTCGAAGATGTTGCTACCAACAGTGACGTTTTGTCCTAGCCATTGGACAAATGTTTGTTTTTTTTGTTCCGGCACTCTGGGAACGGCG
Source organism: Portevinia maculata (assembly GCA_949715645.1). Taxonomy (NCBI): domain Eukaryota; kingdom Metazoa; phylum Arthropoda; class Insecta; order Diptera; family Syrphidae; genus Portevinia; species Portevinia maculata. The sequence continues at coordinate 277,527,990 of OX454526.1, read as the reverse complement.
GATGATGTCGGTATCGTCCGCATACCCCCGACGGATCTATTGAAAATAGTGCTTCCGTGTTGACACCTGCCCTGCGCACTATTTTCTCGAGAACAAGTTTGAAGAATTCACATGATAGCGAATCTCCTTGCCGAAATCTGATGCAGGCTTGGAATAATTCGGAAGATCTGCTTAATGCTAATGCTAATTAATCCCTGCAACCCCCCTGTTAAGGCACACTGTTTGATTTCAAGTAGATGCGACCGCCAATTTTGGGGGTTTCGTATGAAGAAAATAACCATCACCGAACAAATTTTGGGAGGGGTTATTTCATTTTCATTTTGGGGGGTTAGGTATTAGTTATTTCCTGGAGCCGGAAATTCGCTCCTACCGAAATGCGAACCATACCTAAAACAAGCCAAAATATAAGAGTCGACGAACAAACCCACAGGTAATGTCACAAAACTGACAAATTCATCTGACACTTCTCAAATAATATTTTTCTTCTGCACACTAATTTTATTTTAAATAAGAAAAATGTCTTTTCTATTGAAAATTAACAAAGCATCTGTGAAAAGTCTATCCTTTACGATTCAGCGATGTCATTTGCAATGTTCCAAAACACTTTGCACTCAAATCAACGATGAGAACATGCAGAGAAAAGGCGGTTTCGCTACCGCTTTCGAAAAGCACACTGTTCCCGTGGTGGAACCAAAGCCGGTGGATAATCAAACCTTTGCCTCCCTGTTACGAAACTCTAAACTGGTCGATGTAAGAGCTATCAAGTATTAATTGGGAGTTTAAAGCAGTTGCAATCCAATTCACAGCTAGGAAATCCGGAGAACAAACTTGTCACCGGCAAAATCTTCCATGTTGTCCAAGATGATTTGTACATCGATTTTGGATGGAAGTTCCACTGTGTTTGCTCGAGGCCAATGAGAAATGGGAGGTGTGTGTCCAGTTGCATCTCTATAGAGCGCTTATTCAATTGATTTAATTTCAGTGACTACGTAAAGGGAGCTAGGGTGCGTCTGAGGATCAAGGACTTGGAGATGTCAACCAAGTTTTTGGGTTCCAGCAAGGATTTGACTATTTTGGAGGCTGACTGCCATCTTCTTGGTTTGATTTCATCGCCCACAAGGAGTCAGGCAGCAAAAACAGATGCGGAGTAGGCGTGGAGTTTGCTTGCATGGTTTTAAGAATGTTAAATACAAAAAATTGTTATAGGCAGAGCGGTCATTTTTGATTTTGTCCTGATTCACCCCCATTTTAACACAGCCTAAGTTAAGGTAAGATTAGACTATGACAAGTGGGCAAATGAAAGCGTCCTATTGGAAAACTCGGAGTATTCCAATGGGACTTATTTTTGCTTCCCGATTTCATTTCAGAAGTCACTCATATACACGAACGAACATCAACTCTTACACCGGACTACTCCTCAAAGCCATATGAAAAAATGTCCTTTTGGTGTTTATTTCATTTTCCCTGTTCAGATTTCAGCAACACATAATGAATAGAGCAGAAGACAATTTTGGAAGTTCCATGACCAGTTGAGTGGGATCAATGGAAAACGACATAAAAACATCTCAACTGAGACAGCGGAGAAAAATCTCAGAGGTATACGTGAGTGGAACTCGCCTTGGCCATGGCCATGCTGATTTTAACAGATAAGTTATAAATACAAACTGCGGAGAACACTACTTTTAATGCATTTGCAAACAGATAATTGCAAATATTTCTATTCCAAGAGCGGGATATGATACTATTACACCCAAATATATTAATTGTATATTAATTCACTAAATGTCGAATTCCAAACTTTTTGTTCCGAAAAACAACATCCATGCCGCGATTGGTCAAAGTTTAGTCACATTCCACAACAATTCTTTGGGTTCCACATACCGACGACTAAAAAATCGTTCGAACGTAACCTAGAAATTGGAATATCAAAATGATTTGCTTGAAGTTTTCCGATTCGAATTCGCGGCCGTCCGCGACCAAAAAATTGAGTCATGAGAATGAACTTAACATTCATGTTAATTTTTTAAACGAAAATCATTTTATTAAATTGTATGACATTAAACGCAAGAAAAACAACCTCCGACAGTCATTTTAATTCTTTCCCCTCATTTTTTTTCGTTTCAGCGCGCGCTTTGAACACGCTCTGAGCTAAAAAAAAGAAACACACAAGCTGAGAGATCAGAGCCTTATGGAACGAAATAGAGAAATGTCGAAATTGTACCTGTTGGTGCTTTTTCAAAATTTGGTCTGTTATGTTTAAAAAATAGTATGGCATTAAGTTCACAATAAGACTACTATTCACCGACCACTCATACACCCATTTTCAAACTTAGAAGCTCTAGAGTTAAATTGTTGTTACGCATTCGCCAAGCAATGATAGGGTTGTGTCTACGCTACGTCGATAGTGCGCATCTCGCAGTTATTCGAACTCACTCTCCCTATTTCTCTCAATTTCGCACTTTTTTGAACTCTCGAACATGACAATGTCAGAATACTTTGTACATAAAAGGAAAATTTAAAAATTGAAAGCCAGAAATTTAAACATTCAATAACTTCAACTTTTCAATTTTAGAAGGAAAATGAAGGCTAGAAATATATAGTACTAGTACTAGTGTACCCATGCGAGAACCAGAAAAAAACAGACTACAATTTCTCTCCATTTTGATAATAAACGTTTTAATGTTAATTGACTGGAAGCTGATCTCGAATTTCCGAAATTGTTGAGATATTACCTACTGTTGTAATCTTAAGAGTGAGTGCTCGTAAATCTGCACTAATAATGCTTATCTCAATATTTGTCTGTGAATACCGCCCTAAACAACGAAAACTACAAATTTGATGTGATTGAGACTTTACAATAGGCGTTTTTCTTTTTTAGCCACGAGCGGGGAACAGAGCGGGGCACGAGCGATCAGAGCTCGCTCCGAGCTGAACGTAACCTGAGCGCTCCGAGCTAATTAAGAAACAGAATTGAGCACTGAACTGTCATTAGATAATTTTTTTTTATTAATTTTCAAAATAGTCAGGTTTGCTTCTGAAATTGGTGTTTGTCAAGGATTGTTCCATTTAAATTATAATTTCTAGTAAATAAACTATGGAAAAAGCACAAATAATGAATGAAGTCAGCCGCGCTCAGCTTTTCGCTCGATGTGCTCGGTCATTTTTAATCGAGCTCATCGAGCGAGCCCTGAGCTAGCTTAGAGATAAAAAAGAAATACAAATTTTATGTTCAGAGCGCTCCGAGCTAAAAAAGTAACACAGTTCTTTTTTTGACAGCTCAGTGCCCCGCTCGGAGCTAAAAAAGAAAAACACCTAATGTAAAACAGGCGGTGATGAAATTTGTTTGATATTCATATATTAGCTATATTTGACATTCCCTAAATTTAATTCTGTTTGGTCCTTCAGTCAGATTAAACATTTAAAACATTTTTAATACATTTTCAATGCACCCTGTGTTACCTGACAGCAACTGTCAAAAGCCAAACCACACGACACTTTTCTCGTCTAATCAAATATCCCAGCTAGCATCGCAAAATAAAAACAAATAAAAGTTGCAAAACTTTTAACAAAATGACGAAGGAAGAAAAATCCAACGTCAAGTCCTCGGAGCAGACGAAATCTAGAGGCTCCCGTGACCGCCATCAGAAGAAGGACAAGCCGAAACCCCTCACAAAGGTAAGAAGGACCGCAAACTCTACACCTAAATTCGGTTTTTGATCACTTTTTCTAGGTCATTATCCGTCGCCTTCCACCGACAATGACCGAAGAGGAATTCCTCAAGCAAATCGACCCCCTACCCGACAACGATTTCTATTACTTCGCGGCGGCAGACTGGTCGCTGGGATTTGATGCCACTTGCCGGGCATACATAAACTTCCGCAACCATGAGGATGTTTTCCTATTTCGCGATCGCTTTGATGGTTATGTGTTCGTCGACACGAAGGGCGAGGAATATCCCGCCGTGGTGGAATTCGCTCCATTTCAGGGGCTCCCCAAGAATAAGGCACGCAAAACTGATCCTAAAGTCAACACCATCGAAAGTGAACAGCACTATAACAGTTTCCTTCAAAAACTGGAGGAAGATCGCGAAGCCTGCAAAACCGAGGGTAGATTGGAATTCGCCCTGCCGACCAAGGACGACAAGAAAACGGCAACGACCCCGCTGCTGCAGTTTCTCATGAATAAAAAGATGGATCGACGCGAGGAGCAGAAGAAACGTACGGAAGACAACCGCCGTAAGCGCGACGAGGACAAGCAAAAGCGAAGGAATAGAGTCTCTAAGGGCATTCCAAGCGCCATTAAGGAGGAGGGTGCTCCGGCGAAGGATGCCAAGACAAGAGCTGAAGGGACTGCCGATAATCCCGAAGAAAAGAAGAATTCTCGAGCCAAGCGTCGCGCTGAGCGTGACCAACGACGCCGTGAGGAACACGAACAGCGTCGTCGCGAAAAGGAAAAGGAACGCGCTGCTGAAAATGAACAAAAGATACTTCAAACGCAGAGCCAACAGTCGGCTAAGGATCCGGAAAAAACGCTAACCATTGCGAAGCCACCGGAAGGCGAAAACAAACGCAAAGAAGTGAAGAAGTACAGCGAACGGCGGGAGAGAAATCGCCCTAGGAACTCGGACCATTCAACTGCAACCGCCGCTGACAGTGGTCCGAAGAAGTCGGCAGCCAATTCCGCTGCTGTGCCCGCAGCTGATAAGAAGCCTCAGTCGAAAGAGGACAACCCCATGATTAACTTTATGAAGAACCTATCGAATGTGAAGGAGTTTGTCCCGAAACACATGCAGGACGCTACACATGCTACGGATACCGCTGTCGTCGACATGGAAGAGGTAAAAGAAAAGTTGGAAAATATATCGCTTCAGGAAATGGATCAGAACAACCTATCGCCAGAAAAGGAGGACGAGGTAGCTGAAAGTGGTAATCGTTCGCAGCGCAACTCGAGCTCAAGTGGGGGATACACCAATGAAGCGAAAAGTCAGGACCGCATAGACAGACGCATTCGAAATAAGGTAAGTTTGACTATACGTCCAAGTAAAGAGTTCAAATGTTTGCTTTCAGGATCGCCCGTCCATTGCCATTTACCAACCAGGGAGGGCCAGATTGCGTTCGTCTGAGGAGGGCCAACAAAACGCTGAACCCACCAAAAGCAGTCCAACTTCAGACACGGAGAGTTTGAAGAAGGAGGAGCGCCCGAATACCACGCGTAAGGTGAGTCGTTATTCAGAGAGGCGTCCTGGAAGGGGCAGAGATGGAAAGCGCAGGAACAGCAGAGAGGACAAAGCTGGTAAAAGCACAGAAAATAATAAAAATGAAACTGATGGCGGGAAGGACGAAAAAATTGAGAAGCGCATTGACGGGCAGGAGGAGGAAGTCGAGAACGAAGAAACTGAATAAATTTATTAACTACATATTTAAGTCTGTGTGTTATTATGTTCGCAACAAGTCTTACAGTAATGCTTGGTCAATGCCAATCTGCTGCCATTTTAACAAAAATTATGCCAACGATTTTATATCGAGGAATGGGTCCACTGAAATGTAAAAGAAGGCAGTTTCATAAATTATAAATCTCATTTGAAAGTGAACCTTCAGCGGTGTAGAAACTAATGATATCGAATCAATGTTATGTGGCTGAATTCCTAAACGCAGTACTGCAATGTCAAGCGTTCCATAATGCAACATTATAAAAGATATAGCGCTTTAAATCGCAGTGTAAACTCCACGACACAGAACTGATAGTGTAATTAAAAAATAATGCACAAATATCCGCAATATTTGCATTAGAGATCGATTAGAGATGCGATGCCATTTTGCATTGCAGTATGTGCGTTAATTGAGCCACTTTCTTTTCCATGAAGCGGTGTAGTTCAATTTAGCACAAGATTTTCTGTACCTAGCTTTGAGGTAGGGCAACTGAGTGAAATGTGACAAAATTGAAAATTCACATTGTACTGATGTCAAGTCAACTGATTTTTTTGTTTGGCATGAGATAACGTATTACGTATACCGTTTTTAATTGAAAATCGAAGGAATTGCTCTCAAAATCTAGAATTGTTCTTTTCAATGAAGTAGGTCTGTTTTGGTTCTGATCCGTTGACTAGTCTAGTATTGGTGAGGGTGGGGGTATCACACAAAGTATCTGTCCTTACTACTGAAATTGTTTCACAATAAATCAGAACCATGACATTTGTCGATCATGATCGCATATTTCGTGTTTTAAATGTAGAATTGTTGTATTTTTTATATGAAACATGCAAAACCGAAAAAGAATTGAGGTTTTGAGCAAAAGAGCAAATCATTTCTTCAATTAAAAACGCCGTTAGTTTAATGTTCAAATATTCGCATTACTATAAGGTGTGTTCCCTTACTTTTTCAATTAACTTTAAGCTACTTAAAGTTACCGGAAACGGCTTAAAGTTGTTCCGTAACACAGAATTTTCGTGAAAAAGAGGCAACGAGAGAGCAAATCACTTCCCCTCAACTGAAGAAGTTACCAATTTCTGCTAAGACATTTCGTTAGATACTCGTATAGGTCCGTTCGCGTACTTTATGTGTAGAAAAATGAAAACTGCCAAATCTCCAAAATCGAGAGAGAATCCTCTCATTTCAAAGAAAAGTACGCGAACGCTTTTGTGTAAAAAAAAAAATGATAAACGTCTAAGTTTGGCTTGAAAAGAAGCAACCGTTGTTTTTTTTGCTGGCAATCTCATAGGATTTCATCATTTGACAGTTTTCATTTTCTTACCAGCCGAAATTCTGTGTGAAGAAAAATGAACGAAAGTACATTTTTCTTTCGTTCATCTTTTTACCATTTTCTCAGTACGCGAACGCGTTTGTGTAGTTTTGTACGAAAGTTTATATAAATTTACGTTTGCATATTAGTTCGCGAACGGACCTACTGTAAACCGGACTTAAAATGACAGTTGATATTTCAGTTGATGAGCCAAATTAAAAACGATACTGAATGAAGCATTTTTCTCACAATCATTTTCAAATAAATCGTTTTTATTCTTCATTTGATGTTTCTGCTGTTTACTTGAAGTAACTTGAAAAGTAAGGGAAAACAGCTTATAACATCCAGGCTATGATTCGAAAAGACAAAACTGTATTCCGTTTAATTAATAGCAATACCACTTCGCTGTTCAAAAGTACAATAGGCCCGTTCGCGAACTTTATGTGCAGAAAAATTAAAACTGTCAAATCCCCAAAATCGAGAGAGAATCCTCTCATTTCAAAGAAAAATACATGGACGCTTTTGTGTAAAAAGATGAAAAACGTCAAAGTTTGGCTTGAAAAGAAGCAACCGCTGTTTTTTTTGCTGGCAAACTCATAGGATTTCATCATTTGACAGTTTTAATTTTTTTTTTACCAGCTGAAATTCTGTGTGAAGAAAAATGAACGAAAGTATATTTTTCTTTCGTTCATCTTTTTAACCATTTTTCTCAGTACGCGAACGCGTTTGTGTAGTTTTGAACGAAAGATTATACAAATTTACGTTTGCATATTAGTTCGCGAACAGACCTAATGTCTTGCTTGCTCCTTGCAACACCTACATCATACTTTTTTTTTGTCGGGGTGTGTGAGACTTTATGCACTGGAGCACTCAGACTCAATACTGGTCCATTGTACTACCAAGCAGACACACCACATTTTACTGTGGGAATTTACTCGTTTTTCTAAGAAAAACGAGAAGGCGCTTCAATGATAAGGGGCTTAAGTTTACAGCACTCACCATATCCGCACCAAATACCTGCCACCTGATACGAGCAAAAGCAGGACAATCACAGAGGAAATGTTCCGCAGTGTCGTCGCTTTCTCCACAGGCTTCGCAGCTGGTGGTGTCGCTTAGGCCTAGCACCTTAAGGTGGCAAAAGCGTAGTGTTCCGTAAGAACGCCAGTAGTCTGTCTGCAGTCTTTTCTGTTGAGAGACAACAAGAATGCCGCGGATTTCCCACAGACGCCGGGGAGCATTTGATTAGTCTGTCTGCACCCTGGAGAGTCATGACAACGGCGATTGTGTTCATAGGAAACCCGACCGTCAATGGAAGCCCTGACCGAGGACGCAGGCAGACAGATCGCTGGTTCAGGTCCTGAGAGGTCCCCCTCTGAGCCTTGTCTAGCAATTTCATCGGAGATCTCATTTCCCGTGATCCCGTCATGACCCGGGACCCAGACAAGTTTAAGTGAATTCAGCCTTCCGACCGAATTCAGAGATATCTTGCATTCACGTACTATTTTGGAGGTAGTTAAGGGTTTGAGTAAGGTCTTAAGCGCAGCCTGACTGTCGCTACAGACGCAGATACTTCGCCCCCTCCACCTGTTCCTCGTAACATAGTCCATGGCCATTAAGATAGCATAAGTCTCTGTTTGGAAGACTGACGCATATTTGCCTAACGAAAAGAAAAGTCTAACGTTATCGCTCTCCACGAAGACATCAGCACCAGATCCTTGATCGGTTTTGGAGCCATCCGTGAAGATTTGACTGCATTCCCTTCCAGGTTCAGAGTCCGGCCAGAGCCATTCCTGGACGCGAGGAAAGTCGACTTCGTAGTTGCACTTTAGCCGAAGTTCCGGTGTCATCGCATCAGACGGCATATCCATAAGACAGGAGTCGAAGGACAACCGTTGCGCAAGTTCATCAAAACTCCAGTGCGAGTTATACCAAAAGCCACCTCTTCTTAGACGTGAGATAGCCTTGATTGTACAGCCCATGATGTAAACATCAAGGGGCGGAAGGTTCAATAGCGCATCTAGGCCGGAGCCAGGCGTGCTTAGGAAGGCCCCCGTGCAGCCGAGACATACCTGCCTTTGGAATTTGGAAAAAGCAGCAGTGACGTATTTACGTGAAAGCTTATTCCACCAAACAACCGATGCGTATGCTATAAATGGTCTTATCATAGCCGGATAAATCCATAGGACTCTTTTCGGTGATAAGCCCCATGTCTTGCCGAAAATGCCTTTGCACTGCCAGAAAACAGACAGCGCCTTGGCAGTCTTCAGCTCAACATGTTTGGACCAAAGAAGTTTGCTATCCAGGATGACTCCCAGATACTTTGCTTCATTGGAGAGTTGGATTGTGACGCCTCTTAGCACTGGCTGAGTCAACCCGACCAGCTTCCTCCTAACAACCTCAGTTTTAAGAGGATTGACCGAGAGCCCATTCCTAGTGCACCATTCGTCGATCACGTCAAGGGCCGCGATTTTTCTAGATATTGTCAACCAACGACCATACCACGTCGAGTTAATCTGTTCTCGTCAGATCACCGTAATTAAACGACGTTGGGTGCGGTTAGTACGTAGATGGGGGACCGTTTGAGAACAACCGCGTGTCGTTGGCCAGTTCCATCTACAGAGTTGAGGTAGATAATACATACGGTGTATCACAATGGACCTAAATTGGTCTAAGTGTGTCGGCTTCTGCCGATAGCCACATAAACCTAACCTAATCTAACCTAGATATTGACGCTAAGAACGTCAAATTATGACTAAATCACTATACGCATTCGGTACATCAATAATAGAAGGAAAAAGTGTAGTGACGTTTAATTTACGATTAAAGTACCCACTTAACAAAAAATATTCATCGTGGGCGGTTAATTGTGTCTGAGAGTGTATATATAAATATATATATTATATATATGTAAAGGTCTTTTCAACAGGGACGCTACAAAAGTAGAGCGACAGGGACAGCAAAACGACGCCGAATTTCTTGCCGCTCTTTTGACATTTCTCTTCAGTAAGGTTTGCCATTTCATGATGGAAAGATATACGATCCAACAACGAGTCGAAATTATTAAAATTTACTACCGAAATTCGGAGTCAGTGGCCTCAACGTTAAGAGCGCTACGTCCAATTTATGATCGTCATAATCGTCCTAGCAGATCAACAATTGAGCGTCTAGTGGAAAAATTTGAATCCACAAGCACAGTACAAAATGTGCCCGTGCCAGTGAGACAAAGAAGTGCCCGTAGTGTTGAGAATATTGATGCCGCTGAGGCTTCAGTTGAAGAAAGCCCAAAAGGGTGTCTCACACGTCGTTCTCAAGCGTTGGGCATCTCTGTGAAGTAGTTGTGGCCCCAATTGGATGATATGGACTTGGAGGACATGTGGTTCCAACAGGAAGGCGTCACAAGCCACACAGCGAATGCCACAATCAATTTATTGGAAACCAAGTTTGGAAACCGTGTTAGCTCACGAAATGGTCCAGTCGCTTGGCCGCCTTGGTCGACGCCGTTAGACTATTTCCTGTGGGGCTACGTCAAGTCTATGGTCTATGCCAACAAGCCAGCGACGATTGATGAACTTCGTACGAATATCGAACGTGAAATTGCAGCAGTATCGGCCGATTTATGCTTGAAAACCGTCGAAAATTGGGTTCAGCGTCTGGACTTCTGCAAGCGTGCCCGTGGTGGCCATGCAAAAGAAATTGAGTTCCATACATAATGGCATCGAACGTACTTTCACAGGAATAAAGAATTTCATAGATATCCAAAACCGTTTTTGTTTTATTTAAAAAAAACGTTTGTAGCGCTCTTATTGAAAAACCCTTTATATTATGTATGTAGGATACCAGACTCTATCAAACCATCATTGCCTGACTGTACTACTATTACGTCATCATGTTACCACCACAACAACAGACTTAAATAACTCTTATCTTCATCATGATAGTCCTCTCAAAAATACCAAAATATCAGACCACTCCGAAGGAAATGATATAAAATTGCCGAAAAAAAGACTAAGCGGTGATTGCTGTTCTTCTACCGAAAGCTGTTCAGTGTTCAGTATTTAGCAGTTCAACCTACATACAGTTAATAAACTTTATCAAATTTATGAATTATTCTTACAATAAATATCCAATATAAAGTCTTTGCGTTCCTACATATATATATATATATATATAGAATATATATATAAATATATAATATACATATATATAATCATTAAATTAAAAATCTTATTAATAATTTTTTTTTAAATAAATTGTCCTTGATAAACTGCAATCAACTAATTCACCGAAGTGGGTAATTAAATTAAAATATAATTATCTGAAAACATTTTTCAAAACTGACAGCGAATCCTTGAACTAAATGGTATTTTGGATCCATACAATTTATTACTTAACGATTCCCAATTTCAATACCATTTTTAAATTAACGACAATTGGCTAATGCATGGACATGATTTTTATTTAATGAGCCGTGAATTAACTTTAAATTTAACTTTAACTTTAAATTTAAATGTGAATTAAAGGTAAATTAAGTAATTTTTATTAATTCGGTTGTGAGTGACTACTCATCGAATATTTTATAATAAGGTAAATTGCGGTTCACGATTTATGACGTATTAAAAAAAACTACTTACTAGATTTCGTTCAAACCAATTTTCGGTAGAAGTTTGCATGGTAATGTACATCATATATTTTTTTAGTTTTATCATTCTCTTATTTAAGAAGTTACAGGGGGGCAAATTTTATTACTTTGGAAGTGTTTCTCGCGTAAACTATCAGTTTAGAAATAATGATAATAGAAACCTCAATATCATTTTTGAAGACCTATCCATAGATACCCCTCACGTATGGGTTCGATGAAATTTTTTTTTTGAGTTTCAGTTCTAAGTATGGGGAACCCCCAACATTTATTGTTTTTTTTTTCTCTTTTTGTGTGTGAAAATATTAACGCGGTTCACAGAATACATCTACTTACCAAGTTTTAACAGTATAGTTATTATACAAGGTGGCGCAAAAGTAATCCTCCTATCAGAAAATGCTATAAATTTTGCGATTGGCCCCTAATGTCAGTTCTGTTTTGACATTTGTGTAGTAAACACATGCGAAATACACGTTAATAAACAATGTTACGCTACACTGCTCCAGAACGCGGAATATTGGTGACTATTTATTTGAGCAATAATCGGTCGGTGACTTTGGCGCAACGGGAATTTCGTCGCAGATCTTAGCGGGTACGTAAATAAGCAAAATTTTCACTTCTGGGGTACTGAAAATCCGCGTGTAACCCACGAAGAGCCATTACACCCGCTCAAAGTCACTGTATGGTGTGCTGTTTTCGCTGGAGGAGACATCGGACCTTTTTTCTTCGAAGACGTCGCGGGCCAAACGGTTACTGTGAATGGTGAGCGCTACAGAGCAATGAGTTCTTTTTGCCGCAACTTGATGAATTGGGATTGGAAAACATGTGGTTCCAACAGGACGGTGCAACGGCACACACTGCACGTGCCACAACCGATATGCTGAAGGATGCATTTCCCGGGCGCCTAATCTCCCGTTTTGGCGATTTGCACTGGCCAGCAAGATCGCCTGATTTGACCGCTCCAGACTTCTCTTTGTGGGGCTTTTTGAAGTCGCGGGTTTATGTCAACAAGCCTCAGACTCTTGCAGCTCTTAAAGACAATATCCGTCAACAATGTGAGGACCTATCGCCGGAAGTTTTGGCCAAAGTGATGGAAAATGCCATAAAAAGGGCTCAAATGACAATCAACTGTGGCGGCGGCCATTTACATGACATCATATTCTCGACTTGATGTAAAAAAAATTAAAAGACCAAATAAAAATAATCCACAAGAAGAATCAAAGTTTTTCATTTTTTTTTTTTAAATTACAGCCAAAAAACATCGGAAGGTTATTTTTGCGCCACCTTGTAGTTTCGGAAAAAAGTGTCTGTGACATCCCCGGACAGACAGATAGACAGACAGATATAACGAATCTATAAAGGTTCCGTTGTTTACCATTTGGCTACGGAACCCTTAAAAAGAGTGTTTTAAATGACGTCTATGCACGAGATGTACTCATGTACCACAGAGAGAACTGAAAAAGCCGTGTATACACGTCATGTGCGCGAACGTGTTCAGAACAAAAGTATTGATTTAAAAGTATCTAGACATTTTTATTTATGAAAAAAAAATAAAAATTAAGAAAAAATATTTCAGTTATTTGTTTACATCTACCTCAAATTAACAACAGGTAGAAATATTCACACCTATTTGCCTATTTGGGCATATTTTCATATTATAATTAATGAAATCAATTTTTGTTAAAAATAAATAAAATTTAATAAATTCGCCCCGTTTGGGCGAACACTTGGATACTCTGATCCTATCCCCCAAAATGTGTGCGTGGCAAAAATCTTAGTTTGGATGAATTGTTACGAAGGATATTGTCTACATTTTTTATTATACTTAACTGTTTGTAACATTTTAAAAAGATTGTATTGAAAAATACAATGGTTTTGTAAAGAAAACGCCTGGTAAAAAAAATTGGATTGGGGAATTGTTATAAACGACGACGATCTACACACTTTGGGAGGAAAGGGACTTTCATTTCCATTTATTTCTTCATTAAAAATGTGCTCCGTAAAATCTTTACACTTCAGCATTTCGAGCCCCTAGATAATTATATTTTCCCAATTTCAGCTTTTAAATCGACAACAGACGGATGGACATGGTTATTTCCATACCCACACTATGTGACTTATAAACATGTTTACATTATAAAAAAATATATACAAAAAAAATAATATCAATGCTTCGAGGAACTTAACTCCTACCTTGGAGTAAACATCATCTCCACTAATGACACCTTAGTGGAGATCCGACGGCTACTTCGGTTAGCAAAACAAATGGGTTCAAAACTTCTTACTCGAAGGACAAAATCCTGCCAGTTCTGCTGTATGTTAACTGTTGCTGGCCAATAAGAAGGAAATGGGAACTTATAGTGAGTTCTTTCGAAAGAAAAATATTCCGTCGGATATTTAGTCCTGTGTGCGAAAAAGAAGAATGGAGGAGAAGATACAACCGCGAACTCGTTGAGATGTAGATGAGCTTGGTCTGGACAATGGGAAGTAGTGTGCCCGGGATCGCAGAGGATGAAACGCTGCAGTGTCTCAGCCAGAGACTCTTCACGAGTCTTGAGCCCATTATGTAAACAAGTAGTAGTTTGCTGACTACACCTTATTACAAAGGAGTGGGAAACCAACAAATGACCGAAGAGTAAAATCTCGAAAAAAAAATCGAAAATTGGAAAAATTTTGAAAATCAAAATCATGAAACCCAAATGTGTAAAACCCAAATTTCTGAAGAAGAAACCTGGGAGAAATTTTTTTTAATTGTTTGATTCTCTCAAAGAAATAATTTGTTAGTGTTGCAAGAACAATTTAGTGGAATATTACCAACCAACATTATAAATAAAATATTATATAGCATATTTCACTATGATAGTACCCGCCTCCTGCATTGTTCTTCAATACCCAAAGCTATAATGTTTATGCTGCTTAATCTTATCTGACGAGTTGTGTGAACCACTCGTCGGCTAACAGTACTTAATGGGAAAAGTTTATTCTCCGTGATTCTCATAAAAACCAATGTCCTTAATTAATTCTACAAAGCTGGTTTTCTCTCGAAATGTAGTTTTCACAGTCAGGCGCATTCTAGACAACAAGCGCTTATCCTTAGCGGAGGAACAAAGTTGCGTGAGTGATCTAAACCTCGCGGAAAGATAGTTTGAATCTTTAGATCCTGCGAAGCCAAGAGCAAAAATGATGCTACTAAATGGACATCATATTTTGAATTCCATTCCACGGCTAACAATTTAGGTATACATTGCAAAATCTTTCGCCTAAAAAATGAGCTTAAATTTATAATGTCCATATTCAAAACAAATTCCTTTCTTGCTCAAAACAAACATGAGAATCGCGCACAAGGAAGTTTAGAAAAGGCCGTTGGTAATAGCATTTAAGGGGATATATTGTCTTATTCTGTGCATATTGTTTTCCTATATAGTATACAACAAGCCCCACCTACATACAAAAACTGAAAATTTTCCAACGAACAGCTCTCGGCCATTGCACCTCCCTTCACCATAAACCCAACTCTTACCGCTTTTATAGCAATGAAAGGCTTTACGAAGAATCAAGAATTATTCCGATTGACAAATGCATACATTACCTCAGCACCAGGATGTTGAGAAAAACCCCAACCCATCCCAGCCCCCTTATTAATTTAATTACTGGTAATCCAGTCACAGACGATCGATATCCCCAGGTGCTCTCTATGACGGACCCAGCATTTGCAATAGCAAGATATGACAGCTTTGGGAACTTCCACGATGCCGCAGGAACGCAGCACAACAGAGGTTGAAGACATTAGACGAGCAAAAACCAACAAGGACCACCAGACGACCATACCAACCAACAGACATCAAGGACCTAAACATTAAACCCCATCATTATTGCCATAGCCCATACCAGCCAACGACAGCCAGCAGCACTCAAGCCGACGTGAAAATCCCACATCCTAAATAAACAAAATGTTAGACTTAAGGAACTTTTTAATTAAAAAATTTAATAAACAAAAATTAAAATCGTTCTTTTTAGGACGAATATATATTTCTTTTAAGAGGTCAGTTTCTTCGAAATTAAAGCAAAATATTTTTAAGCTGTCACCGCCAAATGATTCTTATTTTGAGAAAAAGTGAAACCAAGCGTCAACAAAGTTCATAGGTATGAATAATTGTTTTTCCGCTGTATGTAATTTGGAAGTGAATGTTCAAAGGTGAGAGTAAAAGGGTGAAATCGATCTCAAAATGGAAAATTCCATTGATGATTGGAAGTTGACCTTTTATTCTTCTATGCTTTTTTTGCCACCAGGTATCGCAAAAGACAGCTCAGAACGTCCTCTTTAGGCGTTTTTATACCCTATTTCAAGGGTGTATTAATTTTCACTCATTGTTTGTAACCTACATTTATGTTGTTCCCCGTTGACCCCTAGAAGTTACTGTGTTCGTGATCAGCATCGACAGTAATGTCGATCTAGCCGAAATAATCAAGTTTAAGATTTTTTAAAATCCGCTAACAATCTCAAAAAAAAAAAATTTTTGGAAAAAAATCGAATTTTGATATAGTGAGCTGAAATTTTTAATATATTATCTTACCCTAAAATGCTCGAAAGTTAAACTTTTTGAAATCACAATTAAATAAAACAGTTTTATCGAAAAGTCAAAGTTCGAGCTAGGAAGCTGAAATTTATAATATCTATATATTCTTTAGAAGCCCTTAATTACGTTGTACGATATAGAATTCACCAGGACGTTTTCACTTACTGAACGGGAATCGCTTTTATTACCGAGCGAATAGAACATATTAAAGCAATCGATGGCAGAACCAGAATTGACCACCCGACCTAGGTATACAAATACAGCTTAGAACTTTCCCCGGACGGCTATGATCGATAGTGCATACGAAAATTGTGTTTTTTGCAGTTGGTCTAAATTTTCCGAATTTCCTTTGTAATTGCCTTTTTTTCCATTACCGTAACGAACAAAATGAATAACGCAAATCCATCTTTTGAATCGTGAGTTATGGTTGTGAGTTCATAAAAAATCCCATGGAAACAAGCACTTTCAGTTTTTCCCGATTTTTTGAAATTTTTCTTTCCGTAAAAAATTTATTCGAACTATTACGAATATTTAAAAAAAAAAAAACCCCCAATTGCGCCAGCGGTTCTCAAGCGATGCGCTTACCAACGAACAGCATTTATTTTTTATTTATATCGATAAAGTAACAAAATCGATTTATCTATATTCCTATAGAAAAAGAACTTAAAGCTATGTATTGTCCAAAGTTTGGGCTGCTTTGACATTACCAGAGGGGGCTCATTCATGCACACATGCATATCACACTATCGTGCACTTTATTCCGATACCAATGCAATCAGAAAGACCAAAACTCCTGCAGCAGCGAATCGATAAGAAACTTGCAAAAAAGATACATACAACAAAATCTAGATAAAATTGCAAACAAAAATATTGCAAAACAAGGATCTACGAGTATGTATGTTTTTGCTTTGTGTATCCAAGTTTTCCTCGTAAAAAATGCACGAGGTGAATTGCTTTGTAACGAGCGAATAAGCAAAGCCATTATAAACTCGAGTAGTATCGCCAATGGCAGATGCATTTTCCGACATCCGCTTGTAAGGATACGAGTATAATGGTAATGTATGCCGCCGTGGTACTTACCGTTCAAAAATGCATTCAACAGGATAATATCCATCTTGAGAGAAGGAGACAGAATGCACAAGGGTGCATTGGAAATGATCAGAGATTGGGTATAATCCATGGATCCCGGTTATAGGAGTATGTTTTTGCATTTGTTGGCAGTATTTAATTGAATTCAATACATTGCAAAGTGGGTCTTGACAACTCATGTCAGGTGATATTTTTTCAGATACGAGATGAGGGAGGTTCCAAATAGATGTTTCTGGCAAATATTTTAATCGTGGTGTTCGCCGTGGCGAATGAGTAATATTTTGTACAGATGCAAACTGCTTCATACATACAGGTCTAAGAGCGGTTTTCACCCACCACTCATTAATCGATTTTAAAAATAAGAAGTTCTTAGATTAAAATGTTAAGCACTAATAGGGTTATGTCTACGCTAGTTCGATAGAGCGATTCTCGCTCCTTTGCCAACTCATTCTCCCTATTTCTCTCTAGCTATTTCATGTTTTTTGAACTATCGAACCGAATGTCTTGTAAATAAAACGAAAATTGAACGCGAAAACCAGAATTATAAATTGTTAGTGTACCTACAAGAACGCAAGAACTTAAACTGATTTATTTTAAACGGAAAATGAGAGCTATAAATATATATTACTACCTACACCTATTGTACCCATGCGAGAACCTTTGCATTTGGATAGTCGTTCTGTGCTTTGTATTTACAAAAAAACAGACTGCGATTTCATCTTTATTACAATTACCATCAATGGCTAGAATATCTTTGCGAAAGACATTGAAATCAGAGTTGAAGAGTTCATTGTTTCCAAAATTGGGTGTAAGGTTGGTTTCAGTAAGGGCAAAGACGTCATTAGGAAGTTTTTGAGAGTTTAAGCAGACGTAGAAGTTTTGGTACGAAGTCCCCTTACATTTTGTTAGTAAATGGATGAACATTGTGGATGAGCAATTTTAGGTTGACTGATGTAAGTTACGTTAGTAATTATGTAAGTGTTGGATGTTAGTCCTACTTTATAGAGCTTGCGAGGTTCGTTTGGAATCAACATAAGAGGCAAAAGCAGATAGATCGTTATTGACATCAGCCGCAGTTATGTTGAACATTTCATGGTAACGACCGAAAATATTCCGGAGTTCTTAGGGATTAGTTGGGAGAACTTCTTTATGTATATATACCATGATATTAGTTCTGGTCACCCCATCACCACAGACAGTTTCATGTTTGTCATTAAGATATGCTAAATTGAGGCGCACATTAGCGTAGATTCTATTATTTCTAACGTAGCGGCCACCGTCGTCCTCAAGTTTTTCGAACTTTTTGGTTAGTTTTGCTCTTGGAGGCAAAATGGGATCTAGTAATGGAGGCGAGGACAAAGGCAGTTTTTCGTAATTATTATTAATGCGAGGCGCAGAGTTATAACTGACACTGAGGGAGCTATTTAAACAATTTCGACGATCGGAGGGATAATCGTTAAGTGATGAATTGGGAAGATTAGGGTTAAGAACGGGTAAGTTAATGCGAGAAATAACAACTATTCTAAAATGATGCTGAAAGGCGGAAAAAAGCTTTAATGGATTCAAATGAACCAACTTCAATGACTGCAGTAGAACCATTAGCGTTGATTAGCAAACCTGTTCCGCGTTCAGTATGAAACTATAACATCTTAATCGTTTAATCGTGTCAAATTCTTCTATGACCAAAATTTGAGGCAACAAATTCAACAAAGTGCCATATATACCCCAACACTCATTTACAAAGACCTTTTAGCTGTCAGCTCTATAGATAAAGCGAGTTTGCTTGCTGCTCACTTTGCAGCTACGCTTCCAGATTGAGCTTTATTCCCCATGTAATCGAGCGCGTAGAATACTCCATGGGACCAATCCACTCCCGCACGCGTACAGTGACTAGATTACTTCAAGATCATGGCGTTCACAAATCCGCTGCTCCAGACGGTATTTCCCCTATCGTCCTGAAGAGGTATTCATCCACCATTGCGTAAGCTTTTCAATCTATCCTTTTCTTCAGGGCTCTCCCTGAGACGATTAAAAAACCAGCATTTGTCCAGCCCGTCCCTAAAAAAGGCGAATCTCTTTTCCCTCCTCCTACAGACTAGTTGCATTAACGTCCCTTCTTTCCAAGGCCATGGAAACGCTGATAAACCGTCAGTTCATGAAATATCTTGAATTCCGAAAACTTCTTAATGACCTACAGTACGGTTTTCGCTGCAACCGTGGAACCTGAAATGTGGAACCAATCTCTTCACCAGGGTGGTGAAAGAGTAAGATCGCTGTGCTGTGATATTTCAAAGGAATTTGACAAATTTTGGTACCAAGCTCTTGTCGAAAATACGTGCATTTGGAATCGATGATTCAATGGATTAGAAATCACCTTTCGGACGGTTCAAGTTGTTTAGGACGATTTGAAATCTGCAACTCAACAAATAAATGCTGGTGTTCCCCAAGGCTCTGTTTTGTCCCCAACTCTCTTTCTAATGTTTATAAATGATCTTCTGCCTATTACCTCTAATCCAATCCTCTCCATTGCTGAGGACAGTACGCTCAGCTTCTCATATTCGTTTCTTGGTTCACGCCCCTCGTCTTTCAGGTATGGAACTGGAATGGCAACGTATGTTAAGCTCATTTAATTCCGATCTTGACTTCATAACTCAGTGGGGTAGAGTGGAATTTAATGCTTTCAAAACGCAATGCTGTTATCTGTCATTAAAGCAAAACCAAATACACCCTGCCATTGTTCATTATGAAACCGAACGGCTTTCCATTCTCGGTTTGTGTTAATGACAACTTTCGCTGGAATGACCTCATATTCGATGTCGCCAAGAACGCTGCGAAATGTCTAGGCTTCCTTAAGCAGTTAAGCAAGACATATTTTACGCCATCTGATCTGGATACAATTTATACGGTGTTTATTCGCCCAAAACTTGAGTATAACGCTCATATCTGGGCCGGTGATTCAATCACATATTTGGAGTTACTCAACAGAAAACAAAAAAGCGGGATATTGCAGAAACGTTTGACTCTCTTAGTCATCGTCGCAATGTCTCCGGCCTATCGCTGTTTTATCGATATTTCCACCATAAGTGCTTAAACGAAATAGCCAGCAGCATTCCACCCTTAGAGCATTTCAACCGCAATATCTGCCATGTCAGGAATGCGCATCCGTTTACCCCTAAGCCTGTATTCGGTCTTACAGTAGAATACAAAGAATCTTTCCTTAGCCATACAACATGAATGTGGAATGCTCTTCATTCATAATACATATAATCTACAAAAATTCAAAATCCTAATTTCCTTAACGCCCGCGGTGTGTAGATCTTGCGTTATGAAAGTACTATAAAAACGACTTTCGTGCGTGCACATTATAAAAAAAGAAAATAGAAAGCATCCAAAATATTTCTCCTCTAAAAATACATTCAAGAGTGAGCAAAAAAATGCTACCACGTACCCGAGAATATCAATATAACTGAGAGTTCGAGTTCTGTTAATGTTTGCGCAATTTGACAATAGAACGTTTGATAACTGTCCAAAAGACGTAATCGATTCAAATATATATGCTTATACTCTAAGTAGGGCTTTGATGGAAAACATTTCAACATTTGCCCAAAGAAGCTATCAGTTTGTTCATATCCATATCTGTACCAACAACGCCAAAGTGGTGGTGAATATGAACTTAATGGGAGCGATGAAGATTTCTTAACTTTTCTAAGTATGCTTAGGTATTAAGAATAAAAATATATTTCTGATGCAAAAACAATAATATGTAAATACTATTGATCTGTTCTTGATTTATGGTCGCAAAATTTTATAATTGATAACATTTGTTTTAAATTTGTTTTTAAAACGGTTTCAAATATTTCATTTGTATTAAAAAAACTTCGCGTTTTGGTGGGCGTGTACATAAGTGGTTTCAAAAATGTGTTGATATTGCTGTTAAGAGTAATCATGAGAAATGCCAAGATCCATTCTGCCCCATTGTGGCGACAGACTGAAATTCGGGATTCACTTTTTTGAACCTCATCCTCATATACAGTAGACGTCCAGTATAACGAATGATATAATGTTTGAGGTCGTTCGCTAAAACGAATGTGTTCGTTATATCGAACGTTTTTATACCCTATTCTAGGGGTATATTAATTTTGACGCATAGTTTGTAACATACCTTAATATTGCCCGTAGACCCCTAAAAGTTACTATATTTATGATCAGCATCGATAGTAATGTCGATCTAGCCATGTCCGTCCGTCCGTCCGTCCGTCCGTCCGTCGGCAAAAATTAGGCCTTTAAACTGGACCTAGGGAGCTGAAATTTTAACCATATACTCTCTAGGGTCCCGAAATAATCAAGTTTACGAATTTTTGAAATCCGCCCACAAACTCAAAAAAACAAAATTTTGGAAAAAATCGAATTTTGAGCTAGGAAGCTGAAATTTTTTATATATGATCTATGACTCCTAAAACTGCTCGGGATATAAAATTTTCAAAATCCGCCCACTGCCACGCCCACAAATAAATAAAACAATTTTTTTGAAAATCCAAAGTTTGAGCTAGGCAGCTGAAATTTATAATATATACTCTCTAGGGGCCCTTTATGCTCATGTGTTAATTTTTTTTTAAATCCGCCTACTGACACGCCCACAATTAAATAAAACAATTTTATTGAAACACCCAAGTTTGAGCTAGGGAGCGTTTTTTTTGATAAAATCCTTTAAATGTTATATAACAAAATATGTAGAGCGTTCTTAACAATTTAACCATACTTAGACTTTTGTCACGCCCACTTATGAGGGATAGGAATAAGAATAGGGTATCCAACAGTTCGCCCAAGCGGACTGTAGCCCGTCCCTATGTTTTTTTTTTCTTTTTCATACATATTTGATTGTCAGACATATCAAGATCCACCTGTTTGGCCAAAGTAAACACATTTGCTAAAGAGGCCAACTAATTTCCTTAACGCCCGCGCTGTGTAGCTAATACATTATAAGGGTCCCAACCGCTTTAGTGCGTGTTTATTATAAAAAAAGGTGACTGCTTCAGCAATCAGCATGTTTAACTGGAGCTTAGATAATGTTGGTTTCATCACCAAGCTCATCTTCACTTGTTGAGCTTATTTCAGGTCTGGTCATATAATACATCCACGCTATTCATCTCTTACCTCCGAACGTCAATTTTACATAAATAGTATCCGCCTCTGGAATTCTCTACCGCGCGTGATTAGAGAAATTAATAATGCCACGAGATTGAAAAATGAAATAAAAAAACACTTCTCTTCCTCTCAACTAGAGACGAATTGAGCTCAAAGGTTAATTATTCCTTTTTTCGTCCTCCTTATTTCCTTTTTCCTTTAATTTAGATCAACATAATAACGAACATGTATTGTGTATTTATATCAAAAAAAAGCAAAAAGCGAGCAAACAAGTTAATTAAAAATTAAAGTAACGAAGTTAGATAATAATCGTATTAAATTATAGCAAGAGAAATTAAATGTATTTGTTCAGGTTTCACTGATTTTTCTTTGTAGTTTCACAAATTGTTTATTACTGCGCTTATCACAATATTACGAGTATAAGATATTGTATCTTACTGTGTTTAAGTAGTCCGAATTTATAAATAAAAATAAATAAATAAAAAAAAAATTCAACAGCGTCATCGCCAGCTACTTCTTGTAGATTTGATTCAGCATTATACCTAGTCTGGAGAGAAATTTCTTGTTTAAGACCTTTTCTTTTAATGTAAGTCGCTTATGTTGAGTTTTGGAATACATTTTTTTTTTTTTTTTGTTTTATAAAAAAGGAAATCCAAATCCCAGAGCACTCAGACTCGGTAACGGTCCATTGTACTACCAGGCAGAAATCCTCCTTTTGGGGTAGAGGCATGAGAATGGGTGGCGTATGTTGTTGTTCCCTATGGGTATTGAACCTGCACCGCACGGGTCACAAGCCAACACACTAATCTCTACACCATCGCCACCCACTGGAATTCATATTAGAAGTAAAACAAACAAGAAACACCAAAGAAATTAAAACCAACCGCACGAGACTGGCACGGTTTCTTAAATGAAAAGAGAAACAATTAACTGCTAGAATACGATCAAAATAGGACGAAACATGTTCATAATTATGTATGGATACATATCCGCATTCTTTGGTACCAAGAACAACAATACGGACTGCATGGAACAAGAATAGACGTGAAAATAATGAGCAATTGTAAAAACGTTCGTTATATCGGATAGCAAATTTGTGCTGACGTTCGCTATATAGAGATGTCAATGTAAAATTAGAAAGCGTTCGTTATTTCGAAAATTCGCTATATCGGCATTCGTTATACCGGACGTCCACTGTATATTTAATCAGAATTTAAAGGAATTTTTTTTAATGGATATTGACAGAATTCTCGCCCTGGCTTGTGATAAACAAGTATGAAATTTATATGAATAAAGTTTTCATGTCTTTAGATGTGCGCATTTCCAGAATGCATTCATTCAGTTGGTACGAGTATATGAAAAATTATTCGTGTCAAAATAGATTTAAAAAGTTTTAATGAACTGTTCGGAAGACATTAAGACGTCTAAAACTCAAAATACGGATGTGCTATTATGTGTACAAAAATGTATGTTACTGTAAGGAAATATACGATAGTTATTAAATTTAGTGCACATATCTTGATTTATGAGGACTTACTCACGTGTCATAAACATAAGTAATGAAATATTCATCGCTGCTCATCTACTGGACCATGTGGATGGAAGATACTGCAATATAGAAGGAGCGCAGTTAAATTTCTTTTGAAATAAAGTGTGCGATTGAGTCCCATGTTTTTGGTCGTAACTAAGTCTTTGGAATTAATCAGCCTCAGGCAGATTATACGTTTCCGTACGAAGCTAATGCATATAACACAGCAGTACTTGCAATACAAGTGAATTTATGCAAGTGTTTAACATTCCTGTTACACGAAACTACTAGTCGACTGACACTTCTACAAGTGTAATGGGCGAATACTTCAAGTTGTGTAATTATTCTCTTGCTACAAGTTTCAACACTCAAGAATTGTATCTACCATTGCTGACCTTGAGATAAGTTCCCAATAGAATATGTGTTTTGAGTGGAAATATCTAGTTTGATATTACCATTTATTGATTTAAATAAAACACTGCATTTGATTCACGACGTTATAAATTAGTTTTTATTGTTCTCATTTACATTGATTTATTTTGTAGAGATTGTAATGGCTTGCTATAGGAGCGAGTTCCACCGGGTGAGAAGCGCGACTGTCAATCCAGGCCAAGAGAAAAATTCGTTTCTACCCAATCCACTCCCACAAGTAAAAATTTCTCATAATCCTATATGCCGCCCAGAGCTTGCATACTATGTGGATTGCGAAGTCAGCGCAGCAAATTCCTCTGATGATTAATACGATCTTTACTGGTTGCATTTTCGAAGTGATACGTAGGTTGATTTTGCAACTGTGCAGTTCGTGGAATTGCGCTCGCCATTTATTTGTGTCTTAATTTAGATCACTAAAATAAGACACCAACGATCTGATAACTTTAACTATGTTAATATAAGTCACTGAAGTAGTGACTTACAATTCGACGAATTTGATTATGAACATGAGATATGATATTTGTCCCGACAAAAATGAATAAAAAAGAAATTGAGCTGAGCGGAATGCAAAATACAAAATAACAAATTCATTAGATCTGCAAGATCTAAACAATACGAGTGTGGATGTTTGCTGGGTTCCGGGGTAGTACATGTATTTAATTTCCGCACCTCAGCTTAGTCATTGAACATCTTAGCTTAGGTTCGGACACCTACTTGGGTGTCATTTCATTCCAGACTTCCAAGACTTTATCTTCACTCTTTATGTTCACTCTTTTGCTGACCTATTTATCTTCACTTGTGGTTTGTTTTGTTAAGGCGTACAATTTTGCTGAGCGGGTATACAGTTACCAATAAAATTCGACTATTGTATCGCTGCAATCTTTTGCTTTACTGCATGCATTACTGGGTGCAGTCTTGCTGCACATCTGTTTAAGGCATACTGCATTTTACCCAGATATGTGAGCTCCTTAAACACCAGCTAACTTAAAAAAATTTCACTGGAAAATCATCAGGTTCATCATCGCTCACTGTCGATATAGATTCCTTTTATCTTGCAACTTTGAGGAAACAACCGCGTTGGCCAGTCCCATCTACAGTTAAGGTAGATAATAATACGTGGTATCACAATGGACCTAAATTGGTCTAAGTGTGTCGGCTTCTGCCGACAGCCACGTAAACCTAACCTAACCTACCTTGCAACTTCAGTTGAATATGTAGGGGAAGGTAGTGTACCTTGGTCCGGATTTCAGTTTTTTGCCAATATTTTATGTGTCGTTTTTTCATTAGTTATTCTTTTTTGTTTTGTTATTACCTGAAGTCTTTTCTATGATATGGCGAAACTACCAAAAGGATATTGCTAACCATTCCTTAGAAAACTTTACTTCTATATGCTAACCTCAAACGGTCCAAGGTACAAGACGTGATTGGTTCACGGAGTATTGTACCTTGGACCGAAAATATTATTGAAAGTTTTCCTATAGGTGAAAAATTTAATTTATTTCAATAAATAGTAAAAATGGTACTATTCTTTATTTATTTCACAAAAGCAGCAAAAAACAAGCCATTATCTTAAAGTTTTTGTGCTTGATTAAAAAAAAATATTTCAAATAATAGTATTAAATAAAATAAACTCTTTTACTAAAAAAAACTTAACAAAGGACTTCAATATTATTTAAATACTAACTTTAAAGGAACGACATAAAAGAAAAACAAAATTTATCACTTCAATATTAGTTAAAAACTTACATTAAAGGACAAACCAAAGGTCCAAGGTACACGCGCTATGATAGGTCCAAGGTACACTAACACCACTTTAGCCAAACAAATTAGATTTTAACGTAGTATTCAAACCACATACGAACGACAATGTGTTTCTACCAAAAGATTATTAATACACTTACCAAAATCGATTAAAGTAGCGGAAAAGAGACAGAAAACTAAGCACTACATAACTTCAGAAAAGAGATAGAAAAAATACTTTTTTCACTGAAAACTATGTAAGCACTAAGCACTACATAACTTCAGAAAAGAGATAGAAAAAATACTTTTTTCACTGAAAACTATGTTTATTTTTTTTTCTGCCGACTCGTGCAACTGTGCCTTCAAAAAGAAACTGAGAAGACAAATGAACAGAAGATCAACATTGCAAAGAAGGACCGGTTTTTGTGTGCTTTGTATTTTTCTGAAAATTGGCACTCGGACCAAGGTACAATCGGACCAAGGTACACTACCTTCCCCTATTCCACACAATTCATTGTGTTTCTCAATTTCTTTTGCCTTTAGATAAAGAAAATCTACAAAATAATGCTAAATATACTACATACTATATAAAATATTCCAGTTTGACATATTGGTTATTAAAAATTACCTTTGGTCTACCTTTTATCGCCTATCCTATTACGTTTTGAAATCAAAAATGTTCAAACGAAACAAATATTTGGCTCTTAAGGACCAGCTCCTAACACAACAAAGAAGTTATTGCTTATTTTCAACGAAATTCATTTATAAAAATTCGAGAAATCACCTTATATTCCATGGAATTAAATTCTGCTATATTCACATATTTATCACTATAAATCATCTGTGGGAAATGTTTTCTGCGTTTTGAGTTATAAAATAATCAAACTATGTATTTCATTCTACATTCTGCTCGTGTGATTCACAGACAAAAGAGCAAAATGGAAGGAAAAAATCCCTTTGAAGCGAATGCTAAGATGTACCGAATCAGTCTCGAGTCCTTTCTATTATTCAAGGACGTCGTTGTGCGGAGAACAACATTTTAAACAACACAAGTTTTGTCATCAAAATTGACATAAAACAGATTAAAAACATAGGGACGGGCTACAGTCCGCTTGGGCGAACTGTTGGATACCCTATTCTTATTCCTATCCCTCATAAGTGGGCGTGACAAAAGTCTAAGTATGGTTGAATTGTTAAGAACGCTCTACATATTTTGTTATATAACATTTAAAGGATTTTATAAAAAAAAACGCTCCCTAGCTCAAAATTGCGTGTTTCTATAAAATTGTTTTATTTAATTGTGAGCGTGTCAGTAGGCGGATTTAAAAAAAATTAACACATGAGCATAAAACGCCCCTAGAGAGTATATATTATAAATTTCAGCTATCTAGCTCAAACTTTGGATTTTCAAAAAAATTGTTTTATTTATTTGTGGGCGTGTCAGTGGGCGGATTTTGAAAAAAAATTATCCCGAGCAGTTTTAGGAGTCATAGATCATATATGAAAAATTTCAGCTTTCTAGCTCAAAATTCGATCCAAAATTTTGTTTTTTTGAGTTTGTGGGCGTGTCTGTGGGCGGATTTCAAAAATTCGTAAACTTGATTATTTCGGGACCCTAGAGAGTATATGGTTAAAATTTCAGCTCTTTAGGTCCAGTTTAAAGGCCTAATTTTTGCCGACGGACGGACGGACATGGCTAGATCGACATTACTGGAGTTTTGATGAACTTGCGCAACGGTTGTCCTTCGACTCCTGTCTTATGGATATGCCGTCTGATGCGATGACACCGGAACTTCGGCTAAAGCGCAAATACGAGGTCGACTTTCCTCGCGTCCAGGACTGGCTCTGGCCGGACTCTGAACCTGGAAGGGAATGCAGTCGAATCTTTACGGATGGCTCCAAAACCGATCAAGGATCTGGTGCTGGTGTCTTCGTGGAGAGCGATAGCGTTAGACTTTTCTTTCCGTTAGGCAAACATGCGTCAGTCTTCCAAACAGAGACTTATGCTATCCTAATGGCCATGGACTATGTTACGAGGAACAGGTGGAGGGGGCGAAGTATCTGCGTCTGTAGCGACAGTCAGGCTGCGCTTAAGGCCTTACTCAAACCCTTAACTAACTCCAAAATAGTACGTGAATGCAAGATATCTCTGAATTCGGTCGGAAGGCTGAATTCACTTAAACTTGTCTGGGTCCCGGGTCATAACGGGATCACGGGAAATGAGATCTCCGATGAACTTGCTAGACAAGGCTCAGAGGGGGACCTCTCAGGACCTGAACCAGCGATCTGTCTACCTGCGTCCTCGGTCAGGGCTTCCATTGACGGTTGGGTTTCCTATGAACACAATCGCCGTTGGCATGACTCTCCAGGGTGCAGGCAGACTAAGCAAATGCTCCCCGACGTCTGTGGGAAATCCGCGGCATTCTTGTTGTCTCTCAACAGAAAAGACTGCAGACAGACTACTGGCGTTCTTACGGGACACTACGCTTTTGCCAAACACCTTAAGGTGCTAGGCCTAAGCGACACCACCAACTGCGAAGCCTGTGGAGAAAACGACGACACTGCGGAACATTTCGTCTGTGATTGTCCTGCTTTTGCTCGTATCAGGTGGCAGGTATTTGGTGCGGATATGGTGAGTGCTGTAAACCTAAGCTCCTTATCATTGAAGCGCCTTCTCGTTTTTCTTAGAAAAACGAGTAAATTCCCACAGTAAAATGTGGTGTGTCTGCCTGGCAGTACAATGGACCAGTATTGAGTCTGAGTGCTCCAGTGCAGAAAGTTTCACACATCCCGACAAAAAAAAAAAAAAAAAAAAAAAATGCGTCAAAATTAATAAACCCCTAGAATAGGGTATAAAAATAGAATGTATCTATTGTTGTTAGATTGCAAGTCGGGGCTTTGGGATTCATCGAGGTCGTTTTATATCGGTAGAAAGCCATAACTTAGGCCCGCAAGTTCTTTGGTATTCATTAGAGATTAACCACAGCCCTATTGTGTTATCGGCTAAGGTGATTTGTGATTGTCATATTTGTGATAATCACAGGTGATCAAATTAAATTGTCTGTGATGAATCAAGTTTGGAAATTTTATACGCTTAACTTAATCTCCTCCTTTGTTTATTAAAATTGAAAATGAACAGGGAAGTCCAAATAAAAAATGGGTATTTATGCAACGTGGTAAGTTAACCATTTTCATTTATACGTCGATGATCGCGGATCCGTGTTTTATGGACTATCGTAATAGAGAATGCGTGTATATTATATTGCTCTCCGTTGGAAAGGACTCATCGATGGATCAACATATTGTATGGGTTGGGCCCTTTACTTTCTAATTTTCTGTCCGTCGACGTATGCAGACATTCAAAAATTAAAGTTCACGTACATACATTGGACGTAACATTGGAAAATAAGAGGAAATATTGGAAAATAGGGGAAAACGTTGGGAAATAAGAGAAAACTTCTGAACTTTCCGGCATTACCGATTGACAGACAGTTCAGTCAGCTGATTGGTTTGAAATGGCTTAAAATTGTAGTAATGTTTTTTTTTTTTAAATTTGGCTAGAGAGTTAGCTAAGATATGAAGAATAATAATACTGTACTGGCATCTTAGGAAGTGGGATAATTCAGTGGTATTTAGGTAATAACACGTAATTGCATTTTAAATGCAGCCAATGTATTTTCGGCTGGCAAAGTTAGTGACGTATTCTATGGGACGGATGACAGATGCATCGAAACCAAGGATGCGAAGGATTCTATTCGCCGGCCCATCACATTTCATGAACCCTAAAATTGCGTTTATAGTAAATCAATCAGCTGTTGGCTACGCGCCTTTGTTACTTTTCTCTGATTATCCTGCATATTTTCGAGAAAAACATTTAAGACTTTTTATGAACTCAATCAAAAAATGCACATTTATATGAATTTTATTATTTGCTATGTAAATTATACGCTACTACCTAAGCGCTCAACTATTACAAGTCAGAGCACTCTATCATTTGCAACTTTTGTCGTTTTCCAGCAATCACTGCACTAGTGGATTCCAATGGATCATTGAAAATTTTCTTCTGCTTTATTGTTATATGCTTTCCTAAAATCTGAACAGGGAAAATATTTTATATATGATATTTTTCATATGACAAAAGGAAGACAAAAAGAGAACTCCGAGTGGTCCAATGGAAAAACGATATTAGGCATAATGTACTTCATTAGTTACATTCATACAGATTTAAGTGAGTGTTGTATAATGTATAGGTATCCAATATGTATACAAAATTCACTCTGACCTCTGCCAATAAAATCAACACAACAATCAAATAAAAAATAATAAACAAAATGTCTGTAAATACATATATATTTACATAGAAATTCAAAAAGCATCCTCTTTCGTCACAGTTGAGTAAACCGGAAGCAAACCTCAATGAAATAAAACGAAAAAAATATCGTTTCCCTTTCACTTGCATTGCGAACACTTTAAACTCCGTTGAAGTATCCGATTTCAAGTGAGCTTTGTTGATTTTTCGTAAAACACGCAGATGAAAGATAGATTGAACCTCAGAGATAAAACATTGTTGCGAACCAATCAAACGGAAATATGTCCTTCAACTTGCATTCCACATTCTTTTTAGCTGCAGAGTATATGACCTGTAAAAAGAGCCTTTGGATTGGAAAGAACCAATAAGACATATATTTCTATTTATTGGAATAAATCCTTTAAGCAGACACCTTTCTTGACATAGGATAGTAGGCAGGTACTTACCTACACGAAAAAGGATATTTTAAACGTGTTTTTTATGGATGGTAAACATACGCGTGGATTTGGATATTGGTGTTTAAAGGGCATAAAGGGTATGGCACAATGAAGGAGAATTACAAAATGATATGTACATATGTACTTGTATTTTTATAGCAGGCTTTTTAGGTTTGGGATTTATCTAACGCTGTTGTATTAAATGTTGTCTTATTGTTAATGTCATAGTTATCGAAAATGTTTAAAACTCGAGCTATTTAAAAACCAGACTTCTGATCTCGCTGAATAGATTTGGCCTCATTTCGAGTTTCTATAATAATAATTAACCTGACTTAAAAAATCTAACATTATAGAACCTTTAATATGGGGCACATCAGATAAGAAGCCAAACCTAATTTTAAGTTTTATTTGATAGATTAAAACGAATTTAAACTTCAGTCACTACCTTATTGAAGGTTAAATTTAAGGAATTCAAATATCATAATAGAAACTTAAATCACAGCTCTAACGACCTGCAATCCCGTCGAAAACGATACAGCAATTTTGCTTTAGATGTTGAAATCAAATCATATTTGAGACAAATGAGTTAGGTAAGCATTGTTTGCGCCGTTTGTTTTTAGAGGATGTAAGTCCTTTTTAGGAGCCGTACATATTTTTGTTTTACAAAGTTGAATATTTTAAAAGACACTTAGTAATTCCACGCTGCCATTGTGCAAAACTTTAGTCCTAAAAAACACCTCGATAATCAGAACAAATCTTTGAAAGACTGACAACTGATTTTTCTTTTGTAAATTTATTTATAGACAGTCAGTTTCCAATTTCAAAATTTACTTGCGTTTTATGAAAACTTTATTATTTTTAAGACAAGAAACAAGGATTCCTTGCTTTCTTCAACAAAATGTAGAATAAAATTGTTGTGTAAACTATGTTCGGGTAAGTGCAACTTGCCTTTAACATTCCGGTGAGCTTAGCAACACTTTTTACATTCAATGTGTTGTCCCGCAAGTTTGCATAAAAATCCGGCGCCTGACACGAATGAGATCACCGGTGTCGTAAAACCAGTATCGCACAACAAATCAATAGGAACATATACAAGTGTCAAAGTCGTAAAGAAATGAGACAGGCCTAATAACGTCCGGATTGCACAAATGCAACAACACTAGCATTTGATTAACCTCAGTGGCAAAGTGATCCGAAACCAGGAGCCGTCTATACTTCTTAAGGTCGAACACCAGTAGAAATGCCGGATGGTGGGAGACTTATGATCCCTTCAATCCTTCAGATCACAGTCTTGCCGTTTAAGTTGAATGACTGCGCTTTCGCTTATGGGTTGTAATCACAAAAGCTAGAGTTATAGATGTGGTGGTGTAAGATCATCAGTGAGTTACCACAAACACATCCAATACATACCCATTTTTTTCCTCCTTATGTAACGAGTCTATATTAATCCACGACTCAAAAGTGAGTGTGAATTATTTTTCTATTTGAAATGCACATTCAGTTCGAAGACTGAATAATGGAATTTTTTTTTTTTAGCCCGGGGTCTGGCTTAGTGAAGTTAAGACAAAAGTGTATATGTATATTAGCTTGACAATATACAGGGTGTCCCAGTAAAAAAAAAGGATTATGCCTTTAAGGGGAGATTCTTAAAGTTCCGGCACTAAACCTCTTCTCACCTCTTCTGAAAAGGTACTTATTTTTTTGGAGCTCGTCCAGACTCGACATTTCTCTAAAATAATCTTTTTCTTCATAGCACCCCAGAAGAAAAAAATCCATCAATCAGGAGATCAGGGTGGCCAAGGGTTGCGGTCGAATCGAACACTCCATGGTTTGTTACATGTATGGTTGAGTAATTAAGTGACCCCGCTGCTACTGTGACAAGGTGCTCCGGCAATTGGTCTCCAAAAAGCTCCAGGTATGGGAATTAACTGTATGTTGAAGAATGTTTAAGCCTACGAAAGTGTTTCCAAATAATCCAGCCAAACATTTACGCTAAGCCTCTTAAGCAAACCTAGCTAATAAGCAACACATTTTGAATAAGTTCCTCACATATGTATATTAGATTCGTACCTAGGATGTTGTGAATATTAATTGGTGGTTGGAGTCTGACCAATGGTGCTAATTATGGTGGTCCATCTCTTGTGAATTGCGCTTCGTCAGTCCACAGAAAGTTCTTTAGGAAGTGCCCGTCATCTGTCTGCTTGCGTAGTAAAAATAAATAAATATTAGGCATAGAGGGCCTAAAACCTAGCTTCTCCAACCACTTTCTTTGCGAAGTGGAAGGGACCTACAATTTTAAGCCGACTGCGAACGGCAAATTTGAGAAGCTTCTCATGACAATTGATACTGTTGGATGTTTGTCAGACGTTCGCAAGAGGTGGGGCAGTGGAAAAAAAACTCAAGATGTTATTTGGCCCCGGAATTGAACCGGGGACCTTTCGATTAGTAGGCAGACACACTTTTTTTTACTTTACTTTTAAATTCATTTTTATTAATTATTAGGTTATATCAACTTAAATACTAGACAAAAATGATTAAAGCTAACTTAAAATTAACAGGATACTTATTCTAGATTATTGATCCTTATGCGGGCGCCCTAAACTTAACTCTATCTTATAATTATTGCCTTTCGGCCTAAAAACTATTTTACGAACTAATCTTACATATTATGTTTTCATCGAGAAAATTGTTAGGAAAACTCGGCATCTTTATCAAATTTTATATTTTTATATAAAAAAAAAACAAATTACAAACTACCTATTCTACTTACTTAGACTACTTAACATATTCAAACTATAATTAGGATTCTGATCACTCGTTGCGTTACGAAACAAGTGGTCAAAATCCCAATTGCTTTCCGAGCGCCTAGCAGTCGTCAACGTGCACACGCGCTGCCCTGGGCTAACTGAAGCCTTACAGCGTCAATCCTCTCCCGGAAGCACTACCACAAGTTGACGAGCACTGCCTCTTCCAGAAACGCCCTAGCTAACTTAATCTAACTTATAAACTAAGAGGATGTTACCTAGAGTAACGCACCGTCTTGGGAGGGCATGTTGACCCCTCCCCCCTGAAAAAGCCACCAAAATACGGCAAATTGTTTTTCCGTATCGAATCTCCCTCTCCGATATTGCGGTACTAAAACGGAGGAGCATTGGCGACGTCCTCGCCGCGGATGAGCCGCTTAAATCTCGCGCTGCGGAAGCGGTGGTATAATACCGGGATACCATCCCTCGTCTGTACCAGCCCTTTTGCATCAATATGGATAAATGCCTCCGGCGGGATAAAGCCAGACCGGAGAGTACTCTCTATGTACATTTCATTGGGGTAGTAAGCCCCAAAGATCAGACTATTGTCGCTGGCCATCGCCCTTGCAACGTGCCTTCGATTCACCTTAATGAGGAAATTGTCAATCCTATTCAACTGAGCCCCATCGTATAGGACCTTGTTGGGATAGTATTTTATATAGTTGGATTCAGGCGTTCGGAACAACCGGAGACAGGTCCTAAGACATTGTCTCTCCAAAACCCGAATCTTTTCCATATAACTAGGCGCTATATTAAACCACAATGGACAACCATAAGCGATGATCGGCCTTATAAGGGCCACGTAGCAAATGACCTTCACTCTAGAGTCAAGTTGACTGCTATGAAACAATCTCCTTGTCAGAGCATAAGCCTTCTTGGCCCCAGCAAGACAAGCAACTATATGTCTATCGGAATATAGATACTGGTTAAGCCAGATGCCTAGATACCTAACTTCTCACCGCCAATGGCTGCCCATTTTGTCCAATAATGGCCAATTTCTTCCAGTTTTTTTTGGTATCCCTAGAGGCCCCAGTCAATGGAGTTCTGAACAAGATTGTTTCCGTCTTCTGAAAGTTGATTTTCAACTTCCAGTCGTCGCAATATCGCTTAATTTGATCGAAGTCACGCTGCAAAAGGATACTAATGACCTTGATTTTAGGACCTGATCTGTATGCCACCAAATCATCGGCATACGCTATAGCATGTCTGAGTGAACCTACCAGATCACTCGTGCAAATGTTAAACAGGATCGGAGAATTGACCGCCCCCTGCTGTAAACCGTTTTTAATTTCAAAGACTCTGCTCGAAGTCACGTTGCCACATGTGATAACGAACTTCTTTCCCATAAGCATATTATAAATTACATATAGCAAAGGTTTGTGCATCCCCCGCCTGGTCAACTTGTAGAAAAGTCCCTCTAACCATACGGTGTCGAAAGCCTTCTCAAAATCAACCAGACAAGCACCCGTGTATTGGTTCTTGCATTTATTCCACTGAATGTCGGAAACCAGTTTCGACGCGGCATGAATAGTGTCATGCCTCGCCCTGAAACCAAACTGGTTGTCCGGAAAGGCAGACACACTAACCATTGAGCCACTGCGCCCGACCTGCTTGCGCCCGACGTGCTTGCGTAGTAGCCATTGGAAAAATCTACTCTTCTTTGCGCATCTCCTGGTAGTAAATTCTATCTCAGTGCTAAACGGAAAGGGTGTAATCTATTACTCTGTAGAGTTCTGTGAATCTTGGTTCTGGAAAGTTCCAACTGCTCAGCTAGTCTGTGGACCCTTCCTGAAGGCGGAACTTTCACAGCACGCAAGATCCCACCCTCAACTTCTGCCATCGCTGCGTCTGAACGTCGGTCGTTCCTTTTTATTTGGTGCAACTGACCCGATATCAACAAGGCGCTGATGCGCATCAGCGAATATCCGGCTACATCTTGTTCGACGATTTGGGGATCTTAAGAGTAATTCAGTAGATACACTTCTGTCTGACAAAAAATGGTTTTTCTACAACTTATGTTGATCGTACGTAAAAAGTAGCTTAACATAATTTTTAGTTTAAGGAACCATAACATTTTTGTAGCTGCACAGATGTACCCAAAGAGCTGAAGTCCTGCATGCGAAGTTATAGCGGTTAAAGTGGTTACACCTCCAAATTAGAGGTCATCTACTTTGATGGGCTATAACATGAAATGGGGTGAGAATAGATCCCCCTGCCATATAAGTTTTTGTTGGGCGGATTATACTGCTTAACTATGACACCCTGTATACACATGTGAATTTTTCTGAAATGTGAACTAGCTTGTTTTTATACCCTATTCTAAGGGTATATTAATTTTGACGCATAGTTTGTAACATACCTTAATATTGCCCGTAGACCCCTAAAAGTTACTATATTTATGATCAGCATCGATAGTAATGTCGATCTAGCCATGTCCGTCCGTCCGTCCGTCCGTCCGTCCGTCTGTAGCCAAAAATTAGGCCTTTAAACTGGACCTAGAGAGCTGAAATTTTAACCATATACTCTCTAGAGTCCCGAAATAGTCAAGTTTACGAATTTTTGAAATCCGCCCACAGATACGCCCACAAACTCAAAAAAAACAAATTTTGGAAAAAATCGAATTTTGAGCTAGAAAGCAGAAATTTTTTATATATGATCTATGACTCCTAAAACTGTTCGGGATAAAAATTTTTCAAAATCCGCCCACTGACACGCCCACAAATAAATAAAATAATTTTTTTATACCCTATTCTAAGGGTATATTAATTTTTGAAAATCCAAAGTTTCAGCTAGGGAGCTGAAGTTTATAGTATATACTCTCTATGGGCCCTTTATGCTCATGTGTAAATATTATCAAAATCCGCCCACTGACACGCCCACAATTATTTTTTTTTTTTTTTGAAAATTCAAAGTTTGAGCTAGGGAGCTGAAATTTATAATATATACTCTCTAGGGGCCATTTATTCTCATGTGTTAATTATTTTTAAATCCGCCTACTGACACGCCCACAATTAAATAAAACAATTTTATTGAAACACCCAAGTTTGAGCTAGGGAGCGTTTTTTTTTTGATAAAATCCTTTAAATGTTATATAACGAAATATGTAGAGCGTTCTTAACAATTCAACCATACTTAGACTTTTGTCACGCCCCATTATGAGGGATAGGAATAAGAATAGGGTATCCAACAGTTCGCCCAAGCGGACTGTAGCCCGTCCCTATGTTTTTTAATTAGTTTACGTTATCGAGATTATACTGTCTTCTTCTTTTTCTTCCTTTACGACGAGATTATGATCAGGATTAGAGCGATCAGAACCCTCATACTTTAATACATCCCTACTGGTCCACAGTGGGTTCGGTTTATACTCCTGCCTCTCTTTCGCGATTCTATGGAAACGCCTTTATAGAGTTGGTAGGATCTCTCATTTGAACGTGACAGTACCAACTGAGTCGTTCCTTCTCCATTTTCTTCGATATATGTACTTTGGCGTGAAGGATTCCACAGATCTTAAAACTTCATATTCGATAAATCTTTGCTACTCCTGCTGTCACCCGAAGCATCTTCATCTCATCTGCCGTCCATTTGCCCTCATACATTTTGTACGCTGTCCAACATTGTGATTTTTGAGCCGTATGATGGCGCCGGACGCACGACTATGGCGTAGAGCTGACATTATGCTTTGCATTATTTCTTGGAAAAGAAGTGTATACAGTAAGCCAAACCACCAAAGTACATAGTTTCGCAAAGGCACACACATTTTGTTTCGAATAAGCCGAGACGCAATCAAAAACATACTCAGCAAAGACGCATACAAAAAAAAAAGATTTTCTAAAAATTATTTAATAGAAACGTGTCAAAAACATTAACTTTTCAATTGGAGAAAAAGAGATGAAAAAATGAAAACAGCTGAGGCCCCAGTTATAGCCATACGAAAAATGGAAACGTAAAAATTTCGATTTGTGTTTTTGGTCCAGTTAAAATGAGTAGATGGAGACAATCTTTGTATTAACATGTTTCTTATGAAACTAATGTGTCACAAAAAATTGAGAAATTAAACATAAAATTGGGTAGAAAACGAATTTATTTATTTTTCGTATAGAAAAATTGTTCTGTTCAACTTTTCAGCCAATTAACAGAAATTATACGAATCGTTCCTATGATGTATTCGTTTCAATGTGTAAACTGTTAAACTTATTACGTATTGCTATAACTGGGGCCTAAGCTAACCTACACCAATAACAGATCTATTTCATTTATTATTATTAGGCACGGTGAATTGCTTAGTAATAACAAAGATGGCACTGTTCCCCATATAATTGCCCATGTCCGTTCTCCGTTGTAACACAATTATATATAATTCTTCAAATATTCATCAAAGTAATAATATGAACTTTTATAAAATTTGCCGATAGTCACACATCTTGACAAATAAGTTTTATTTTTTAATAGCAGCCTGTAAAATCCTTTCTTTTAAAAAAGAAAGCAAACCCAATTCATTGGATTTTTTATTTTTTATAATCAGATCGACCCCTTAAGTTTTCCGAAAAAAAAACTTTTTAAAGTGTTTAAATGGCAACCCTGCTCAGAAATGATGAATAACTCTTTTAAACTTTCCGACAAGTAATTTCAATAAGATGAGAAAACACCCCTTTTACTACCGATAAATGTTCTTTGTCTGAGGATAATGGCAAAGGAAACGGAGCGATGGCCATCTTAGACTTTGATACTCATGGGACAATACTCATGGTACTTCGTTTCTGAGTTTATTGCTGGACGGCTTAGTTTGCACAGTATAAACATATCCAAAGGTTAACATACAAAATGCATGAAACTTGTGTCTATGTGACGTGCTGGATGAGTCAAAGACAAACACTTTGCCACGTGCTTGTGAAAGGGCGCATTAAGTTGGTGTTAAGTAACTAATTTTAGTATGTCCATTAAATATATAGATATGTCTTGTTATAAATAGCGCAAGTGGTAAAGTTCTTTTATTAGAAAAGTCACGTTGTAAATGTAGTTAGAATAAAAACGAGAAATATGTAGTGCATTGTATATACCCCTTGATTAAGGACAGGACATTTCTTTTATTTTTTTGTATTTTTTTAATCTGGGAGAACCCTTTTGCGGAAGGTAAGAAAGATATAAATAGCGATTATGTTCAAAAAATAAATTCACGGCTATGTTGAAGTGCAATATTGAGAACTGCTTCCAAGTTAAGGTTCTTCAGCGAAAAAATCAAGACTAAGAACTGTGTTAAGGCCATTAGAATGATTGTTTATGGCGTTGTACGGAAAACCATATTCGGTATAAAAACATAAGGAAAGTCTACATTCCGTTTGGGCGAACTGTTGGATGGATGATGGATTGTAAAGAAGGATTATGGTCTATATTTTCTTTTTTTTTGGATTCTATTGAAAAAACCACGTTTATGTAAAAAACGCCCCTTAAAAGAAGGCATGGCAGAAAACTTTCTATGGAGATATTTTTTAAAGCGACTTGATCCATATAGGTACTTTGCGAAGAATAGGACTTTCATTTACAATGATTTCAATGGGCGGATTTTAAAAGTCTTTGTACTTGAGCATTTCTGGCGCCTATTCTTAATTCAAGCTTCTTAGATCAAATTTAGAATTTTCCTAGGAACGTTTTTTTTTGGATTGTGGTTTTTGGATTGTGGGCGTGTCGGGTTAGGCCCAATAAGATGCATCAGTTGGCGTCGGGTGTAGGTTCGTTGTTTTTTCCGACTAATAATGTTTATTTGAATGGACCTGATGGATACAATTATGGTATTCCTAATTTGAGGAATGATGAAATTACCCTGGATAGAAGACAAGCAACAGAGGCGGTCTTTTGGTATGAAGAGCAGTTAATAACTGAATTTTAAAAGCTCAAGAATCACAGTGATTACCTACAAATATATACTGAAAAGAGATTTACCTCATTTTTCCGAGTTGTTTGGTGAAAATTTATGTTTTTTTTAGCAGGATAATGCCCCTTTACATACCGCAAGGATAACAAAATTCTGATGATGATATGGATAAAACGTGTGGGGATGACTTTTAAAGAAAGCCTATGAAGGAGGTAGGCAATATAATAAGACGGACGAGATTGTTGCCATAAAACAATAAGGGTCCCAAATTTCCCTTAATTATTTTAAGACGCTTTATAAATCTGTACATAACTGACTACTTGAAGTAGTTCAGCAATCCGGAGGCAGTACCCATTATGTACTAATATTCTTAAAAGTCTAAGAATATAACTTCAAACTAATTTATTTAAACAAATCGTTAGTGTTTGATTACGTCTTAAATGACTAACATGTAGATTGTGAAGGTTTCCTTTAATACTGATACAAAAAAGAGGTACATTTTATGACCTTATTGGAAAAAATGCCATAAAATTAAAAATGTTCAATGTAGCCCTGAATGTCTTTTTACAACATGAATGCTAGGATATATTCTTGTCTTCCGCAAAAGGGTTTTTCCAGATTATTGAATGGTTTAAAAATATAGCCGCAATAAAAACATAACCTGTCCTTAATCAAGTGATAAGGATTGTATATATCGGACCGTCAATAAATTAGAGCGATAAGTCAAAAAATGTAATTTTTGAGTTAACGATGAGGACTTGTTTGCAATAAAATTACGATTTTTTTAAGGGGCTTGGCGTTCTCATAGTAAGAAAAATAGACGAGTTATAGCACTATCTCTAAAAAATCGATTCAACAGTAAATTAAAATATTGAAAACGCTATACACAGCTTTCTCAAAATATTTCCTTTTTTTGACTAAAATTCTTGGACATTTTAATGCAATATGGATATAATCCAAAATCATCCCAAATAACAATTTTTTTTTTCAAGTTTTGTGCAAAAAACCTGAAATAAACAGTAACATCGCGAAATGAAACACTTACAATTTTCTTTTGTTCTAATACAATAGAGAAACGAAATGAAAAAAAATATTTGTTTTAGCACAACAGAGATACAAACCAAAATAACTCTCTCCTACTGTTTAGTTATTTGGATGCAGCATGGCTATAATTTGACTTATCACCCTATAGCATTGTAATTTTTGTATTGTTTCTTAAAAATAAATAAAAAAAGTCGATTACTTATGTCAATTAAACGTTTTTAATTATTTTCTTTTAGAAAATCTGGAATCTTATTGTTTCATAATTTACCTAGTCTTTGTATATAAAAGTTACAGGTAAAAGTGTATTTCTGAAATTTGCAGATAGGATTTTCTCGATATGCCATTTTTTGCCTAACTTATCGCTCTATTGTATAGAGGGTGCGATATTTGTATGGACACACTAGCGATGGCTCAATTTAAAATTTGATATGTCTTTCACTTCTGACTACTGACGGACGAACTAATTCTCCAAAGAATCGAGCTAACGCCAATTCCATAGTCACGATTTTTCAAAAATTTGTGCATCATTTCTGAGGTTGGGCATAAAGCCATAAAGGCGTGGACATTTTCGACACAATCGTCAATTGCTGACTTTGAAAGCTGGCACCAATGCTAATTGCATAAAGTAAAATCTTCATATTACACGGCGCATATAAATAAAAAAGTTCCATTTAATTTAAGTTTTAATGAAAGCACTACTCGGAAAAGAAATTTCCTCAAAGTGTCAATTAGAACAAGCCGCAACTGAATGCAAAAATAAATTTTTTGAGAAACGATTCAATATACACTTTACATAAAATATAGGTACACATTAAAGTGAATTTTTCACTGATTACATTCATTTGGAATTTCCTTTACCGCAATAAATTAAAATACACTTCCCTTCATTTCAGATTTAATCTTTATTTTTTTTGTATTTATTTTCTGCGTTTCATTTTACAATTATTTTTGTTTAATATTTGATTTTAATTCCTTAATATACAAACATGTACAATCACTAATTACAGATAAACTTTTTCTTATGCATTGTGTTACACAGCATTTTCATCCAGTCCTCGCTGCTATCCAGAAAGTCGCATGAAAGTGAACGAAACGACAATTAAAATAAGCATTCCTGCCGTAGTTTTTTTTCTTTGTCACTACTAAGGAACTGAGCAAAAAAAACGATAAAGTATCTTCAAGTTAAATATATAGGAAACCCACCATATTATATGTATATCTACACACATACCTTCATTAGTGGACTAATGGCTCGGGGCGATGAAAGTATGTGTAGGGCCCCGTTTGAGCCTCGTTGTAGGGACATTGGTGGATGTTGGCCCAATAGTGTTGTTGTCGTTGCCGATGAGACGCATGATTCTCGTTTTCCTTTCCCATTATATGATGTAAGTGGTCTGCAGGAATAAAAAAAAAATTAACTTTAATTTAAATCTACGAAACGATTTAATGCACACGGTGCGCCAGTTATGTTATCTATTTGGACGTACAAGTATTTTTTTATTATAACAATAATCTACATACCACACAAAAGAGTTGAACAACAAACAAATAATAGCAGTTGTAATTAAAATCAGTCAAATTGTGTTGATTTACAGGAAATAAAAACATTTAACATACACTATGCAACAAATTGTGATATATTCAAATCAATTTCAATTGATTTAACTTTTTAAGTAGAGATAAAAAAAAACTGAGTTCATTAGTAATTAGTTTAACAAATATGCAAGTTTGTATATGCATGCTCTTTGGGTAATTATTTTAGGCAATAGATCATTATTAGCATAAGTAAATGCTCCTGGATCTGCAAAACCCGACAGGCGGATAAACTGGTGCACATTTATCAACCATATGTGAATTCAAATATTTAATTCTCAAATGTTCTTAGCCAGCGGGGTCTGGTTATTATGTATATGGAAATACGTTTGTGCAAGTTTACATGAAATGCGATAATATATCTGAAAACCAGGAAAATGGTTTCAGGTGATTAGAGAGAAATAGTTGTAGACAAATCTTGATGGGTTTAATATGCACTATCAGCTCTGTGTCGTGGAGTGCTTAAAGCAAGCAACTATCACGAGCAGAAATTGCCGGCACAAAAAGTGCTCTCACAGGCTCATCATTTAGTGCAGGTGTTAGTAAGGACAAAACAATTAAAAATACAATAATTATGTACATACAAAATACTAACACAGACACAAAATAATGCAAACAATTTAAGCCATTAAAGCATTATTACGCAAAATATTTTTAAGCTTAATTTTACTAACATGCAAGTCAATCACATGATCATTTAGATTATAGATTCTACTCATGCGACTAATAGGCTCATGCCTCCCATAATTCGTTCTATGATGAGGGCTAAACAATAATTCAACACTGCGTAAATTATGGGCACCACCACGAAAATTAAAGCCAATAGACGACAACAAGTCAGGTGCATCTATTAGACCGGATATAAGTTGCTGTAAAAAAATGATATCGCTATTAAGCCTTCGTTGAGAAAGGGGTAACACTTGAAGAAGCTTGATACGTTGACTGTAGGGAGGAAGGTTAAATGGATCATCCCATGGAAGTCCTCTAAGTGGAAATCGAATAAATTTACGTTGAATGGCCTCTATTCGATTTGAATGAATGTTGTAGAACGGTGTCCAAACATGAGAGGCATACTCTAGAATCGGACGGACAAAACAATTGTACAATGACATAGAAACATAAGGGTCATTAAATTCTTTGGCCCACCTTTTTACGAAGCCCAGCATAGAATTAGATTTATTAATAATAGAATTAATATGCTTAGCAAAAACCAGTTTGGGGTCGAAATAAACCCCAAGATCCTTAAAATTATCAACATTACATAGAATATGTTGAGACAGAGAATAATGAAAGGTGGAAGGGATAGTCTTTCTAGAGAATGTCATATGTTGACATTTAGTTGGGTTCATTGATAAACCGTTTTTATCACACCAATTGGCGAAGCTATTAATGTCAGATTGAAGAAACATTCTGTCTTGCTGACTAGTGATAGATTTATATATTTTCATATCATCAGCGTAGATCAGGATATTACTGTGATTTATACATGCCTTAACATCATTAATGACAAGTATAAATAAAATTGGTCCGAGGTGACTTCCTTGGGGAACTCCAGACTGAGCTGTGAAAGATACAGATAGCGATCCTCTAAATTTCACTTGATAAACCCTTTATCTAAGGTATGAATTAACCCATTTTATGAAACATGGTGGGAAGCCAAAAGCCCTAAGCTTAAATTCGATTATTTCATGGGACAGCAGGTCGAAAGCCTTAGAGAAGTCAGTGTATATGCAATCCATTTCGCCCTTATTCTCCAAGGCATTAGAACAATCATGCAAGAAACTTAATAGATTAGTGACAGTGGATCTGTTTCTTACAAATCCATGCTGTTCATT
This sequence comes from Portevinia maculata, assembly GCA_949715645.1. Taxonomy (NCBI): domain Eukaryota; kingdom Metazoa; phylum Arthropoda; class Insecta; order Diptera; family Syrphidae; genus Portevinia; species Portevinia maculata. The sequence goes on along the minus strand of OX454526.1, from coordinate 277,484,214 downwards.
ACAAATTATATTGCGACAAAGAAATATTAGCTTTTCACAAACAATTTGAGCTTCGAAATGGGCCTATAATTAGTGATATCACCACGTTCGCTTTTTTTAAATACAGGTGTGATCAAAGCACTTTTCCATAGATTAGGGAATTTAGCTGTACTAATGGACAATTCAAACAGATACTTAAGATATGGAGCAATTGCATGACTGCATTTTTAAAGAACAATCGGTGCAATGCCATCAGGACCTGATGAATAGTCATTCTTCAGAGAAGAAATACATTTAAAAATTGTTTCCAAATCGAATGAGATACTACTAAAACTTATTTGGGAACAGCTAGTTAGATAACTAAAATATTGATCATCAATGTGTCTCCCTAAATGACTTACTGAAATGATCTGCAAACATATTGCTTGCGTCTAGCGAATCAGCAGTTGTAGAACTATTGTAAGTAAGCTTCGATGGATAACCATCGGTTATTTTCTTGGAATTGGCAAAACCCCAGAAAAGTTTGGGGTTCAATTTTAAAGAGCATTCCATGTTACTTATATAGTCAATATATAAGTTGCAGGATAAAGATTTGAATTCATTGAATAATGTGAAATAGAGTTCAAGATCTGAGTGGCAGAGACTTTTTAAATAGTTCTTCCAAGCCCTATTACGTCTGTTTCGTATCGATTTGAGCTCTTTAGTGTACCAGGGATGGGACGTTTTCAGATTCCTAGAGGATTTCACAGGAATCACTTTTTTCATGCAGTTATCAATCAAAGAATAAAAAGAACCTACTGCATCTTCAATATTAGATAAGGCAGTAAGGTTAAAATTAAAGCTGTTGATTTCATCAGAAAGCCTTTGAAAATTTGCTTTCCGAAAGTCAAAAGATTGCGAACGGTCATAGGAATTACTATTTTCGTACAAAATGTGCGCCTAGTTCAATAAATACATCCAAGGGTGGATGATTGTTATCTATGTTAGTTATACTGAAGTGGGATTCCAGAACCACAGTACTAACAGAGTCAGAAGAGAAAACAAGATCGAGAGTTCGATTTCTGAAATTTTTTATACAGCTTGTTTGCTGTAAGTCAAAAGACAAAATGTTGTCAAGTAAAGCGAGCTCTTGTTGGGCAGAGTCAAAGGATGGAATGAAATGAGAATCATCCTCAGAAGGTACCCATCCAATATGTGGCAGATTAAAGTCGCCTATAAGTAAGACAGTGCTGTCACAACAAGATATGTCAAAAATATGGTCTAGTGCCATAGAAAGTTCCGAATACAAAGAACTTAGACGAGACGATGGAATGTACGCATTAACAACATACAAATGTTTGTTCTTAAGTGTAATTTTTACACAGATAACTTCGACATTAAGTTGAAATGGAAAGTCAATCTTTCGTGACTCAAGGTTGGAACGAACAGCGATCAGGACACCTCCTCCAAGCGCTTTCAGGTCATTGTTATGACGTTCGTTTCTGAATACGGAGAACTCATGATTGAAGAGTTCCGTGTCTAAAATTCCGGCATTAAGCCATGTTTCCGTCAAGGAGAAGATATCATGAGAGAGGGCTTGGGAGTTTAAATATACTTCAGCGGTTTTTGTGCGGAGTCCCCTTACATTTTGATAGTAGAGGGACAGCCTACTTGGTTTTTTAACACGGACGGACAAAATTTCCTGCGACTTTTTGTCGAACGGGGTGTAAATTCTTTAACTAATGTATTATGAGGCCATGCAGTGCTATTGCACAGCTTTTCAAAATATACAGAAGGGGCAACAATCTTGAAAGAAGCAACAAACCCAGCAGCCTTGCTGATTTAAAACATTAATAAACTTATGGCATTATCCAGGCATACAGGACCCAAAAGCTAACTTCTCCAACCACTTATGGGTGTGAAGCTTTATTTTTTATACACAAGGACCTTTTGATCTGAAAATTGAATAAGTTTCTCATGCAAATTTATACTCTTGAATGTACCTACATATGTCGGACCTTTCGTCCAATGCACTAACCACTGGTCCAGTGCACCAAATGTTAATAATTATGCAATGCAAATACACTGCGACACATTTTCGGATTTCAACCACATGCAATACACGTACGTAGTTCTTATTGAAAAGTTGTACATATCTTATTAACAAGAATATATAGTACGACGGATCAAATTGAAGGAGCATACTAAACAACTTCAATACAGGCAATTGTATTAATAGTCCAGTCAAATGGTGCAAAAAAAAGGGTCGAAGTGGAAAGTTCTGGTGTAATTGTGTTTAGTAGCTTATTTTATGGATTAGGGGCTGCTGAACACGAATCTGAACTTCTCCAACAAAATTTCGAATGGCAAATATGAGAAATCGTCAAAAAAACCGCTGAAATAAAGCTTTTTTGTGGTTTTCGGCTTATAACTTGAAAACTAAGCTTTCTACGAAAAAAATGTCTGATGATAAAATAAAGAGGAAATTACCTACAATTTATGTAACAAACATTTTTTTGTACGCTCAATTGTTTTCACGCAAAAGAGTGTCAAACTATCAAGCAAAACAGACATTTTTCGAAAATACGTAGCAAAAAATACAAAAAATACCCTGCATGGTAACCGCACATCGCGCCGCGGAGTCGTAATTTTCGTTTCTGGAGTAGTTTTTTTTTTCGATTCTGGGTATTTTTCTTGAGATACATTGCAACATTATAACGGTAATCAGTTAGTTCTTCGACTCGTTCTTGTCTTTTTTTCTCTTAGCTTTCAAAGATTTTCGTTTTTAGTGCTTTTGCTTTCATTGAGATGGTATTTATGCAACAAATCGGTCGCAATGGTTAGCTCTAGTGAAAGTGATAACGATAGCAAGTGTTTTATTTGTGAAAAACTTTTGAGTGATAGTTGTGAAGAAAAGTGGAATACAAACATTACGTGATGCTAGTAAAATCAGAAATGATTTAAAAGGAGCTCTTTTGGCGGGTAAGGCATCTATTAGCGTTATAGTTATACAAATAAAAGAATGATAGCTGCTCACCTAAAGAAAGCTACAGAGCCCAGCTCATCTTCAGGCAAATTTAGAACATCCTCCGAGTGTTTTTATTTCAAAACACATTGTTTTTTGTGTGGAACACGAATTCCTCAAGATTACGCAAGGTCTCAACAACGGCTACTCCGTCATAAACGTAATTTGGTTCATCATTCATTTTGTTTCAAATGATATCATCACACCGTCTTTGACAGACCTGATATGGCTTTATGGCAAGTGGAGAGAGGTGCCCGGGATTCCAGGATGGAGTAGTTTCATGGAGCGAATCACAAGTGATCTACCCTTTGACACAACGTTTGTTGCTTGCCTCCCTTTTGTAAATGCTCCACCATCGAATTACAATATAATATATACAGAATGATAGCTGCTCACCTAAAGAAAGCTACAGAGCCCAGCTCATCTTCAGGCAAATTTAGAACATCCTCCGAGTGTTTTTATTTCAAAACACATTGTTTTTTGTGTGGAACACGAATTCCTCAAGATTACGCAAGGTCTCAACAACGGCTACTCCGTCATAAACGTAATTTGGTTCATCATTCATTTTGTTTCAAATGATATCATCACACCGTCTTTGACAGACCTGATATGGCTTTATGGCAAGTGGAGAGAGGTGCCCGGGATTCCAGGATGGAGTAGTTTCATGGAGCGAATCACAAGTGATCTACCCTTTGACACAACGTTTGTTGCTTGCCTCCCTTTTGTAAATGCTCCACCATCGAATTACAATATAATATATACAGCTTTACTCACTTCCATAGAGCAAAGCAAATCGATGAATCAACAATCAACTGCTAACACTTTTGATCAGCCGCTATACCTTAAGTCAAGATTTATAGTAGCTTGCCAACAAGGAGATCCCGATTTTGATAATGTCATAATTAGAATAGGAGGGTTTCACCTGCTTATGTCGTTTTTGAAGGCTATAGGCTACTTAATGGATGGCAGTGGATTGCAGGAATTGTTCAATTCAATCTATGCATTGCACTCAACAGAAAAAATCCTGACAGGACACGCATACTCAAGAGAAATTAGAGCACATACATTAGCCCATGTCACCCTGGCAAAAATTATCTTTGAAACAATGGATTTAACCCCGTACCTGCAAGGAAAACTTGAAGAGTTCTTAAATGATGGAGATGAAGACATTTCATTTTTTTCACTAGCACACGAAAAAGAGTGTGTGAATGAATTGAAAGCTAAGTTTTCTATACAGCTCAAAGCCTTAGCTAACCTTGGTGCTACTTCTAAGCTATGGATCCAGTATTTTGAAATGGTTACCCTTGTTAAGCAGTTCATCGAAGCTGAAAGAGCGGGGAATTGGAAACTCCATCTCCAAGTTATCTTCCAAATGCTCCCGTACTTCCATGTTGCCACTTCTACCTACAAGATATGCTCAGCTTAAAAGATAAAACGACCAATGAGGAATATGAAAAATTTACGAGTGGCGGCTTCACAGTACGAAGGACGAGCAAATTTTGATGTGGAACGTGAACCGACATGACCATTGAGCAGTCTCTAATGAGAATAATGAAAATTGCTGGAGGGCTGACTCATGGTCGCGGGGTTAGCTAAAGTATCCTTTCTAGGTGGACAAAAGGAATGACTTCCCTCCAAAATATTTGTGAAGAAATGGAGAAGATGTGTGGAGTTGCATTCATTAGTTCCGAGAAACTAGGATTAAAAGGGACAGGAGTGATTCGAAGAAATTAATGGACTGGTTTGTGCAACACTATCCTTTTCCGGATTTGACAGACATATTATCTCTTGCCTCTGGTATCGTAGGAGTCACTGCAATCAATTGTCATATGGCAAAGGAAATTGGACTTCTGGGCGTTGATAGAATTGTGGGTGGTGACTTTGAAACCGTTAAGTTCTACAGAAAAGATAGAATTTTGCCACTTGCAACGATGAAAAATGCAATAAAAATAAGTAACGAAACCGTCTCCATCAATCCTACAACCATTTTCCAACGAATAACAATAGCGAAACAAACCGATGAAGAACTTGAAGACTTCCTAAAATACGAGCTGTGCCCTTATCCGATGTCTCTCTTTGACGACTATGGTATGAGAAAAGGAACCAAATCTACTTTATACAAAGCATTCATACTAGCTGAAGAGACAAATCTTCACGGTTGTGTTCACGTTATAGATGGTGGATACTTGCTGCACAAAATCTTGTGGACCAGGGGTCAAACATTTTTATCAAATTGTGAAAGCTATGTTTCATTTGCTAAGTCGAGGTACAAGGAAAGCACTGTAGTCGTCTTTGATAGTTACCCTGAACAAGGTACTAAATATGTTGAGCGAGCGAGAAGATCACACAAACATACTTCAATGGATGTCATATTCGATGGAACAATGATCCCGATGCGACAGTGCCACAAGGAAAGTTCCTAGTCAATATAAAGAATAAATACCGTCTCATCGAAATGATATAGGACAAATTTGCAGCAGCTGGTATAATCACAAAACAGGCACACGAGGATGCAGATACACTTATTGTAACCACAGCAATGGATCTCGCCCAACATCATAGATCTGTGGTTATTGTGGGTGACGATGTAGATTTGCTGGTTATCATGATTGGTCGTTGTCGGGGAGTACATTCAAATGTATTCTTTCTGAAACCGGGCAAGGGGACAGTTGCACAACGATATTTTTCTCCTGACTGCCATCCAGACCAATCTGTCTGTGACAACATACTGTTTTTGCATGCCATGGGAGGATGTGATACCACGTCAGCCTCGTTTAAAGTGGGAAAGATGCGTTTTCTCCAAACCCTAAAAAAAAACCCTGCTTTAATCAACAAAATCGAAATTTTCAAAGATCCTACGGCGCAAGCTGAAGATATTACTCATGCTGGACTCATCTTCTTCGCTGCGTTGCACAAATTGACTGATAAGGAAGGGACAACTTTGAGCAAACTAAGATACAAATATTATTGTAGGTCTGCCTATAAAATCAGAACCTATTTGGCGTCCTTACCTCCCACCGAAGCTGCTGCACAGCAACACTCCTTGAGAGTGTACTTTCAAGTACAGCAATGGCTTGGAAATGAAAAAGATCCTGAGGAATGGGGTTGGAAGAAAACCAGTGATGGCCTACAGCCAGTGCCAACGCTACAGCCACCAGCTCCAGAAAAGGTTTTAAAACTTATATCATGACCAACTGTGGATGCAAAAGAGCAGGCCTCAAATGTTCCAATATGTGCCTGAACTGCGAAAACAGCTGCAACAACATGCCCATTGCAGAAATTGAAGAAGAAGCAGATGAAGACTTGGACGTCCGTGAAATACTTGAAGGTATCTACTTCATTTCTTGACTCGCTACTCACTTATACTGCTTTCGGATCTATTCACTAAATTATGAGGTATTCGAAATTAGGTCACTGATTATTTGTTTATCCGTTTCAGGAATACAACCGGAAGGCTGCCCTGAATAAATTATGGAACCCGTGTCTAGGACTCTTATCAGTTCTTAGAGAAAACTTTATGGTTGCATCTTTAAAAATCGTATGAAAGAAGATTTTCCTACATGGAATTAAAAATATATATATATATGAATAGACATTTTTTTTGTTATTTTCGAAACATTTCAAAAACAAATTACTCCAAAAATGAAAATTACGACTCCCCAGCGCGATGTGCCGTTAATTTGAAGGGATGGTTCAAATTAATGATGTAAGTATTTATTTTTTGCTATTTTCGAAAAATGTCTGTTTTGCTTGATAGTTTGACACTCTTTTGCGTGAATACAATTGAGCGTACAAAAAATTGTTTCTTTCATAAATTGTAGGTAATTTCTTCTTCTTTATTTTACCCTCAGAATTTTTTTTCCTAGAAAGCTTAGTTTTCAAGTTATAAGCCGAAAACCACAAAAAAGCCTTGTTTTTAGCGGTTTTTTGACGATTTCTCATATTTGCCATTCGAAATTTTGTTGGAGAAGTTCAGATTCGTATTCAGCAGCCCCTAATCCATAAAATAACCCACTAAACACAATTACACCAGAACTTTCCACTTTAAACTACCATTTGACTGGACTATTAAGTCCGCCATAGTTTAGTATTTCGATCACAATCCCGGATTAAGGAGGGCTTAGGGTACCGGTTGGAACTTCATCCTATCCCTAGTAAAAATTGACCCGTAAATGATGACTTGGCTAAAAAAGAAAAATAAACAAACATGAACGACACAACAGACAAGAATATATTAATTAGGCTTGCCAATATTTTTAGTAAACCCAAAAATATGGTTAGTACAAGAAGAATCTCAACGATGTTGTTTTAAAAGAGAGAAGACAATTATGTATATGTTACATATTTCATTTTGTAGGTATCTTGAAATACAAATATCATAAAATATGTCGCAAAGGAAAACATAGAACATAGGGACGGGCTACAGTCCGCTTGGGCGAACTGTTGGATACCCTATTCTTATTCCTATCCCTCATAAGTGGGCGTGACAAAAGTCTAAGTATGGTTGAATTGTTAAGAACGCTTTACATATTTTGTTATATAACATTTAAAGGATTTTATAAAAAAAAACGCTCCCTAGCTCAAACTTGGGTGTTTCAATAAAATTGTTTTATTTTATTGTGGGCGTGTCAGTAGGCGGATTTAAAAAAATTAACACATGAGCATAAAGCGCCCCTAGAGAGTATATATTATAAATTTCAGCTCCCTAGCTCACTTTGAATTTTCAAAAAAAAAAAAATAATAATAATTGTGAGCGTGCCAGTGGGCGGATTTTGAAAATATTTACACATAAGCATAAAGGGCCCATAGAGAGTATATATTATAAATTTCAGCTCCCTAGCTCAAACTTTGGATTTTCAAAAAAATTGTTTTATTTATTTGTGGGCGTGTCAGTGGGCGGATTTTGAAAATATTTATACATGAGCTTAAAGGGCCCATAGAGAGTATATATTAAAAATTTCAGCTCCCTAGCTCAAATTTTGGTTTTTCAATAAAATTGTTTTATTTTTTTGTGGGCGTGGCAGTGGGCGGATTTTGAAAATTTTATATCCCGAGCAGTTTTAGGAGTCATAGATCATATATAAAAAATTTCAGCTTTCTAGCTCAAAATTCGATTTTTTTCCAAAATTTTTGTTTTTTTGAGTTTGTGGGCGTGTCTGTGGGCGGATTTCAAAAATTCGTAAACTTGATTATTTCGGGACCCTAGAGAGTATATGGTTAAAATTTCAGCTCTCTAGGTCCAGTTTAAAGGCCTAATTTTTGCCGACGGACGGACGGACGGACGGACATGGCTAGATCGACATTACTATCGATGCTGATCATAAATATAGTAACTTTTAGGGGTCTACGGGCAATATTAAGGTATGTTACAAACTATGCGTCAAAATTAATATACCCCTAGAATAGGGTATAATAATTGCCCGCATTCGCTAAAAATCACCAGAAACCGGGGAGTTTTCTGAAACGCGAAAAACAAACAAAAATAGGTCAGGCAAAATAATTTGTGCAACCGCTGTTCTTTTTTGTCGATTTCGATTGGTTATTTTCTCAAACTTCGAAAAATGGGCGTCGAGTCGGTGCGAAAATGAAACCGGGGTAAAACCGGTGTTGTATATATTGTGTAAAGGCAGTAACACATTTAAAATTGTCCCTTTTTTAAACCAGTTGCTTTCACATAATTCAGTATAACTTACATCTGTGTTTCTGAAAGCTCGAAGTCTGACTAGCTGCTGACTATCACTATGTATTTTATATTATGTGCTTCCTCTTCTTAACGGGCTCCCGACCCGTGAAGAGTCTCTGCCTGAGACAGTGCAGTCTTCAATCCTCCGCGATCCTGGTTACGCTGCTTCCAGTTGTCCAGACCGATGCCTTTAAGACGGAGGTTCGGTCTTTCTTGCATTCTCCAACCTATGGGCTGGGAGTCTGAGATCCTCTTGGCTGAAGCATTATTGTCCATTTGCCATCCAATGTGGCCGAGCCAATGGGAACGGCCGATGACGTCGATATTGTCAACATACCCTAGTAGCTGGATGGATTTATTGAAGATAGTGCCTTCCATGTTGACAACTGCCCTATGCACTAATTTCTCCAGAACAAGATTTAGGAAGGATAGCGCATCTCTTTGTCCAAATCCAGAAGAGCTGCTTTCAAATTGCACATTACATCGCGTGTGTTAAAGTGCCACGCGGCACAACTGGATGAGTTTTACCAGGATCCCGAATTCGGCCATCGCCACGTAGAGCTCCTGACGATAAATGCTTTCATATGCGGTTTAAAGTCTATGAAAAGGTGGTGCGTCTCGACTTGAAATTCATTGGTGTTTTTTCCAGAATTTGCTTAATTGTGAGAATTTAATCTATTGTCGACCTTCTGGGCCTGAAGCCACACTGATACGTGACTATTAGTGTGTTATAGAACGGCTTGAGACGTTGACACAGTACGTTGGATAGGATCTTATATGCGACTTAACCAAAACATTACCTCCGTATTGGAATAGCTCCGCTGGCCAACCATCAGAGCCGGCCGCCTTATTGTTCTTTGGCTTTCCTATAGCTAAGCCCACCTCTGCTGTACTGGGTGGTGAAATCTGTTCTACATTGATAAGACGTGGGTTTTTTTTTGTTTCCGTCTACGTTCCGGTCTTAAAGCCTTCTTCGCTTTTTTGTAAAATCTGCGGATGTTGTTTCGATTGCGAGACTCTTCGATTTCCTTGAGCTGGGAGACTGCGTACGCCCACTTTTTTCGACGCAGGATCTTCTTCTCCCTTCTCATGGCTTAATACTCTTCCCTCGCTGCCCTTGTTTTCCGCTGCAGCGTTTTTAAATGTGCATTTTCTGTCACATTCTTCCGGTAAATGCATACATCATCATCTCTGGGGTGGCTGGTAACCTACAGTGGTTTCGGCTATCTCTTTGATGATGTCACAATATCGGTTCCACATATTGTTGGCGCTTGTGGGTAATGAGTGCACAGAGGAGTCTCTCGCTTATCCGCTCTCTGCCATTCCGTCTCAGTAACACATAAAGGTTTTTTTCCACTGCCCCAGCTCTTGTGAACATCTGACAAACATCCAAGAGTGTCAATTGTCACGAGAAGTTTCTCAAATTGTCGGCCGGTTTCGGCTTCAAATTGTAGGTCCTTTCATCTTCGCACAAGCAAATAGTTTCAGAAGCTAGGCTTAAGGCCCTGTATGGACCGTTAATGCCTAATATTATTTTATATTTTATTTCTTTGTGAAAAGGATAATATCAATGGCGTTGGTATTCGTCCACTTTTATAGTTCTGACAGCGTCCCTGTCATAAGAACGGCTATATCACCTGCGTAGATAACTATCTTAATATCGTAACTGACAAGGGATTTAAGAATTTTTGGCGTAATCGATATATTCTACAGAAGACGATAGACAATTACACCTTACGGCGTTGGGCGTTCCCCAATTAAGGGTTTTCTCAATCATGCAGTCCCTTAAACTGCTGTTAATAACTTTGCTGTTGAACATTGTCTTTACCCAGTTTGTCAGAAGTTATGACGACTCAAGTTCCTTCAGCGAGGCGGTGGAGGAGGTTTATGTGTTCAGGTTGTTGAAATCAGCATTTACATATGTCTAGAAAGGCAGCCAATGTAATAATCGCTCTAGGTACTTCCATTAGTACTGTTTCCACAGTTCTGCCTTTGACATAGTGATATGCACTACATAGAAAACCTGTTGCCTCCAGCTTGTTTCCTAAATGCAGGCCCAATAGTAGTCCAATAACTCTTTCTGCATGGTTGCATTTCATCTTGGCATTCCGTTTACTCTTTCGTTTTCTCTTTGTTACCTTTTTAGGATTTTCTTACATTTAGAAAGAAGAAATAAATTTGCCATCCGGTATACAAAGTTGAACTGAAGATACCGTTGCGCTGACATTACAAACATCATGAGGTGCGTGCAAATGAGAAAGTATGATGACCAATTAGAACGTTTTGTAATGTTAAAAAATAAAACATTTATTTTTAATAAAAAAGAATTGCCATAGAATATCATATTAATTCTTACTATCATTGTTGTGGAGTTCACAAACCTTAACATGATATGTCCTTTGATTCGATATACGGCTTTCTCCTTTCATTGCGGCCATTAGGAATATTTATACCCTATTCTAAGGGTATATTAATTTTGACGCATAGTTTGTAACATACCTTAATATTGCCCGTAGATCCCTAAAAGTTACTATATTTATGATCAGCATCGATAGTAATGTCGATCTAGCCATGTCCGTCCGTCCGTCCGTCCGTCTGTAGCCAAAAATTAGGCCTTTAAACTGGACCTAGAGACCTGAAATTTTAACCATATACTCTCTAGGGTCCCGAAATAATCAAGTTTACGAATTTTTGAAATCCGCCCACAGACACGCCCACAAACTCAAAAAAACAAAATTTTGGAAAAAATCGAATTTTGAGCTAGAAAGCTGAAATTTTGTATATATGATCTATGACTCCTAAAACCGCTCGGGATACAATTTTTTTAAAAAATCGCCCACTGACACGCCCACAAATAAATAAAACAATTTTTTTATACCCTATTCTAAGGGTATATTAATTTTTGAAAATCCAAAGTTTCAGCTAGGGAGCTGAAATTTATAATATATACTCTCTATGGGCCCTTTATGCTCATGTGTAAATATTTTTAAAATCCGCCCACGTGTCCCACAATTTTTTTTTTTTTTGAAAATTCAAAGTTTGAGCTAGGGAACTGAAATTTATAATATATACTCTCTAGGGGCCCTTTATTCTCATGTGTTATTTTTTTTTTTTAATCCGCCTACTGACACGCTCACAATTAAATAAAACAATTTTATTGAAACACCTAAGTTTGAGCTAGGGAGCGTTTTTTTTGATAAAATCCTTTAAATGTTATATAACAAAATATGTAGAGCGTTCTTAACAATTCAACCATACTTAGACTTTTGTCACGCCCACTTATGAGGGATAGGAATAAGAATAGGGTATCCAACAGTTCGCCCAAGCGGACTGTAGCCCGTCCCTATGTTTTTATTTATTATTCGGACTTGACTTGTCACAAACATGGACAACTTTTATACAATCTATACATTTTTCAAGAAACTAGGTATCTTGATAAACTTCTAAAATCGCTCATTTTTACTTTAATAAATAAAGGAGAGACTACGTATTTGTTGACAATGCTCTTAATTATTACGTTTGCAATACGAAATAACGCCCTAATTTATCCTAAGCGGCTAGGTATATATATAAGGAAGCTACCTTGGGCCGCTTCTTTCCTTATTTTTGTTAATGGCATGCCTGGTATTTTATTAAATTCTTTTCGCCTTCTGTTTGCAGATGATCTTAAAGTATTAAAGCTGAAGATGATTGCCATCTTTTACAAGATGACCTTGATGACCTAAACGACTCGTTTTTAAATGTATCCAAATGTCAATGTATTTCTTTCACCCGAAAATTCCTCTCTAATATGCTTTAATTTAAATATAGGATTAGAAATATTGTTCTAGAAAGAGTTCTTGAGAAAAAGGATCTTGGAGTTGTTTTCGACCCTAAATTTAATTTTATTATTCATATTGAGTACGTTACCGCCAAAGCTAATTCTATGCTTGGTTTCATAAAACCCAATTCCATTGGTTTTTCGAATGCATATGCATAAAGTAGCTGTATCTAAGTTAGATCGCTAACATTGCTGCGTAGTATGGATTCTAAACCAATGCAGTCATTGCAACAGAATTGAAAATATTCAAAATAAGTTCACAAGATTTATTTGTTGGAAACTTGGATGGAACATTGTAATGTCATCTTATTCTATTGATATTTCTAAAAAAATGCTCAATAATGAAATTTTTTCCCATTATATTAATTGTTCATCTCTTTTGCCATTAATAAATATGAATGCACCATCTCGCAATCTAAGGGAACGTTTCCTATATCTGGAAGATGAACACAGAGTGATATATGCACTCAGTGGATCAATAACTCGCTTGTCAGGGAAATTAATCGCAAAACGGATGAATGTTGTTATGTTTTATGTATTGAATAGTATAAGCCTTAATTGCTGCTTATTATGATAGTATGTAATATGTTTATATCTGATTAATTCATTAATAAATAAAAAATAAATAAAAATGGGCGATAAAATGAATCATGAGAAACATTTTAAATATGTTGTCTAAATCCGTTCAGCAGTTTTATTGTTGAGTAAAGAACACCAAAATACTCAAAAAAATAAATAAGTAATCTATCGTATGAACCTCACCTTGTAAAAAAAAGTGAACAGTTTGTATGATTGTTAAATGAGCTATTTAATTTTGCTGGAAAAATTGTACTGATTTTGGTTGTATCGAAAAGACAAGCTGCGACTTGTGTGCATAGCTCTAATGAATATATCAAACTTTTAATAAAATAACTGTTCATGCAAAAAACAACAGCTGTTAGTAAACATACGTTTTTTTTTATATAAACTGAATTTAGAATATTATACCCAATAGTATACAACATTTTATCACCGAATAGAAAATGTAATTGAAAATAAAATAACTTACCTAACACTAATGCTTTCAGTTCTAGTTCTTGGGTAATCATCCTTCGAATGACTATTACTTTTCGTTGTAAATCTGCAAATGATTTATTTTTATTTCATATAAAATAAATAATACTGTTTCTGCTTTGATTCAAGTTATTGCAGAAAGAAAATACAAAACTAAAATAAAACTCAAAAATAAATGCAAAACATTCTGCAAGCCATTCGACTTAAATTTTTACACATACAAGGGCGGTTTGATAAGTCAGTGACTTTCGCTTGGATCTCATACAGACTTTTTCCTGATATCTTTGTTTTTTTCTAGGCTCAGACAAAACAGATTCTTTAGATCTTACGGCGGAGTGAAATTGGGCCCAATGCAAAATGCAAAAAAAAAATTAAAAGATGCCCCAAAAAAATGGGGCTATATTCAGGGTCGGCTGCAGCCAAACAAGCGCCCTGTGCAAGATTTACAGAAAGCGCTCTATTTTGACTTAGATTCTCCTTGAAGTTGCAACATTGCAAGTTATGTGAGTTAATGTGCAAAAATTCAGCACAAGTTTCCTGTTTTAAATGCAAATGCGCAAGGTAAAATTAATCTTACTCCTAGCAATGCGCCCCGGAATTTGGCGCCCTGTGCATTTGCACATCTTGCACATATGGTTGGGGCGGCCCTGGCTCTATTGCAAAATGAAAAATTACCCAATTCCATTTATTTCTGTAGGTAAAAATTGCCTTGCGAAAGTCAGTTTGCAGCTGTTTTTTAATGTTTATACCCTATTCTAAGGGTATATTAATTTTGACGCATAGTTTGTAACATACCTTAATATTGCCCGTAGACCCCTAAAAGTTACTATATTTATGATCAGCATCGATAGTAATGTCGATCTAGCCATGTCCGTCCGTCCGTCCGTCTGTCGGCAAAAATTAGGCCTTTAAACTGGAACTAGAGAGCTGAAATTTTAACCATATACTCTCTAGGGTCCCGAAATAATCAAGTTTACGAATTTTTGAAATCCGCCCATAGACACACCCACAAACTCAAAAAAAAACAAAATTTTGGAAAAAATCGAATTTTGAGCTAGAAAGCTGAAATTTTTTATATATGATCTATGCCTCCTAAAACTGCTCGGGATAAAAAATTTTCAAAATCCGCCTACTGACACGCCCACAAATAAATAAAACAATTTTTTTAAAAATCCAAAGTTTGAGCTAGGGAGCTGAAATTTATAATATATACTCTCTATGGGCCCTTTATGCTCATGTGTAAATATTTTCAAAATCCGCCCACTGACACGCCCACAATTAATTTTTTTTTTTTTTGAAAATTCAAAGTTTGAGCTAGGGAGCTGAAATTTATAATATATACTCTCTAGGGGCCCTTTATTCTCATCTGTTATTTTTTTTTAAATCCGCCAACTGACACGCCCACAATTAAATAAAACAATTTTATTGAAACACCCAAGTTTGAGCTAGGGAGCGTTTTTTTGATAAAATCCTTTAAATGTTATATAACAAAATATGTAGAGCGTTCTTAACAATTCAACCATACTTAGACTTTTGTCACGCCCACTTATGAGGGATAGGAATAAGAATAGGGTATCCAACAGTTCGCCCAAGCGGACTTTAGCCCGTCCCTATGTTTTTTCTTTGCTTTTACTCTATTGGTTTGTTGACTCCAACTTGATGAGGTTGAACAAAATATATCTATATTTGGCATGGATTTCAATAAACTGTGCGTATACTGAACATAGCACTCGTTTAAAATCCAACAGTGGCACCAAGCAAGGAGTAGCAGTTTGCACTGTTTATGGGATCTACTTGTGATGCTCTACTATATTCACACGCTTAAAGTGAATGAATCCACCAACGTTTTTCTTAGAAATTGTGCATAAAAAGGGTTTAATCACCCTAATTCAAAATTTCAGCTTGGCCCAAACAGAAATTGTAAAAGGCCCCAAAGTAATGCAAAATCACCCTAATCGGACTACAAAGCGTTGTTGTTGTTTCCTATATAATTTGTTGGGTAATTTTTTCAATTTGTTTGGGGCCATTTGGCATTGTGGCGTAATTTCATGGAGCCAGATCTGATAAACATTTAGCTATTTGCAGTGATCGAAAGAACTTTTGCTTCTGTTATTTTCTCAAAATGGAAAAAAAGAAAATTTCGTGTTTAGATAACGCACTCCTTTTTCTTCGGTTATACCATCAAGAAAACAGGCTTAAAAAAGATTACTGAGACACTGCTCCATCACATGGAAAGGTTCACAAGTTTTTCACTGAATTTCATTGTGGGCCCTGTTTTACAAAATAACAAGTCACAAATTACAGGCACTTTCTTACAATTTGTGAAAAATAAATACTACATGCGTTTTACAAAATTATAACTGTAGGCCTGTAAGTTCCGATAATTTTATAACAATTTTGGAGGCCAATTTGGTACAATTTTACAGTATCTATTTAGTTTCTGAAATATTTTCACATGTCAAAAATTTCATTTTAATTTAATTTTCAACGCTTTCTTTAGGAAAAAAAGCATCTTCAGAGGATGAAGAAAACGAGTTTGGACTATACAGCAGAAAATATAAATATAAACCCCAAGGATAATTGCATCTTCAATTGTGTTTATAAATGAAGGACTTCAGAGAAAATAGAAGGTCTTCTTGGAGCTTTTGGACATAGACTGGAACATCGGACGGAATAAAGTCAAGCATGTCCATCTTTATCGTAAATGCAGATTTGCATCGCCTTGCATTGGCTTGAGACAGGCAATCAAAACCATGTTATATCGCTTACAAATGGGCTGTCTAAACTAGCGCAAAAAAAGAAGATTCATTAGACAGACAAGGGAGTACGTTGCACACTAAAAATAAAAAAATAAAATGTGCATATATGCATATTTTTTCCCCCAAAACACTTGTACTTATATTATGAGCATTACGGGCGCCTGTACCTGTAGAATTGTAGATTGCAATTTGTTGTTTCGTGAAACAGGCCCCTGGGCATCCAAATGACGTCTCAAATTTAGAAATGGTCGACAAAATCCACCGTATTATGTTGGACGATCTCCGAGTTAAGGTTCGTGAGAAATAGAGGAGATTGTAGCCATTTCAAGTGATAGCCTTATTCGTATCCTGTATGACAATTTGAACAAGAAGCAACTATCAACGAGATGGGTGCCGCTGCAATCGCAAAAGTGGAATTCTTCATACGAACGTGCTCCAAAAAACGCACAAAACGGCTCCCTTCCGTAGGCCGGAAACGAAATGTCAACTGTTTTCTAGGACTCGCACTGCGTAATTTTTTCTATTAACTACTTGGAAAAATTAAAAAAAAGATCACCGGACTGCATTATGCCAATTTATTTGATACATTTATTACAGAATTGATTAAAAAGCGGTCCCATTGAAGAAGGAAAAAGTACTGTTTCATCACGACAAGGCAGTAGCAAGAAACAACAGCAAAATTAGCTGAACTGCGCTGGGAATTGCTCCTTCATCCCTTTATATTGTCCAGGTTTGGATCCGTGTGATTGTTTCCTGTGTAAAGAAATGGATCAGCGAAAATTTTTTTTCATCAAATGATGAAATTGTCGATGCTTTTTTCCAGAGTTTTAGAAATCCTGGTTTGTGAAAGGGTTAAAGAAGTTGGAACATGCTTGGGAAAAGTGTATCGCCCTGAAAGGAGACTATGCTCCGCCCACTCCTAGAGTACGCTAGCCAAGTGTGGGCACCATACTACCGGGTTCACATTACAAGAATCGAAAGCATTCAACGTCGATTTCTCCGTTTTGCTCTTCGTGGGCTCCCGTGGAATAATCACCTTATCCTTCCACCATATCACGAACGCCTTAATTTAATAAACCTTCAGACCCTTGAAAAAAGAAGAGATGTGGCTGACATTCTGTTTATACATCGTCTTCTCACTGGCTCCGTTGATTGTTCCTATCTTTTGAACTACATTGCCTTTAACACTAACCCTCGGAATTTAAGATCCCCTCCTCTTTTCTATCTTTCCACCCGTCGCACGTTGTACGGCTTGAACGAGCCGATATCCCGTATGTTGCAGAAGGTCAATTCTAACCACCTCCTCTTTGATTTTAATCACTGCACTTCCTCCCTCAAATCTACCCTCCTCCACCCCTCACCATCCACCTAATTAGTTTCAAGTAGTTTTTAAGCCCTAGCTGTAAGTCTTAGTGTAATTAGTTTTTTAAGACCTAAATAGCTTGTATTAAGCTGAATAAATGGGGGTGTATGCCCCCACCAAAATCAAATCAAAAATTAATTCAATTTCGAAAAAACAGTTCTTGCATTTCAAAATTAGTGACTTATCGAGCAGCCCTCGTATGCAAGAGAACACTATTTTCGAAATAAACTGTTTTCCTGCGCACACACATACAAAGCAAATTTCTGTTTTATAGGTGATAATAAATTTGCTTCTTATCTGGAACGATTTATCTAGATAACATAACCACAATCTTTTATGGCGTTGGTGATAAAACTCGATCCGATATTGTGATGGAAGCAGAACGCTTATCAATTTTGATTAAGGTCAGATTTTAGCAGAAGAGGGCGTGTATTTATATTCCATTTCATCCATTTTCGATTCCTTTTTTTGGAGAAGTGTTTAATAAATATAAAATCGAGGATATGTAATTCAGTGCGAAGCCTTTTTAGAATAGACGGTTGGATAGGTTGTTTTGGAAGGATGTTCAAGAATATCGAATATCGGATCCCTTAATATTCTGTTTTGTTATTCATGAACCAACGATTTAAGCAAAATACAGAGCCATTGCTTGGAGTTTATTGGCATTTTTATATTTAGTGACAGACTAGATAATGTAAAGATTCTTTAAATGTCTAAAATAAATACATTTATGTTATGTCCGAATTAGGGTAAGATTGTTGGATTTCCTTCTGGGTAAAAAAGATATGCTAAAAGCGGATTTCCGGTAACAAATATTGAAGCGAAAATAAAATCGTCATCAAGTTTTCCCCTTAAGATGTTGACAATATGAGTTTATATAGTCTGAATACATCATCAACATCAGCACATTCCACCGCAAGGATGAGGTATCAAGTTGAAGCCAACAGCCAACAAGTCACATGCGGCTTACCATAGTTGTAGGCAATTACTGGCATGATAAATTGATGAAGAATACTGAGCCAGTTGGATTAAAGTCAACAAATGTGTGAGGTCGACCACAAGAGAAATCAATTAGGTGCAGTCATCGAGGTGAGTGTTCATTTGTATTCGCTTTTATTCTTGTTAAAATACATACATTATTAATGATACCAACAAAAAATATATAAACAAAGCAAAAAGGGTAGTTATATAATATACTATGTAAACAAAACAAAGAAAGCTGAATACATATATGTATACATCAATAAATTAGTATTTAAAGTAAATAATAGCTCAATAAAAGAATGAATTCCATACGTACGGGTTTACTGGATTTCTTCATTAGTTTATTAACCTACAAAGATGTGTTTTTTTATATTTGATTTTACATTTACAAAAACAAATTTTATAACTGCCATGAATATGGTTAAACGAACGCATTAAAATTGTTTAGCATTAAAAAATGTTTCAAGAAACAACTCTATATATATATGTGACTAGTAACATGAAAACAAGAGAAAGTACATTTTTAAATATTAGCATTTACTGTATGAGCGTTTTATAAAACTATTTAGCCACAAAATTTAAATGCCTATCGATTTAACTTCGATTATATTGTCTTCAAAAGAAATCAAACAATTTGTAAATATATATTTATTTAACATAAAATTAGCATTTGTGTTAACAAAATTATATTACTAATTAAGTAGTGAAATATCAATTAATATTCTCTCTCGGTAAGTTAACGAAACATAACAAGAGAACAATTATTATGGGTGCCGCTAAAACATCGAGGAGTTTCAGACACCTACATACAGCAGTGGCTCTGTGGTCTCAGGTTCAAGGCACGCGGGAGTGGTTTGAGGAGTTTGGTTTCAGGCCTATTTTTATCGCAAGCGATTAACGTCTTGAGAAAGTTATCGTTATCTGCAATGTTGCAATGTTGTAATGAAAAAAATAATATAAGAAGGCATCAACGACCCATAGCTTTGTATATAAACTTTTTTTGTATTTAAACTTTTAGAGTCTATATACAAAGCCCATAGCCTTCTAACTATTATTTTTTTCATTACAACATTGTAACATTGCAACATTGCAGATAACGATAACTTTCTCAAGACGTAATTGCTTGCGATAAAAATCAAACCTACTGATAGTATTCGGTAAGTAATCAAAAGCATTTACGATGTATGTCATTAAATACGACGATTTCTTAACAGCACTATTAAAAATGATTGTTAATTTTTTAATCGAAATGCTACGGTTATGTTTCAGACCCTATGTATGCCAGTGTTCAAAGCTGTTATGTGTTCATTTATGAGTAAAGCAATCGCTGGTTAACCGAAACTGGCTGGTTTTTTCCCGTTTCTACTAAACACACAACGCCCAGTTTTTAGGCGGCGTATTTGTCAAAAAAAAAAAAAAAAAACAGTTATGTATAATAAAATATGTTGATATCCATCTTAAATATTCACTCATACCCCGATTTTTGGAGGATAGGAAAAGGAATAAAGTATCCTTATGTTGAAAATACGAAGTTTGCGTTCAACAATAGCTTAGGCGGTAAAATATAAGCAGACATTTTGATAAAATAAACTTTTTTAAGTGAACTTCTGAGTTGCAGGGTATGTGCCTATCTACATTTCGGTTAAATATCCCTTTTTGTACATATAGACATGTAGGTTAAACATTCTTAAACAAAATTGACATATGTACATTTATATTTTCAGCATGATATCCTCAAACAAAAAGTTTTTTATATACTCTGTAGCAACGCAGTGATACCAGGGTTAGGCTATTGAAACTAAAATAAAAAACAATTCTTCCGAAATGTCCTTGCTTTCATCAGAGTATTCATATTTCCTAACATCTTTCAAGGTCCTTGAAATCCATAAAAGTATACACATACCTCCATAATATCCTACTGAACCCCAAAACAACATCTCTCAGTAAAGTTTTCTTCTCTAAAAAAACAGGGTTTCCTTCCAGAGAAAAGTACCACCTGACCATGTACAAACAAAGAAACTGCCTCGGGAAATCGAGTTAGATTAGTTAGCATGCAATAAGAAGCATATGGAGCATGTTTTGAGTTCCTCGTACTCACATTTCTATAATGTTGCGTTGATAATGGAACGATATATATAATTATTACAAATATGTACTCTGAAAGTTAATATTTTATTTGACTGCCAGATTGAAGGTCTTTGCAATATTATTTTGTGACGGAACTATTAAGAATAATAACATGCATGAGAGAATGAAACGTAAGAAGAAAGTGGAAAATCTTTTTTACTAAGAACAGTAGTGTTCGAACAATTTTGCTTAAACCTCCTTCCAAGTAGCATATCTGGGAATTTATGAGAGATATGATGTTTTATTGCACTATGTAGCAAAATGTCGTGCCATAATAATGAATAAATGTTACATTTAGCTCAAGACGAGCCAACGTTTTTTTTAAGCTGGAAAATCAGTTCGGAGTAAAAGTCACATATTTTATGTATGACGCGTCTACATTTTACAACCGCGATAATTACTGAAAGGTTAAATATTTTCCAAATAGGATTTTTAAATAGGTGTCAGACAAAGACTGATTAACCATTTCAAATTTGTTTCTAGAAATCAGTCCGGTACCCAAAAATTCTATTTTTCGATCTAAAAACATTTTGCACCCCTGACCAGAGTTGACAAATTATAACACTCTAATAGTATCATGAACCGTTTGAAAATACCTAACAACCGTTTCGCCAAGAATTAGAAGAAAAAAAACTGTTCGAACAGCAGTGTAAAGCTTTAATGAAGTAAAACGAAGGGCAAGTACGATTATCTGAAAACCACAAAAAAGTGGGGAATGCTTTTCGTGAAAGTAATGGCTAAGGGTGTTAGTATTTTGGAAAGAACAAACATTTGCATACTGTATCCGACACCAGGAGGCAGAATTGAAGCGGCCAAGCAGTTTTTTTACTAATACCACCGACCAACAAAATTTTGTAACAAGAAAACTTTTTACCAGTATTATTACACTTTTACAGTGATTTCTCTGACAATTAACTGCTTTATTTAATTATTAAGACTTTGTAAGTCCTTCACTGGCTTTATTTTGTCATTTTCAAACTTCTGTGATTCATGTGTGATCTCAACACTCTCCTAAACTATAGTGTAATCGTTCTGCTATACAAGCTTATCCCTACACCCGCCAACTTATTTACTTGAATAAATCGTGTTCCCGCTTTCAAGTCGTAGCTTCACTTTAATTCTGCCCGTTCAAACATGTTAAATTTCGCGCAGACTATTTTGTGTTCATGCCGTTAGTCTTTGGAATAACTTACCTCTTTACGTAAGACAGAAAATCGACCAGAGAAAGATTTTTTTACCATCCTCATTTTCGTTTTTATCTAGTCAGAATTGAAGTGTCTCCTTTATGAAATTCGTTGTAATTTTTCAGGTAATTAATGTCTAATTTTGTTTCGAATTTTTATTTTCATTATTGCTATTGTGTTGTTAACTTTGTATATAGCTACTCCTCTATATTCTTAAAGAATTTGATTCTTCTACATACAGAGAACATATATTTGAAATAAATAAATAAATAAATAAATCATGTATTGGAAGTTGGAAAACGATTGTGACTGGTTTTGTTGCGTTTGAACGCAATAAACTTAAAAACAAAACAGGATTTTCTTACATCTGTTGCATAACATGTGTAGGCTTTCTGACTGGGTGGAAAAAGATTTATTTTCGGGTGAGGTGTTAGAAAAAAATAGGGGCTTTGCTCAAAAGTGATGTGTCCTTTATATAAATTATTTTATTTCGAATTGCAAGTTATCATTATCACACAAAAAATAAACAAAACAGACGTGTTGCATTCATATTTCTTTGACAAAGTAACTTCCCTTCTTGTCAAATTTGATGCTTTATACAGTTTTTGATAATATCATGAACAAAAATGTTGATGAAATGGCTGCGTTATTATTACTAGGGCCATCAGTTTTATAAATAAAATAAGTAAAAACACGTTTCATTTTTAATGTTTTAAAAAATAACTTAAATTCATAGCTCCTACGCTGATTACAGAAAATATCGATTTTTTTGATCTGAGCTTTTTGGTATTTCAATACCTCATTTTTTGGCAGTGCCCAATTATAAAAACCATATGTAGACATTTTTTTTCCTTTTGGAAGCATCAGTGAATTAATGGTACTAACTTTTAATTTGTTTCGACATGCAACCTAATCAATTAAGTTTTGCAAAATACCCTTTCGGTTGTTGCACTACTATGGGGAAGGCACAGCAAAGCTCCTGCAGTCCTCTAAATGAGGATGCATAGTTTTTCCCAAGGAATTTTTAGACGGAAGACTTTCAAGATTTTCTCACTCGGCAAGAAAGTCGTCCAAAATAAGTATCCAAAATTCGTCTTATATATTTTCAATGTTTCTGTCTTTGACTAGATTCGGGATAGTAAAGATTTATTTAAGAAGACTTTCCCCCAAAAAAGAAGGGTTTAAAACAGCGCTTTTCACGGGATCTTCAAAATTACTTCTGTTAAGAAGCTGCGAATAATGTCAAATTGTTTAAGCCATTCTTAAAATACAATTTCATAGACCTCAAAATGACGCGTCAAGTGGGGTCATAGGGTATTGAAATTATGAATTTATTGTATTTATTCCAATTAGCGAGTAAGCGAAACAATGCAGGCTGAATTCGATTTTTTATTTAATTGTTTTGTAATACCTGTTGCTATGCCTTTATTTTCCTCAAAATCTGAACTCATAAAAAAGTGTGATTTTGTGTGCCTTAATATCGAAATACTCCTAACCCGTGCAGGGAGGGCCCATGAATACCACTGCAGCACAAAAAAAAACGCTTGTCATAAAAGGCTACTAACAAGACAAATCACATGCAGTTTAACATTCAAGGGAGCCTCGCGATGCATTTTAAATCTTGAAACTCTCTTGCAAGTATGCATGCAAATCCGCGGGTTGAAATGACTAGAGATGTAAAAGGCGATTAAATAAACATCAATAACAGGAGCATGTACGGAATGGGCGGAAAAAAATCGTTTGGATCACGCAATAACACCCGCATTTGATTTGCCTCTGTAAAGGAGCGATCCGAAACCAGCGGTTCCCACAAGCGGACCATTAGGGAGGCACTAAATTGGGAGGGTTATGATCTCTCCCATCATGGTCAAAACTTCGCCGTTAACGAAGAAGAATGTCGAAATAGTCCTGAAGTTCTTTTAGATATTTTAAATCTTTGGTACTATGGCAGAAAAAATAGTAAATATGTATCTGTAAATATAAATGTTAAAAAAAAGAAGTTTTTTTTCTAAAAGAGGAAGTAGCCGAACTCTTATATTCGATAAAGTTTTGAGATGTTAAAAAAATCTTTCTTAAATTCTTATGGGGACTTTTTTCCTGTAAATTTGGGAGCCGTTAGTGATGAGCATGGAGAATGGTTCTAACAGGACATTGCGGCAATGGAAAAACGTCACATGGGCAAGTGAAGCCCAAGTCTGTTTTCGGATTTTTGTTGGACACTGTGAGAGATCTGTTTTTCATTAAATTGTTATAATCATATTTTCAAAAATATTATAATTTAGTGTTATTATAAAATTGTGCGTTTCTGAATTTATTAAATATCATTTCTTTCTTTAATAACATTGTCTCTTATAAAATCAGGTAAAATATTTCGTGTTACGAAAAAAGTCAAATTTTGTCGACCAGTATAATAAAGTTTTTTAAGTATTGCTTAAAATGTTCAAGCGATCATAAAATAAAGTATTCGAAATATTCTGTGTTAACATTTAAGAGCTACAGGTAATGACTTGAACCAACAATTAACGAAATTTTTCACACAAGTTATATACTTAAAAATTAAGCATGCTTCTGCTGTCAAACCAAATCCACTTTTAATTTACACAAGAAATACACATTATTATCAAATGAAAAATGCAGAAATCATTTTTAGCACTCACCTTCGACTTTGCCTTAGTTGTCCTAATCGCATGTTGCGCTGATCCTGCCATCTGGATATATAATTACGCAAGGCATTTCGAACTTCTGAATTAAGGAAGCAATAAAATAATGAAACTGAAAATCCCTTTTTAAAAGAATTCCATTTCCAACCAAAACAAAGAAAGAAGATAAACAAAATTAATTTTAATTCCAAGTTCATCGCAAATTAGAATTAATTGCACATCTACCTGCGTACTAAGGAGTACGGCACGAATTACAGCAAAAATATTACTAACAACTCCGTTTTCATTGGGTCCTGCCAACACAACCAGATATGTAATGCCAAACAGTGGTATCAAAACCAGCAGAGCCTTTGCCGCCTTACGGTATTGTCGAGTTTCCACCGTATTCGCGGATCGCAGCTTTGTTATCAGCACCTGCAAAGAATATGTATAAGGCAGTTATTTATATTTCAAACGTGTTAATCCAGATTTATTGGCGTGGGATACTACCATCGTGCTTTTTTGTTACGACGGATATTTTTTTTCTTACGCAGTTAAAATCTTGGGATAACATGTGTTAAAATTTTAATCCACTAATGGAACAAAATTTTAGACTGAGAGAAAGAGGGATGCCAATGAGAAAATTTGTTTGGGAGAGATTCGTGTTTAATAATGCATTGATGCAAGTCCTTTGAAGTAGATACGACTGATAACACTACAATACGTTAACGTTTAGATCAATAATATGGTTGGTAGGTAGGTTGTTACTCACACGACCGCACTAATCTTGTACATGCAGAGAGCTGCCGTGTTTTCGTTAGGAAGTTAAATCGCATTTTGTTTGGGGAGTATCAAAAGAGTATATGTAGGTATTTGCTCGAACATAGTACGAGTAAATATGGTACTATTAAAAGCCCGCAGACGATAAAACCAATTCACTTAAACCGAATTGAACATATGCACAGACAGACATGCATCACAGACAAACTGATTTAAAATTTTGGAAACATGAGCGACTTTGGGGCTATTGCATTGAGTGACTTACTGAGGCACTGAGGGGTCTCAGGTTCAAATCATTCCAAGGCCTATTAACACCTTAAGTTTTGCACTAGTTCTCGCAAAAGTCTGGAAAACTTTCAAGAATATGAAAAGTCATGAAAATCTCTCAAATTTGGCGTTCGGAGGCGGCAAAAATGTTAGGTCCTTTCCATTCGTGGCAAAAAAAAAATTAACTTCACACTTACAATTGTGTGGGCGAGACAGGCTTGAGGCCCTTTACGGGGTCGTTAATGCCCAATATATATTTTTTTATTTGAAGAGAAGTGCACAGATAATCAAACATGATGTCGCCAACAAGACAGAGACTTAAATCTGCTGTTTACGAGAAGAGCAAATTGGTATGCGTACAAACTACCAGCGCACGGACGAAAAATGACAAATACAACTTCTCGGTTTTTTTTTGTGTTTACTCGATCCATGTGCACATGATTACAGGCTTAACGGTTTTTGTTCTTAGTTAATGGTTTAAATACTTGCAGTTAATTTCTTAAGCCCCTTATTCCTATAACATTTCTCGTTGCGAGAAATTTCTAAACTCTCGCAACTTTACGGTGATAGCCTCTCTAAAACCTCGTCGCGATATTTGAAATCGTAGGAGTATACATTCAAAATATCACACAGAAAGCTACGTTTATTGTCTCACAACAATTTGTTTTCTCTCAACGAGTAAGGTTCTAGGAAAAAGCGGGTTTAGAAACCGACAAAAAATTGTTTAATTCGAATAAAAACTAAAAAATATTTTGTTAAAAGTCAGCCTAAAGCGGATTTCAAAGTAGGTGGTAAGAGAGTACTGTATGAGCAATGGGTGTGCCCCAATATCTTGCAAAAATAAATATTAGAAAAAAATGTTCGAAGGTAGGAACCTACATAAATCCAGAACGACAAGAATGTGGAGATAATAATAGCCACCGTTGAAAAGATGGTTGAAATTCGTCGGTTTTTTAAAGATTTGCATCGATGCAAAAATTAAATTAATGCGAAAAATCCAAGAGAAATAACGAAAGAGCTAAAAATTGCACCTAAAATATGAATATAATTTGTCTTTGGGGAGTATGAGAGTACGGCAACGGAAATAGTAATATAATACATACGCCTATTGCAGTACTTTCGGCAGCGCTATACATGTATCCATAAACGCCAATTTATCTTGTATTAAGTTTATATGGAACTATGTATGTACATTGTACTATGCACATGTGAGGAAAGAAGATTCACTACGCTTCATTTGCGATGAAAATTCTACCCTCGAAAGAAAGAACTGTCATAATGAATGATACAATATACTGGCGTATTGCATGTGTAAGATTGATGCTCTTTCTTTTGAGAGAAATTTCCCATCCCTCTATGGAACCTGGTATGGAAACGACTTCAAAGTTCTTCTTACGAAATGGAGTAGTTATCTTTCACGTCACCCTTCTTAAATGATAAACGACTAAGAGGAGAATGTTCCCAACAAGTAATATGATGGTTTTATTTTATACAAGGTGATGATGAAGTGTTAATGGTTTGAACCCTGATGCACAAGGAGAAACTGAAAGGTAGTTCCAATTCCTTTACCTGAAGAACTAGAGGTGATGCTTTATTGTCTCCGTAGAATTCATGTGGGAAGGTGGACATATTTGGTTAGCTTTTGTGAGGATTTATTACCATGTACTTTTCGTGTGCGCAAGGCGTTTGTAGATGTAAGGACCAATGTTGAAGATTTTTAGGGATTGAGATGATTTAGTAGTCTACGTTTTTTTTCCAAGATTTGGGTGTATTAAACTACCTATGGCTAAAAAAAGTATTGTGACTGTAGGTACTGTATCTACAGGTTTATTTTAAAAGACACTCTGCATTATAAAGATGGTATAAAAAGGCCTTCTAGAAAAGGAAAAAAAGGCAAATTAAAGCAGACTCTGATAGATATCAAAAACTTAAGGCCAACAAATTCAGGTAACCTATTTTTCGAGTTTGGGGAAACATATTAAAGAATTCAGTGCAGCGTTACAATTTTTTTTTGCAGAAAATCTAATAGCGTAGCGAGTTATGGCATAAGAGAGAATTCGTCTGGGTAGAGTAAAGTGATGTTATGCTAGTAAGTTTCTAAATAACACCAAACAGAAGCGTAGGAGTTAGGGGAATTCCACTTTTAGAGAATTAAAGTGACTTATTTTTGAAGCTGGTTATTTAAACGCCAATGTACCGGAGTGAGGAATGATTACTACTGGCTTCAAAGGAAAACAAATCCTTTAAATGATAGCTAGATTTGGGCTGAATGAGATTAACGTGAGGAACACACCATCCATCCAGGATACGTAGAGTGCATATCAGTTACAATTACCGCATTGGATGTCATGTCATCTGAAGTGTATATTGTCTAAGACCTTCAAAAATATTGTGCGACCGATATGAATATACAAATAATTAAGATGGAGCCCAACCAAACTGAACCAAGAGTTGTTCCAAATGCGACAAAAATTAAAGCATTAAAGCGCATAAACTCTTCCAGACACACCCAATTGGAGAACAATCGAGGAGTTTAAGTGATATTCTAAGCCCGTCCCTGCACTAAAAACCTATGAAATAGTTCATATGATGAAATTCCCAGAATGGAGATGCCAGATAGTTGACTTTACCGATGATCGCGGCAATTACTTCAGATCGGAACATATAAGGCAAACCAGAAAAGTAGCGGTACAGCGAAGAAGATCGTATGAGCAAAAAGGAGCTTTCCGGAGCATAAGTTTCTACCAGACATTATCGAAACTAGCCATCCTCGTAATTGCAGAAGTAATCCTATCGAGCTCCTAGCTGAAGTGAGCAAATACATCCATGGCAGTAGAGCAGCGATGAAGGAGACGGTAACACTAAAAGCCCAAGAAGCAACCAGAGAACTTTGGAAAGAACGATACGATCGAGTGCAGTCCATCTGCGCGGTTGATAGAAATCATTTACGATTTAGCTCAGAGAAGGTTTGGCAAATTTAACTTCTTCCTTAAAAAAGTTCTAACTGAACATACCTAGATGCTTCAACGACTGACTACCTTCAAATGATGGCGAAAATGTCATGCTTGTATGTCGACATGGATCAAAGCAATGACATAATAGCACACCAGATGACTTGGAGAGAGGTGAAGGAGTCGGAGGTAGGCGAAATGAATTCCAGTAACATAGTCTTGAAAATGCTAATGAGTTATGAGCAAGGACCACTGGAACAAAATACTAATTGTGCTGCTATTCTAAAAAAGTTCTATGGTCGAAGTTAAGGGAGCAAAAAATTAATTTATAAAAACTAACGAAGATGGATGGCAATAGAGGTTATGAAAACCAGCAGAAACCTGAAAATGAAGTCGCTGAAGACTGAAAAATCAGTCGCTTCAATTTCGATACCATTAAAAAAATAAATGATATTTCTTTGGGATCATACGATGTTCATTTTGGAAGATTTGCTTTCTAATGCGACTCTCGCATTGAATATCTACTACAGCCCGCTTTAAGCTTAGTTTCGCTACATCACCCGTCATCGTCTTAGTAAATCGTTCAAATTGTTTTTCAAGTGCCATAAGGTGTCTCTCAATACTAGCTATTTGATTTGAAAATACATCGAATCAAAGTGATAAGCGATAAGAGATCATCGGCTGCATCAAAAGTGTGGAAACGTTAATACAATGCACACCAATGGGGCATCAGTGCATAAACAACTATGCCGGAGCGTAACACAGCTGAAATAATTTTCTGAATGTTTGCATAGATGAACGTGGGGCAGGACTGATTGAGAAACAACTGTGTAACTGCGTTTCCGAATTTACCCATATTTAAATACTATTTTTAAGGATAAACGTACCCACATGATTCGCAGCAAAAATATTAAATTTATTATAAGCACCACACAAACTGGTCCTTGGAATATCCAATCGACGTGTGTTTCATGCATCCACGGGCATCCAATATCAACCTGCAATTATTCACAGAAAAGAAAACAATTATTAACAAGCAGAAAACAACATCCGAATTTCCGTCCGAAATAAATAATTTACCTTATCACTTGGAAATGACGTTGTCACACCTTTCGCAATAGTCCAAATAGCAACGAATACAGCTGGACCTCCTATCAGATGAAAGAGATCCAAATAATAACGAATTTCGAAATGGACGTAAACAGTTTAAAAGCAATTTCCGTTTTAATCTTCGCTTGATTGTTAAGACACCTACAATATTGCCATCCTACTTACCCCATCCAATCATTGCGTATATTGTAAATCGAATATTATCACCCGAAAAGGTCTTCACCACCAACATATACAAATAGAGTCCTGCAATAACCATAAATAGAAATTCCATTATTCTGATATACAGCAAATGAATATCCTCAGTAGTTGATTCGGAAACCAATAAATTTGCCACATACAAATACATTTTAGTGCATCCTTAGAGAATTCTCATCAAAGGAGTAATAATTTTTTTTTAACAAAATGTGAGTGAGATATCCTAGTCACTTACCCTCCACAAGCATCCAGAAGAAATTTGTTAACGTAAAAAAATGAAATACTGTCACCAAAACTATGCAACCAGCGAAGCCCGTTCGTATCGAAATCTGAAGAGAAAAATAGAAAGTAAATACAAAATTAAATTGTAAGGACTATAAATAACCAGCAGCACTTGAAAGGGTGGCGAACAGATACAAAGGGCGACCAGTGTAAATATTTGATGGAAGAAAACAAATCTCTTGCAGTTTCCCTGTTTGGAACCTTTTTGTGGTCAAGTGTTTTGCTTTTTGCCGTTGAACAAATGATAGTCGAAAGGGAGCACCACTACTCACCTGGACAGATAGTGTAAGGATCCACAGCAGTCCGGACATAATGTATGTGAAGAATAAATTCGCATGTATGGAGTTTCGCAGGCAGCGTAGTTCTCTGAAAAGATTTTAAGGGTGATTAACTATTTTTTTGTTCGCTAGTTAGGTGTGAAAACGGAAAAGGTGAAAAAAGTATTCATTGTGCGAAGAATATTTTATGAAATGTGCCTAGGAGGGACATTATAAACATTTTTTAAAGGGACTTACTTAAAGTAGATGAAAACTAAAACAGCCAAAGTTAGTGACACCAGACTTAATGTATATCCTACGTAATAGATGATTGTGGGTAACTCGATGATTGGCTCGAATTCTGGTACTGTTGATGGGGCAGGCAGGTGAAGACATAGATCGTAATTTGTGTATCTTTCCCACGTTCCGTTGGGGTAGCAGTAGCGGGTTGCGTTCTCTGGAAAATAAAATAATCAGATTCTTAGTTATAGGTAATTATCATATAAGATATAGGTACATATGTGGGTGAAAGGGTTGTCATTTTCATTTAAAGCTCCTCAGCCTGTCAAAAGTCAGTTAATACACAGACAGTACTCAAAATAGGAGATGTAGGTGTATGCATAGTTCAGCTTTATTGAAATCTTTCAAATTTATTTGAGCGCAGTGGCGCAAAGGTTAGTGCGTTGGACTACTAATCTAAAGGTCTCACATTCAATTCCCGCGAGGTCAAGTGACATTTAAAATTTTGTCCACTGCCCCACCTCTTGCGCACGTCTGAAAAACATCCAAGAGTATCAATGGTAATGAGAAGAAGAAATAAGGCCATATTTGAAAATATGGCCTTATGTTGCTTTGTGAAAGTGAAACAGTGCCTTCAAGCAGGGGGTTGCAGTGGGCAGCATGCTCTCCTATACGCATCGCACTGTTTAAGGGATCTACTTGTGGTTTGGCAACTCATCCCATAAATAGTGTAATGTGTATGGGCGGGCAGGCTGCTCCCTGCAACCCCCCTGCTTGGGGTCACTGTTTGATTTGGAATAGGTGCAAGGGCAATTGTTGAAAATAGCACCAATGAAATGTGAAATGATGCCAAATTGGCCTTTTGCAAAGCGAAATAAGGCCGCGCTTATGATGAAATCAAAATTCAAGCTAGGAAGGTGAAGTTTATATTTTCTAGTGGCCCGAAATGCGCAAGTGTAACTGTTTTCCAAATCCGCCGACTGACACGTTCATTATTTCAAAAAAAACCTTTTATTCAGGAAATCAATGGAAATAAACGATAAAGTCGTTATTAACAACTCCTTTGCACAAAGTTTTTTGCCACCCCCATTTTTGTCAAAATTAGTTTGTTGATATTCGTCATAAGCCCGCTTCATCGTTTGCCACCTCGTAATAAAGTTCAAGTCCTTGAAACCTCATTTACACGTTTGACCTCCATTAAAAATTGAATCTCTTCTTCTTTGTGTATCTATCTGACCGTACCTTCGCAGAAAGCATGTTTGTATCGATACACATTTCGTATCGTTAGATCGTTTTTTATACCATATTCTAAGCGTATATTAATTTTGACTCATAGTTTGTAACATGCCTTAATATTGGCTACTTATGTTACTACATTTGCGATAAATTGCATGGTTTATAAATGATATCGATTTCGTTCGTGTATTTACCTAAATATGATCTGAGCAAAATTACATTGATTTCGGTCCAGCCGTTTCTTTGTTTAAACAAAAAGAATGAATAACTATGGATTTTAGAATTTCCTGAGAAAGATTTATCCAATCTAATTTGTTCTGCTGGCAATCCATATACATCAATATTCATTGAATGTTTTTATCAAAAACTGTAATAACAGAAACAATAAATTACCAATGTTAATAATGAATGTGGGAATCAAATTAAATTGATTTTATTGAGTTTTCGCGTACTCAACTGTATTATTATTTATATTATTACTAGCACTGAAAAAATCAATGCATATTTTCATGTTCGAACCTATTCATCCCTTTCTCTTGATTTTTTATTCATATCATATTGATATCACGTTGGGATGTTGATCGTGTGAACTTTCTGGTTCGCAATCGCGCCGATTGGTAATTTTATTGCAGAAATTTATTTATTTTCTAATGAAATTGATGTATTCTAAAATCAATATTATTAAATCGAAAAATGACAACATTTGCCAACAAAAAAAAGGTCGCATCTATTAAATTTATATTAAATTTACATTTATCCCAATTACTACACTCACAATCATAGTATAATCCACAAATCGCTCTTTCCCACCCTGGGCTCCTTGCTGCTTATTTTCTATTACAAGGCAAGGAAATTATCCAGGTTCACATTGATACTTACGAGTACTATCATATTGAATCCCTTGCAGCTCATCTAAACAGGGCAATGCTGTTAATGTCCCTCGTGGTGTCCGAGGCCAGCACAGAATTGAATCAAATGATGTGGAACAATATTCACTTGAATTTCCGTGCAATGTAAACTCGATATGTTCCTGAACGAGACACTTGAGCTCTACGCTCTGATTGATGGCATCAATTTCATCAGCTGCTAAATAGGTTGCGTTTACTTCACTCGGTCCTGCCACTGTAGCTTTCTGTTATAGAAAAAAAATATGAAGAAAAGAAATTTATTTTCTGTTTAAGGAAAAAGTTGATCCCCTGAGATGGAACCAGTAATAGTTTCATTAAATTCCTTCTTCTTGCCAGAGGAGGATGCAGCGACGTCGTCTTTCTTGTTGTCAGTAATTTTATGCAATCGGCGTAATGTAAATGTGAAGAAATTATAGATTAGATCAACGTTTTTTAAAGTGTGTAAAAAGAAAAATAAAAACAAAGTTTGATTTCATTTTTGTTAAACTGCTTTTTGTTGTTTTATTTATATATCAGAAAGAGAAGTGGACTTATTTTTTATTGACTAATTTGTCAAACCGTGATGTAATTTTTGTAACGCGAGTCTTCCAGTTCGATTCTGTTTCTGGCCTTAGCCTTCATATTCAACATTGTGGCATTGTGGCAAACCTTAGAGCTTCTCTTACAGCATCTGGGTTCTCGGTCCTTCTTTCATCCAGAAAACTTTCCATCCGCAGAAAGCTCAACCAGTTCTTCCTTCACTTGCATGGTCAGCTTTATTTTTGGATATATCAAGAAATCGATTAAGTATCCACTTTCGCTTATTGTCGATTTCAGATTCATCGGGAAACTAGCTTATGTACTAATTTTGTAAGGTCTCTACGTCCATAATCATGTTAGATATATTAGGACCACATTCAATGTTTGATAAGTAAAACAAAATTTCAATAATCTTTTGAATGGAGGGAAACGATTCAATACCATTGTTTGAAGAAAAGTAATTTTAAAGCATTTATTTATAAATCTATTGATTTTATCTTTAGCTGTTAGGACATTTTTCTCACGTCCCTGCAGGCACTTATTTAAAATATTAAGATGTTCACAGATATCAGTGAGATATGTTTGTTCTAAGATCCAAAAATGATCACAAAAAAAGTCAGCATATTCTGATTTTTCATCTTGCAAGTACATTAGCGAATCGTATTTGAGCTTCAGAACCGTCGTCAAAACCTTTCCTTTGGAAAGCCATCGTACTTGTGTGTGAAACAGAAGATTTTGGTAAAGTGAACCTATATCTTAACAAATCTTCCAAAAATCACAAAATTTGGATATTGTTGCGTATTCGCGGATTTTGGGATGCTCAACGAAGTGATGGCTAGAGAAATCAAAGATTTCAAATAAAACACGAGATGAAACTGTTGGTGAAACTTTATTGATCGACGACTTGATAGATAAGGAAGCGACTTGTCAAACGTGACATCTGTCGATGCTGGTCAAAACAACAGCTATTGTTCCTGTGGTGCGTTCACAGATGCGTAACACTCCCCCCTTCTTGAACTGGAGCCCCTTCGGTCGAAAGCTTTTTCTCGGAAGGCCTGGCATCAACATTATTGCCTCGGTAGGGGGTGGTCCGATCAATGTGCACAACCTTATACTTTGAACTTGGTGTCTTCTGAATTTTGATGGTAACATCGGTTATGACATCCATGACACGTTATGGTTCGTCCCAGTCCGATTGTCGTTTTGGACTGACTCGAACTTGGGGTCATTATTCAAATCATGTGGTGAAAACTTGGCTGCAAGAGCTCAACGGTAAAGAAAATAGTGCATAATTGATTTTTATCGCACAATCAATCCACTTTTACGTCCAATCATAGTTTGGCACCATTGCTACAAAAAGCAATGCATTTCGTCCAATCCATGTTGTAATCACAGGTGCTTTGCAAAAATACGTTATACAAACCCTCGCCAGTAGTATTTGTGTGTATTGCTTTGCAAAAAGAAGTATTCTATATTAGGTACTTTGATCGGCTTCGAATCGTATAAATGCTAAAAACTCTGCACAACCTGAGGTAATTGTCGATTCGTCAAACTGCAAAAGGAATTGAGCCCTTCACTAATTATTTCGAATAACTGGTCACGAATATCATCTGCAATATCATTTATTCTGCGATGCACGGTGTTATCAGTGAGTGGTACTTTAGGTTTTTCTGCTTCAATCTTTCCCAGGTACACCATAAGTATGAGGGCTGCTGGTAAAAGTAAACTTTTGGCAATTGTATACGACTTTCCTATTTTAGCAACTCGAAAAGGCCGCTAATAATGGCTTCTTGTTTACACTTTATGCCGCATTGTTTGCTGCTGGTAATTTTCCTTTCAACAAATTCCACGGGCTTATCCTTTCCATCCGAATGTTTTGCTGTGAGATGACGAAGCAGTTTCGAAGGCTTCAAGCTTAAACGAGAATGTAATTGACAATTTATTTCACACTCTCTCTGTTTACAGCAATGTATTCGATTACTAAAATGCCATAAATGTGTATCGAAAGAAGAAAATTGTTTGTCATATTACTATAATTTAAAAAAAAATATTTTTGTTAAAAAAAACTTCAATTATTTCATTTTGTTTAATTGAATTCCTTACAAATGTCCAGCGAGCCCTATTAAATTTATGGGAAGATTTTAAAGCATCCATCAACAGAAGGTTTAAAGGTGGTATTATTCCATGTTTACGCAATATGTATACTTGTACAAACAAATAAAACACATAAATAAAGCTTGAAAATCTCTCGGTGTAAATGCTGTGAGTAATCCCATGTGACAGCTACGTAAACACTGTCAGAATATGTAATCGTCAATATTTACGAATAATCATCTTGTGTGGTAAACAAAAACAGAGATAGTAACTTGCAATACTTCGAAGGATTAATCATAATCCATGTTATTAAATATACTGCGATAACTTTACGTATTGTTTGAAATACAATCTTTACTACTTGTTCAAGGACAGGTAATTTGTTTTGAAAAATGCTACGATATTTTTAAAACAAGTCACTAATCTGGGCCTTTTACAGAAGGTAAAAATGATATACAGCAATCAGGCAGTAAAAAGAAATTCACGGTTAAGTTAAAGTATTTTAATTTTTTAAAACAGATATTAGAGATCTCTTGCGCTCCATCAGGGGTTCTAACTGTTTCAGTGAGTAGAGAGATAACTCCTAGCTTCACTGGTATCATATTGGCTTAAGTGTTTCTGTTTTTTGTTGACAGCTATTCTTACCTTACCTTGTTTTTTAGTGCTGCTGCCAGCATCTTCCTCTCAACTGACATTAATTTGCATTTTCTGCAATTAGTTTTAAAATACAACTTCGGGCATTTATGACCACCACTGTCCTCTAGACAAAGTTTTCGACCACTTTTTCAAGCACTTGTGGCCGTACGTCCTCAATAACACGAATAATTTTGGCTTTTAATGTGTCAATTGTTGTTGGTTTGCCAGCGTTGCCTAGTGACTTTTCGTATCCCTTATGAAAGGAATGAAGATGTATCAAACCACAAGATCTTGTAGGACAATTTACGGGTCCTTTACGCGATATTAACCGTTCATCGAATGTTTCCTTCTTTAAGTTAATTGTTTCGTTTGCTGTATTGTACGCAGCACCATCCTATTGGAACATTAATCATAACATTAACTATAGCAAAACCCGTTGACCGTAACACGCTGATTAACCTCATGTATAAAAAAAAAAATGTCCGACACCGCACCAAACCGTGAAGTTTTCGCGATAAAACGGGATTCTTTTAATGCGTCTAATGCAATACGCCATGTATGCTAACATAATAAAATCGCAAAAACTACTGAATAAAAATGACAGTGTTGGTTTGCAATCTGACAACTGGTTTAACAGATATAACTGAAGTTAGAACTGGATTGAAAAAAAGCCCTTAACAACCTTACTGCTTTGATACATCTCAAGATACGTGAGAAACAGAAGGTCTACGCATTCTTCATATAGCATCGGCGCTTAATAAAGTACCGCGAAAAATGCAAATATACAAAATGCACACAATTGGGGGTATAAAACAAGCTAGACTACTGGAAATCATCTATAAAAACGCCAAGTCAGCAGTATGGATAGGATAAAAGTTGTCTACAAGCGTCGAACCATTTTCTGGTATTAAACAAATATGCTTTCTATCACCGTTACTATCACACTGGGCACATATTAATGATTTGCAAGGGTGCTAAGAAGGCGGCTTCTTTATATAGAAGACTTAACCAGAAGATTCCTTCTCTATGCAGAAGACATTTTCATTTTGGCAGACAGTGCACAAGTCCTGCAAAGGATGGTAGCCCATTTACAAAAGTATTGCAGTAAGTGGAACTTTGACGAATAATACAAGTCTCATTATGATTAAAAAATGGAGCTAATCAAGAAAAGTAGTACTTCAAAGCTGAACAGATTCAAATCACGGCAAACTATCGGTACATATAGGGATGATAAAAGTGATTATTGCAATGTTTAAATGATGGCTATAATGAATTTGCATAAAGTTTGTAGACATTTCTTATTAAAAAAATTGTTGTCGAGTCGAGAAACTGTCTAGTTCTATCCAGCTGCACACATTTAACATTAACAATTAAAAACCACGAAAAAACAGTCGGTGTTATTTTATACATATTGTTGCATAATTTCGCTCGAGTATTGGTTGGGGATTTAGTAAGCGTTTTTTTTTTAAAGCTTAAGATACTTTGGATGTAAAGAATACTTCGAATTTCGGACAGTCGAAAGGCTCGCGGTAACCTCAGCTTTGACCCTGATATCAGACTCAAAGTCGAAAGAAATGAACGCAAATCGCAGAAAATAACATTCGTTACTATTCTAAGGGTTTATTAATTTTGACTCATAGTTTGTACATTGCCCACAACCTCAAAAAAAAAGAAAGAAAAAAAAAAACAATTCATCTGAGATAAGGTTTTCAAAATCCGCCTACTGACACGCCCACAATTTAAAATTTGTTGTTCACAGAATAGTCAAAGTTTAAGATAGGGACTGAAATTTGATATAAGGGGCCCGAAATGTTAATGTGTAAAGATTTTTAAAATTCGCCCACTGACATTACATATTTAAAAAAAAAGCGGTAAAGTGCGAGTCGGACTCGCCCATGAAGGGTTTATAGTTATATTATTATTTACTTAGGCACCTATTACAGATTTATTATTAGAAAATAATG
Source organism: Portevinia maculata (assembly GCA_949715645.1). Classification (NCBI taxonomy): domain Eukaryota; kingdom Metazoa; phylum Arthropoda; class Insecta; order Diptera; family Syrphidae; genus Portevinia; species Portevinia maculata. The sequence goes on along the minus strand of OX454526.1, from coordinate 277,446,177 downwards.
GTTCACGGTTTACGCATAACGTTTATGTTTATGAAATTAAATGTTTTTTATTTATATTTGAGTTGATTGATTGAATGAAAGGTA